>CM042695.1:97786210-98459043 GCA_023614405.1 Avena insularis
GCTAGTATATGTGTACAGGGTTGCTGGTCAAGCTCGTGTGAGCTAGGAGGCAGGGTGCGGTCAGGCGTCGCTAGAATTTCGAGTTAGAGCTCGTCGGAGCAGTGGGGTTGCAAGCGGAAATTGGAGCAGCCCGGTGGCGGAAAGGGGGTGGCGAGTGAGGGGAATGAGAGAGGAGAGCGAGGGGACTAAGAAGGCATGGCGGTGTAGCAGAAGGCTCCGAATGGCGTGATGAACGCCGTCTTCTCCTCGTCTTCGACAGCCATTTTGATCTGGTTATACCCAGAGTAAGCGTCGAGGAAACATAGCGACTCCGAGCCCGCGGTTGAATCGATTATCTGGTCGATCACGGGAGGACGAACTGCTCCTTTGGGCAGGCGCTGTTCAGGTTTGTGTAGTCGATACACATTCTCCAGGTCCCGTTTTTCTTCTCGACCAGGACTGGGTTTGCTATCCACTTGTAGTACTTGATTGGCCGGATGAAGCCGGCAGCGAGTAGACGCTGCACTTCCTCGGCGATTGCTCGACGGCGTTCTTCAATGAAGGGCCGTAGCGACTGCTTGACAGGTCGCACTTTGGGGTCGGCGTTCAGCTTGTGCTCAGCGAGCTCCCTAGGGACACTAGGCATGTCGGAGGGTTTCCATGCGAAGATGTCCCTGTTCTCACGGAGGAACTCGATGATCGCGCCTTCCTATGCTGGGCTCATGCCCGTCCCGATCGTCACCGTCTGGCTGGAGTCGCCTGGGACCAGCTCGACGGTGCGAGTGTGCGTTGTGGCCTCAAAGGTTGAGGTGTTTGCGCTCTCTGAGTTGGGCTTCTTGAGTATGGTGGGGTCGTCATTGTTGACCCCGCTCGCGTACTTGGCGAGCTCATCGGCGTGGTTGGTCTCCGCCGCGATGACGGCGTCGGCGAGCTCGGCTCCTTTGGCCTTGCACTCGGCGGCCATGTCGGGGTCGCCGTTTATGGTGATGACGCCGCACGGCCCGGGGAGCTTCATCGCGTTGTACACGTAGTGGGGCGCTGCCATGAATTTAGCGAACGCCTGGCGCCCCAGGACAGTGGTAGGGGCTGTCGAAGGGCACCAGCTCGAAGACGATCCGCTCGCTGCGGAAGTTTGCCGGTGTGCCGAAGGTGACTGGCAGCGTGACCTTGCCGATCGGGTACGCCTTCCGACCGGGGACGATGCCGTGGAACGTGGTGTGGGTCGTCTCGATCATTGACTGCGGGAGCCGCAGCCGCCTGAAGGTGTCGAGGTAGAGGATGTTGATGGAGCTACCGCCGTCCATCAGTGTCTTGGGGAGCCAGTAGTCGCCAACCTTGGGCTTGACCACCAAGGCGACTTGTCCTGGGTACTCGATGCGCGGCGAGTGGTCTTGGCGGCTCCAGGTGATGGGCTGCTCCGACCAGTTCAGGAACTGGGGGACGTCTATTTGGGCCACCACGTTGACGGCGACGGCGCGGGTGATGACCTTCTTCTCGCGCTTCGTGTTGAAGCTTGTGAAGGTGTGGAGCAGGCCGGCTACTTTGCCGAATTT
Source organism: Avena insularis (assembly GCA_023614405.1). NCBI lineage: Eukaryota > Viridiplantae > Streptophyta > Magnoliopsida > Poales > Poaceae > Avena > Avena insularis. The sequence continues at coordinate 97,787,743 of CM042695.1, forward strand.
TCCGCCGTTTGGCGAGTCGTTGTCGGGGTCCTCCCGTGCTCACCGTGCCTTCTCGATTTCCCTGAGGGTGTGGCAGTCGGCAGTGGTGTGCGTTGCGGGCTTCCCTTCCCTGCTATGAAACGCACATGGTTGGTTAAGGAGGGCCGCGGGGTCGAATCTTGGCTTGTTCTTGTAGTTGCCGCCGTCGCGGTGTTGTCCTCCGTCGCGGCGGAAGCTCTTGGGCTCGCGCTGCGCGTGCCCGGCGTTGGCGACGAAGTCGACTCGCCCGAACTTCTGGCGCTTTCCGATGGCGAAAGTAAGCGTAGCGTCGGTTCAGCGTCACGGTCGTTGCCGCCGTCTGGCGTTGACCTCCTGACTCGTCGTCAGTTTCCTGGTTTGGGTCTTCCTCGGCGTACCGTTTGGCGATCTCGAGGAGGTCGGGGATGTTGTCGAGTGTGCGGGAGTGTCGCTTGAGCTTGGCGACTAGGGGCTCGTAGCGGCACGAGGTCTTGAAGCAATGGATCGCGGTGTCCGGGTGGATGCCGGCCGCGTTGTACCAAAGCTCTTGCCACCGTTGGACCCAATTGCGGGTCGACTCGCGGGGTCCCTAGACGCATCGCTCCAGGTCCTCGATGGTGGTGGGGCGGGTGTAGGAGCATTCGAAGTGCCTGACGAAGGCGTCGCGCATCTCCTCCCAGGAGTCAATACTGTCCTGGGGAAGGGTGTTGATCCACTGCATGCACGTCCCCTCCATCATCAGGGGGAGGTAGCGAGCGGCTAGCAGGTCAGTGTGGCCTGCGATCCCCATCGCCATGAGGTATGTGTCGAGCCATACGGCGGGGTCGTACGAGGAGTCGTACTTTTCTATCTCTTTTGGCGCCTTGAAGTTTGGCGGGTACTTCTCGCCTCGGATCATTGGTCCGAAGCACTTGGGTCCGAGTCGACTGAGCGACCCCATAGGCTCGATGTCGCGGCGATTAGTTAGGGTATGTCGCAAGTCGTCGGGCTGGCGTGCGCGCCAGCTTTGGTTGTTGATGATGTGGGTGCGGGCGTCGATGGGTTGCCCGTTGGCAGCGACGAGGTTGGTTGCCGGCCTGGGGTCGTTGGTGGAGAGTGCCGCGTTCGCGGGTCGGTGTTGGAGCTGCAGCGGCTCTGGTGGCGGGCAGTTGAGGGTGTTTGCCGCCGCTGGGCGGCCGCTGGAGGCCGCTCTGCTTCCTGAGGAACGCGAGTATACTCGACCTGCCGAGTCGGCGCCCGCTCTTTGCTGCTCGACGGCCTTCGCGAGCAGGGCCCTGACGTATTGGATCTGTAGGGCGCCGTCGCCTGTGGCTGTGATGCTGTCGGCTGCTGCTCGTCCTGCCACGAGGTTGTCCATTGGGGTGGAGAACAGCGGAGAGCCGTTGCGTCTCGCTCCGTGAGGAGACTACTATCCGGCTGGTCCACAGGAGGGTGCGGTTGGGGGGGGGTGGGGCGCCCCTCGCCGTTGATCCTGGCGGGTGCCGGGCGCTTCCTCCTGGTGGCGCGTTCTCGCAGATCGCGCGTTCGGCCACGCGGGCCGGGTCGTTTTCATCGTCGAAGTTCAGGGCACGCCCTTGAACGGTGGGGTTCAGGCGTGACCTGATCCGCTGCTGGTGGTAGCGTGATAGCTCCTGCGCCGTCACCTGCTCGAGGCGAAATTTTTCGCGCTCGGCTTGCTCCTTGCGCACCGCCTCCGCCAGTTTCAGGCGGAGTTCCTCGACCTCCGTTGCCGTGGCGTTAGGAGGGATTGGGGTGGAGAAAGGATCCTCCGGCGGATCGGCGCCGGTGGCCATGTAGGTCGCGGCGTGGCGACCGGTTCCGTCGCAGAGGTCGGCGGAGTTCTCCGACCCGGAGTCGAATTCGAAGATCCCGAGGATGGAGGGGTCCTCGAAGTCTCCCGCGTTGGAGACCTGGGCGATGGAGCCCACGAACGAGGCCGCGGTGATGGATCCGGCGAGTGACGCCGGGGTCGCCGAGTCGGCGTCGTCGGTGAGGGCCGCATCCTCTGCGGCCGCTGAATTCGCCCGCGTTGTGGGCCGAGTTGTACTCGGAGGCGAGGCGGTGGATCATGCGGATCTGGCTCTCGGAGAGCCGATCGCGTGGCGGCGACTCGCGGATGCGAGCCGAGTCCTCCGAGACGATGACGTCGGTGAGGCCGACGAAGAGGCTGATCGTGCGATAGGGTGATCACTTGCCAGGCGTGACGGGTCGCGCCACCGGGACGTAGCTGCTCGACAAGATCTGGAGCATCTCGCCGATCGCTATCATGCGGCCGGTGGCGACCGTCTCGTTGATGGGCAGATTGGATCTCGCCGCAGAACACCGGCCAGACCGGCCAGGCCCCACGGTGGGCGCCACTATCGTGGGAATGGTCACGGCAGATGCTGCAATCGGCAGCGAGTAGTAGAACGAGGGGCAAGGGCGGCCAGCCATCTGCGGTGCGAGATGAGGGCAAAGACACAAGGTTTTACCCAGGTTCGGCCCCCCGGAGGGTAAAGACCTACTCCTGCTAGATTGTATTATGGAGGTGTTACAATGGGCGAGCTCGGCGGCTAGGCGGCGAGTCGCTGGGGTGTATGAGGGAACGTGTCTCTACTCACCCTATAGGGAGGTTTATATAGGCTCACCTCCCCTAGGGTTTACATATCTCAACCGATTCGGTTAAAGCTTCAGTAGTCGTTTAACCTAGTCCGACTGGGCCTATCTACTCGCCTGGGCCTTCAGCTTCCAGTCGCTCGGTACCTTGCTGGGCTTCAATCCACTCGCCGTTCTGCAGGCCCACTCGCCAGCTCACGGGCCAGTCGGAAACGTCCTGCTGGGTATACCCCAGTAGGCATATCCCCATCACTAGTATATGTGTACAGGGTTGCTGGTCAAGCTCGTGTGAGCTAGGAGGCAGGGTGCGGTCAGGCGTCGCTAGAATTTCGAGTTAGAGCTCGTCGAAGCAGTGGGGTTGCAAGCGGAAATTGGAGCAGCCCGGTGGCGGAAAGGGGGTGGCGAGTGAGGGGAATGAGAGAGGAGAGCGAGGGGACTAAGAAGGCATGGTCGCGGGGAGAGATTAACGTAGCAATAACGCGAATTGAAGTTGGGGATTTACGGCCAGAAACGGCAGAAAGAATTGGGGGCGAGGTCAGCGGGCGGGTGGAAACGACGAGGTGACGTGGCGTGGGTCCCGAGCGTCAGTGAGGTTGAGGGCTGATTCGCGGGTGAGAGAAATCCAGGGGAAGAGAGGGGGTGCCGGGTGGGCTGCTGTTGGGCTTGCTGGGCCAGGCAGCTGGGTAGGGTTTGATGGGCTGTTTCTTTTCTATTTTTTTCTTCTGATTTCTTTTTCTTTTCTGATTTATGTTTTCAATTTGAATTAAATGTTTTAAACATCTGTTTGAATTCAAATGTTTATCAAACCTTTTCAGTAGTTTAATACTGTTTATTAATGTGTTTAAAATTCCATTTTAGAATATTTCAACTATTCTTTTATGGTTTAATATTTATTTAAAATGAGGCTTGTCTTTATTCAAATAAAATTGAATATGGTTTAAACCCATAGAATTTTATTTAAATAATCTTTTATTCTTTTTTAGTTAATTAGATAACTTCTAATCCATTTTGGTAATTTCAATTATTATTTTCTCATGATTTAATTAGTCATTTCTATTAAGGATTTTGTCTTTATTCAAAACAAATATGGTTCAAGTCCATATAAATTTTACTCAAATACTCTTTATTCCCTTATTTTATTTGGATTATCTTTATTCCATTTGCTTATGGATTTGGCCAAGATTTAATTTGACTTTTAAATATTCCTTATTTATTTATTTATTTCTTTGTCTTATAAAATTCATATCTTTTTATTTATTGTTCAAAATTGGTGATTCCAATTTGTATAATTTTATTTAATATTTATTTATCTTTTTAAATCCTTTTAGGATTACTTTACTCACAATTTGGTATTGAATTTAGTTAGGAGTTTTATTAGCCTTGGAAATTACTTTCTTTTATCTTATTAAATTTATAAGTTTTTATCCATGGCTCCAAATTAAATGAAACCAATTTCCATGGTTTTATAATATTTGTATTTATCATTTTGATAATTTACAAATGTTTGTTGATAAATTTTTATATGGATCAAATCGATAGTCTTGGAGAGATCTTGGAGATGATTTCTTCCATTAAGGTTTTAGGGTTTTGGTTTAATTTTCTAAGTGTTTAAATTTCAAGATACATCCATTGATGAATGCATTTCACTTGATTGAAATTTTGTTGGATGCCCTTTTCATTCAAATTTGTTCAAGAAGGGTTTTGGTGTTTCCATTTAGAAGCAAAAAGTTTCTTTTCACCCTAAATTTCAACAATTATTTCTTTTGTTTATTTATTTTTCACATTTGAAAATTTGGAGAATTTTGGGATGTGACAATGATAGATTATTGTTTGTGTTTGATCTCTCTCTTTAGATGGTATGTGAAAGTCAACCACATACCATTTGCGCTCGAGACTAAAGGGAGGGAGAAATCCTTTGGACGTGCTTTCCGGATCGTACCTGGAATAGCCTCGTGACAGATTGGCGTCGGCTCGTGAACTACACGGTCAAAGGAGGAATAAATAGGGACTCGCTAAGCTAATTACGATATCCACGAGGAAACCCTTAATTGCGGTGGTCTGTATGGGTGACTACTCTCAGGCATCGATGTGGTTATTTAGAGGTGACCTCACTCTTAGCTCAACAAAGTGGCTTCCTACGAGCCTTGTAGTGAACATCTTATTATGGAGCTCTCTCCACACATCTCATGCTACAAGAAGTATGTTATCTTAAATTAGTAATAATGACAACACCATACTAGAGGAGTATCCTAGATCCCTGAGAACATTTTAGCCCTATTGCACTCCACGCTTTCTTATGAACTTGCTACTTGCTTTATTTTAATCGATTTAATTACTTTTCTAAACACAACCAAAAACCTTTCAAACACTCTATAATTGAGATCAAAGGCAACTTACAAGTATCCTTTGGTAGATAGTGACGAGGGGCATAAAGACCTCCACCAATAGCTCTCTGTGGGTTCGATATCTTTACTTCAAAACTAGCTACAACTGATCTATGCAATTGCAGTTATCAGACTACAATGAGACTCCCTAGCGACGTTAAAGTCGGTTAGGATTATGTTAGCAATTTCTGCATTTTTCAATTAAGAAATTTGGTAGATGGACGTTAAAACCGTGTTCCTCAATGGTTTTTATATGGTACAACCAAAGGGTTTTGTCAATCCTAAGGATGCTAACAGGATGTGCAAGCTTCAGCGATCCATCTATGGACTGAAGCAAGCATCCCGGAGTTGGAATATCCGCTTTGATGAGGTGATCAAAGGGTTTGGATTTGTCCAAACTTACGGAGAAGCTTATATTTAGAAGAAAGTGAGTGGAATCTCTATGGCATTTTTAATATTATATGTGGATGACATATTATTGATTGTAAATGATATAGATCTTTTAAATGATGTTAGAAGTTATCTAAATAGAAAATTTTCAATGAAGGAACTTAGTGATGTAGGGTTCACAGCATAGAAAACAAAAAATTTCCTACGATGTGAACTATATACCAAGATCTATCTACTAGATACAAACAACGGGCGGATGTATATCCGTAGAGAACATACCCTTGAAGACCGACAAAGCTTAATGAGTTCAACTCGTGGTTGATGTAGACGATCTCTTGCCGATCTCAAGATCGAGAGGAAGTCCTAGCGCCGCAAATCAGCAGCGCATCCGTGCTCGCACACACGTTCGAGGCACCGAGCAACCTCTGCCTCCTTGCTCCAGCGATGCAGCGGAAGCACAACTCTTTCTTGCCGAATAGCCACCGGGAACATGTATCTCGCTAGTCCGAGACCATGGGGGATAAATTCTAGAGGGGGAGAGAGATCCTTCACGAGGAGGTGTGAGAGACAAGTGAGGAGGGCGGCTCCTTTTATAGGAGGAGGGGGGGCACCCAAGGGGGTGGCCGCCGGCCATGGGGGCTGCCCCCTCCCCTTCTTCATTCATGTGGGTGGACACTCCACTCACAAAATGCCCTTTAAAATCCCTCCACTCAAAAGTCCACTCAAATTCCCATTAAATTTCCACCAAATTTAATGCAAACTCTCATTAAATAAAACTCTTTTATTTTATTCAGAATTTTGTCAATTACTTTAATGAAAAACATTCACAAATAACCCCTTGCTAGAATTCTATTTCACATGCATAACCACTTTATGCAATTTCACCCGAAAACCTGTTTCGGTATCTAGTGAAATAAATTCCTGCGCTTGTTCATTCTTTCGGCATGAAACATTTGCTCCAATTGGATGTCGGTGTCTCTTAAGTGTGTCACCCTATGGTTCGTGAATAATGCGGACATGATCGAGACCCCTCTCGGATCAATAATCAGAAGCGGGATCTGGAGACCCATACTGACTCCCACACATTCAACGATGACTTTCTTGTGATCGTCGGAACCTTTTACGCTAGTATCTTAATCCCTTTGTTTCACGATATATTACATGTCCGAGATTCGATCATCGGTATCTCCATACCTAGTTTGATCTCTTTACTGACTTGCACTCTTTTCTCGTTTCTGTGATATAACATTCTAGTGATCAAATCACTTGCTTGCAAGCTAATCAATGTGATATCACCGAGAGGCCCAGAGTATATCTATCCGTCATCGGGATAAACAAATTCCACTCTCGATCCATGAGCCTCAACATAACACTTTATTAGTTCTGAATCCATCTTTATAATCACCTGTTACGGTGTGACGCTTTGATGTTATCAAGAAACTCTTCGGTGTTAGTGATTGACATGATCTCATGGTCTAAGGATTAGGATCACTTCGTAAGTTGTTATAGCAATATAAACTCAATGACTTTGATCGTAATGCTATACTTCGGATGAATGTTCATCACACCATTACACTAATGTTGTGATACCGTTATTAACAACATCCAATGTCCATGATCAGGAAACCTTGATCATCTTGTTAATCAACGAGCTAGTTTATGAGAGAGGCATAACTAGGAACTTTCTGTTTGTTTATTAAACACACATGTATTAACGTTTCCGTATTAATACAATTATAGCATGCAAAATAAACATCTATCATATACTTGGAATACACATAATAAACACTTTATTATTGCCTCTCAGGGCATATTCCCTTCAGTCTCCCACTTGCACTAGAGACAATAATCTAGTTACATAGTGATAAATCTAACACCCATTGAGTTCTGGTGTTGATCATGTTTTGCTCTAGGGAGAGTTTTAGTCAACGGATCTGCTACATTGAGATCCGTATGTACTTTACAAATCTTTATATCTCCATCCTTGACACGCTCGCAGATGGAGTGAAACCGGCGCTTAATATGCTTGGAATGCTTGTGAGACCTTGGCTCTTTGGCATTGGCAATGGCACCATTGTTGTCACAATAGATCACCATTGGGTCCAACGCGTTTGCCACCACTCCTAGTTCGGATATGAACTCCTTCATCCAAAGCGCTTCGAGCCGCTTCAAGACAACATATTCGGCCTCCGTTGTTGATCCCGCTACCACAGGTTGTTTGGAGCTCCTCCAACTAACCGCTCCGCCATTCAGTATACCTCCGTATACAAGAAACATATCCTTAGTTCTTCGTAAGTACTTAAGGATATTCTTGACCGCTATCCAGTGTTCCGAACCTGGATCCGATTGGTACCTACTAGTCAAACTAATAGCATGTGCCACATCCGGTCTTGTACATAGCATGGCCGACATTCTAGAGCCTATGGCTGAAGCATAGGGGACTTTGTCCATTATCTCTCTTTCTTCCGCCGAAGCCGGACTTTGAGTCTTACTCAATGTCTTGACTTGCAACATAGGTAAGAACCCCTTCTTACTTCCGTCCATTTTAAACTTCTTTAAAATCTTATCAAGGTATGTACTTTGCGATAGCCCTATTAGGCGCCTAGATCTATCTCTATAGATCTTTATGCCTAATATGTATGACGCTTCACCTAGGTCCTTCATTGAAAATTTGCTGTTTAGATAACTTTTAACACTGTTTAAAAGATCTATATCATTTCCGATCAATAATATGTCATCCACATATAATATCAGAAATGCCACATTGCTCCCACTCACTTTCTTGTAAATACAAGCTTCTCCATAAGTTTGGACAAATCCAAACTCTTTGATCATCTCATCAAAGCGGAGATTCCAACTTCGTGATGCTTGCTTCAATCCATAGATGGATCGCTGAAGCTTGCACACCTTGTTAGCATCCTTAGGATCGACAAAACCCTTTGGTTGTATCATATACAACTCTTCTTCAATATTACCATTGAGAAACGCGGTTTTGACATCCATCTGCCATATCTCATAATCGAAATATGCAGCAATTGCTAACATAATCCTAACTGACTTTAGCATCGCTACGGGAGAGAAAGTCTCATCGTAGTCAACTCCTTGAATTTGTCGAAACCCCTTTTGCGACAAGTCGAGCTTTATAGACTGTCACATTACCATCAGCATCAGTTTTCCTTTTGAAAATCCATTTGTTCTCCACGGCCTTTCGGTCGTGAGGTAATTCCACCAAGTTCCAAACTTGATTTTCATACATGGATTCCATCTCGTATTTCATGGCTTCTAACCATTTGTTGGAATCCGGGCTCATCGTCGCTTCTTCATACGTCGCAGGGTCATCATTTTCATCAACCATGAAATTCATGACAGGATTTCCGACTCGCAGGTACGCCATTCCGCTTGACTGCGAGGTTGGTAGTACTCTCTTCGAGTTTCATGATCATTATCATTAGTTCCCTCTTCAACAGTGGAGCCAACTCCGAACAACTTCCGCGCCAAGGCTACTCGCCATACTTTGAAGAGAAGGTTCCACAACCTCTTCGAGTTCTACCTTCCGACTACTCACACCTTTAGCGAGAAACTCTTTCTCTAGAAAGGATCCATTCTTGGCAACAAAAACCTTGCCCTCGGATCGATGATAGAAGGAATAACCAATAGTTTCTTTAGGGTATCCTATGAAGACGCATTTTCCGCTTTGGGTTCGAGTTTATCTGGTTGAAGTTTCTTCACATAAACATCGCATCCCAAACTTTAAGAAATGACAGCTTAGGTTTGTTTCCAAACCACAATTCATACGTGTCTTTTCAACGGATTTAGATGGTGCCCGATTTAAAGTGAATGCAGCTTTCTAGTGCATAACCCCAAAATGACAACGGCAAGTCCGTCGAGACATCATAGATCGAACCATATCTAATAAAGTACGATTCGACATTCCGACACACCATTTCATTGTGGTGTTACGGCAGGTGTGAGTTGAGAAACAATTCCACACTAATTCATGAGAGTGCAAAACTAAAAACTTAGATACTCACCTCAACGGTAGGACATTAGAAATATGATCTTTCTATTATTATGATTTTAAACTTAATTCTTAAATTACTTGAACTTTTCAAAGGTTTCAGACTTGTGTTTCATCAAGTAGATATAACCGTATCTACTCAAATCATCCGTGAAAGTAACAAAATAACGATATCACGTCGGCGACACACTCATTGGACCACATACATCAGAATGTATTATTTCCAATAAATCTGTCGCCCGTTCCATTGAACCGTAAATCGGCGTTCTAGTCATCTTTCCCATAAGGCATGGCTCTCCTGTATCAAATTGTTCATAATCAAGTGATTACAAAAGTCCATCCGAATGGAGCTTCTTCATGCGTTTAACGCCAATATGACCTAGACGGCAAAGCCACATATATGCGGATATATCATCATTAAGTTTAATCCTTTTAGCATCAACATTATGAATATGTGTAACATTATCATCGAGATCTAATAGAAATAAACCATTCATCATCGGTGCATGACCATAAAAGATTTCATTCATATAAATGGAACAACCATTGTTCTCGGATTTAAATGAATAACCACTTCGCATCAAACACGATCCAGATACAATGTTCATGCTCAGTGCAGGCACCAGATAACATTTATTCAAGTTTATAACTAATCCCGGCGGTAAGTGGAGAGGCAGCGTTAACGGCGATCACATCAACGCTTGATCCATTGCCGACACGCATCTTGACCTCACCCTTGCTAGCGGTCGCTTGTTCCAAACCCCGATTCGAGTTACAAATATTAGCAACTGAACCGGTATCAAATACCCGGTGCTACTGAGCACTAGTCAAGTACACATCAATAACATGTATATCATATATACCTTTGTTTGCCTTGACGGCCTTCTTATGCGCCAGATACTTGGGGCGATTGCGCTTCGATGGCGGTCCCTTATAATAGTAGCACTCGAATCAGACTTAGGTCCAACTCGGGTTTCTTTTTTCAGCGCAACAGCTTGCCGCCCTTACTTCCCTTCCGTTTTACCTTCTTGTCTTTCTTGAAACCAGTGTTCCTATTGATCATAAACACTTGATGTTCCTTTTTGATCTCCACTTCTGCAGTTTTAAGCATTGACAGAAGCTCGGGGAGAGACTTCTTCATGCCTTGCATATTATAGTTCATCACGAAGCTGTTATAGCTAGGTGGCAGAGACTGCAGAACACGATGGATGCCTAAGTCAATGGGAATCGATATTCCCAAGGACACAAGCTTATCGGCGTAACCTGACATCTTGAGTACATGCTCACTAACGGAGATGTGCTCTTCCATCATGCAGCTAAAGAACTTTTGTGAAGCGGTGTAGCTCTCTACAGCAGCATGTGTGTCGAAAATCATTTTCAACTCACCCATTGTATCAAATGCATTGCCGTTTTCGAAACGCTTTCGAAGTTCCGGCTCTAGCCCATACAATATGCCGCAATGAACTAAGTTGTGGTCCTCCCCGAGAGTCTGATAGACATTCTTCTCCTCGTCAGGGTCATCATCAAAAATTGGGGGGCCTAACGGCGCTTCTAGCACATATTGCTTTTGTGCAGCAGAGAGGAGAATCCTCAAATTCATGGCCCATTCGGTAAAGTTGCTACCGCTCGTTGCTAGTTTCTCTTTCTCCATGAACACATTGAAATTAAAAGGGTGGTGCCATCTACAACAGAATTTGTAAAGTTTAGACTAAGTGTATGATAGATTGAGTTCAACTAATCTATATTACGAATGAACTCCCACTCAAAAACGACATCCCTCGTGCCTTTTTGGTGATTACATGAACCAAATCCACTACACCAAGTCCGATCATCACGTGAGTCGGTATAGATTCAAAGGCGAGCATCAAATGGGCATCATATCAACTATATGACTCATGCTTAACCTTTCGGTCCGTGTTCCGAGGCCATGTCTGTACATGCTAGGCTCGCCAAGTTAGAACCTTAGTATTCGCGTGTAACTGTTTTACACCGAAATATGGTCGTGGATCCAAGAACACCCGATCATCACGTGATGTCTTGGAGCGACGAAAACATAATCGGTGCATACTAAAGGAAGAACACATTCTTATCTTGATATTTAAATGAGGGATCATCTTATTATGCTAACAAAGCGCTAAACAAGCAATATAAGATGCTATCAAACATCATATGTTTATTAGTGAAATTATATGGTTCCCGCAGATGATCTCTATCATGTGCATCGTGGTATGATCACTATCATACCTATATGTGTAAATCCAAGGTCTATGGATTTTACACGCTATGTGTGTTGTAAGAGTATCATCTCATACTTCTACTTACAACACTACCATATCATAACACTAGCCCAGCAACAATATAAACTAGACGCCTCTAATTTATCCATTGCAAGTTTTACGTGGCTTAGGGCTTTCGAGATAGAACCGTTCTTACCTACGAACATGAACCACAACGAGGATAATCAAATTGTTGACAACTCGCTTGCAAAATAGATATTGACTATAGTAGGAGAGACAGACACCCGCTAGCCACTTATGCAAACTAGTTGCATGTCAAGCGTGGAACAGGTCTCATGTGCGAGGACATTTAAAGTTTGTCCGGGCCGCTTCATCCCACTATGCCACCAATATCCAAAATTACAACAAAGGAGTAACAACATGATCATCATCGCCCACATACTCATATGTGTACTACCCGTGTAAAGTATCTACGCATAGATCCGGCTCTGATACCACTGTAGGGTTCGCAGCATAGAAAACAAAAAATTTCCTACGATGTGAACTATATACCAAGATCTATCTACTAGATACAAACAACGGGCGGATGTATATCCATAGAGAACATACCCTTGAAGACCGACAAAGCTTAACGAGTTCAACTCGTGGTTGATGTAGACGATCTCTTGCCGATCTCAAGATCGAGAGGAAGTCCTAGCGCCGCAAATCAGCAGCGCATCCGTGCTCGCACACACGTTCGAGGCACCAAGCAACCTCCACCTCCTCGCTCCAGCGATGCAGCGGAAGCACAACTCTTTCTTGCCGAATAGCCACCGGGAACATGTATCTCGCTAGTCCGAGACCATGGGGGATAAATTCTAGAGGGGGAGAGATCCTGCACGCGGCGGTGTGAGAGACAAGTGAGGAGGGCTCCTTTTATAGGAGGAGGGGCACCCAAGGGGTGGCCACGCCATGGGGGCTGCCCCCTCCCCTCCTTCATTCATGTGGGTGGACATTCCACTCACAAAATGCCCTTTAAAATCCCTCCACTCAAAAGTCCACTCAAATTCCCATTAAATTTCCACCAAATTTAATGCAAACTCTCATTAAATAAAACTCTTTTATTTTATTCAGAATTTTGTCAATTACTTTAATGACAAACATTCACAAATAACCCCTTGCTAGAATTCTATTTCACATGCATAACCACTTTATGCAATTTCACCCGAAAACCTGTTTCGGTATCTAGTGAAATAAATTCCTGCGCTTGTTCATTCTTTCGGCATGAAACATTTGCTCCAATTGGATGTCGGTGTCTCTTAAGTGTGTCACCCTACGGTTCGTGAATAATGCGGACATGATCGAGACCCCTCTCGGATCAATAATCAGAAGCGGGATCTAGAGACCCATACTGACTCTCACACATTCAACGATGACTTTCTTGTGATCGCTTAACCTTTTACGCTAGTATCTTAATCCCTTTGTTTCACGATATATTACATGTCCGAGATTCGATCATCGGTATCTCCATACCTAGTTTGATCTCGTTACCGACATGCACTCTTTTCTCGTTCCTGTGATATAACATTCTAGTGATCAAATCACTTGCTTGCAAGCTAATCAATGTGATATCACCGAGAGGGCCCAGAGTATATCTATCCGTCATCGGGATGAACAAATTCCACTCTCGATCCATGAGCCTCAACATAACACTTTATTAGTTCTGAATCCATCTTTATAATCACCTCACATTACGGTGTGACGTTTGATGTTATCAAGAAACTCTTCCGGTGTTAGTGATTGACATGATCTCATGGTCTAAGGATTAGGATCACTTCGTAAGTTGTTATAGCAATATAAACTCAATGACTTTGATCGTAATGCTATACTTCGGATGAATGTTCATCACACCATTACACTAATGTTGTGATCCCGTTATTAACAACATCCAATGTCCATGATCAGGAAACCTTGATCATCTTGTTAATCAACGAGCTAGTTTATGAGAGAGGCATAACTAGGAACTTTCTGTTTGTTTATTAAACACACTGTATTAACGTTTCCGTATTAATACAATTATAGCATGCAAAATAAACATCTATCATATACTTGGAATAATAAACAGTTTATTATTGCCTCTTAGGGCATATTCCCTTCAAGTGAAGCATCATACATATTAGGCATCAAGATCTATAGAGATAGTTCAAGACTTCTAATTGGGCTATCACAAAGTACATACCTTGATAAGATTTTAAAGAAGTTTAAAATGGATGAAAGTAAGAAAGGGTTCTTACCTATGTTACAAGGCAAGACATTGAGTAAGACTCAAAGTCTGGCTACGGCGGAAGAAAGAAGATAATGGATAAGATACCCTAAGCCTCAGCCATAGCATCTATAATGTATGCCATGCCAAGTTTGACTAGCAGGTACCAATCTGATCCAGGTTCAGAACACTGGATAGCAGTCAAGAATATCTTTAAGTACTTAAGAAGGACTAAGGATATGTTTCTCGTGTACAAAGGTGAAGAAGAGCTCGTCGCTAAGTGTTATGTCGATGCTAGCTTCGACACTGATCCGGATGACTCTAAGTCTCAATCTGGGTACGTGTTTCTCATGAATGGAGCAACAGTTATTTGGAGGAGCTCCAAACAACCCGTGGTGGCAGGATTAACAATGGAGGAGGAATATATTGCTACTTCAGAAACAACACAAGAAGCAGTTTGGATGAGGAGTTCATAACAGAGCCGGGTGTGGTTCCTAGTGAATTGTACCAAATGGCAATCTATTTTGAAAATAATGGATCCATAGACAACGCCAAGGAATAAGGATCTCATAAGAATTCCAAGCATATCAAGCACCGGTTTCACTCCATCCATGAGCATGTCAAGGATGGAGATATAAAGATTTGTAAAGTACACACGGATCTAAATTTGGCAGATCCTTTGACTAAAACTCTCCCTAGGGCAAAACATGATCAACACCAAAACTCCATAGGTGTTATATCTATCACTATGTAAACAAGATTATTGTCTCTAGTGCAAGTGGGAGATTGAAGGGAATATGCCTAAGAGGCAATAATAAAGTTCTTATTATCGTATTCCAAGTATATGATAGATTTTTATTTTGCATGCTATAATTTTATTAAAAGGAAACATTAATACATGTGTGTTTAATAAACAAATAAAGTGTTCCTAGTTATGCTTGATGGGGATATGCCTACCGGGGTAGACCCAGCAGGACGATTCCGACTGGCCCAGGCACCTGCGAGTGGGCCTGCAGTAACGGCGACTGGATCAAGACCTGGCGTGGACTCAAGCGACTGGAAGCTGAAGGCCCAGAAGCATAGATAGGCCCAGTCGGATTAGGTTAAACGATTGCTGAAACCTTAACTGATTCGGTTGAGATCTGTAAACCCTAGGGGGTGAGTCTATATAAACCTCCCTAGAGGGCGTGTATAAGATACGTACCATCATCCACCCAAGCGACTCGCTGCCTAGCCGCCGAGCTCACCCCATTGTACTTCCACCATAATACAATCTAGCAGGAGTAGGTCTTTACCCTCCGGGGGGCCGAACCTGGGTAAATACTTGTGTCTCCGCCCTCATCTCGCACCGCAGATGGCTGGCCGCCCTTGCCCCATGTTCTACTACTCGCTGCCGATTGCAGCATCTGTCGTGGTCATTCCCACGATAGTGGCGCCCACCGTGGGGCCTGGCCGGTCTGTTCGGTGTTCTGCGGCGAGATCCAACCTGCCCATCAACGAGTCGATCACAACCGGCCGCATGATAGCGATCAGCGAGATGCTCCCAAGTCTTGCCGAGCAGCTACGTCCCGGCGGCGCGACCCGTCACGCATAGCATGATCCTGCCGGTCGGCACGATCAGTCTCTTCGTCGGCCTCACCGACGTCATCGTCTCAGTGGACTCGGCTCGCATCCGCGAGTCGCCGCCACGCGACCGGCTCTCTGAGAGTCAGGTCCGCACGATCCACCGCCTCGCCTCCAAGTACGACTCAGCCACAGCGATGTGGCTGAAACCACCGCGGCCGCGGAAGACGCGGCCCTCAACGACGACGCCGACTCGGCGACCCCGGCGTCACTCGCCGGATCCATCGTCGCCGCGTCGCCCGCGGGCTCCATCACCCAGGTCTCCAATGTCGGGGACTTCGAGGATCCCTCCATCCTTGGGATCTTCGACTTCGACTCCGAGTCGGAGAATTCCGCCGATCTCCACGACGGAACCGGCCGTCATGCCGCAACCTACATGGCGACTGGCGCCGACCCGCCGGAGGATCCATTCTCCACTCCAATCCCTCCCAACGCAATGGAAATGGAGGTCGAGGAACTCCGCCTGAAGCTGGCAGAAGCAGTCCGCAAGGAGCAAGCCGAGCGCGAAAAATTTCGCCTCGAGAAGGTGACGGCGCAGGAGCTATCGCACTACCACCAGCAACGAATCAGGTCACGCCTGAACCCCACCGTCCAGGGGAGCGCCCAGAATTTCGACGACGAGAGCGACCCGGCCCGCGCGGCCGAGCGCGTGATCTGCGAAAATGCGCCACCAGGAGGAAGCGCTCGGCCCCTACCAGGGTCGACGGCGAATGGCGCCCCACCACCACCCAACCGCGCACCCCCAGGGACCAGCCGCGGATCGTGGTCTCCTCACGGGAGCGAGACGCGAACGGCCTACCACTGTTCTCCACCCCGATGGACAACCTCGTCGCGGGCCGAGCAGCAGCCGACAACATCGCGGCCACCGGTGACGACGCCCTACAGACCCAGTACGTCAAGGCCTTGCTCGAAAAGGCGGTCGAGCAACAAAACGCAGGCGTCGACTCATAGGGTCGGATGTACTCGTGTTCATCGGGCAGCAGAGCGGCCTCAAGCGGCCGCCCCTTGGCGGCACACACCCTCAACTGTCCGCCACCCGAACCACTGCAGCTCCAACACCGACCCGCGAACACGGCACTCTCCACCAACGACCAACTTCGTCGCCGCCAACGGTCAGCCCGTCGACGCCCGCACCCACATCATCAACAACCAGAGCTGGCGCACACGCCAGCCCGACGACCTGCGGCATACCCTAACCAACCGCCGCAACGGCGAGCCGAGGGGGTCGCTAGGCCGACTCGGGCCCCGGTGCTTCGGACTGATGATCCGAGGCGAAAGATACCCGGCGAACTTCAAAGCGCCGAAGGAAATAGAGAAGTATAACCCCTCGTACGATCCCTCTGTGTGGCTGGATACTTACCTCATGGCAATGGGGATCGCCGGCCACACCGATCTACTCGCTGCCCGCTACCTCCCCCTGATGATGGAGGGGGCGTGCAGGCAGTGGATCAACACTCTCCCCGCGGATAGCATCGACTCCTGGGAAGAGATGCGCGACGCCTTCGTCAGACACTTCGAGGGATCATACACCCACGCCACCACCATCGAGGACCTGGAACGATGCGTCCAGGGACCTCGCGAGTCGACCCGAAGCTGGGTCCAACGGTGGCAAGAACTGTGGTACAACGCGGTCGGTATCCACCCGGACACCGCAATCCATTGCTTTAAGACCTCGTGCCGCTACGAACCCCTGGTCGCCAAGCTCAAACGAGCATACCGCACACTCGACAACATACCGGATCTCCTAGAGATCGCCAAAAGATACGCAGAGGAAGACCCAAACCAAGAAACCGACGACGAGTCGGGAGGACAACGCCGCCTGGCGCGACAACAGACGATGATCCGATCTACGCTACAGCAACACTCGCCTCACCGGCAAGCGCCAGATGGACGGGCGAGTCGACTTTCGCCAACGCTGGGTATGCAGCGCGAGCCCAAGAGCTTCCGGCGACGAGAACAGCGCGCTGACGGCGGCAACTACAAGGCGAAGCCAAGGTTCGACCCCGCGGCCCTCCTTAACCAACTGTGTGTATTTCACAGCAGGGAAGGAAAGCCCGCTACGCACATGACCGCCGACTGCCACTCTCTCAAGGAGATCGAGAAGGCACGACGAGCGCGGGAAGACCCCGACAACAACCCGCCAAACGGCGGAAAATTCGGCAGCGTGGCCGGCTCGCTCCACACCTTCACAGGCTTCAACACGAAGCGCGAGAAGAAGGTCATCGCCCGTGCCGTCGCCGTTAATGCGGTGGCCCAGGTGGATGTTCCCCAGTTCCTCAACTGGTCGGAGCAACCAATCACTTGGAGCCGCCAGGACCACTCGCCACGCATCGAGTACCCAGGCCGAGTCGCCCTGGTGGTCAAGTCCAAGGTGGGAGACTGCTGGCTCCCCAAGACATTGATGGACGGCGGCAGCTCCATCAACATCCTATACCTAGACACCTTCAGGCGACTGCGGCTCCCGCAGTCGATGGTCGAGACGACCTACACCACGTTCCACGGTATCGTCCCCGGTCGGAAGGCGTACCCGATCGGCAAGGTCACGCTACCAGTCACCTTCGGCACACCGGCAAAATTCCGCACCGAGCGGATCGTCTTCAAGCTGGTGCCCTTCGACAGCACCTACCACTGCGTCTTGGGGCGCCAGGCGTTCGCCAAGTTCATGGAGGTGCCCCACTACGCGTACAACGCGATGAAGCTCCCCGGACCGCGCGGCGTCATCACCATCCACGGCGACCCCGACATGGCTGCCGAGTGCGAGGCCAAAGGAGCCGAACTCGCCGACGCCGTCATCGCGGCCGAGGCCAACCACACCGACGAACTCGCCAAATACGCGAGCGGGGTCAACAACGACGACCCCACTATACTCAAGAAGCCCAAATCGGAGGGCGACAACACCTCAGCCTTCGAGGCAACGACGCATACCCTCACCATCGAGCTGGTCCCAGGCGACTCCAGCCAGACGGTGATGATCGGGACGGGCATGAGCCCAGCATAGGCGCGCTCATCGAGTTCCCCCGTGAGAACAGGGACATCTTCGCATGGAAGCCCTCTGACATGCCTGGTGTCCCTAGGGAACTCGCTGAGCACAAACTCAACGCCGACCCCAAAGTGCGACCTGTCAAGTAGTCGTTTCGGCCCTTCAATGAAGAGCGCCGTCGAGCAATCGCCGAGGAGGTGCAGCGTCTACTCGCTGCAGGCTTCATCCGACCAATCAAATACTCCAAGTGGCTGGCAAACCCAGTCCTGGTCAAGAAGAAAAATGGGATCTGGAGGATGTGTATCGATTACACAAACTTAAACAGCGCCTGCCCGAAGGAGCAATTCGTCCTCCCGCGGATCGACCAAATAATCGTTTCCACCGCGGGCTCGGAATCGCTATGCTTCCTCGACGCCTAATCTGGGTACAACCAGATCAAAATGGCCGTTGAGGACAAAGAGAAGACGGCGTTCATCACGCCATTCGGAGCCTTCTGCTACACTGCCATGACCTTCGGCATCAAGAACGCCGAGGTGACCTACCAGCGGTGTATGTAGGAGTGCCTTGCGAGCCAAATTGGCCGCAATATCCACGTCTACATCGACGACGTGGTAGTTAAGTCCGCTCGCCAGGGCGACCTACTCACCGACCTGGCGGAAACATTCGCCAACCTGCAGAAATACAAGATAAAGCTAAACCCAGGCAAATGCACTTTCGGTGTACCTGCAGGGCAGCTACTGGGATACATCGTCTCCAAGCGCGGGATTGAGGCGAATCCCACCAAGATCGACACGATCGCTCGACTCGGCAAACCCGAGTGCCTGCGCGACGTCCAGAAGCTGGCCAGGCGAGTCGTGGCTCTCAATCGCTTCATCCCCCGATTGGGCGAAAAGGCGATGCCCCTATACCGCCTAATGCGCAAGAACCCCACCTTCCAGTGGGACAAGGAGGCGGAGGATGCACTCCGTGACCTCAAGAAGGTGCTACTCGCAGCACCGCTACTCGCCGCCCCCATCGACAAGGAACCCATGCTGGTCTACGTCGCGACTTCCGAGCGCGTCGTCAGCGCCGTCATGGTCGTCGAGCGACCAGAGGAAGGAAAGGAGCGCCCAATGCAGCGACCAGTGTACTATATCATCGAGGTCCTCACCGAGTCGCGCCAGCGATACCCGCAATACCAGAAACTGGTATATGCGGTCTTGAGAGCACAACGGCGACTGCCACACTACTTCCAGGAGCACCCGATAACGGTCGTCTCCTCAGCACCGTTGCAGGACAGCATCCGCAACCGTGAGGCGACTGAGCGAGTCGCCAAGTGGGCCGTCGAAATTGGCGTCCACAACATCAAGTACGAGATGCGCAAAGCGATCAAGTCGCAGGCTCTCGCGGACTTCATCGCCGACTGGGAGGAGGCCCAGCAGCCAGGAAAACTGCCATACCTCCACTACTGGAGTTTACACTTCGACGGCTCCAAGAATGCGGACGGTGCAGGAGCAGGGATCGTGCTAACCTCTTCGAAGGGCGACAAGCTACGCTACGTCCTCTGCCTCGACTTCACCCCCTGCACCAACAACATGGCCGAGTATGAGGCACTACTCCACGGCATGCGAGCCGCCAAGGAGATGAGTGTCAACCGCCTACGCTGCTACGGAGACTCCGACCTCGTCGCTGGGCAAGTCGCTGGCACCTGCGACGCCGTCTCCCCCACCATGGCGGCATACCACCAAGAAGTGGACAAGATGGGCGGACACTTCGCGGGCTATTCCGTCGAGTGGATCGATAGGCGGAAGAACGAGGAGGCCGACGCACTCTCTCGTATCAGCTCGGCTCGACTCGCACCACCCGCCGGCGTCTTCCTCGACACCATCACCAAGCCTTCCATCTCTCCCCCAAGGGAGATCGACATCGGAGTCCCGCTGCAACCAGAGGCAGCCCTGGTCGCACTCATCGCCAAGCCAGAGGACGGGACTACGCCGTACATCGCCTACCTGGAGGGAGGCACCTTGCCAGCAGACGAAATAGACGCCCGGATGATAGCACGCTGCTGCAAATCCTTCGTCATCATTGACGGCTAGCTCCACAAGCGCAGCGTGACCGGCGTGTGACGCTGCGTCCAACCCGCTGAAGGACGCAAAATCCTCCACGACATCCACTCCGGCGACTGCGGCCACCACGCCGGCGCCCGCTCTCTGGTCGCAAAGGCTATGCGACACGGTTTCTACTGGCCCACCGCACACGCAGACGCTGTCGACATTGTCCAGCGGTGCGCCAGGTGCCAATCGCCAACAGACCCACGTCTTTGCCTACATGCTCAAGACAATCCCCATCACCTGGCCGTTCGCCGTGTGGGGTATGTACATGGTAGGCCCTTTCAAAAAGGCCCCCTCCGGCTTCACCCACCACATGGTCGCAGTTGACAAATTCACGAAATGGGTGGAGGCCAAGCCAGTCCAGAAATGCGACGGGAAGACCGCCACCAAGTTCCTACGCGAGCTCATCTATCGCTACGGGTTCCCAAACAGCACCATCACGGACAACGGCACCAACTTCGCCAAAGGAGCCATGGCCTAGTTCTGCGAAGAACATCACATCTGACTTGACCTCGCCTCAGTCGCTCACCTAGAGTCCAACGGCCAGGCAGAACGAGCCAATCAGAGCATCCTCCTTGGCCTGAAGCCACGTCTCCAAGAACCACTCGAGCGCACCGCAGGGTGCTGGGTCGAGGAGCTACCCTCCGTCATCCGGGGCATCCGCACCTCCGTCAACAAGTCGACAGGGTTCACCCCCTTCTTCATGGTGTATGGCGCCGAGGCAGTCATGCCCACCGACCTAGAGCACGACTCGCCCAGGGTTGTCCACTACACGGAGGCCGCAAACGAACTCGCATGCCAGGATGGAGTCGGCCAACTCGACGAGGCACGCGACCTAGCTCGCTCCCGCACCGCCATCTACCAACAAGGGCTTCGCCGCTACCCTAGCCGGCGAGTAAGGACTCGCACGTTCCAGGAAGGCGATCTGGTGATATGCCTCATCCAGGACAAGAAGGGCATGCACAAGCTATCCCCCCCTTGGGAGGGACCATTCGCCATCGGGCGAGTCCTCGGCAACGACGCCTACTACCTCATCGACGTCCGAGGAGACGGGAAACTCGACGTCAAGCGACCGTGGAATGTAAACCTCCTACGGAAATTCTACTCCTAGAATTCCATACATGTACTCTCCACCTGCTATGAAATAAAATAGATTGGTTACCGCAAATTGCGTCTACTCTCCGTGCCTTGTGCCACTCGCACTCGTAATAACAGCATCAAGCTAACCACAGAAGTCAACCTCTGGTACAGCGACCGGCACGACCAAGTAGTGCGTTCCGAGGGCACTGGGTTACCCCAGGACTCGTAACGTCCATGAAAAATGCCAACCCGGAGCCCCATTGGAGTCGCCTAGCTCGACTGTCTTAACGAGCCAAGACAACTGCCCTCGTTCCTCACAGCGACCAAGCTCCTCTGCATCCTCGGCACAGCGACTCGAACGGCCAAGTACCACGCTCGGGGACTGACGACCAGTCGAGCACGAGCGACTAGGGAAAAACGCCAAGTATGAGAGCGTGCCCAGGACTCGCCATACGACTGACCCTACGGGTCAGGCAAGAGTGACGCGCTTACTCTAACGCGCTCAGTCCTCACCCACCCTGGAGCTGCGACCTGAACCACCAAGTACCACGCTCGGGGACTCGGCCACCCGACCTCGTTCGCGCAAGGGAAAACGGTCAAGTAAAGAGCACTCACAGGAGTCGCCCTGTGACTGGCTCTCCGAGCTCGGGCGAGTCGACCTCACTAACAAAACAACTGAAAAAACATTCAAAACCACAAACACATAACAAACGAGGTAAACCCCATAAAAAGGGCGGACGCGCTCGGGGACTCGTCCAATCAGTATTTAAAATCACGAAACCATTCACAAAATAATACGAAGTTTCATTACAGCAGGACAAAGTCGCTCCAAAATACAAGTTGAGTCGAATGACCAATTGTTGCTAACGCCCAAGGGCACAATGTTTCTACTCCGCAGGTTTCGACGGCGACTCGCCGCCACCCCTGCGGTTGCGAATGAAGGGCGTGTACGGGTTCGACGGGTACGTCGTCAACTCACCCGCCATCGCCGCACGGAATGGCTGCTCGACCTTGAAGTCCCGATGCGTCGGCTCAGGATCGTTGGGGGGCGACAGTCGTCTCCCGATAGGGGAGGAGGTCGCCCATTGCCCAAACACGATCGGAGTACACCGCGGCCCGGTCCGTCAGCTTCAGCACCTCGGCGATCTCCACAGAGCCCGTCGACGAGGGGTAGCCACTCGTCACGTCGTCAAGGTCGAAGTCCTCAGGGAAGTGGGCAAGCCCAAGGCTGAGAGCCGTCGCCGCCCTGCGCCGGAACGCCGATCGTGTCATGAACTCGACGACTGACGGCGCCTTTTCCAGATATCGCCATACTTCGACGAGGTCGCTGGGAATCACTTCCGTGGGCGATATCTCCTGAAGATATGCTCGGATGCAGGTCACGGACAACGCGGCCGAGTCGACCAGAGTGGTCACACACTGCCGCACATCGTACGATTGTGCCTCCTGCGAGCTATCAATAATCCGACCTGCGGACAGAGGTCGGCAGTAAGTATAACAACGACTCCACAATACAGCTGGTACAGGCAGAGGAAGACAAGTTTACCAATTAAAGGATGGCAGATGCCCGTGATGAAACTTTGAAGCGAGGAGAAGTCGTTCTGCAGCCTAACAACGAGGGCATCAAAGACCTTTCGCTCTTCAGCGGCAGCCATAACAGCTGCTTTCGCTCGCCCGTCCGCCGAGCTAGCCTCCGCCTTCGCCTCCTTGAGCTCGCGCTCTAGATCGGCGATCCGCTTCTTGGCTGTACTCAAAGCCGACTGAGCCGCCGTCAGCTCACCTGCTGGGACAAGGCCCTGGCGGACCTCCTCTTCCTTGGCAGCATTTGCTTGGAGTCCCTTGTTCGTTTCTTGGACGGCCACAAGTTCCATCTCCATGCGACACTTTGTAGCAAGCCGATCGGCCGATTCACGCAGCAAGCCCTGCGCACAAATCAAACAGTCAACAATAAAGGAATCCAAAGTGCCCACCCGCTGAAATTCAGCGACTAGGCACTCGGGGATTGGAGATCAAAAATCCTAAGTGCCCACCCGCTAAAATTCAGCGACTAGGCACTCGGGGACTGGATATCAAAAATCCTAAGTGCCCACCGGCCGAAATTTAGCGACTGGGCACTCGGGGACTGGGTGCTACAAAAAAAAACACTAAAAGAATTCGACCACTGAAATTCAGTGGCCCGATCCTCGGGGACGGGACATACCTGGATGGCTGCGCCCAGCATGCCGTGGAGCTGTAGCGCGTCCATAGATGCAAGAAGATCCGGAGTGTGTCCGCGACGTTGCTCGACCTCCGTTTCGGCGACCCTAGGCATTTGGCTCGATGGCGCTGTGCCACTTGCTGTGGCCGCTTTGGCCATAAAGCATGGGAAGGTCGCGGCGGATGCTCCAGCGCCACTAGGAGCCGGATCGGCCATTCCGGGCGAGGAAACAGCCTCCTTGGTCTTCAAGGCCACCTCCACCGCAGTCGGAGGATCACTTGGAGCAACCGTCATGTCGTCAGAGACCGTGATGACATCGTCGCCCTTCGCCTTCTTAGCACTATCTGCGGGGGCAGCGACTTCATCAGCTTTCCTCTTCCGTGAGGGGTCCTCCTCGGCAACGACTGGTGGAACCTTGGCCACGGAAGGTTGGCCGATCTTCTTAACTCCAGTTCTGCGAAACAACGATATGAGCAAAATTGTCCGATTACAACGGAAGGCAAGCAAATGAACAAGACTTACTTGGCGACTGGTATGAACCACAGTCCCGTGCGGATACTGGCCGGCTTCTCCAGCTCGGGGCCCAGTTTCCGACTGAGGCCCATCTCGAGCACGTCATGTGCCCAAGACACAGAGGGACTCTTCGAAGACGTAGCCGCGGCAGGAGCCTCCGTGATGACATCTGCGGGAGCTCTCCTGGGAGGCGAAGCTGCTGCGGCTGGAATAGCCCCCAACCCAGAGACCGGTGCAAACGGGGGTGGAAGCGAGGCCAGAGGTACCTCATCTAGGAGGGTGGCGACGTCTAGTGCTGCTGTCGTATGCGCCTCTTCACCCTTAGCCGAGCTGGTGGCGTCAGAACTAGTTGCAGAACGTGGCGGAGATGCCTGCTTTGCCGGATTTGTCTTCTTCCTTGGCGGAGCCTTCACCTCCTTTTTCTTCTTCTTCTTCGATGGCGTAGCCTCACGACGCGAGGTGTGCTCGGGGAGCTCGTCGTCGTCATCATCGTGACGTTCGAGGCTCCTACTAGCCTCGAGCTCGCGCTGATGTTGCCCGCGAGTTTTGCGAACCATCGGGGCGGCGTCTTCCACGGGCTCGTCTTCGTCATCATCGTCGTCATCACCCGCGTCGCTCCTGACGTCGCCTTTGGCGGGTGGCGACTCGATCCCGTCCTGAACGGACGAGCTCGAGTTTTCGTCGTCTGCGGGTGGGAGCCATCCCTCCACCACTTGGAACAACTACAATAAAAATGAAACAACGTCAGCATAACCGCGACTGCATCATCTGCGACTGCGAATGGTGACGAAAATGGCGACTTACCGTCGGAGCTAGGCGCCTTGCGGTATAGGGGGCGACCCTGGCCTTCGCGTCCTGGTACGCCGCCTGGGTGATCTTCTTCAGAGCTAGGATGTAGTCCTCGAGCTTCCACTCGACGAGGCAGGATTTTTTCGGGTCGTCCCTACCCCCCGCGTAATTGTACATATAATGGTCGCGGCGGGCCAAAGGCACGAGCCTCCGCCCGAGCCAGCAGTTGTAAAGATTGATGGTTTGGAGGCCCTTCTTCTTTAGGCCGCGGATGGTTTGCAACATTTCGTCGACAACCATTCGCTGATCCAGCGGGAGCTTGCCAACCTGGAGCCGACGCGGTTCGGGCCGGTTGGCGGAGTACCTTGGAAGCGCCACCTCGCCGTCTGGAGTCGCCTCGGTGACGTAGAACTAGGATTTCTTCCACTCGTTTGCCGCCTTGGCCGGCAGCAGCAGGTCGAAGAACGACGCCTTCGACTTCAGCTGAAACGTCAGGCCTCCCGCAGCCAGCATCGGGCCGCCTGATTCTTCGCGACTAATCCTCCCATGGAATAGATCTTGCCACAGGGGGAAGTAGGGCCTGCAGCCCAGATAGCACTCACAGAACGCCACGAAAATGGCGAGCTGCTCAATGCTATGCGGGCCCAGGTCCGACGGCTGGATCCCGTAGAAGGCGCAGAAGCGCCGGAAGAAGAGAGAAGTGGGAAATCCCAACCCCCGCTCCAGGTGGCTAGGGAAGCAAATGAATTCTCCCTCGCGCGGGTCCGGAGTCACCTCTCCGGCCGCGGGGATGCGCCATCTACCGGTGCGCAGGATCCCGGCCTCCTCGAACGACGCCAGTAACGCCCTGGTGCACTTGGATTTGCCCCATGGTTCGGCGGAGGGGGCTATTGGTTGGAAGATTTGTGGAGGTTGGGGCTCTCTGGATCGGTTGGATCGCGATGCGGAGTGGAAACGGAGATGGGCGAGATCGGAGGAAAGATGAGGGAGTGTTTCTCCGCTCGCCTGTCATTCTCCTTATATAGCGGTTGTTACCCGCCAATTTTAGGAGCCGTTACTGCACGGTGATTACGCCAAAAGTTACTGTTGGATTACCCCAACGGCTAGTTTTGACCCCACTTGACGGTCCAACTTCATCCACTCGACTCGTCGCTCCGCGTGACTTGCTTATTCACTAACCCGATCACTACAACAGTGATTGAATATTCGACGTCTCGTTCACTGAGCTGCGACCCAATCGGTCGCCGTTAGTGCGACTAGAGTAACTAGTTTTTCCTTTATTCAGGAGTCCGCCGCCGATTCGACTGGGCGTCCGCATTGGAGCCATATACACCGACTGCCAGCGACCACCTGCAACCAATCAACGACGGCCTCGGGGACTACTGATGGCGATATGCCTACCGGGGTATACCCAGCAGGACGATTCCGACTGGCCTAGGAACCTGCGAGTGGGCCTGCAGTAACGGCGACTGGATCAAGACCTGGCGTGGACTTAAACGACTGGAAGCTGAAGGCCCAGTCGGATTAGGTTAAACGATTGCTGAAACCTTAACTGATTCGGCTGAGATCTGTAAACCCTAGGGGTGAGTCTATATAAACCTCCCTAGAGGGCCTGTAGAAGATACGTTCCATCATCCACCCAAGCGACTCGCTGCCTAGACGCCGAGCTCTTCCTATTGTACTTCCACCATAATACAATCTAGCAGGAGTAGGCCTTTACCCTCCGGGGGGC
Organism: Avena insularis; assembly: GCA_023614405.1. NCBI lineage: Eukaryota > Viridiplantae > Streptophyta > Magnoliopsida > Poales > Poaceae > Avena > Avena insularis. The sequence continues at coordinate 97,814,610 of CM042695.1, forward strand.
CGAACCTGGGTAAATCCTTGTGTCTCCGCCCTCATCTCGCACCGCAGATGGTTGGCCACCCTTGCCCCATGTTCTACTACTCGCTGCCGATTGCAGCATCTGTCGTGGTCATTCCCACGACAATGCCTCTCATATAAACTAGCTCGTTGATTTAACAAGATGATCAAGGATTCCTGATCATGGACATTGGATGTTGTTAATAACGAGGTCACAACATTGGTGGAATGATGTGATGAACATTCATATGAAGTATAGTAATACAATCAAAGTCATTATGTTTAAATTACTATAACATCATTACAAAAGATAGTCCTTAGACCATGAGATCATGTCAATCACTAACATAGGAAGAGTAGCTTGATAACATCAAACATCACACCGTAATAGGGTGACTATAAAGGTGGGTTCAGATACTTTGATAGTGTTATGTAGAGGATCATGGATCAAGAGTGGGATTTGTTCATCCCAATAATGGAGATATATAATCTGGGCCCTCTCGGTGATATCACATTGACATAGCTTACAAGCAAGTGATGGGGATCATTAGAATGTTATATCACGGGAACGAGAAAAGAGTACATGTAACTAACGAGATCAAACTAGGTATGGGGATACTGATGATCGAATCTCGGACATGTAAAATATCGCGAGACAAAGGGATTTAGTGACACTGTTAAAAAGGTTCACACGATCACAAGAAGTCATCGTTGAATTGTGGGGGTCGGTATGGATCTCTAGGTCCCGCTGCTAATTATTGATCGGAGAGGGGTCTCGATCATGTCTACATTATTCGAAATCATAGGGTGACACACTTAAGGGATACCGACACCATTTGGAGAAAATAAGATGTGAGAGAAAGAATAACAAAGCGCTGGAATTGGTTCAATGGACACCAAAATTGTTTTGGGTGAAATTACTGAAATTGGTTATGCATATGAAATTAAAATGTTGTAAGGGGTTTTATGTGAATGTTTGTTATTAATGTAATCAACAAAATTCTGAATAAAATAAATAAAAGAGTTTTATTAATTGAGATATTTCAATAAATTTGGTGGAAATTTAATGCATTTTGAGTGGAGAAATTGTTTATGTGAGTGGAGGGGTTTTATGTGAGTGGGTAATACGTTGTAAACGTATCTATATTTTTTATGTTCCATGCTTGTTTAGTATCTACTTTGATTTGCTTTGTCTACACTTTGAGGTGTTTTTATATGTTTTCCGGAACTAGCCTATTAACAAGATGCCATAGTGCCAGTTGCCTGTTTTCTTCTATTTTTGGTTCCAGAAAAGGCAGAAAATGAATATTCTTGGAATTGGACGGGACAAAAGCCAAAGTCAATATTTCACCGAGGGGAACATGGAGCCAGAAGACGAGACGAAGGAGGGCCTCGAGGGGGCCACACCCCCTGGCCACGCAGCCAGGCCTGGCCCACGCTTGGGGGTGCGGCCACCTCGGGCACCCCCTCGGCCTCCCTCTTCGCCTATAAGAAGCCCCCGATACCTAAACCCTCGGTACCTAATCAATCTTCCATGAAACAATACGTAGCCGCTGCCACCATCGTCGCTAGATCGGGGGGATCTGAAGCTCTTCCCGGCACCCTGCCGGAGGGGAGAGATCATCCCGAAGGCTTTCCTCATCACCATGCCAGCCTCCAGTATGATGTGTGAGTAGTTCCACCTTGGACTATGGGTCCATATAGTAGCTAGATGGTTGTATCTCCTCCTTTGTGATACCATGTTTAGATCTTGTGAGCTCCATTCATGATCAAGATCATCTATTTGTAATCATACATGTTGTGTTTGCGCGGATCCGATGGATATTGAGATTACTATGTCAGATAGGTTAATGGTTTTATCTTATTGATTCTAGCATGTATGTGTTGTTTGAGATCTTGCATGCTCTCCGTTTCTAGTAGCTATCTTGGCCAAGTAGATTCTAGTGACTCTAAGAAGGGGTATTTATGCTCGATAGTGGGTTCATGCCTCTATTGAATCTGGGGAAGTGACAGAAATCTCTAAGGTTGTAGATGTGCTCTTTCTACTAGGGAGAAAACAACGATCCTTTGTTCATGGAACAATTTTATTGTTTATTTTACACACTTTTCTTAAAGCAGTAATCTATTGTTTGCAACTTAATACTGGAGGGGGTTCAGTTGATAACCTTAAGGTGGATTACTAGTCATAGATGCAGTTGGATGGCGGTCTATGTATATTGTTGTAATGCCCAATCGAATCTCATAGGATCATGAATGTCTAGTATTGCATTGTTATGCCTTGCTCTGTCCTGTCAATTGCCCCGTTGTAATTTGTTTACCCTCCATGTTATGTTGTTTATCTTAAAGAGAGCACCTCTAGTGAACTATGGACCCTGGTACAATCTTTACCATTGATACATCTTCCACTATTACTATGTACTTTCTGCAAGCAAACATTACCTTGCACACCATATAGTTAATCCTTTGTTTTCAACAAACCGGTGAGATTGACAACCTAACTATTCGTTGGGGCAAAGTCTGGAGTTTGTGTTGTGCAGGTTTCCAAGTTGCTAGCAACACATTTGAGTCGTTTCCTTCCTCCTACTGGTTCGATAACCTTGGTTTCATACTGAGGGAAGACTTTCCGTTGTGCTCATCATACCTTTTGGTTGGGGTTTCCCAACGAAGCTCTATAGTGATCTGAGCCCATCAAGAGCTTTTCTGGCGCCGTTGCCTAGGAGGCTAAGGACGGCTTCACAAGGGGAGTCCTTCACAACCATTCTCTTTACTTTGTTTTTGTATTGCTTAGTTTATTTTGCTTTGTTTTGTTTGCATCTTTATATCAAAAAATCCAAAAAAATAGTTTCCTTGGTTTTGCTTTCTTTTATCAAAAACAAAAAAAATAGTTCCTACTCTAGTTGTTGCTGTTGTTTGCCTTCTTCACCCTTGCAAAAATGAATTCTGCTGAGAACACCGAGTTGTGTGACTTCACTAGCACCAACAACAATGATTTCCTGAGTACACCTATTGCTCCACCTGTTCCTGATGCTACCTTTTATGAAATTAAACCTGCTTTGTTGAATCTTGTTATGAAAGATCAATTTTCTGGTGTTAGTTCTGATGATGCTGCTGCCCACCTCAATAGCTTTGTTGAAATTTGTGAGATGCAAAAATATAAGGATGTAGATGGAGATATTGTTAATCTCAAATTGTTTCCTTTCTCCTTGAGAGGAAAAGCTAAAGAATGGTTGCTATCCTTGCCTAGAAATAGTATTGATTCTTGGATTAAATGCAAAGATGCTTTTATTGGAAAATACTATCCTCCTGCTAAGATTATATCTATGAGAAGTGAAATAATGAAATTTAAACAACTTGATAATGAACATGTTGCTCAAGCTTGGGAAAGAATGAAATCTATGGTTAAGAATTGTCCCACTCATGGACTGACTGCTTGGATGATTATCCAGACTTTTTATGCAGGTTTAAACTTCTCTTCAAGAAACCTGTGGGATTCTTCTGCTAGAGGTACCTTTATGACCATTACTTTGGGTGCTGCAACAAAGATCCTTGATAATATGATGGTTAATTATTCTAAATGGCACACTGGGAGAGCTCCACATGGTAAGAAGGTAAATTATGTTGAAGAAACCTCCTCCTTGAGTGATAATATTGATGTTATTATGGCTATGCTTGTTAATGGAAAAGCTCATATTGATCCAAACAATGTTCCTTTAGCTTCTTTGGTTGCTCGAGAAGAGCTAGTTGATGTGAACTTCATTAGAAACAACAATTTCAACAACAATGCCTATATAGATAATTTTGGTAGTAATAACTATAGGCCCTATCCTCCCAATAATGGTAATGCTTATGGAAATTCCTACAACAATAGAAGTGCTCCATCTGAACTTGAAGTCATGCTTAAAGACTTTATTAGTAAACAAACCACTTTCAACAAGACTGTGGAATAAAAGCTTTTGAATGTTGAGAAAAATATTTCATCTTTGTCTGAAGCTCAATCATCTTTGATTAATAAGATGGATGCTAAACCTAAAACCTTGGAAAGTACCTTTGCTGCTACTCATGCCATACAAGTTACTATTGATGAAAATGTTATACTGTTAGCTAAACTACATGCTAAGTGGGAAAGAGAAGAAGAACTTGCTAGAAACAATAGCGTTTGTACTATTACCACCACCAATATGGATGTTACTAAACCACAAGAAGTCCCTATTCCTCCTACAACAATTCCTAAGCCTACCAACTGTGATGCTAAGTTTGATTTTGATATTGATGGTTGCAATATTTCTGAAGTGATTAAGTTCCTACAAAAACTTTCTAGAAGTCCTGATGCTAGTGATATGAATATGGCTTTCCCAAACACATTACATATGCTCTCAATAAAATTAAGGAAGAAAAATTGAAACACAAATCTTCTATTCCTAGGAAAGTAGAAGATAGTTGGGAACCAATCATTAATATGCAAGTGAATGACTTTGATCTCAAAGCTTCATGTGACCTTGGTTGTATTGTCTCTATTATGCCTAAAAAGATTTATGAAATGCTTGATTTGCCACCTTTGGAAGATTGCTATTTAGATGTCCCACTTGATGATAATGCTAAGAAGAAACTTATGGGGAGTGTTAATGATGTTCTTATTATGGTTAACAATGTTTATGTCCCTGTTGATTTCTTTGTTTTGGATGTTGAATGCAATGCTTCTTGTCCTATTACTTTGGGAAGACCTTTTCTTAGAACTGTTAGTGCCATTATTGATATGAAACAAGGCACCATTAACTATCAATTTCCATTAAAGAAAGGTATTGAACACTACCCTATGAGAAGTTAACCTTTGCTCCTCCTTTGAAGGCAAAATTTGATGTTAATGCTTCTTCATTTAAAAACACTTGATGCTTGCTTCTTGTGCCTAACTTAAAGGCGTTAAAGAAAAGTACTTATTGGGAGATAACCCAAAAGTTTTAGTTGAGTATTGGAAGTTATTACTTCTGTAATGACCTCTTATTATCCTTTTTATTTGCTTTTTGTGCCAAGAATAACCTCTAATGAGAGTGAAATAAGATTTGGGGAAGTTGTTGTCTCGAAACAGATTTCTGTGCTTCACTGTAAAAACTCGTGAAAAATCTTTGTATGTCGTATTGAGCTGTTATTTTTTGTTATTATGCCCCAGGTTGTTATCTAACTTTCGTTAGTTCAACACTTTTTGATTTCAGCAACATAAGGTTTTCGAAAAAATCGGTTTTCACCTGCTGGTCTGTTTTGACAGATTTCTTCCATTATTTGCATTTGCTTCTTATCGATTTCTTTTTGAGTTATTTTTGGTAAATTGATATTTTTAAAGGAAGTTGCTACAATAGCTTGTGTCTTTAGTGAAAGTTTTTCTATTTTGAAACAAAACCCAAAGGTCTGTTATCTTTTGAATACACTAATGTTGCTAATGAAGATTGTGTGAAAGAATGATGTAATGAGATGAAGAATGGACAAAATCTCAAGCTTGGGGATGCCACCCCGTGTCACCCCAAGAAATATTTAAGAGGTACAAGCGTGAAAGCTTGGGGATTCCCAAGGCATCCCCTTCTTCATCAATAAAAATCTCAGGTCTTTCTAGACACTTCGTTTTTTATTGTTTCATGCACAGTTGTGTTATTCTTGGAGCGTCTTAGTTTTCGTATTTTGTTTTTGTTTGTTTAGTTTGTTTGAATAAATTACTTGTACCCCAATTTTTGGTGTGATGTTATCAAATAAGTTGATTGGTGTTGGAAAGGAGTAGGAAGTTCTTGCTTTAATAGTACAAGTGGAGCTTCCTTTGACTATGACTTAGACTTTATCATGTCATGCTAGATGTTGTTTTGAACTTATGCTTAGTGATTATTGTTGTAGCATGACTTGTTCCAAACAATTGATATTGCTTAGTGTGCCTTGAAAGAATCATGCATTGTTTTAGCATACAAAAGCATAGTATTGTGGTATTCTCCTTTGATTCTTTGTTTGGGTTGACTTGGCACATGCTCACACCATGTTATGACTATGAACCAGTCACCATAGCCTCTATGATCATTTATTTTTTGACTTATGATACCACTTTATGATTTGATTAATAATGTTTTGTCGCTCTGCATGATTATTGCCATTATTGCTCTCTTAGTTGGTCGCTCCCAGTCTTTTGCTAGCCTCCACTTGTATTGAGTAAGATCTATGCATGCATCCAACTCCCAAGAAACCAAGTTATTCCAAAGTGTCCACTATAAATTCCTATGCATGGTGTGTTACACCATTCCAAGTATATTCTTGTTTTATCTACCTTCCAATTAAAAAGTCATTTTGTTATGTGAAAAATTAGTGATTAAAGCTCTCACAAACTTGATGGCACACTTTACTTTTCTTGCCCATAATAAACTTGAACCATTGTGACCATCGATGTTGTATATGCTTGCACTTATATGTTGGAATTAGCAGAACTATGCTGTCATGGGGAACGCTTTAAACACTTTTGGATATCTGTCCAATTGATATCATGCTCTTTTGTTTATGGATGTCGTCGGTGTGAAATAAAAGGGGATCTTGTAAGTCCATGGAGTTATGTATGTGTGTTAGAGAAACGCCTGGGCCGCTATCCTAAGCCATGCCTAATCATGGTGGAAACTTGCAGCATCACCATAATGAGCAATCTATGAAGATTTCTTCTTATATAAAAAAGAGAGACATTGAAAAGAGGAAAGAGAGAAAAAAGCACCATTTTCCCATGGTAAATAAAAGATTGCTGAGATGCTCATTGTCTGCTTGCCTTGTCATTTTGTTATGGGATAGCTCCTGTATCATGTGCAAGGGGTACCCCGTTGGCGGTTCTCTATGATACACATGTACTTACTATGACAAGAACTTACCGGTAACTAAAGTTGAGTAGCATGAGGAGTGGCCCTCGTACTCAAGGGATATGATATTGCCAACTTATACTTTGTCAAGCATATACTCCATACTTTGTTCACTTTAACCTTAACCACTTCAAGATTCTTATGATAGGGGCAATAAGAGCTGAAAGCTAACAAGTACCATAATTTTTGGAAGCTCTTTATGAAACTTGAAATCCCTGCTTTCCTTTGAAGGGCCTTTCTTCCAATTTTTATATTGAGTCTCCACCTTCTATCTTAGGCACCAATTAAGAGAGCATAGTTTCCATTCTTAGTTCTATATGCATTGTCCCAAAACTTACTGATTGATTCATATTGTTGATATTGCTTGTTCTTGAACTATTTGTATCTAGTCACCCTTATGAACTTTGAAGGTGTCCTATGCATTTATGTTTTGTTATCCATGAGGGATAAGCTGAATGCCACTATGCTATGTTTTCTATATGTGAAACAAACAAACGTCTTTCAATGCATTGTTATTCATGATCTTTGTTTGTATTCTTTCATGTTGCAACAATAGTTGTTGTGTCTTATTGTTAGAACTTCATCTTTCATGCTCATGTTTAGAATATTTTGATCCCAGCTTTCAATGCTTGCAAATAGTTTGATCTTGATTTTGATGGTGCATGTCACCTCAAAAATTATTATTTTTATCACTTGCCTACTCGAGGACGAGCAAGAGTTAAGCTTGGGGATGCTTGATACGTTGTAAACGTATCTATAATTTTTTATGTTCCATGCTTGTTTAGTATCTACTTTGCTTTGCTTTGTCTACACTTTGAGGTGTTTTACCTATTAACAAGATGCCACGGTGCCAGTTTCCTGTTTTCTTGTATTTTTTGGTTCCAGAAAAGGCAGAAAATGAATATTCTCGGAATTGGACGGGACAAAAGCCAAAGTTATTATTTCACCGAGGGGAACACGGAGCCAGATGATAAGACGGAGGTGGGCCTCAAGGGGGGCACACCATCTGGCCACGTGGCCAGGCCTGGCCCACACCTGGGGGTGCGACCACCTCGGGCACCCCTCGGCCTCCCTCTTCGCCTATAAGAAGCCCCCAATACCTAAACCCTAGGTACCCAATCAATCTTCCACGAAACAGTCCGTAGTCGCCGCCACCATCGTCCCTAGATCGGGGGGATCTGAAGCTCTTCCCGGCACCCTGCCGGAGGGGAGAGATCATCCCGAAGGCCTTCTTCATCACCATGCCAGCGTCCGGTATGATGCGTGAGTAGTTTCACCTTGGACTATGGGTCCATATAGTAGCTAGATGGTTGTATCTCCTCCTTTGTGCTACCATGTTTAGATCTTGTGAGCTCCATTCATGATCAAGATCATCTATTTGTAATCATACATGTTGTGTTTGCGGGGATCCGATGGATATTGAGATTACTATGTCAGACTGGTTAATGGTTTTATCTTCTTGATTCTATCATGTCTGTGTTGTTTGAAATCTTGCATGCTCTCCGTTTCTAGTAGCTATCTTGGCCAAGTAGATGCTAGTGACTCCAAGAGGGGGTATTTATGCTCGATAGTGGGTTCATGCCTCTATTGAATCTGGGGAAGTGACAGAAATCTCTAAGGTTGTAGATGTGTTGTTGCTATTAGGGAGAAAACAACGATCCTTTGTTCATGGAACAATTGTATTGTTTACTTTACACACTTTGCTTAAAGCAGTAATCTGTTGCTTGCAAACTAATACTGGAGGGGGTTCAGATAATAACCTGAAGGTGGATTACTAGTCATAGATGCAGTTGGATTGAGGTCTATGTATATTGTTGTAATGCCCAATCGAATCTCATAGGATCATGAATGTCTAGTATTCTATCCTATGAATGTCTAGTATATATTAACAATATACTAGACATATATAGGATCATAACAATGTCTAGTATATTTTTGTAATGCCCAATCGAATCTCATAGAATCTCATAGGATCATACATGTTTGCTATCACGGATGCTCCGCTAAGTTGCGGTGCTCCCGGACTTCGACTCGGCCTTGATATCGGCAAGCAAACGACTACATCATCCACGAGTCCAACCTCGTAAAGGTCTGTCGTTCTTCAAGGGTATGTATTCTATGGATGTATATCCACCCGTTGATTGTATCGCTTCATAGTTCCCATCATAGGATTATTTTTTTGTTTTCTATGCTACGAACCCAACAAGTCTCTGATTGGATGCAGGAGCACATGCTAGACTCACCTACAGCTATAATAAAGGGTGCCCAATCACTCATCCTTAAAGCCTCTCAGGAGATTTGGCTCGAGCGGAATCGCAGGATTTTTCAGCAAGAAGAGCTTTCGGTCGACGCCTTGGTCACGCGCATTTGTGATGAGGCGTTAATGTGAAATGTAGCAGGGCCCTCGATCCCTTTTGACCTGGGCTGATTTTTTGGCCAGCATTTTTTCTTGCTTTCTCTTTCTTTCTTTCTTTCTTTCTTTCTTGGGGTGTCTTGAGTTTTACCCTAGTTTTTCCACCCGGACTTCTTGTGTTTATCTTTACTCTTCTAGGAGAATCTTCAGTCGTGGCACTGTTATAGCACGGCACTAAATAAACCGCTAATATACTGCACCAGCACTCGTGCGCACCCCTCCAGCAGGCGCTGCAAATTTTTAGCCCGTCGGGCCATTTTGCGATACCTCGCATCGAATATCTACAGCTCCAGCTACAGCGCGCACTATCGTTTGGATCGCACGCGAAGGAGCAACCGCCGCTGAAATTTCACCCGTGCAGCCGCCCTCTTCTTACGCAATCCCTCTCCCACCTATTCGGCACCGCCACCGCGAATGACCAACTCGTTCCGCTATCGTTGCCCCGCCGCTATCCACGCTGTCCCGAGCGTGCCCCCACCCTGCCACAGCTGCCCCGGTGAGAGCTCGGGATTTTCTAGCATGGGGATACCGCGACGCTCGATTTCCTAGCGAGGGCTACCGCGATGCCACACTAAAACTCGAGGGGTACGACCCTCCGCAAGCCGAGAGGCAATTTGGTGCACACAAGGTGTTTGTCGTAATCTCCCCAAGGTTTGTGTCGCCGCGCCTACGCCCATATGATTTGCATTTTAGATGGTACAAGTATTTCAATTATTTGTCATGTTTGTAGATGAGTTCACTCTCTGATTCATCCGACGATGAATTTGATATTGAGGAAGAAGAGATGATGTCTACGCACTTCTATTCTTGTAGATAGTTGTTGGGCCTCCAAGTGCAGAGGTTTGTAGAACAACAGCAAGTTTCCCTTAAGTGGATTACCCAAGGTTTATCAAACTCAGGGAGGAAGTGGTCAAAGGTATCCCTCTCAAGCAACCCTGCAATCAAGATACAAGAAGTCTCTTGTGTCCCCAACACACATAATACACTTGTCAGGTGTATAGATGCACTAGTTCGGTGAAGAGATAGTAAAATACAAGTAGTATGGATGATTATAAGACAATGGTGCCAGAAAAGAGCTTGACGGGGAGGAATAGACTAAAGGCAATATGAAATAAAGATGGAAACAAGCAAACATGTAGCAGGACTAGTTGTAAAAGGTGTTTCAATACTTAGAAACAAGGCCTAGGGATCATACTTTCATTAGTGACACTCTCATATAAATATCTTCCCTTCATTATGCTACTATGAACTACTCTCCGGTTGGACAACTCTAATCCACGGTAGGGCTACAAAATCACTCCTTAAAGTTCCATCTAGATAACCCCACACTGTCACCTTGAGCGCTAGATGGTTCCAACAAACACCACAATTTCATAGAGACATCCAACTCCAAATATAACTCATGATAAGTACTTATGTAATCTTTATCCTAAGTGCCACACGGTGTGCACACTGTCAACTTCACACACGTGGGGATAAGCAGAGATTGATTAAAGCACTTGAGTAGCAGAGTAGATCTACATGATTACAAAGCTCATGATCACAATAAGATCACGCATAGAGAGAGATATGAACACACAGCTACCGGTAGAGACCTTAGCCTCGAGGGAGAACTACTCCCTCCTCATCATGGGAGTCAGAAACGGTAATGGAGATGGCGGTGGAGTCGATGGAGATGGCTCCGGGGGAAATTCCCCGTCCCGGCAGGGTGCCGGAACAGAGACTTCTGTCCCCCGAATCTCCCCTTCGGTGGCGGTGGTGCTGCGGACCTTTTTGTGGATTTCTTCCCATGTTAGGGTTTACGTCTTGAGGACACGTATATATAGGCGAAAGCGCAAGGTCGGTGGAGCCTTGAGGAGCCCACACCTAGGGCTAGCGCGACTAGGGGTGGACCCGTGCCACCCTAGGGTGTGGCCACCTCGTGGCCCCCCTTCGTCTCTCCTTCGGGATCCGTGTTCGCTCCGGTAAAATATTGACTTTGGCTTTTGTCCCATCCAATTCCGAGAATATTTCCTTACTAGCTTTTATGAAACCAAAAACAACAGAAAACAGGCAACTGGCACTGCGGAATCTTGTTAATAGGTTAGTTCCAGAAAATGTATAAAAATACCTCAAAGTGTAGACAAAACATAACACAAATGATATAAAACAAGCATGGAGCATCAAAAATTATAGATACGTTTGTGACGTATCAAGAGACGGTGACCATGCTATTGGCTTGGTGTACCAATAAGAAGCCAAAGATATATGCCTCGGTTTTTGGTAGATATAGGTTATGGAGGGAACGGATCGAATGCCACAACAAGTTGATGTGGATGTATTTCAATGACAATGCAACATTTCCTAAGAGCTATTTTCATTGCCGTTTTCGGATGAGAATCGATTTGTTCAAACACATCATGCATGAGGTGGCAAAGTATGATACTTATTTTGTGCAAAAGAGGTATGCCACCGAAGAACATTGACATATCACCCATCAGAAGGTGACCACCCGCTTTGAGGATGCTGGCATATGGTATACCGCCAGATCAAATTGATGCCACTTGGCCATGTGTGAGAGTACCGCTATCTCAAGTGTGTCAAGCGCTTTGTGGTGGAAATTGTGCTAGTGTTCGATGCCACATATTTGAGAGCCCCCAATGTTGAAGACACGCTTAGGCTTTTGGAGGAGAATAAGGCTCGGGGGTTTCCATGAATGCTTGGATCAATTGATTGCATGCACTAGAGTTGGAAGAATTGTCCGTGGCATGGCATGGACAATTCAAAGGGCACAAAAAGGATTCCACTATAATCCTTGAAGAGGTGGCCGACCAAGAGACTTGGATTTGCAATGACATCAATGTTCTTCAATAGTCTCCACTTATGACAAGGATTGCATTGCGTGAAGGTCCACAAGTGGAGTTTGAAGCAAATGGCCACAAGTATAACTATGGGTACTATCTTGCCGACGACATCTATCCAAGGTGGAAAACATTTGTGAAGCCGGTTCAGCAATCCAAAGGTAAGAAACAATCTAGTTTTCACAATGCATAAGTGACGGCTAGGAAAGATGTGGAGAGAGCATTTGAGATTTTGCAAGCCCAATAATTTATTATTGTGAGAAGACCGGCTAGATTTTGGGACCAAGAGTGTCTTTGGTATATCATAAATGCTTGTGTCATCATGTGTAGTACCCCGAGTTAAACCACTACTAGAAAATTGTTGTGTTTTTGTTTTGTGCATCATCATGACTGCATGCTCATGTCATCATGCCACATTGCATTTGAGCACCGTCATGTCTGCATGCATTTGTTCCCCTGAAACTATTTTCCTAAAGTCTATTTTGTTTTCTAGATATTCCCCTCTTTGTTCAAATCAAAACCCTAGATTCGTCAGGATCTTTTATTTGTCTAAAACCTTTTTGCAAATGTTTTGTTTTAAAAGAAGGAAAAATAATTAATACAAAACTATTTTACTAAACGGGAGAGGCAGCCGGCCAGGTCCAAAGGCCTAGTCAGCCGGACTACTACCCCGAAAAACCCTAATCCCTCTCATCTCAAACCCGAGATTCCTCAAACTCACCTGGATCCTACCCTCTCCCCATCGGCGCCGCCACCAACCAAACACCACAGCAGACGCGCATCCACCCCTGGGCCACCACTCCATCGCTAACCACCTACCACGAGATTCCTTCCGCGACCCCTCACTCTCGATCTCTCCCCAATCCCACATGGGCCCACCCTCCTCTCTCTCGTGTACGCTACCAAGCCCCGCTCCTCGACCCATCCCTGATGCTCCCCATGACCCCTCCCATCGCCCTCGCATCCTCTTCCTCTCGGACCCGCCCACCCTGCCGTTGTCAAGGCCGCCTTCCGCCACCAAGCCCCGACCCCTCTCTCCCTGTCCCACCTATAGTACCAGTGTCGTGGCCTTTGTGCTTCTGTCACTCGGCATCGCTGCCCCTCTAGAGAACCTGCCTGCGGCCGCGTCCACCGCCGCCAGCCGTGACCACCCCGAGCCAGGATGTCGCCGTGCCGGCCTCGTGCCTTCTCAAAGGTGCCTTGTCGATCGATACCGGCCCGTGTCGCCACCGTCCGCCCCTATTCCCGCCATCGCCCCGCCATCTTGCGGCCTTCCTCCTCCCTGCCGCCCGCAGTACCCTACCAGCTATGCTCAGCACCGCCCGCTCCCTACTGGACGTCCTCCTTCACCCGCACGCAGCATGGCTGTGTGTTCCACTTTGTACCTATCGTTTTGCTGGTTTGAAAATTGATACCTTCGATTCGGATTATGGATGTAGTATAGATCTTTTTCCCTAGTAGACCTAGGTTTATCGAATCCTCGGGAAGCAGAAAGCAAAGTGAGATTACCTTAACGGACCTTCGAGAGTTTTAGAATACCTATTGCGTTTTCATCGGACCAAGAGTTTGCGATCTTGTTGTTGTTATTGTTGTTGACGATGGAGAGAGAGAGGTCCTAGGGTCTTCGGTTTTCACCAGTATCTTTGCAAAACATCTGATGGGAATAATACATAGTAATAAAGTACTCATATAATTATTAGAGCAAGATAATTATATGTGGGCGGTGCATCCATAAATGTTATTGCCTCCGCAACCGCTTATGGCAATAACCTACTAGTCTCATCCATGGAAGAAAGAGAACTAATGATATGCATAGTGATGTCACCGTTAATCCAAGTAAGTTCCTTACATACAATCGTACTACCCTTTCTGTCACTAGGGTTCCTATCCTCCATACCAGTCGTTACTCACACTCCCTTTACCTGGATCAATCCTCGGGGTCTTGGGTACCTGACAAGTCCTTAGATTGAGGCAAGAGAGGGTACTACAATCATCAAGTCATACAAACTAATACATGATCCCATCCATGATAAATAACATGCACAAAAGCTACATGGCTAGGCCAAAGCCCTTAGCCCAAGGAAGATTACTCACACATAGAGATGAAATCGACAATCATAAACATTGTAATAGAGATCATAGAGTTGATAACAAATAGTCTTACAATGTCACCAATTGGATATGAGATCAACTATTACAAGTGGTGGAAGATGGCTATGATGGTGGAGAAGGGTTTAGAGGTTTAGATCTAGATAAATTCCTCCAGCATGGCGGCAGGGAGCGTTGAGGATGAAAGAAGCGATATTGTGGAGTCGGGGGATGGCCTGTTTATCGTCGCCTGAAGACTCTTTATATAGGGGTCCTTCATGAAAGTTGTTATGTTTGACTTAAGGAGGTAGGTGCAAACTATATGGCCGCAACTATACGGCGGCGGGCCATATAGTTTGTCGTTAAACTCTCAGACGCCTCCTCACGGCTCCTGGTTTCTTTGGCGTGTTGGAAATCTCATATCTTTGGCATTTATGTAGTGATTCCCTTCATAATACGTCATTATCTATGTAGGCAAAAATAGCCAGAAAGGATTGCATACCCCTTTGATCATTAGAAATTAGTGGAAGGAAATAGAGAGATATTTCATCAAATATATGAATAATATCTAGTTTAAATACGTACGTGGATGGCTATATTTCACAGCCGTCAACCTTCCCAAGCTTAAACTTGATCGTCCTCGAGCAAGAAAACCAAAATCAAAAAGGGAACTCAACATTTAAACTGAAATAACGAGATGATGATCTTACTCATGATTGGTAGTCTCATGTTTCCTCCACTTTATTAATCTGAAAAACTTTAACATAGATAGAGTAACGGAAAGCATATCATATGGTTTTCATGAATCCTTATAGCGTAGCAAAATTATTATAAGCATGGATGATTCAAAAGAGTAAACTTTATTCCATGTCATGTAGTTAGCTCATAGGCTTGCCTTTGAACAATAAAGTGTAATCATGTAAAATTAAGAGTGTGAGAGTTTGTCATGAAAAACATATATACTAGAGTACCTCAGCTCTCCCACATCAATAAATCAAGACTTTTCAAGCACTACTTTTCTATTCATTGTCCTTCAAGAATTTCAGTTTTTAAGTAATTGAGAGCATGCCAAAAAAAATCATTAGTTTATCGGGCTAAGATGGACACTCGTGGCATCACTAAGATTTTTGTTCCTTTTGCATAATGATTACTCATATCAGCCATAGGAGTGATTCCATCATGTTACAGCTACTCGGGAGTGCCAAGAATCTTACCCATTATAGCATTGCTGCTACCAATGTTTAATCAACTCATAGCCGAAATCTAGGAGTTTCCTCCAAGAATATCGTTCGTAGGCCAGCGGAGATGTTGGCATCCCATGAAGTTTGACACGCATAAATCTATATAATTCTTATGATTTACATGTCAAACTTTGGCATGCTCACAAAAACCGCTAAACATTAATTCAATCAAACAAATCTTTTCAAACAGAGCTATCAAGTCAATCATTATTTTATGTGGTGTCGAGTGTCTCTAGGAATAATCTATCAAGACTAAGCACTACAACACCCAAGTCTTCAATTTGTGAGACTTTTTCTTCTTTCAATTGTTTAGCAAATTTTTAGGCAAGACTTTGTTAACTACAAGAGCTGGAACAAAACGTACCCAGTTAAATACCCATGCAAACAAAATTTTACTACAACATAGAGACTCACTCCACCGATATAACATCTCAACATTACTACTAACTAGCATGGGTTTCTCAAACTTCAAAAGTGGGGAGTCATAAGGCATACCTCTCATGTTTGGTTCCACTTCTCTCTTCCCTTTTTATTTGTTTCTTGGAAACTCGAAGTCAATCACTCTCTTACAAATCAACGAGAACTTTGAGGCAAAAAGAAAAAGAGAGAGGGAAAATAAAGATAAACGGAGAAATCTTTTTGTGGTTTTTGAGAAGGGGGATTAAAGAATAGAAAATTGGCGGCAAAGCTCGGCTTGAAAATTTCAAACAAAATAAAACAACTAAGATAAAGTATTGGGGAAACCAACACGAGTGCTTATAAATTCAAATAAAAGCATAACCTCAAAATTAAGATAAAGAAAATCAAAATCAAAATATAAAATAGATAGAAAACCTCCCCAAGCTTAGGCTTTTGCAAGCCCTTCAAATCAATATGGTGGGGAAAAAGTTGTAACTCCAGTACACAAATTGAGTTGAAAGGTTACTTGTTGTTTCTCGGATGTTCAGGGCGAGATTGTGCATTCCCTCCATAGTTCCTCCAAGTTCATGGAAATCTTGCTATGTAGCGAACCAGTTTGGTGGTTGCTGCTCCTAATGAGGGACTTCTTGCTCCTCCTCTTGGTCCTCATCCTCCTCCGGAATCTCCTCCTCGGGTTGGTGTTGCTCAACCTGCAAGTCATAAAGCACACGTCCTTCCTCGATAGAGAAAAGATAATTAGGCAATGAGCAGGGTAGATACGCCTAGCTCCAGCAATATGTAGATAATAAAGACCACCTCTCCTAGTAAGCATTCCACAAGACTTCAAAGTAGAGTAACCAACACATCGCACACCTAGCACCCGCTATAAATCACCTAGGTTTATGCCCAATGCATCGGCAAGAACGGTGATGACGCCTCCACAAGTGGTTGGTCCTTGGCTTTGGTGGGATTGGTACTCCAAGTAGCGCACAAGTATTGCGCCCAAGTGAAGTGACAAGTTGTCATAGTTGAAAGCAGCTTTTGCGGGGACTAAGATGTCTTCCTCGTTGAGTCTTGTAAACTCATTATGAGCCTGCAAGGTGTTAGCAATAACATAGAACAAATAGCAAATAGCAGGATGTTGAATATTCTTTCCTTTGCTAACTCTAGAAGTAAGACTCATTCTATTATAACAGAGTTCAGGGGAAGGTTCCATGTTGGTAAAAGCTGCACACAGAGCATTAGGATCATTGTTGGGTAAACCAAAACAATTGCACCATTCATCTAGTGTTAGCGAATAATTATTGTTCATGAGTCGGAAAGAAATCTTATCGTCCCCATGCCATGCCTTAACAGTGCTTTGCAAAGAGCTAAGAGATTCAATGGTTAACCGACGATAGGTTGGTGCATCATGGAATACAAAGGTTTGCAAGCCAACTCCACTACAAAGTAAATTAAAATCATCAGAAATACCGAGTTGGTTCAAAGTGACGGGGCAAGCCCACTTGGTTGCCTTGACTTCTCGGTTTTTGATCCTGTCGAAACGATCATGGTGGGCTTCGTCCTTGAATCGAATCCCCATGCGTTCCTGAGCTACAGCCCGAGAAGAACTAGCTATGAAAAAAGCACGTGTCTGGCTCCTTGTGTTCATCTTCTAAAAGTAATAAAAGAGACAAATATAAAACTTTTTGATCCAACAGTAATAGTCATAGCATATTCCTCATCATAGCACACTAAAGAATCTCCTCAACATATTAATTTAGGCAAGATAATCATGGCAATTGTTCGAATATAAGTCTCACCTTAGATTGATAATGATAATAGATCAGATATAAATTTGCAAAAAGTAATTGGAGGATCGGAGGAGAAACATACCGTAGATCGCTTGTGTGCGAGGAATTCAAACGAAATTGGCCAGGGGTGAAGATCCCTTGAGGTTTTGAGAGAGTTTGGAGGTAGAAGAATTGTGTTTTTGATGATTTGGGTACCTCCCCGAGCGTTTAAGTGGTCGGGTGCAACTATACGACAGCAACTATACGGCGGGAACAGGGCCTTCCGGTTGTATAGTTGGTCTGACGGCAAAATTTTAGGGTTTCTGTCTGGCGGCTATAACTATACGGCGACAACTATACAGCCGGAACTTTTGTTCCCGCCTTATAGTTATTCGTCAAACCTTCTGTACTCTGGGATGCAAAATTATCGATGGGTAACATAACTATACGGCGGGAATTTTTATTCCCGCCGTATAGTTGGTCGTTAACCTTTCTGTACGCATCAAAAATTTCTATTTCTTCGTAGATTACTTTTTAGACTGAAATTAGCGAAATACCATGTTTTGACAGAAAAAAGACAGACTAAAATTTCGACCAACTAAGGCATATATAAAACATGAATTTTTAGTACCGATGAATCTCTTCCTCTCATAGGAGTTTTCTAGAACTCTTTATTTAAAACTTAAACTAAAACTTAAAAATGTAACTCGAACCTTTATTTCACATGGGTTTCCTCCCATGCAGCTCTCTTTTATGGTCAATAGCTTGATCTTGATGTCGTTCACTTAGGCCATATGAGTGGAACACCCACTCCAAAGTAATTGTCCTTCAAAGTGATGGCCTCCTTATCATCTTGCTTGGCTTTCTTTTTCCTGGGGAAATAAATAACAAAAGGATCCCGCGAAGGTAATTGAAGCTTCACGTTCCCTTCATGCAAATTGATCAAAGCCTTAATAGTTCTTAAAAAAGGATGACCTAATATGATAGGGGCAGTAGCATCTTCAGGCATGTCAACAATAACAAAATCAATAAGAGCAGGACAACCTTTAATGTAAACTAAACTATTTTCCTTTATGCCTACTGCTTGTTTATAGGTAGAATCTGCTAGATGTAATTTCAGTTTGGTGATTTCAAAAGAGCCAAGATTTAACTTGTTAAAAATACTCTTTGGAATTGTTAAAACACTTTCTCCTAGATTACATAGTGGAGCTATTTCATTAGTCCCAATTTTAATCTTAATGGCAGGCTCAAATATATCATCTAGCTTAACAGACAATTTTTCAGCAATTTTCTTGTATTCTTCTTCAAGCTCACGTACCTTTATTGCTACCTGATTAACGAAGTGTTGATACATGGCTTCCTCATTTCCTTCACTTACCAGAATCTTGACATTGATCATTTTTACAAGATCTTTAACTGTGTAGTTTGGTGAAGGAGCATTGCTATAATCAAATTCTTCGGGCTCCTCCCTTTGGATTCTTATCATCTTGAGCTCTTCAACTGGATTTGGCTCAACTTTACCTGCAAATTTTGCTATAATGAGAGTTTGACTCTCGGTTATCTTACCTAGTTGTGCCTCAACATTCCTTGTTCTTTCTTGACTAGAATATTGTTTTGCTCATTTTGTGAGTCCATAAAAGCATTAAGAGTTTCTTGGATACTAGTATTGCTTGATGCCATATTATTATTAGAATTACCTATAGGACTAGAGTAATGTTTCTAAAAGTTTGGATTATAATTCTTCTCCCAAGCAGGGTTATAGTCATTACGAGCTATAAAGTCTACTTCTTCAATAGTTGGTTCTAGAGTAGTTCTTACCGAGGTTTACTAACATTTAACGGCTAATATAAGTGTAACACCCCAAGCCAAATAAGCACTTGAGATGTTACCACATACGTTACACATACAAAACTAACTAAGAATTTTTAGGAAAATTCGGCAGAGTCTCCTTTATTTTTGGGACATCCACGACATGCAATAATATAAACACAAGAGTACAAGGATAAAACTCAATAAAATATAGACAAACATTCAACCATATAAACCTCCAATACCACAACTATAAAACAAACTACCATCCAAACATAGTACTGGTAATAATGTCTACTAGGAAAAACCAACAAAGTCTAAGTGATAAACTTCCGCATACTCCAAAACCATTTATGACAAGAATGATTCCTATCGATTAGAATCAGAGTTCCAAAATATTGGTGAGGATTGTGTGAAACGTGAGGTGATAATTATGAAGGTGCTACTCCTAAAACTCCCCATGCATGACGTCCTCAAGGGTTACCTAAAAGCATGAAAGCAACAAGGGTGAGTACAAAGACTCAACAAGTTCACAAATAAATAGTAACTTTACATAAATCAAAACACCAGGACATCATTAAACATCATTCATCTATTAGAACATAAAGTTATGTCCTACATGCCTATATGCTCATCTCATCTCATCACGGATACCGGTATCGCTCGAGTGGATACCCGTCGGCATCCACTCGCTCCAACTCCTGGAGGATGCCTCCAAAGTGGGTCGCAACCCATCAATGGAAGTCGCATTGTGCCTACCAACGTAGATCACATTATCATCATGGTATGCAAAAGCATAATATGCATATGCCATCATCATATTTATCATTGTCATCATCAACATATCATAAGCATTAAATATAACTGAGTGAAGAGAGATATGTAAAATTCACTATTCGTCATGAACTTGCCTCAACCGCGGGGCACAAATTATGAATTGTAAGACTCTGGACCGGAAGTACCAACACACCTGTTAAGAAAACATTCATCACACTCAATAAGATTCATCATTTCAAGAACATACAAGCTAACTATCGTGTCGCTCCTACGCACAAGACTGTCCCGGACTTTCAAAAGTATAACATGGAATAACACCTAAAATACTACAAAAGGGTTTTTGAACACAAATAAACTAGCCGCCAGTTAAGACCAGATCAAAGCCAATTTTATTTTCTTTATCTATAATTTACCAATGGTAGCATGTATGAGAAAAAATAAAAAGTTATGCACCCGACTCACAACTGTTTTTAGGCAACAAAAACAGATCTGTTATTATGTACAATCCAGGAAAAGAAAGTATCTCACTGTAGGCACCTAGCTGGATTAGGAAGGATTTAAACAATTATGCAAAGACTGATAGGTTGCACTTGTTCACTGTATTCAACAATTATAACTACAGGCCACTTCTAGATTTTAAATGCACTATAGAAATCTGGGCACTAGAATCAGTCCAATAGGTAGATGCCCTGGCCAATAACTATACCTAGCAAATTAATAAGGTAACCAGAATAGACTGTACAGGAATAGTGCTCTAACATATTAGGACCCCAAGTCCACAGGTTTTTTTGCCGATCTAAAAAAGAATACATCTGAACCCATCGTAACCCAGTTCACTAGCAGATGCAATTGATTCCTATTTGATTTACTAAGCACGGCCAATTAATAGGACAAGAAGTAGCCAAAACCAAATATGGCAAAGGGAGTTCTCGTTAATGGCAGCATCTATTTGAATAGAATAAAAAGGCAACGATCTACCTAAGCAACAAAGCAGAGGAAAGGATGCATACCCGACAACCCCTTCAATCTGGACGAGCATACACACTGCAGACACACCCTGACCTGACAGAGACGGACACGGCCAGCGACACGGCAGCTACGCTGCAGCGACGGACTGGTTTACTGGCGGTGGAAAAGGATTAGGGCAGGGAGACGGCGGCAGCATCCTCCCTCGACTCTACTAAATAGCCATGACTACTGGATTACATGAGTCCAGCTCGGCTAAAGAAGCCCAACCCAGCCCGGTAATTCTTTTCTTCTCATGATTATCCAGGCTACATAGCAGTAGATTGCTAGTACACTAACAACACAACACAGGTTAACGTACTTTTTATTTCCTATGATAGGTCTAGAGCTTAAGACGTAGCACTCAAACTAATTTCCTTTCTTTTTCTTTCATTCTTTTGTCTCTCGTGTCCTAGTTTCCTCTTACGGATCACACTTAAATAGCATCATAGTATTATTTTATTTAAAAATAAATAAATAAGCACAATTCATAAGAATCAAAATATGGGGTATTACATTCTTAACCCCTTAAACAGAATTCGATCCCGAATTCTTACTTCCTTTACTACTCACAAGGCTCGACAAATCGGTCACACACATAACTCTGCATCACATATCAGGCGGGAACAATTTCTGGATACTTCCTAGCCACCTCACATTCATATTATTGCAACCCAACAAAAATATTCATACACTTGGGCATCCTACACGTTACCACTATCCAAGAATACCAATATCCTCTTAGGATGACCCTTAAAGGTTAAATCTTCTTCAATTGTAACTGACTCTCTCGTTCTTAAAATTCAAAATTATTGTACTCAACGCAACATCTTTTTCTTCTGTATGAAACCATCATGTGTTTTCTAATCTCAACTACCCTCTCTATGATTTGCTAACCCAATATGAACCAAGCAATGCCTTCTCACCACCGTATTCCAGCAAAGTGGAGATCTAAACTTGCTGCCATACAAGCCTGGTAAGGTGTCCTCCATATGCTAACCTGATAGCTGTTATTGTAAGAAAAAATCCACAAGCGATCTCCATAGCCCCTTGCCAAAATTGGACACAATACATCACCATATCCTCTAGATTTTAGTTTGCATGCTCTAACTAGCGATTTGACTAACGATGAAATACCATACTAATTCTTAATTCCAAATAGAAGGCACTAAGCCCTCCCAAAACATTGATACAAACTTAGCATATCACAAGTAGTTATTTAGTAACCAGTGTAACCATACTCTATCATCCTCACATATCGGTGCCAAGTCATTTACACACTATAAGGTGCAGATAGGATAGGAAGATAACTAAGCAACCTTCCTGAGTCAGTAGATGACCAACCTAATTGCATCCTTCCCTCTTCATGAACGAGGTCACCACCAACCAAATCCATGGTGATTTTAACCAATTTCTGATGTCGCTGGCCTCTTATACTCAGCCTTTATTTTCTAACAAAACCTAAAAGATGAAACCTACATAGACACACCAACTTTCATTCTCCATCAATAAGTCTAACTCAAGTCATGATACATAGTTTACTTACCAGAACGAAAGGTGTATGCGGTACGATATGGATCCCTCAGAGTGTCCTCCCTCGCCTAAGACTTATTTGGCACACAAAGATGGTCACAAATCTAAATAAACCTGGTTCGGTCTATAATGAACTCTAGTCATACCCACATGAATGTGCTCTTGCAATGGTGTAACAATTAATCATCTTGATGCGCCTTTCTGGGATTTCCAACGGAAGGATGAACTATGAATCTTCACATGGTGTAGACTAAGAGCTTCATTTTCCTTGCCTAGGGTTTACATGATAGATACGTGATAGTACTTTATTAATTCTAGCCACCATAATTGCCTCAAATGCAACCTATTTAGTGTGAAGAGATATTTGAGACTCTTATGGCGAGTTAAAAAAAAAACACCCGATTCTTCATATATGATGCCTCCAAATCTTAAGTGCAAATACCACAAGTGCAAGTTCTAGATCATGGTCGAGTAGGCTAGTCATGCTCATGTTTTTTTTCAATTTCCTAGAAGAATAAGCAATACACTTTCAATCTTGCTTGAGCACACGACCTAGAATAGATTCTTCAGAAAGCCAAAACCAAAATTCCTTTATCTTGCAAAAAAAACGTATGCTTCCTCAAAGTCTCCAGAATAAGCCTCAAATGGCGCTCATGCTCTTCTTTGTCATGGAATCTATGAGGATATCATCAATCAATACTACGACAACGTTATCAAGGAACCTATGTAGAAAGTTGTTCAATGTTTGGGCATTGCTTAGTCTAAGAGAAATAACTTTATATTCACAACACCCATACTAAGTGGAGAAGGCAGTCTTCATCATTTAAGGGCATGCATTTGATTAAAGATAGGTTGGAGATTAATCTTCGAGATGGAATTCGATCCATTCCGCTGTTCAAACAAGTCCTCAACATGATACAAATTATATATGTTTGATGGTTACCATGCTAAGAGTATGATAATCCACAAACCTTTCTCGAGTACCCAACACTCCCCTAGGTGAGACACTAAAAAACTTTGGATACTATCCAAAAAACTTTGGATTGCATATCGTCCAATCGCTTCTTCAATTATTCTAGAAATGGACATATCAAATGGTAAAGAGACACGAAGGTAGGTCTAGTACCGGGAATAAGATCCAAGAGAAACTACAGGCCCCTCTCTTGAAAATTTGTAAACAAGGATGCTATCTAGGACATACACACTTGTGTCTCTTACTAAAACATGGAATATTTATGTAGAATAAAGATTTCACATGTCAATTAAATAATCATATTTCCTAAAATTTGAAACACAACTATATAACACCACAAAACATAACTAACACTCTCATGGTGGTCTATTTCTTATATGGTACCATAAAAACAACGAAGGTTTAGCCTTACCACAACTCCTACGCTTGGCATAGGTTGCCTCTCTATATGTGGAACACTATACATTCTATGGTTCAAGTTGTACAAAGCCGTGTCTCAACTAATGAAAGGACAAAGAGAACAATGATTCACCACTTCAACGTACAAGAGAGAATAGTAAGGGTAATTAGTATGGGGGTCAATCCATCATGCACCCAAACTATTAATTATGTAATTGAAATAGTGAATCAAGCAACGCTATCACTCGGGGCTCCTCACTCGCATTGCAAACAAATTAATGGGCACAAACCAAGGTTCACGGTCGACTCACATCTATTGTTTGTGCAAAGACACTACAAAAAATCTAAACTATCGATCTTTAAAAAACACGCATCGTTGAATGAACAAGAGACACTATTGAACGAACCAGAAACATTTTTGAACGAACGAAGAGTCTCTTCATGGATTATGGACTAACCTAGGAAACTAACAATTATAGAGGATATAGGAAGGATAAGCTTCTCAACATAAGTAACCAAGGAAATGCTTCTAGAAACAAAATGATTATTTATTTATTTTGGAAATAACAAATAGGTTGCCTCGAAGGATAATATTGGATTCACCAGTCTTTGTACTCAGCTATGGGAGAAGGGAAAAATGAAGTGCAAAGTAGAATAAACCATACATAGAATAAGAAAAATAGAAGATGTTAATTCTTTAAGACTAATATTCAATGGGAAGGACATTTGAAATAAATGGTTGACAATATATCATCATCCTTAGACAAGAAACCGATACTAGATGAAGATCCTTAGACGAAAACAAAAGCATGTAATGCACTAGAAAAGATGGGTGAATGGGAATATGAAATACAAGTGAAACTTGTGGATTATGAGACATTGGTAGAGGGAAGTGCTTATCATACTGATTTGGATCTAGGTAAGTCTTCATAGCATTATATTATCTACTCCACTTCTACACCAGCTAGGTTATAAAATATAGCTTTATTATTTTGAAAACAAATCATCTTATCCATCGTATCTTCAAGATTATCAAACTATTCTCACAAAGTCCTTTGATATTAAATCTTTAGACATCCAGGAAAACAAAACTTTAATCATCCACCCTAACATTATATTAAACTCAAACTTTGATGCCAAAACCAAACCCTTTAGATATCTCTCCTCATGATTTCAACAAAGTAAATATCTAGATCTAACAATCCAATACCTTTATCGCGTTATACAAGCGTTTGCTAAACTAGCATAAAGATCAACTATTTCCTTTCCATTAATGAATTCATCAACCAAGAAAATTCTCGCATCTATCTCTAGTAAATTACGAACAACAAAGATAAAATGGTATCTAAAGTATGATCTGCAAGCCTCTTGGCGTAACAGCCATCCCATAGGCATTCCAACACAATAAAGATCAAAGAAATCCACAATAAGATAGCAGAAGCGTAAATGCAATGCATGACCCAACCCATCCTAGTGTGCACCAATGTGTCAATTTTAAGGTTATTTTGTAAGTTCTTGCTCATATAAGTGTAACACCCCAA
The DNA here is from genome assembly GCA_023614405.1 of Avena insularis. Lineage (NCBI taxonomy): Eukaryota > Viridiplantae > Streptophyta > Magnoliopsida > Poales > Poaceae > Avena > Avena insularis. The sequence continues at coordinate 97,840,262 of CM042695.1, forward strand.
GCCAAAGAAGCACTTGAGATGTTACCACATACATTACACATACAAAACTAACTAAGAATTTTTAGGAAAATTTGGCAGTCTCCTTTATTTTTGGGACATCCACGACATGCAATAATATAAACACAAGAGTACAAGGATAAAACTCAATAAAATATAGACAAACATTCAAACATATAAACCTCCAATACCACAACTATAAAACAAACTACCATCCAAACATAGTACTGGTAATAATTTCTAGTAGGAAAAACCAACAAAGTCTAAGTGATAAACTTCCGCATACTCCAAAACCATTTATGACAAGAATGATTCCTATCGATCAGAATCAGAGTTCCAAAATATTGGTGAGGATTGTGTGAAACGTGAGGTAATAATTGTGAAGGTGCTACTCCTAAAAATCCCCATGCATGACGTCCTCAAGGGTTACCTAAAAGCATGAAAGCAACAAGGGTGAGTACAAAGACTCAACAAGTTCACAAATAAATAGTAACTTTACATAAATCAAAACACCAGGACATCATTAAACATCATTCATCCATTATAACATAAAGTTATGTCCTACATGCCTATATGCTCATCTCATCTCATCACGGATACCGGTATCGCTCGAGTGGATACCCTTCGGCATCCACTTGCTCCAACTCGTGGAGGATGCCTCCAAAGTGGGTCGCAACCCATCAATGGAAGTCGCATTGTGCCTACCAACGTAGATCACATTATCATCATGGTATGCAAAAGCATAATATGCATATACCATCATAATATTTATCATTGTCATCATCAACATATCATAAGCATTAAATATAACTGAGTGAAGAGAGATATGTAAAATTCACTATTCGTCATGAACTTGCCTCAACCGCGGGGCACAAATTATGAATTGTAAGACTCTGGACCGGAAGTACCAACACACCTGTTAAGGAAACATTCATCACACTCAATAAGATTCATCATTTCAAGAACATACAAGCTAACTATCATGTCGCTCCTACGCACAAGACTGTCCCGGACTTTCAAAAGTATAACATGGAATAACACCTAAAATACTAAAAAAGGGTATTTGAACCCCAATAAACTAGCCGCCAGTTAAGACCAGATCAAAGCCAATTTTATTTTCTTTATCTATAATTTACCAATGGTAGCATGTATGAGAAAAAAAATAAAAAGTTATGACGCCGACTCACAACTGTTTTTAGGCAACAAAAACAGATCTGTTATTATGTACAATCCAGGAAAAGAAAGTATCTCACTGTAGGCACCTAACTGGATTAGGAAGGATTTAAAAAATTATGCAAAGATTGACAGGTTGCACTTGTTCACCGTATTCAACAATTATAACTACAGGCCACTTCTAGATTTTAAATGCACTGTAGAAATCTGGGCACTAGAATCAGTCCAATAGATAGATGCCCTGGCTAATAACTATACCCAGCAAATTAATAAGGTAACCAGAATAGACTGTACAGGAATAGTGCTCTAACAGATTAGGACCGCAAGTCCACAGATTTTTTTGCCGATCTAAAAAAGAATACATCTGAACCCATCGTAACCCAGTTCACTAGCAGATGCAATTGATTCCTATTTGATTTACTAAGCACGGCCAATTAATAGGACAAGAAATAGCCAAAACCAAATATGGCAAAGGAAGTTCTCGTTAATGGCAGCATCTATTTGAATAGAATAAAAAGGCAACGATCTACCTAAGCAACAAAGCAGAGGAAAGGATGCATACCCGACAGCCCCTTCAATTTGGACGAGCATACACACTGCAGACACACCCTGACCTGACAGAGACGGACACGGCCGGCGACACGGCAGCGACGCTACAGCGACGGACTGGTTTACTGGCGGTGGAAAAGGATTAGGGCAGGGAGACGGCGGCAGCATCCTCCCTCGACTCTACTAAATAGCCATGACTACTGGATTGCATGAGTCCATCTCGGCTAAAGAAGCCCAGCCCAGCCCGGTAATTCTTTTCTTATCATGATTATCCAGGCTACATAGCAGTAGATTGCTAGTACACTAACAACACAACACAGGTTAACGTACTTTTTATTTCCTACGATAGGTCTAGAGCTTAAGACGTGGCACTCAAACTAATTTCCTTTCTTTTTCTTTCATTCTTTTGCCTCTCGTGTCATAGTTTCCTCTTACCGATCACACTTAAATAGCATCATAGTATTATTTTATTTAAAAATAAATAAATAAGCACAATTCATAAGAATCAAAATATGGGCTATTACAATAAGCTCATCCAACTTAGCATTAAGTTCTTCATTCTCTTGATGTGTGACGGAGTTCATCTTCTTAGTGTTTGATCTTTCCACATGCCATTGGCATGGTTGTCTTGCATATTGTCTAGCAGCTGCTTTGCTTCGGTAATTTGCTTACCCATAAATGTTCCTCCAGCTGCTGTATCTAGCATAGACTTAGAAACAGGGTTAAGAGAATTATAAAATAAATAGAGAATTAACCAATCTTCCATCCCATGGCTGGAATAATTTCTCATGTATTCTTTAATTCTCTCCCATGCAAGCACTAATGGATCGCGCTCTTCCTGTCTAAAACCAGTAATATTAGAGCTAAGTTGCATGGTCTTTGCAGGTGGAAAGAATTTAGTTTTAAATAAAGAAGAACATTTCACCCATTATGCAATAGTATTTCTAGACAAAGATAGCAACCATTCTTTTGCTCTTCCTCTAAGAGAGAAAGGAAATAAGCGCAATTTGATCGCATCGGGGTTAACATCTTTAATGCGCATCATATCACATATTTCAGTAAAAGTATTCAAGTGCATACCTGCATCTTCTATAGCAAAGCCTCCAAATTGATTCTGTTGAACCAAACTTAAATAGTCGGGCTTAATTTCATAATATTTAGCAGTAATTGCTCGCTGAGTAATAGGAGTACGCAAATAGTCATTGTTAGGAGTTGCAAACTCCTCAAGCTTATTTTCAGCCATACTTCCTATGTTTTTGTATTTTCTTAAACAAGTTCTAACGGTGATAAAGCAAGAATTAAAAAGACTAACTAATGTTTTTTTTCAAATAAAAACTAAAAGCAAACTAACAAAATTTAAAATGAGAATTTAAAACTAGCAAGGTTCCTACTAACCTCACCAGGGTAGCTATTGCTTCCCCGTCAACGACGCCATAAAAAGGGTTGATACCTTCGATCCGGATTACAGATGTAGTATAGCTTTTGTCCCTAGTAGACCTAGGTTTATCGAATCCTCGGGAAGCAGAAAGCAAAGTGAGATTACCTTAACGGACCTTCGAGAGTTTTAGAATTCCTATTGCATTTTCACCGGACCAAGAGTTCGTGATCTTGTTGTTGTTGACGATGGAGAGAGAAGGCCTAGGGTCTTTGGTTTTCATCAGTAGCTGTGCAAAACATCTAATGGGAATAATAGATAGTAATAAAGTACTCATGTAATTGTTAGAGCAAAATAATATGTGGGCAGTTCATCCATAAATTTTATTGCATCATCCATAGAAGAAAGAGAACTAATGATATGCATAGTGATGTCACGTTAATCCTAAGTAAGTTCCTCACATACAGCCGTACTACCCTTTCTGTCACTGGGTTCCTATCCTGTAGATCAGTCGTTACTCACACTCTCTTTACCTGGATCAATCCTCGGTGATGAGGTTTGATCTTGTCAATGCCCATTGTTATAGACTTGGGTTTTTGCGGTGACCCAGCATACCACTGCATGATGTAGTACACTATAGTCGTTGACATAACACCAATGAAACACAGCAGGTCCAAGACATGACTATAGGTTACAACAGAAACACAGCAGGTCCAAGACATGACTATAGGTTACAACTCAACTCTTTACACAAGATCCATAGAACACTCTAGGTTAAAGAGAGAGAAAGAAACTTCTTACAAAGAAGAATCAGAAATAAACAACTCAAAAACTATCATACTAATAAGACTAGTATCCGAACTACTGGTCTGGCATTGCTGCTATTGCAATATACTACAGAAATAGGTTCTATGGCTAGAGATTATATTCCTATCTAATCAGTAACTTCGTCTTCACTTGAGTTGATGTTTATGTTGACTTTCTTGACTTCATTGAAGACTTGAGCTGTTGATGAAGATTCCTGGAGCATGACTTGATGTAGACGTCGTCTTAATGGCTTTAGAATCTAGCAAGGGTTAAGAAGATACGTTGAGTACGAGCGTACTCAGCAAGTTCACTAGAAAGGAGTGTTTGATGCACTATATCTACAGCCACAGACCATAGGTCGTAGGCAATGCAGGATTTCGTAAACATTTCTTCAAAGGTTGTTTTTATTCTGAAAAGCTATGTCCGTCAGCCTTCACGGGTTTACCAGAACTTTCATGGAGTTCCTTTCCCGCCACGTTCGCAGCTCCTTCCCGGAACAGGGAGTAACAAGTTACAATTTTTTACACTCTGCAGAGGTGCTTTACTTTACCCATGAGAGATCTTAGCTTTGTTGCACATCCGAGTGGCCAACCCGTTCATACTTCCTTGGTATGAGGCCCACACTAAGATCCAAGCCAATCACTGTCCTTCTCCGCGACCCCGCATACACCTCAATTGTTGTATGCCCAAACTCAAGGTAGACCTTTCCCCGTATAAAAAGACTATACCTTAGTTGGATACACACAACAACCATTAACATTAGAAATCTGTCTTTTGTAAGACCAGATCCACGGTAGACCTTTCCCCGTATAAAACGGCTATACCCATGATCTGCAACTTACAAATGCCTAGAACAGTGTACAATGCATGCGAAAGGGAGCCGATCCAGCTGACTTCTCCGTCCCATTCCAAATCTCATGGTTAACGCGTAATATACGACATAAGAATCACTGGCGACATTGGTTGTTAAGTCCTAGATAATATGTTCCTTTACCACCGGAACTTTCATATTAGGTTATTACCTCATGGTAAATAACCTATAATCATATTATTATGAAAATAGTGTTTTCAGACCTTTTTGAAATGTAGTTGATGACAACACTGGATTTGCAAAATACTTTACAGAAAATAGTCAAAGGACATGAGCAAGTGTGAACCTGCCTTTTGTGATTGCAAGATTATGCACTCACGGTCTTCGAGACGATATAAGATCCCATATCTGAAATCAACATCATTGGTCCGATAACGACTAATGTTTAAAGAAGCAATATGCAATTATGCATAAGTAATGCCATGCATTTTGTAAAACTCCCAAAGTTAATCCCCAATACTTTGAGTGAAGTGAGTTTAGGTAATTCTTTTAAGAGTTGGTTTATCTTCAAATTTTACTTTATAAGTAATGGCCTTTATAAAGGAGCTTAAGTGTTAACAATTCAAAATATACAAGTAAAGTATAAAATAATGTGATTTATGGTTAAATGTCATTTGGTGACTATTGATAAACATCCTTGGGATTGAGTTGTTAAGAATTGAAGAACTTATTATAAGATTATTTTTTGAAGTGGCAAAAAGAATAACATTTGAAGAACAGGTTTCCTTTCTAAGGTTTAAACAATATTTATTGTTAATAGAACGTGATCAATGTATTTTGGTGTTTGATTGAATAGTATGGACTTGAGATGCTTTATGTCTTAATTTAAATAGACCAAAGTTAACTAGAAAAACATAAGTAGTTTATTAGACATGATGTTATAAGATTTTTGAGACTAAAGTTAACTTTAAAATGATAAATAAACTTAAGGTGGGATTGGTTTTAATTATTCTCAAGTTTTAGATTTATGACAAGTGTGATTAAGGTGTGAGATAATTTATTTGGTATTTAAGTGAATGATTGGTTTAAATTTGATTAAAGGTTTCAAAAGAGTATTATAAAGTTAATAATTTACATTTAAGTTTTATTATGAATCATAACTATGGATTTAGACTTAGTAATTAATCTTAAAGAATTTAGTGTTTTATAAGGAAATGAGATTATTTCTTACTTAAGACATGTTTTAAAGAATTTTTTAAAGTAGGTTATAGATAAGGATTTATTATTTTAAAATATTAAAAACTTTTCTAATAATATATTTAATATTTTTCTAGTTTAATATATTTATTCAAGACCTTAAAAATGATTTATATTTATATTTAAGTATTACTTTTATGTTTATAAAATTCCATAAAGGATTAAATGTCTTTAAATATTTACTTCAAATTTTATTTATAAAAGAGTTAAATTAGTATTTTTTTAAAATAGTAGATTTATTTTTATACACAAAATGATTTTTTTATTAAATTTTTAGTAATAGTTTATTATATTGTTATAATTTATTGAGAACTCTAGTGGATTTCATATTTAGTGGTATTTTATTTAGCTTAAACAAGTAGTTTTACATTTTTCTTAGGTAGATATTAATTTTATGGATATTTTGATATATTATAGGAGTTTTGTACATTTTTCTAGAGCCTAGAGAACTTAGAGGACATTTTTGGGTAATTCCTTTATTTTTGTTTATTTTTCTATTTTATTATTGTAATCTGGCCTATTGAGTTGGACACATGGGCCGACTCAGCCCAACTAACCTGGCTTGGGACTTCTTGACCAAGACCCACTCTCTCACCCTCACCCAACACACGCCACGCACGCCAACAACAATGCGACCCCTACACCCTCTTCTCTAACTCTCTCGATCCCCCTTTGTTTCTCTTCCCCACACATGACCAAGCCATCGACCGCCGCCCTGGCTAGCTGCTAGACGTCTCCGGCGCCACCCCTGCGTGACTATGACCCAGCGGCCCCCTTCTACCTCTAATCCCCATCGGCATGGAGCTCTGCACCCACACATCTAACCCCTGGCGGCTCCCAATTGATTCACCGTTGCCGTCTTTGGTGCTGGTGGATGACGACCACCAGGGAACTGCCATACTCTGGTGAGCTTGCCTCTTGGATCTCCCTACATCACCCAATGGTTACTTCCTTGCCTACTGCAACTTTCACACCTATATTCGGCCCTGCCGGAGCCCTAGGGTTCATCGGCCGACTTGGACGCCATCAGCCACCACTGCTTCCTCTCCCGATTCTAAGCAAGGATCTTCGGTAAGTGGGTATATCTTGCTGTGACCAGCCCTTGAGCCGATGAGCTGCTCTAGGACCGACTTAGGAAATTCTAGAATTGAGAACGGTGGTGATAACCTATGGTGATGTGTACTGCTAGTAAGTTTCTGATTAAGCAAGGTGCGATAGATGTTGTGATGTAGATTTTAGGTATAGTTCTATTAGATTAATTAATTGAGTTGGTGTGATGAATCTGCTGATATATGACATGTTCTAATTCTTTCTATGTCAATTACATGATCAGTTTCCTGATATGATCTATGTGAATAAATAATAGCTAGTTGACTATGTCCTGGTTAGCTACAGCTACTATTGTGTTGTAGACTAGAGGCTATAATAGATGTATATGGGTAGATCAGATGCAACTAGGACATGTACCCACTATTTTCAACAAACAAATATGAGTTTAATTCATCTAATAAGGCTAAACATATAGGCAACACCTATAGATGATTAATTAATGTGTAATAAAATAAATAGCAACTAGAATTTTGTTTTAACTTGGTCTTGTAAATAAAAGGTGTGTGAGTTTATAGTTGTACTGATTGTAACTTCCTAGTTTTTCTCTGTTAGTTATTAAGAAGTAATAGGTAGATAAATGTTTGAATTCAAACCTTTGGTTTGAATAAGATTTCAGTAATAGTCTACCCTGTAACTTATGTTGATTGCATATGGTGGTTTAGTAGTTAGATTTTGTTCATGTTTTGGATATGGTTGGTGGATAAGTATTGTTGATAACTTGATCTATGCTTTATCTATTAAGTGATGCCTCAAATTGGATGACTTGATCATCCTAGGCATGAGTGGATAACCATACGAACTTTATGTATACAAAATATTTGGTAAACTGTACATATGGTTCAGTAATGATCATTATCCCATCTAAGCAATGTTTGCATTTTAGAAAATGACTCCTAGAAAATGGTGTCTAGGAAAATGATTTAAAGTATGAATGTATGGTTTTAGCAAGTGGCTTTCTTTATATTGTTCAAACATTGTGTACTGTCAATTGTGACAGTGAGTTTGGATTCCAAATCCTCGTTACTTTATCTGGGATTGTGTTTCCTCTACAAATATGCTTTGCACTGATCTGCTCGTATGCTGTGAGCTTGCCCTTATGGCAGTAATGATACCCAGATGATTTCTAGATTGGTGACTAGGAAGATGATTAGAAAACTTTTCTATTGAGTTATCGTGATCTACTATTGTTAATTAAGTAGTGGCTCATATTTGATGTAGAACCCTACTGTGGTGCCTCCACTCTGCAGCGTGCACAATAGCAGTCTAAACAACATGATATACTACTGAACTTTATTGCTTGCCAAAAATTCCTTTAAGGATGTCCCTGACCTATGATGCAAAGGCTGAGGTTAGGATCTATAGTAAGAACAGATACTACAATTGCCTTCCTAGATCTATGATGATACTAGCATAGTTTTTCTATGCTGGACTAAGAGCTTCTTTTCTTTCTAAATCCTTTGCTAAAATAAATTTATAAGAATAAAGGCTATATGTGGTTATGGAGATCATCACATGTAGTTGTGTGGAGGCTGCACTTGATAGAGATCTAGTTCAGATGCTGTTGTATCTAGATATCCTGCTCATATTTCCTTTTACTACTTCATCCACTACAACAGCTATAGCCTGGCCTTCTCCACTTTATCCTTGGCATTGGATGGCTTCTTGCAACAACCATGGTGTAAGCGATGTCGTGGTGATCTGGCTAAGGTTTTGATTGGTGAGGTATGGATGAATTGGTGTGAATCTGATGAGAGCTAATGGTAAGATGGTTTCTTGCTGTTCTGAGTGTTGTAGCTAGTGTTTAGTAGAGTATCCTCTCTCTGCTTCGACTGATACTTATCCCCTGTCCTGATTGCTTCCTGTGTTGACAGCACCATATACCTACATGTATGCGTGAGCTGCTTGCACTATTCTGGATCAGTGCAAGGCTAAAATATCTTAATTCCACTCTTTTACTTCTACTTCTCCGGTGAAACTTGCCCCATAAATTACTGCCAATGAGGTTGTACTGAGGCAATTTATCTGATTAAGGACAAATTCTATGCTTTGGTGAAACTTGCCCCTTTTTAAGATTAGCTCAGTGATGTGCTGAACAGTGCATTACACTGTTAAACTGATACAGATAAAGGATCAAGAATCAGGAAAAGATACAGATAAAGGATCAGGAGTAGATTTAGGAATTTTTCCTTTATTCATTTGTAATTTTATTTACTTGTAAGAACCTTGTAATATTTATATTAAAGTAATGAGGATTAACCTTTTCCTTTAAAACATTATATTAGTATTCACTAATTGTAATTGATCTTTATTATTTGTAACTTGTAATTTCTTAAATTCATATTTATGTAATAAAGATTATATTTACTTATACCATTTTTTATTATGATTATGGAATATTCTATGATAGTTTAAGATTTAAATTTAAATCCAAGTTATATTTGAATTGTATGATCTCATATTTGAATATTTGAATGAAAATTCTTTTCCCCAAAGTTATAAAATCAACAAAGGTCATGTCCAAATTCCTAACACCCATCTATGATGAACTAGACCCCACTTCATCAAGGCAAGAGGAACACTTACCTCTTTGTGTTTTTTTTAATTTCAGTTCAAATAATTGTGAATATTGTATCTTATTCATAAATAAGAGTTCACCTCTTATCTCTTATTATAATTTAATTTCCAATTCTTATTCTATTTCAAATTCTTTTAGTATTCAAATCTATCAATTAAATATTCAAATTTGAATTGTCTTCCCCTAAAATACAAAAGTACAATAGAGGTCATGTCGAAATCCATCGCACCTGTCCTAATGTTTCCATCAGAACAAGAGAGGTCTTGATCCCTCTATAGCTTCTTTAGTTTTGCGCGAAAATACCCTGGATTTTCTTATGCATGAATGAAATGCACAAACTTATGTCCTGTCTATTTCGAGGGTCGGTTACAAATTAGGGTTTGTTCCCTTTTAAATTCTATCTAATCTAGACTTGTCCTCCAAGGAGTCGAAAACGCCATGGTCTTGGGCCACCCGAAGTCTTCATGGGTCGCGTGTCTTAATGTGGGCCTTCCTTGGACTGTACCAAGTATACCAATGTTGTGTACCCATGGGGTATATCCATGTCACTTGGGGTCTTGGGTACCTGACAAGTCCTTAGATTGAGGCAAGATAGGATACTACAATCATCGGGTCATACAAACTAATACATGATCCCATCCATGATAAATAACATGCATAAAAGCTACATGACTAGGCCGAAGCCCTTATCCCAAGGAAGATTACTCACACATAGAGATGAAATCGACAATCACAAATAGTCTTACAATATCGCCAATTGGAGATGAGATCTACTATTACAAGTGGTGGAAGATGGCTATGATGGTGGAGAAGGGTTTAGAGATTTAGATCTATATCTATTCCTCCGGCGTGGTGGCAGGGAGAGTTGAGGATGAAAGAAGCGATGTTGTGGAGTCGGGGGGAAGCCTGTTTCTCGTCGCCTGAAGACTCTTTATATAGGGGTCCCTTCACGAAAGTTGTTTTGTTTGACCTAAGGAGGTCGGTGCAAACTATAGGCCACAACTATACGGCGGCAGGCCGTATAGTTGGTCGTTAAACTTGCAGACGCCTCCTCACGGCTCCTGGTTTCTTTGACGTGTTGGAAATCTCGTATCTTTGGCATTTGTGTAGTGATTCACTTTATAATACGTCATTATCTTTGCAGGCAAAAATAGCAAGAAAAGATTGCACATCCCTCTGATTATTAGGCATTAGTGGCAGGAAATAGAGAGATATTATATCAAATATATGAATCATATCTAGTTTAAATGCGGACATGGATGGCTATATTTCACAGCCATAAAAATTGTAGGTCCCCAACCTTACCTACGAGCAATGGTAAATGTCACTTTGTCTCGTGTTGCCGATCTGCTCAATGGTGTCTCTGTCATGGTGCTTGTGATGTGTTGGGACGCTGATGCTAAGTGTGGGGATGTTGTGAGGTTGGTGACCAAGTGAATACGATGCTCCGCTGGCAAGGAGTGTTGACGGTGTGGTGCTCCCACAAGGGCTATTTTCTCTACGACACGATGAGAAGGTGTGGTTGCGAACCCTGACCTGTACGTACCCGATGAACCACTAGCACCAGAAACCAAGTTCTCCTACCATGTTCTCCTTCCCGGATCCGAAGGCAGAACCTCAAAGACCCTGAAGACCGTTCACAGACCCGAGTTATCTTCCAGGGACGGCAAGGTCTTCGACATGGAATCGACAAGATCTCCCACACTGACTCGAAGACCCTAAACCCTGGATTCGAAGACCGATCCCTCAAACCGTCCGAGCCCAAGACCTTCGTATCGATGTGTGACCCTGGTCTTATAGCCCTATTTTATAAATTTCTATATATCTACCTGTTGCATATAAATTGCTCATACTTGCATACACATTCTGTGGGTTAGAGGCATTATGCTGATTCACCTTATAATTAATACTGAGACCATATGTAGGCTTTTCTTGGCTCCACTTAAATTTGTGTAGCGAACCGATATCATGTTTTGCCTTGTTAAGCCAACATTTAAATTGTGGGGTACCTATACAACATGAACATCCTAATTAGTTGTCGGGACCCCAGTTCCGCTTAATATTGCCTAATTGTATCGCACCTTTGCCATGTCATGCACCATACATGCATCATTCCCGATCTTCTGCCATAGTATTAAATAGTGCATCCGGTGTTTCGTTTAGTGCACGTATCGACCCGATGAGTTGATGCAGATTAGGCCGATGAGTTGATGCTGGTATCGACCCGATCTTCGAATGAACCTTCAGCAGTGTTTCTCAGGCGAGCATTCTCTCCCTTTTCTACCTATTTTGCATTTATAGTATGAAAGAACATGTGGGCCCCCATGTGTAGTTTTGGTAATAAATGACAATCTTTATGGACTAATGTGTGTATTAAGTTGTACTTGTAGGAATTGTCCATTGGCATTGCTTGGATCATGTGTTGGCTTCAAGATAGATGAAATAAGAATAAGATGTGTTGTGCAAGCTCAAAATGCACCATCTATAGAAGATCCCATGTTTTATGCTTGCCATTCCCGGTGATCATGGATCGATGATGAGGAATTAAGAAAGGCGTTACATCTTGAGAAGGGCAAGATCATATACATCAAGCTCAAGTGGAATGCTCAAGGCAAAGGTATAATCTTGATAGGTTTTCCCTTTTGCCGGTCTCATATTGTTAGTAGGAGACCGGGTTTAGGATAGATAGCCGTACTATCAAGAGGGGCTCTCGAATGAGTAACTCGTTCACTTCGTTCGGAGAGAGCTCAAACCTTTGCATATTTGCATCATCATATTTGGTTGTTATTTGGTCTTATACATGTGAGGATATAGAGCTTGTGGTAATCTCCATAACAAGCTCTTGTTCATCAAAATCGGATCTTTCGTTTGTATCTTGTTGCGATTTTGTTCTTGGCGGCTTTTCGGTTTCTCACCAAGTGAGGTACCTCACATTATTATACATGATACATTCTCACTTGGTGATAACCAATATTTTCACATTTCATAGGGTATCTCATGTCGTCCTTTTTCCAACGCAATTGGAATCGGGTCGATCAGAGTTACCAATCAAAATTTATAGAGGTTTGAATTTTCCTAGGTACCAAAATGCGGTAGTACCGCATTTTAGTACCTAGCGCGGCAGTAGGTTTTGGCAAGTTGCCAAATGCCACTGCCCTAATAGGTACCAAAATGCGGTAGTACCGCATTTTAGTACCTAGCATGGCAGAAGGTTTTTGACAAGTTTCCAAAAGCCACTACCGGGCTAGGTACCAAAAGGCGGTAGTACCGCATTTTAGTACCTAGCACGGCAGAAGGTTTTTTACTTCGTCATTTGGATCTATACTCCCTTGATGTACTATGATGTTTCTTTGCATGATCTTGTAGAGGTCGTTGTCCTCTTCGAAACGAGCCCAACATCATCGAAATTGGAGTCCGGATGCAAAAGTTATGGTTGTTTTCATTCTGTGATGACCGGTAGTACCGTACCAAGATCCGGTAGTACCGCATTTTGGTACCGGGGAGCGCAGAGAAAAATGCGTTTGGCGCCTCAGGAACCCCAGGGAATGTCCGGTAGTGCCGAGAAAGTCCGGTAGTACCGGAAAAAAGTCCGGTAGTACCGGGAATCGCGTTTTTAGGCTGCAACGGTTGGATTTTGGAGGGACCTGTATAAGGGGCCTTCTTCCCCAATGGTTCCTTAACCATTCTTGCAAGTTTTCACCTCCATTGTTGACCTTCTTGAGCTTGCTTTATCTCAATCCCTCCGACGATTCTTGCATATTCTTGAGGGATTTGAAAGAGGAGATCTAGATCTACAGTCCCACCAATCAATCTCTCCTATAAGTGAGGGGAACATATTGGGATCTAGATCTTGGAGTCTTTTGTGGATTTCCTCCATTGTTCTTCCTCTCTTATTCCCCCATAAGCTTTTGTAGCTTTGGTGGAATTTGGGAGAGAAGGATTTGAACACCTTTGTGGTGTTCTTGCCATTTGCATTTGGTGCATCGGTTTGTGTTCTCCTCAGAGGATTTGGTGTGAGTTACTCATTGGAGCTTGTCCCTCTTGGGTTCTTGGAACCCTATACGGTTTTGTGGCCTTGGTGGTGTTGTGGCCTTAGTGGCATTTGTTGGGAGCATCCAATTAAGTTGTGGAGAAGTGCCCTAACCTTGTGAGAGGTTTCGGTTGCCACCGACAAGTGCACTGATAGTGGAAGTGTGGATCGATCCCGTTGGGGTGAGATTCACCGGAGAATAAGGGAGGCCTTTTGTGGCGTTGGTGGTTTGATACCACCCCCTCTCCAAACGAGACGTACTCCATGTTGGGAGGAACTCGGTAAAATATCGTTGTACCCGCGTGCCTCGGTTATCTCTATACCCGAGCTCTCTACTTATGCACTTTACATTGTGACAGCCTTCGTGCTTGAAGTAATATATATCTTGCTATTACTTTGTTGCTTGTATTGCTTAGCATAAGTTGTTGGTGCACATAGGTGAACCTTAGTTGTTCTAGGTTGTGCTTAACAAAGTAAACACTAGTTTATTCCGCCTTTGTTGAGCCACTCTAGGAAAAGTTTTAATCGCCTATTCACACCCCTCTAGGCAACATCCGTATCCTTTCAATTGGTATCAGAGCACGATCTCTCATTTTAGGCTTCACCGCCTTGAGAGTAAAGATGTCGGCTAGGGTATTAGTGCACAAGGACACGCTCACATTCGATGGCACAAATTATGATGTTTGGAAAATTCGCATGCTTAATTTATTTCGGAAAATTCACCCAATTACCGAGGGATATCTATATGTGGGTTTCTCTTCTCCTGTGGATACCCAAAACGAATCTTTAGAGGAGAAGTTGAACTCTCATATAGATGCTATAGCTACTAAAATTCTTTTACATGTTGTGAGCAATGTAGCTTCTATCATGCCTTATTCAAGCGCTCGTGAGATATGGACCAAGCTTTAAGATAAATATAGCAAGTCCAACATTATTGAGGATGATTGTGTTGCTTCCACTTCCGATCTAGATGAGTTCTCATCCTCTACCACTTCACCAACATGTGACTTTTCACAAGGTAATGATATGGTGAGTGGTGATAGAAATTGCAATTTGGATAGTGTGCTTACTATTTGTAATCTTCATCTCTATCTGGTTGCAATGATCTATTTTTGGACCCTAACACTTCTAGCACTACAAACTTCTTACATTCTTGTGTTAATAGTCCTTGCATATCATGTAGAAATGACTTGAATAAATCTCATGATGATATTCTTGTGTTGTCTTGTTGCCATGATAAAAATGCTTCTATTTCCTCTAGTGCTTGTGTTGCTAACCATGTAGAGGAAACCGAAGATTCTATGTACCAAGACAAGGTCTTGAATAGAGCTACAAGTGCAATCTCATCATCACCTTCCTCCGGTTCTCACATATGCCTTATGGCTAAGGGAACAAAGGTAACCTCTTTGGATCCCATTGTATCTCATGATGATGATGATGATGATGATGAGGTTGAAAATGATAATGATGATTATAGAGGTAAGTATGATATTACCTCTATTAATAAAATGGGAGAGGTTGTCTATGGCGCTCTCTTCAAAAATAAAATTGCTTCCTCCAACTTTCTTGAAATCTTGAATTATGCTATAGAAGGCAATGATCTTATTGAGGAGCAAGAAAACTTAATTGATGAACAATTTGCGCGTGAGCGTAAGTATGCTAATGAAATTGCTCAACTAAATGGCTCCCTTGAAGAAGAACAAACCACCAAAGAATCTCTTGAGGAGACTTTCACTCTAGAATTATCTAGAGTAAAAGAATACCATGATAGAGAACTTGTGGTGGCAAACTCCTTCAAGTTTAAAAATGATGAACTTGAAGTTGCTTATGCCAAACTTGTTGAGGATTCTAAGCATCTTGATAATGGCTCTCGGGTTGTTAAGAGGGAGCTCATCAAACTCACCGAGTCGCATGAGCAACTTAAAGCTTCATATTCAAAAGAGCTTGCCAATTTGCGCTCACCTCTCTCTAATAATGATGATGCTTGTGCTACTAACTCTATTTCTTGTGAAGCATCTATTTTGGAGGAGAATGTTGAGCTAAAGGCTCAACTTGCGTTGCTAACTAGCAACTATGGGAAATTAGAAGAAAGTCATGTTAATCTCTCAAGCTCGCATGAGGATCTTCTAGTGTCCCATGGTAGGCTAAAGTTAGCTCATGAGGCCATCGTGTCAAAGGTAACATCTAGTGGGCCTCATGTGTACATTAGCACTACATCTACTCCAAATGTTATATTGCCATGTGCTAGTCCTTGTAATTCATCCTCTCACAACCATGATATATCTCGTGATGAATTACATTTCGTGCCTTGTTGCTCTAACAATGTAGCATCTACTTCCTCTAGTACTTTTGTTGAAACTAACCATGTAGAGGAAATCAAAGAGCTCAAGGCTCAAGTCACTTATTTGAAGAATGACTTGAAAAGGGTCAAGGGAAGGCCGCACTCAACAAAATCTTGAGTGTGCAAAAATCCCCCAATGACAAGAGTGGGCTTGGATTCAACTCCAATGTCAAGAACAAGTCCACTATCAAGTTGAAGCACAAGGAGAACAATAAGAATGGCCAAGATCAAGTCAAGAATTCGGCCAACATTGTTTGCTTCAAGTGCAAGGAAGAAGGGCACCATGTTAGATCTTGCCCATTGAAGAAAAAGCCTCTTAGTGTGAAGCAACAAGGGAAGCGGCCTCAAGCTCAACCTCAAGTCATCGACGGGCCTCTTCCTAAGAGGACTACTCGAGCTCTTCCTCGAGTCGTGGCTTCACCTAAGAAGAAAGATGGCAAGAGTAGAACTTGCTACATATGCCGTGAGAAGGGGCGCATTTCTTCCTCATGCACTATTGGTATCTCCTCATCCAACCCTATCATTATTGATGACGTTTATTATCTTTGTAAGGATGAGGTTGGCAATGTGTTTGCCAAATTTGTTGGTGCTCAATGTGGGTTCAAGAAAAGAACCATTTGGGTTGCCAAGCCTATTGTGACTAACCTCTTAGGAACCAACTTGGTTGGGGACCAACAAGCCAAAACTTGATCAATAGGTATTGTTGGAGGGCATTGGAGTCTTGGCTACATTATGAAGAATTGAGGGATCTTCATCAATTATTATTATCAAGTCAAGCCATTTGGATTATCATGATTATATTATATTCCCAATGTTCCTCCTTGCGGTAACATATGCTTAACTCATTTCATTGAAAGTTACTCGCTCCTTGTGCATGTATTGGTTTTGTATCTTCCATGTTGTTGTACATGTTGTGCTTTCCACTTAATTATCTTGAGATATCAATCATATTTGTGTATGATTAAGTGGCACAACATGTATGTGTGTTTCTTGTGTTTGAGCCTTACTTGATTATATTTGGTATCTTATTTGGCTCTTGTGAGAGATTAATGGACTATCCCATTTTGGGGGAGTGTTATGCTTAGGCATTCCACAATCCTAAAAATGTGTGTAAATGAGGAATACCACCTAGAATTTATATTGGGATATTATCTAGTCTCTATGTGGTACAATTCTCATGAGAAATTTAAGTTTTATAATGTCCATTAATTATCTCTATTTGTATTATTTTGCCTCGCATTGGTTTTATGGTAGTATCACATTATGGGGGAGTCATATGCTTAGTGCATATTACAAATCCTAGAAAATGTGAATATTCGAGGTTGTGTCACTTAGAATTGATATTGATAATTATCTAGCACCTATGTGACACATTTTCTCATATAATTTCCAATTTGCTTGAATGGCTTTATTGATCTTATTTTGGATCTTGTATATGAGAGTGTTTCTTGGTATGTGTTTCCTCATATTTAGATATATATATATATCCTCATGGAAACCATATGCTTCAAGTTACTCTAATCACTAGTGATTGTGTGACTATTGGAAGCTACCAAGAATCTTGTTCGAAGTATCATGCTTAATTCTTATATTTAGTTATATGCTTCTTATTGTGACTATGATCTTGGATATCCATGCAAGCTACCTATGGGAAAATTATTCCTAATATTTCTTGTCCTTGGACAATGAGTACTAAATTTATGGTAGAATTTATTGATCATATTCACTTTGGCCTTTGCTTAATCTTGTCCTATCTTTGGCCAAGTAAATGTTTTTGTGTGCTCCCATGCATTCCTTGCTACTTTTGAATCTCCTTATTTTTTTGGTATCCTCTTGTGTTTTAGTTAATGTAGGTAGTAGTAATGATCACATTTGTGTGCATTTTGCATTCAAAAAGAAAATCCTACATAATGCACTATCCATGGAGGAGCTCTCCTATATTATTTAGAACACTCATATTTATGCTTCTTTGTTTGATCCATATCGGGTTTTATGTGCTTGCAACCTCAATCTTTTCATTTTGGTAGTTTGTGTCATCATGAGAAGTTTGGGGAGTTTGGTTTCTTGTTGGAACCTTGCTCTTTTTGGGAGTTGCTTTTGTCTCATTCCTTGTCTCTTGATTTGACCATTTTAGAATGAGATAAACCCTTGAGCAATTTTATTTCTATCTATCTTTTGCTCCTTTGGTTTTAGCCTAGTTCATTTGTTGAACATGTGATCTTTCATGTGTTGAATTGGTTCTTTGATACAATTTGGACATCATTTGTCATGTCACACTCTTGTGTGTGCAATCTTGATTTACTTGGTGTTTTTGTTCAAATTGTATCTCCGTTTGGTTCTTGAAAGCTTTATGCATGCATATTTACTATATGTTTATATTATGGCATGCTTCTTTCTTTGATCCAATATATAGGGGAAACTCCACCAAATCCCATCGGCTAAGTTGTGCATGAAATTCAATTTCATATCAATATGCACATATGTATGTGGAGTCTCTTCTATGTATTGTAGTTGCACTAACTACATTGGACCCAATAAGTTTGGGGACCATTTTGTACTTAAATGTGTTTTAGGTACATTGGAGATATATTGGATGCTTGTCTCTCAAATCTTTAAAAGTGGCGCGTTAATGAAAATTGGAGGCAAGCTATAGGATGATCAATGAATTCATATCCTCTACATCCTACCAATCATATCTCAGTAACAAGTATCTGTTTCCCATGCTCATATATCTTGATTCCAACCATTTGTCGGTTGCCTTCTAGCATGAATTCATGTATTTATAATTGTTGTAGTTCTAGTCATGGTTTTAAGAAAACTCTCTATTGTAAATGTGTATAAGTTGAGATGAGTACATATAATTGGGACTATACAAAATCATGCATATGATCCACCAATCCCAAATATGTCAATCTAGTAATTTATTGCCTATCTTGTCCTCAACTTCTCTCATGTGCAATAGTGAGGTTTTGCTAGTTGTTTATTCCTTGTGATACTTGTTGCCTTTTCTCCATATGTTCCAACTTTCTCCTTTTTCCCTTGGTGATTATTGTAATATATGTAGTGTGTTGGTGTTTGAAGTTCATTAATGTCCAATAAGATATATTTGAGCCTTTGGCCATGCTTTGAAGCAAAAATCTTATTGGTATATATTATGACTTCATTTTTGCTTTTCATATGCCTTCTTGTATATCTTCTTTATGCGTGCATATTTCTTTGTTGGCATATGTCTCTGTGCTGTTTTCCACTTATAGACATATACACATATGAGAAGATAATTTTAGTTGATTTTTAATCCTTGGAGACCACCTTTTCTATTCCTTTTCATTCTTTAGTGGCTTCCAAATTTAATTTCCTATGAGTGTTAGTTCCTCTTGTTTGCATATTTGGGCACTCATATTTGTTCTCTCATGCCTTATGTTGTTAAATAAACTTGGATGGGTGAGGATTCCATGATTATGCACCTTGTTCCCAAATACAATTATCACTAAATGACACCCCGCGCGTTGCTGCGAGAATGTATAAATATATTTGTAGACTGAAATGAAATTGGTATTTGGTATATAAGATAAAATCCAAAGAAATAATATTTTGCCAAGTATCTTTTGCATTTCCCTGGTTGTTCGTATATATGAATTGAGTGGTTGATGTAGAGATCCATTAACATTATACCAGATTACTGGTTATAAACATTTGACAACCATTCTATTATTTTACTCAACATTACACATAGACAAAATCGAGTTAAAGCCTTAAGGGTACCATATGTTCATTTCAGATACACACACATTCATTTAGGTTGTCAGCTTAACTCATTTTTATGAAGAAACATATTCCAGATATTTTATAGAGAAATCATGGACACAGATGCTCTAGCTGTGAGAGAACACAAAGTCCTATTATAATCGGTCGGCATTGACTATTAACTAAGTAACCTGCAAAAAAAGTCGTTGTAGTCAGTCTAAATACAAAGTAGCTATAGCTCGAACCAAGATACTTGTAAAACTTGGGTTGTGCGCAAACCCATCTAGAGTGATTGTGAAAAATGGTGAGCAGAAAAAAGACACCAACAATTCCCCATGTAATCCTTGCAGGAAACATTGGAGACATATCTAGAAAAAAATAAGTAAGATGAATTACACAAATAACTATGAGGAAGGAGTGGCAATTATCTCCAGTTCAGCACTGCCTGCCTATCTACTGTACATCCATGTAACTGTAAATAACAGTTAGCATGTTTAATAACCTAACAATGTGCACTTCGTTAGATAATACTGGAGCAAAGATAGGACACAAATAATGTACTTACTACAACAACTGTGTGAGATTTACTACCTGATTGAATTGAAGTATTTCTAGATAAGCAAGAAAGCCGAGAATTGATAATTATTGTTTTCATCCGCTAAAGCATGAAACATACTTGAGCGTATGGCTGCATCAACTATATTAAATAAATAGTCCACTTATTACCTGCAAAAGAAAACTTTGTACTCCGAGAAAAAAAGAGAACGCGTATTATGTTTAGAATATCAAAGGCATATAAAAAAATTTAAGTGAAAGAAAGCTCTGGAGGATCTTCCGTGCTTACCCCATCAGAATCACAACGGAGGTGCATAAAAAAATCTAACTTCTTGGATTTTTCTAAAGATATTAGAAAAAACGTAAAGGTCGATGAATTCCTGAAAATTTTGTATTCCAATGCATGTCCGCAAACACACAGAGAGAGAGAGAGAGAGGTGCTTGCCTTCGGAAAACACAATCTTACCCATAAATATTCATTTTGACTCGACAAAAGGAAATATAATATGCTTTCGCACGTACGATCTGTTTGAAATACATGTTGTTAGGTAAGAATCTACTATCCAAATTAAGAAACATGAAACCTTATTGTGATCACACATCGTCAGGACGTGCGAAGGGACTTTTTCGTGCATCAGTATCTTTCATCCTGTATAAACTCATATAGATCAACGTCCCGAAGCATTCAATTGTCCCAATATAAAAAAAAGTGCTACAGAATGGAGTAGGTGCGAAAGAAATAGGATCTCTTGCATATAATCAGAATCTAATACTCCCTCCGACACATATTAGTTGACTTGGATTTGTCTAGTTTCGAATTTATCTAGACATGTTTTAGTGTTAGATACATTCGAATCTAGCCAAAACTAAGTCAACTAATATGGATTGAAGAAAGTACATGAAAATTTAAAACAGAAAGAGAGCATGTACCAATGGAGAGATCATGGACTAATAAATACAACATTAGGTTAATAATATCCCATAGGATAGGACAGTTTACTGATCGGGGCTGCAACTTTGCTAGCCGGTCACGATGGCATCATGGTGTGGTCGGCAACCAGCCGTGCTGGAAACCTCGTGATGTTGAACCAAAGGAGGAGGGAAAGAATGAAGCAGATCTATCCACGATTGGCAGGAGACCTGGACAGTGAGAACTGCACGTTTGCCATGGAGGGCAATCCGATCCAAAAGGGTGTCATCTTCCTTGAGCATAACTGCGTCGACCTGCGATGGCAAGATGAGGTAGATGGAGTCAGCTGCTCGTAGAAAAGAGATTGAGAGGGGAGAGGGAATGATGACGGGCAGGAAAAGGTAGATTGGATCATAGGGCAGCAGAGTGGCTGATATAAGTGCGACAGGCAGTTCCTATTCGGGCAATCGGAAAGGGAAGCGATGGCGTTTGGAAGGCAAGAAGATAGCGATGGATTTTAGAAGCCAGGAATGCGGCGATGAAGTTTGGAAGTCGGTAAGGCATCACAGCAGGAAAACGGCAGCCGCACCTGGTCTACATGCAGGGATGACGTGCGCAGGTTAAGTGATTTGGGGGGACCGCTGAGGTGGCATAGCTGCATGTTGAGAGAAATAGAATAGTGGGGGTGATCTTCTTACTTATATAGGATAATTGGTGCATTATCTTTGGAGAGCTCGTCTAATTTATTTAATAATACTCATTTGTCTTATTTCTCATTTATTGTGCCTTAAATGTTTATAGAGAAGTGAGGATTCCATATTTGTGTATTTTTGTATTGAAATACAACGATTCTAAAGTGTACACAAATCTTGGGGAACTTCTCTATTTTAATTAAGCATTTATTTGATCTTTCATTTGATGTGTTTTAAATGCTTATGAGGGAGCGAGGATTCCATATTTTTGCAATTTGTATTGAAATGCAACTATTTTAAAGTTTGCACAAATCTTGGGGAGCTTCTCAATTTGTTATTTAAAACACTCATCTACTCGTATCATAATATCTTGTGGTTTCCATTTGGACTCATTTGTTGTTTTCAAATTGGTTTGTCGTATCTTGTGATTGCTTGCATCATTTGTGATGCGTCGTTTTATTTTATTCCTTTGGCAATCTTTGGGTCCTCGATATAGTTCTACTTTCTCCCAAGTATTCATCATTGGATATGTGCGAATGCACACGTTTGGAGGATTTATCACTATATTGGCCTTCTAGAACTTGTCACCCATTTTGGCAATCGATGCCAATGGGGGAGAAGTTTTAGAGGGTTTAAGGGAAATGGTTTATGCTTTGAGTTTGTTCCTAAGCATTTGCCTTTCATGTTCTTGCATCTTTGTTGTTGCTTAGCATGTGGTATATAGAGGAAACTCCACCAATGATAATGATTGGCAATATATGCAATGAAATTTGAGTTCATCACACATGCATAGATTGTGGGGGAGTTTGCTCTATATATGGTGGTGGTACCAATATCACATACTTATGTAGTATCTGATATTGGTAGTACCATTTTATTCCTTAATATTCCTTATATAAACCCTCTTAAAGGGATTGTCATCAATTACCGAAATGGGGGAGATTGAAAGAACATGTGGCCCCCCATGTGTAGTTTGGTAATTAATGACAATCTTTATGGACTAATGTGTGTATTAAGTTGTACTTGTAGGAATTATCCATTAGCATTGCTTGGATCATGTGTTGGCTTCAAGATAGATGAAATAAGAAGATGTGTTGTGCAAGCTCAAAATGCACCATCTATAGAAGATCTCATGTTTGATGCTTGCCATTCCCGGTGATCATGGATCGATGATGAGGAATTAAGAAAGGCGTTACATCTTGAGAAGGGCAAGATCATATACATCAAGCTCAAGTGGAATGCTCAAGGCAAAGGTATAATCTTGATAGGTTTTCCCTTTTGCCGGTCTCATATTGTTAGTAGGAGACCGGGTTTAGGATAGATAGTCGTACTATCAAGAGGGGCTCTCGAATGAGTAACTCGTTCACTTCGTTCGAAGAGAGAGCTCAAACCTTTGCATATTTGCATCATCATATTTGGTTGTTATTTGTCTTATACATGTGAGGATATAGAGCTTGTGGTAATCTCCATAACAAGCTCTTGTTCATCAAAATCGGATCTTTCGTTCGTATCTTGTTGCAATTTTGATCTTGACGGCTTTTCGGTTTCTCACCAAGTGAGGTATCTCACATTATTATACATGATACATTATCACTTGGTGATAACCAATATTTTCACCTTTCATAGGGTATCTCATGTCGTCCTTTTTCCAACGCAATTGGAATCGGGTCGATCAGAGTTACCAATCAAAATTTATAGAGATTTGAATTTTCCTAGGTACCAAAATGCGGTAGTACCGCATTTTAGTACCTAGCGCGGCAGTAGGTTTTGGCAAGTTGTCAAATGCCACTGCCTTCCTAGGTACCAAAATGCGGTAGTACTGCATTTTAGTACCTAGCACGGCAGAAGGTTTTTGACAAGTTTCCAACAGCCATTGCCGGGCTAGATACCAAAAGGCGGTAGTACCGCATTTTAGTACCTAGCGCGGCAGAAGGTTTTTTACTTCGTCATTTGGATCTATACTCCCTTGCTGGACTATGGTGTTTCTTGCATGATCTTGTAGAGGTCGTTGTCCTCTTCGAAACGAGCCCAAGATCATCTAAATCGGAGTTCGGATGCAAAAGTTATGGCTGTTTTCATTCTGTGATGACCGGTAGTACCGTACGAAGATCCGGTAGTACCGGGCTCCGGTAGTACCGCATTTTGGTACCGGGGAGCGCAGAGAAAAATGCGTTTGCCGCCTCAGAAACCCCAGGGAATGTCCGATAGTCCCGGGAAAGTCCGGTAGTACCGGGAATCGCGTTTTTAGGCTGCAACGGTTGGATTTTGGAGGGACCTATATAAGGGGCCTTCTTCCCCAATGGTTCCTTAACCATTCTTTCAAGTTTTTCCCTCCATTGTTGACCTTCTTGAGCTTGCTTTTTCTCAATCCCTCCGATGATTCTTGCATATTCTTGAGGGATTTGAAAGAGGAGTTCTAGATCTACAATCCTACCAATCAATCTCTCCTCTAAGTGAGGGGAACATATTGGGATCTAGATCTTGGAGTCTTTTATGGATTTTCTCCATTGTTCTTCCTCTCTTATTCCCCCATAAGATTTTGTAGCTTTGGTGGAATTTGGGAGAGAAGGATTTGAACACCTTTGTGGTGTTCTTGCCATTTGCATTTGGTGCATCGGTTTGTGTTCTCCTCGGAGGATTTGGTGTGAGTTACTCATTGGAGCCTGTCCCTCTTGGGTTCTTGGAACCCTAGACGGTTTTGTGGCCTTGGTGGCGTTGTGGCCTTGGTGGCATTTGTTGGAAGCCTCCAATTAAGTTGTGGAGAAGTGCCCCAACCTTGTGAGAGGTTTTGGTTGCCACCGACAAGTTCACTGATAGTGAAAGTGTGGATCGATCCCGTTGGGGTGAGATTCACCGGAGAATAAGGGAGGCATTTTGTGGCGTTGGTGGTTTGATACCACCCTATCTCCAAACAAGACGTATTCCATGTTGGGAGGAACTCGGTAAAATATCGTTGTACCCGCGTGTCTCGGTTATCTCTATACCCGAGCTCTTTACTTATGCACTTTACATTGTGACAGCCTTCGTGCTTGAAGTAATATATATCTTGCTATCACTTTGTTGCTTGTATTGCTTAGCATAAGTTGTTGGTGCACATAGGTGAACCTTAGTTGTTCTAGGTTGTTCTTAACAAAGTAAACACTAGTTTTATTCCGCCTTTGTTGAGCCACTCTAGGAAAAAATTTAATCGCCTATTCACCCCCCTTCTAGGAAACATCCGTATCCTTTCATAGTATTTATTTCCTTCTGTTGACCTATTACTATTCGTGTTGCGATGCTTTAGCTTCTGTACCCCTATTATATTACTTGCAGCCCCTATATTGTCTTGGACACCTCCTATTGCCTATTGTTTGGATAGACAGTTGGCCTTGCGAGTCGTAGTTGCTTGCTCAGGTGCTGCCACCTGTTCTTGACACCTGTTCCGAGACTAAGCGCGCTAACCACATGTGGGGTGTCTGGGCATCCCTATCGACTTAGTACCTGATTTTAAAGTACTGTTCTGGGGACCACAACACTAGTTCGGGCTTTCTGCGTTACTACTGTACTTATGCCATGTATGCCATGTTTATTACCTGTTACTCGATGATCGTTTATTACTGTTGCGTAGGTGCGGCACTCTGTCACGAGAATATATTGTCCATGACCTCTGCTCGCGTGACAAGTGCACGCAACCTCGGAGTCCGTACGAGGAGGATTAGCTATACCTCGTACGGGTAGCTCTTTCAGGTGGCCCCCATGTACTTACTTTGGGTCTAGGAAAGTGTCGTGTCCTAGGCCCTGCCGACATACAGATGGGTGTATGTTAATTGATCTGGCAACAAGGATCGAAATACGTGTGGAAACTTTGGTGCACCCCTACAGGGTTAAATCTTTTTAAAAAGCCATGTTCGCGGTTATGGACGACTTGGAGCACAATATCTCGATTATAGACAATTTTAACTAAAGTTTACTGTTATAATTTGACTTGTATCTGATATGACCAGTAATGAGGATAACCACAATGAAAAGAATGAATAAAATTGCCAACCATGTGATTTTCCTCGGCGGGACTTCCTCGTTTGGTCTCGAGGGGGGAAATATCAGGATGGGTATGTTTGGTGGTAGTATCAGGTTGGTTCCGCATAGATCTTTCTTATCTCTCTCTAATAGTCCTCAGTTGAATCAAGTTTCTATAGGGTGATTAGTGCATGTTGCGCTGTCGCTTCAGTTCACCATACCTATGTAGGCGAGGACCGCTGAATTCTAAGTCTCGCTGTGTACTGGACTCAGCACTGACCGCTCTTTTTTCCTTTGCATTTTGTGTGCACTCCTTTTGTTTGAGCAGGTTTTGAGATTGACGTTGTTAGCAGGGTTACCCTTCCGGATTGGCCAAGGCAATGTTATGGATGCCATTGGTTATTTTTTTGGGCTTTTAGCCACATTTGGTTATTATACGTACTCGAATGCTGTATCGTTTTTAAGGTGATTTAGAACTTTGTACTGTATATTTGTATTCTGTTCTATATATCTGTTCTGTGAGTTCTATCATGGACTATTGTGTAATGGTATTACTTTATTTTTCATCCGCACGCAAGTGCCTGATGGACCCCTTTGAATCGTTCATATGCAGGTGTGGTAGAAATCGCTAAACTTGCATAGAGCCGATCCGAAGATGTTACATCATGCATAACATGATCATAGAGAATGACCGTGACAAATATGTAGATCACACCCACTATGACTTGATTGGGGTGCCCGTGCAAGTGGAGAGGACGCAACTTAGGGTGGCGCGGTTCATTGCCTCGTATCCTTCAATTCGGGCTAATGACATGCATGATAAGCTTCAAAAAATCTCATCGAGGAACGGTGAAAATGGTTTGGACAACAAAAATTTGTATTGCTACTATTTATTTGTGTTGTAATAAATAAAAATTTGTGTTCATTTTTTAGGTCTGTTTGATCTTGTTGAAATAACAATGTGTGTTGTTTGCGTCGGCCGCGCGCGGGAGATATTTTAGGCTCACCTAGGCGCTGCAAATTGGAGCATCCCGCTGAGGTCGCGACGTTGACACGCGCTCTATTATAGCGCCGGCATCTAGCGCTACTGGTCGAGACGCTAATCAATGAATTTAGCGAGTGTGCTGCTAACATAAAAAAACACTTCTCCCCGCCGTCGCGGATCCTAGATCCCAGGAAGAAAGGAATCTTTGGTTCCCCATGGCGGAGGAGTGCCGTGCGGGGGATTTCCTGGAGTTGCTCGGCCCCGACATCTCCACCGCCCGCGTCTTCAGCCGCCTCGACGACCCCGCCGACCTTGTCCGCGCCGCCGCTGTCTCCCGAACCTGGCGCAGATTCGGTGAGCAATTCGCGTCCTCCTCTCCGATGGCTGTCGATTCTACATGCCATCGCCGTGTCCTTGAGTTCCCCCATCTATGCAGTGATCGAGAACAACCTGAGCAAAAGCCTGTGTGTGCGGCTATGCCCCGAGGTCGCCACCGTCGCCGCCACGGCAGAGGTACCCATATCGCTGCCTTCAGCTGCCGCCTCCGAGTCAGACAGCGAGAGAGACTACAGGATATACTCAAACCTCGCCAGGGCCCTCGTCTCCAACTCCGGCGATCGCTCCGTGGGCTGGGTTCTGCGCTGTGTCGGCGCCTCCAGCACGGACGACTTCCCGTTCGAGGCCATGGTAAATACCCTCGATGAGCATGAGGTGGTCCATTTCAGCCCGTCCTATTGGTCGAGCTGCGGTGCGGACGACCCCGAGGAGCCGGAGAGCCTCACCTACAGGCTCAACTCTGATGTCTGCATTGTTGATGAGATTAGGTTGCGGCCTTTCTTAGGTGCGTTATCTCTGATTGAGCCTGCCTGGTATTGCATTTGATTGAGGTCGTTTATGGGTACCTTAACCGATTGATTAGGTTCACAATTAGTTGAGGATCACACGGCACTGTAAACTTTTCTCTTGGTTAGATTTGCCCTGTCAGGTGATTGATTGATTAGATAATTTATATGGCCCTTTGTCTCGAATTGCCAGCCTATTTTCAGCGTGGCGAACCTATATACTCTTCAAAGACGGTGCGATTTCGGATGGGCCATTATAAGCTTCCACGTGGATCAGAGTCATTTGTCACGGATGAGGATGAGAACAAGATGATAAACACTGACAACAAATACATGTGGACTTACACTTCGCCAGAGTTCCCTATGTTGCAGGTGAGCTGGGAGCATCTTTTTCTTGTTGACATACCTGCAGATGGATGAGCAAGTTCTCTATGAAGCTTTGCATAGCTACATTATTCAGTCAAAGAAGTCCTATAGTTTGCCAGACTTTCTTATGTTTGGGTAATTGGAAAGAATGGACAAACAAATCCGATCTGTTATCTGATGATATGGTCCACCCATGATTTAATAATCTTGATTGTACATTTATTCATGGTTTATCTACGACACTGTAGTGTGAATGTGTGATATACCAAATGAGCATATTGATTGTTGTTGGGTATAGCAATGAGCTTATGATATCATATGTTTATGGTTTATAGGAAAATGTTCTGCAATCATTCAAGCTCCCACGCCCTGTGCTTTGCATTGGTGGTGTGCTGATGATTGAACTCTTGGGCAGAGTACAGAAACAAGAAGCAGACGGCAAGTATTACATATGGTAAGTTTAAAATGGCAGGATTTGCGTTTGCAAAATGAAGCAAGATGCTGCAAGTCCGGAGGCTGGTACTAGGAGTACACAACTTGATACTTATTCACTGCACCATGAAGAATGAAATTGCGTGCCATGAACTTAGCTCTATTAAATGATGGTTGTCCTGCAACTTTTTCCTTGCACTTAGTTCATCATGATGTATCCATAGAATTTTGTGATTCATGCATCTGTAACAGATAAAAAGATGCACTTGTCTATTTGTTGCATTAACTGCAAAAGAAGTGTGAATTTCCAGTTGAGTATATTATGACACGTTGATTTGTATCCTGCAGTAGAGTTTGCTCAGTTTATGTCCTGGTATATTTCCTTGCATTTATAAACTGCCAATTTTGAAATTCCTATAATTCCTTTTCCTTTTTGCATGTCAACAGTATCTGCCATGTTGAAGTGATAGGGCGTTCGCTCTTTACCACTTGTCATGGTTGACATATCGGAACCTGGAGGTTATTCAGTCCTCAAGTATCCGAGGTTATTCAGTCCTCAAGTATCCGTGGAGGACAAGGCATAGGGTGATACTAAAGACTTGTTGGAGTGACAGTCTCTTGTTGCTAGATACAGATGAACCACATAGCAGTACTGAGTGCACGTTTGATGCATGATATGATGTCGGTGGCGCCTCAGATGACGATCCTCTTTAGTAGATTTGCTTGCTGGACTGGAGCTACAACTTTGCTGGATTTTTACTGTTTGTAGTTAGTGAACATCGCGTGAACATCGCTGAACTGGACAAGCCTTTGTTGCTAAGATATCTGAAGGCTCAATTCTGAAACCTAGAGAACTTGGTCGAGACAAGTTCCTCTTATGGCATATTGGTCATTTGTTACTTATCACTGGTGTTGCTTGCTGATGGACTGCTGAACTTTGTGGCATGATTTGATACTGCATGCAATCAGTTGTTGTGAAGCTCCATCGCTAGTGCTGAGTGTTTACCCATTGAGTTTCCCTGGGCCCTTTGTTAACTCAGGCTTCCGAAACCGTGGCGAACTACTGGGTAGTACCTTTTCTCTTGCTACTTTACTGCCACTCTTTTTCACTGCCTTTTTCTTGCCCTTGTAGGGAGCATGGAGCCTGACCCTTTTAAGTTCTCCATGTCATAGAAAGAGCAATGATGTTGGGTTAACTTTTTTTTCCCGTGAAATGGCTTTAGAGAGAGCAAAGAGACTAGTGATGAAACACTGCTATTGGAGAGTTGGCAAGTACCCACCTATATTTCTAGCTTTCCCGCAATTCTTTTTTCTAGCTACCTCCTGAGTATCTCTACTACGCCCTCCGGGTCGGTTTTCTGGGCGCGCTTGAGAAATCTCTGGGACCTAGTTAATCCCTCATTGGTTGAAATTTCCTTAGCATCGGGTGTTAGGCTCATTAAACACCCAGCGTCCTATTGTAAGTAATTAGCTGCAGCTATCGAGCCGTTATCGCACATGCCCTGGAAGAGACTTGCATGCGGACTAATTTCCTAATTAATGTACCAGCACAATGAAAACGGAAGGAGAGACGAGTGCGGGCTAAAATGCTCCAATTAAATTGCTAATTAATGCCTTGCGCCTAATCGTGCGCGGCTGGTGGAATTGCATGGAATTGGAAGGGCGCCCAGAGAACCGATCCGGAGGTAGTACCTAAAAAAAAAGTGTGTTCCGTTGTCGACTAATACATCGAGGGCTTCGTCCGACTCCCAGTCCCAGCGCCCGTACCGTTTTGCGGTTCCCGCTAATTATGTCTTGTTAATTAGTCTCCGCCAATCCCGTCCGTGTTATCACTTGGCTAACCTGGTCCGTCCACTGCAGCCGTAAGGCCTTTTCCAGTTTGGGTATCTTAGCACGTTTTCATAGAAGTAAATTAAAACTTAAAAAACAACTATCACAATGGGGTGTATCTTAGATGGGATTTCTTAGTGGTGTTGTATTTAATGATTTTAGTCTTATGCATGTGTGTGATTGTTCTAGCCAATTTTTTTGCCTATGATACCGTGCAAGAGGTGTAGCTTAGCTAAGATACAACAACACCCTCTTTCTTCGTTAAATGACATGTCATATAGACAAAACACCTAGAATACTGCGCTAAGAAACTCCCACTGTGAAAGGCCTCAGCAATCACCACGAACCTCTTAGCCGGTGTTGCCCTGACCCACCATCCCGCCTACGTTCCTCTTCTCGCCGTGCACTCCACCGTCACGCGCGGCATCTCCTCTTCCGCTTCTCTCAACACAATGAGTGTTGACCTCAACCATTTTCCTGTCTCCCAGTTGCGCCACCGTGAAACCAAAAGGGAACGAATTCGCCTCTCACCGACCATGGAGGGATGTGGACACGACTCTGAATATGGACGGCCAGAATCGCGTGTCCACCTTGAAGACCTATGCCGAGACACGCGTCTCTCATCATCGGCGGGAGGCTGCTGCTGACCATACGTGGCCAGTGGTCGCCTTGATCATATCTGGCCATCCCCGAAGTGGCAATGACGGACGCCCCCCTGAGATTCACACCGCCCTTGCCTCCGTCATGCTCATCCGAGCGTCAGATCCCTCTATCATGGTCTGGCCAGACTTTTAGATTGAGGGAGTCTGATGCATTCAAATCCCTGATGTAAGTGCTAAGTGGGACTTTTGTGCTTGTATTCTTTTCATTTGTTAAATACATTTGTGAACAATTGTATGCTTTGTGAATGGATCGTGAGAAGGATGGGGAAGGAGATGGATCTATATCAGACAGATTAGATACCTTCACGGTTAAGAATGTGATTCAATCTTTATTTCTTTTGTTCTGTTGCGACTGTTCCTTAGGGAATTTGTGGGTATTTCTGAAATTCTGTAAAAGAGCACAAATTTGAGGTTTATTTAGCGGATCATCACTTCAAGTAAGCTTTGTTGATTCCTTTATTATGGCTCGGTATATGTATTTTTTTGGCACCGAACAATGAACACTTCCTGAATTTTTGTCCAGGTTGATTATGGGAAAGGAGATGGATCTATATCAGACAGATCAGAGACTTTCAATGATACGAATGTGATTCAATCTTACTTCTTTTGTTTCGTTGTGACTGTTTCTTAGAAAAATTGTGTGTATTTCTGAATTCTATAAAAAGAGCACAAAATTGAGATTTTAGCGGACCATCTACTTCAGGTAAGCTTCGTTGATTTCATTATTATGGCTCAGTATATGTATTTTTGGCATTGAACAATGGACACTTACTGAACTTTCATCAGAAGATAGACAACCCTGAGCAAGCTGCGTTAATTTTCTTGTGGTGTGAGATAGCCTTTTTCTCTCCTTTTACGATAAAAAGGTAGCCTTTTTTCTTTTACATGTCTATTTCTCACGTTCAACTTGCTGGCAGAATTTGGTATGCATATATTTATTCCAATACATAGAGATATACACAGATGCTGGACAGTTATTAAAATGAATTAAATTTTTTTATATCTTGATTCCTTGGTGGCATAGAATGTGATGTAGGAAGAGAATGCTTCTAGGTTTAACCGATGTCTTAGAAATAAATTATGTCTTAAACTAAAAGTAATATCTTCGAGAGCCAAGATGTATAGGGTTTAGGGTTTAGGGTTTTGTCCAACATTTTGATTTTGAGAACCATAATAAAGGTCTGCGGATCATCACTTCAACTAACCAAGAAGTAAGCTCTGCGGATCATCACTTCAACTAACCAATTACGTATCGCATGATTTTGAGAAAGTGGTTAGTTAAGAATATGGTTATTTTGTCCAACATTTTGAGGTTAGTGCCTCAAATCACGTGGTATGCATGGTTTGATTTCTCCATGTGGATGGCAGAGCTATCGCAGCATAGTTGCAGCAGCCTCCTTCACCTTATCCACCACGTCTTTTTTACTGGTGCATTTAGTATGCGCTAACCTGATCGGTCCAACACCTCAGGAATAGGTGGTCGAGGTACCATTGTAGCAACATGGGTGACCGTGTGGTGGATTTTGTGGACAGGGTATCTGCAATTGGGTGCTGTTACCCGCAATTGTACTATGTCAAAAGAAAGGACAAGGTAGCACAACTTTCTACTTTTTTCATCCTTTCTTTTTTTATCTTTGACCCTTTATTGATTGTTTATGTATAATGCACACATAAAATAGTTTTCAGTCGGTCATCATTGCCCTGTCTGATATACCAGCTAACGTATGATTCCTTCAAATGATTTCTAATGGTGTTTTAGTTAGCATGAAAAAGTCCATATCAGATCAAGAGATGCTTACCAAGGTATGTAATTACTTGATTGCTTTGGTTCCAGCATTGGCTATTAGTACAACCCCATTCTTATGCTTTGATAGGTGAAGTTTGTGTTATCAGAAAGCATTGCAATCTGCTTCAGTCAAGGTGTAACTGAAATTTTGTGTTCATAATAAAATGTATAGTCCTTTAAGATAAGAAATTTTCATAGTTAATTATAGTCTTGATTGTTTGTGAGAAGTGGTATTGCGGCACAAATCTTTATATTGCACTATAGGATAGGAATATATTATGAAAATGAAATAGCAAAGTCCTTTGACCTAACTTAAGATTGTTTGATAGATACTGCTTCGTCCTTTCTAAACTTCTATAGTCCATATGATAAAATATAGGCATCCATTCTAAGAAAGCATGCATATTTATAGGGTGCAAAGATACTGAATATTAGATAGGTCGAGAGTGCAAGTACCTGATATTTTGGTTGGTTGCGTTACTGTGGTATCTATGGAAAATGTAGGTTCATGAAATGTTTCTGATATAAAAGATATATTCAAGGAAAAGTGAAAATTGAGTAATCTTATGTTAACATTGGTGAGTTTTCATTCTTTAATTTATGATTTGGTATTCACAGTGGACTTTCAATAGAAAAATATAAGTAAAAATTTGATGAAGTTTGTGGTTAGAACAACATGCATGTAATATCTTTGTTTTTTAAATGAAATTTGTCTGCATATCACATCTAACTAGAACACTATGTACCATACATATTTGAGAAACTCACTGCAAGCGTTGATGCAGATTTTGTTGCAAACAAAATAGAAAAGGATGCTTTTGCTATTCCCGGACTAGGCTCTTAAATTGTCCCTATTTAAACAAGGCTTAAACTGTAATCCATCATTTACTAGACCACAAAAGCGTGTAAAGAAACAATACATGAATGGATAAACGGTCAGGAATGTGTACGTTCATCTACCATATTGTCTCTCTTTGTTCGTTTCTAATTTTTCAAGATGACATATGGCATGCATTATTCTAATTTTTTAAGATATCATACGGCATGCATTCTTCAAAAGTATAGACCGATGCAAGGGTTAATGTGAAATATAGATTCAAGTTTGCACACCAATGATATCATGTGCAATAAACATATCTTTATTGTTGTTTCTGCCTGGCAAGCACTATGTTGAATCGACACGGGGAGGAACGAAGGCAATGTGAGCTTTGTATATATAAGGGTACCAAAGGAATCTACAAGTAAATAAGGTTAGTCTGGATTGCAAGTGAGGAAATAATTAAGGCCTGTTTTTTCTTTCGAGAAGGCAGTAGGGCCCTGTTGCCATTTTCATGTGTCTCATGTTATCGCTCAACGGTCTAAATTCTAATACATGGAAACGACTACCGCGAAAACACTGACTCACACTCCAAGTGACATATTGTTGGAGTGAGACGACTACAATGCATGGTATATAGCAATGTAGAATAGAAAGTTGAAGGCGCAATAATGCACATGTATTCAAATGGGCTCTTAATGGGAGGAACGAAATAAATAATGTTTTATTAAAATTGGTACCAATGCTTATTTTTCTGCTTTGCATTTAAGAATCTTGCACTTTTTAGAATCGATTTAGATTTAGGATCAACAAAATAATTCTTATTATTGACGCATTTACACAATGAGAGTGTTGATAGTTTTCTTCTCCAAAGATTACTAAAATGATGGGAGATGACCATGGCACATGATGAAGTGAAGAAGTAAGAACAAAAATAACACATGTTCTTCGTTGGAGGGGTAGGAAGGGGGAGCAAAATGCATGGGGTATTCAAAAAAATCAATGTGCTTTGTGTCTCAACAAAATGAAATC
This sequence comes from Avena insularis, assembly GCA_023614405.1. Lineage (NCBI taxonomy): Eukaryota > Viridiplantae > Streptophyta > Magnoliopsida > Poales > Poaceae > Avena > Avena insularis. Next base: position 97,874,936 of record CM042695.1, read on the forward strand.
AACTATTTTCATGTTTTGTTTTCCCGTGGCAATGTACGGGCATTCAACTAGTCCAAAAGAAATAAATGGATTTACTTATTAGCCAAGGTATAAGTTGCTCCTGCTGTGTGTCCCTACAACAATACACAACTGGCGTGGGGGAACATACGTGCATGTGTACATACACATCTGAGTAGAGGATGTGGTATATTTGTGGCTGTATGGCTCATATTGCTGGTGATAGTGAACGATGTGCATGATGTAGCTATAGATCAAAGATTTTGTGACCATATGGCAGGTTTTGCTAGTGTTAGTGTGTAGTATGTGGCATGTTGTGAAGATCATTTAGCTCAATATGTTGCTCTTGTCTATTGCTTGCAGATGTTGTAGTTTTTGTTGTCCTTCACAATGTTTGAAAGGGCACCCTCCCTAAGTGTTTTGGTGTAGATGAAAACTCCAATTAGCGGAATTATTGTGTGCATGAGGCTTGTAGGTAGATTTTACAAATGTACAAGGAAATTAGTGATCCCTCAAGAGAAGCTTGTCGAAGACGGTGTTCCCGGTGGCTTTATCGGTTCTGTTGAGTTTAGGGAATCTATACTATCAAGAGGGGTCCGCTTTGGAAGGTAATTGGGAATCATTCACCTGCACAAAACCAAATAAGCACCCCCAAAGTCATCCCATGTTAGAGTTCATTCCAGCTCTATGTTGTTTGTGTTGTGTCTTCTCTAGCTGGTAGTACTGGGAATAGTCGGTACTACTTCCCCCCATTCGTAGGGACAGTGGTAGAGGCTTCTCTGTGTACTGCCAGCGTTGTGGCAGTAGTACTACCACTAGGGACATTTTTTTCACCGGTACTACTAGGTTAGTACCACTCAGGACGTGTCACCTTGCAGTAATGTTTCTGGACCGCTGCGCTATTTTTGCATTACTAGTGGTGGTAGTGACGTGGTAATACCGGCTAGTGATATCGGACCTGCCTAGGCAGTAGTACGGGCCTAGTACTACCCACACACTACCATGTTGGGTTGCTGTTGGAAGCGCCTAGTGACAGGGAATGTATGCCCCATGTGTTTTGGTAATTTATGACAATCTCTATGGACTAACGGTTGCATTGAGTTACAGTTATAGGAATTGTCCATTGGCATCGCTTGGACCATGTGTTAGCTTCAAGGTAGAAGAAAAGAAGAAGCAATGTACAAGGGTATTGGGCCTACTGGAATCATGTTGAATAAAAAGAAAGAAGAAGAAGAAAATAAGATCGAGAGTGTCTTTGGAGACTAAGATGGAGTTCTCATGTGTATCTTCAAGACATCATCCTAATGGAGTTAGAAGAAAGGAAGTGCAAGGTCAAGATGCGCAATCTCTAGAAGATCACATGCTTGAAGCTTGGCATCCTCGGTGATCATGGATTGATGAAGACAAGTACAAGGAAGAGGTCTCCCTATGGTGTATGGGGGAGCAATTCGCAAGTCTTCATCAAGCAAGAGCAATCAAGATAGTGTTCCATCTTGACGAGGACAAGACGGTCTACATCAAGCTCAAGATGAATACTCAAGGAAAAGGTATGATCTTGATAGGTTTTATCCTTTGTCGGTCTCATGTTGTTAGGTGGGAGACCGGGTTTAGGATAGATATCCATACTATTAAGAAGGGCTCTCGAGTGAGTAACTCGATCACATATTTCGGAGAGATCTCAAACATTGCATTCTTGCATCATCTTTCTTGGTTGTTGTTTGGATCTTATCCATGTGAGGATCTAGAGCTTATGGTTATCTTCATAACAAGCTCCAGTTCATCAAAAACGGATTTCCCTTATATACCTTATTGTGTTTTTATCTTGCGGGTTTTCCGGCTCCACATCTTGGGAGGTATATCACATATATATCCTTGACAATTTCTCCCTTGGTGGTATCCAATATTTCACGTTGTTATATTTCCAACAAAATTGGTTTCATCTCTTTTGCAGTTCGGTTGCAAAATTTATTGTAGTTTTGGTTTCAGCTGTTGCCTAGGCCAGTAGTACCGCCGCTCCACCGGAAGTACCGCTAGGTCATTTTTAGCGTCGGTACTTCTGGGTCGGTGCCATTGGTCAGTGCCAACTCGCAATTATCTAGCAGTGGCTTTTGCGGTTTTTCATGGGCGGTAGTTCTGGTGCTCCACTGGTAGTACTGCTAGGGCATATTTGCCGTTGGTAATACGATGGGAAGTTCCGGGACACTTCCGATTAGCACGTGACACCCACAGTAACTTTTTTGGTTGGCCGTGTTTTATTACCGGAACTTGGCTGGAAGTGGACCGGTAGTACCGGCCGGAAGTTCCGGCCCGGGTCGGATGGTACTATCAACTCACTTCCGAGGCTGGAGAGCTGTTGGGAATGGTGTGAGAGGTACTTACACCCAGCCAGCGGAAGTTCCGGCTAGGCACATAACTGGCCCAAATGGCCAGATTTGGAGAGACCTTTAAAAGGGTCTCCTCTTCCCCTTCATGGGGTTAGCTCTTTGATTGGTTATTTGCTCTCTCTCTCTCTCTCCTCCATTGTTGACCATGAAGAACTTGTCCTCTCCCCTTCGCCCTCCTATGATTCTTGCATCCTTTTGAGGGATTTGAGAGAGGAGGTCTAGATCTAGAACCCCACCTAACCAAATCCCTTCTTTGTGAAGGAATCCTTGGGATATAGATCTTGGAGAGTGTTGTGTTATCCTCTTGTGTTCTTCCTCTCTTATTCCCCAATATCTTTCGTAGCTTTGGTAGAATTTGGGAGTGAAGGACTTGCCCTTGCATTTGGTGCATGGATTTGAGTTTTCTACAGAGATTTGGGGAGTTCAAGCTTGTGGGTTTACTACTCTTGGGTTCTTGGAACCCTAGACGGTTGTGGTAGTGGTGTGATTCCCTTAGGGCCTCCAACTTAGTTGTGGAGATTCCTCAAGCTAGAGGACTTGGTGGTGATTATTGGGAGCCCCCAATTGAGTTGTGGAGATTGCCCCAAGCTTGTACGGTTTGGTCCTTCACACTTTGGGGTTAGGCCTTGTGTGGCATTGGGTGTGCATCGAGCCACCACACCTTAAGGTGATCCATTTGTGGTGTTTTAAGAGCATTGCGCCATCGCACCTCTTCAATGAAGACGTAGCTTCTTTGGAAGTGAACTTTGGGATAAAAGTTTCGTCTCCGCGTCCTTCGGTTATTCCTATACCCGATCCCTTTACTTGCATTTTACATTGTGATAGCCATCGTGCTTGAAGTATTCTATCTTGCTATCACCTTGTTTCTTGTCTTGCTTATCATAGGTTGTTGGTGCACTTAGTTGAACCTAGTGGTCTTAGGGTTTGTGATTTGATAAATTAAACGTTACTTTTATTCCGCATTTATTAGATCCTAAACCATAATTATTTTAAAAGCCTATTCACCCGCCTCTGAGTGACATCCTTTGTCCTTTAACCTAGGCTGTGAGAAAATTTGCTCAAACGGCTGGATTTTGGAACCCTTTTTTATAGAACCCATCTTTGACCCTTCTTATCCAAAGAAGGATTACCTCTTACACTCTCTCTCATTTATAATACCTTGAGCTTCACCTATCTAGATCTCTCTCCTTATCCACCCAAACTTTTTGAGAGAGAAGACCTAAATCTACATCTCCACCGAAGGATTTTTGATCCCCCCTTGTTTTCCCTACTGGACCTTGTTAATCTTTAGTTCTTAGAACCCTAGATAGAAGTGGTTGTCCTCGGATCTCGGACTTGGTGTTGTAAAGCTTCGTGGTCATATTGGGAGCCTCCAATTGAGTTGTTGATATTGCCCCAACCTTGTGTAAAGTTTTCAGTCACCGCCTTCAATGACACTGCACAGTGTATCATGAGACCGCCTTGGTGGTGCGCTCACAGGATAATAAGGTGAGGCCTTTGTGGCGTTGGTGGCCTTTGTGGTGCCACACACCTATTTTGTCGAGTACTTCCCATAAAAAAGAATGAACTATAGGAATACATCTCCGAGTCTACCTTGTGGTTTTCTTGTTCCCTACCATTTACTTGTTGTTGTTACTTGTTTATGTCTATCTTGACATATAGGATTGTACACCTAGTTGCATATCTAGACAATATATATTCTTATCGAACATAATTTGCAAAAATAGATTAAAAATGTTAGTCGCCTATTCAACCCCGTCTAGTCGACAACACCGATCATTTCAATTGGTATCATAGCCTCGTCTCTTACTTTGGGCTTTACTACCTAAGAGAGTATGGCTGACTTAGATGCAGAAGCAAGTGAGTCATATAAAGTTGCGATCACTATGGATGATCTCAAGAATTTGGAATCATCCATGATTAACAAAATGGAAGAAATGATGGCTAGGTATCTTCCTAAACAAAATACCCCCCATCCCATTCCCAAACTAGAACGCTTCATCATGTTGCTACCCAAGTGACAAACACTCTCCTAAGGTTTGATCCTTAAATGGAGAAGCCTATAGGTGAAGATGAGGAGAGAAATAGTGATTCCTCTTACAAAAGATAGAATGGGATCAGTTCCCCCACCAGCATGGTATACTCCGAACCCACCCATTCCCATGCCTCATATAATTACACAAGTCCCCCATCCATGCTAGGTGCATCAAGTTTCACTAATTGGCATTTTTATGAAATCTCATCTTAACGGCTCTTCCATCAAATCATGGAGAATCATTGATGAAGGATTCAAGACAATTGACCCAAAGGACCTAACTCAGAGAGAAGTGGTGGACAAGCAACTCAATGCAAAACCGCTTTTCCCAAATCTCCAGGACCAAATCTTCAGGACCTAAAGTGTTGAGCTCTGAACTTAAGGTCTGTTCCTCGGCCCAAATCTTCAGGACCTAAAGTGTTGATCATTGAACTTACGGTTTATTCCTCGGCTGCAAGTTACCTCATCCACGGCTCATGATGGCTCATGAGGCTCTGAACTCCATGGCCCAAGCTTGCCAGGACCTAAAGTGTCGATCTCTGAACTGACGGCCCGTCCCTTGGCTGCAAGTTACCTCACCCACGGTTCCTGGCCCTTAAAACAAAACAAAAAACCTTCATGTTGGCTGTTGGTCCCTTCTCGAGAGGCCAACTAGTCCAGCATTTGCCCTATAACTATATCCTCGAGAGGCTTACGGGACGGCTCGCGAGGCTCTACCTCTCCAGCGGCTAGAATTACGCGGAACCAAGAACCTTGGAGCTCTGAACTTACCACCCAGGTGCGGCAGTAAGTTAACTCGTTCCTGGTTCCTAACCATGCATACGTTCTGTAGGTCCACACAATATTCTCCTCGAGAGGCCTCAGAGGACCACAAACTCCCCGACAAGGTGCAGGCAGACACATGTGGGAAAGACGGACAAATTACTCCAGGTTCATCCACGGCCAACGATTCAAGGTCCACAAAAAGAAGAAGGATTACAATGCAAAGGGCCTCTCAGGCCGACGGTTATGAAGCACTACCTTCGGGAGACTGCATGTCGCTCCCGACAGCAGAAAGCGAACCTTCACGAGGAGCGTTGCCTTCACCCTATGGAGTCGCGCCAGCATTACAAGAATCGTCCACTTCAGTCCACTTAAACATCGACATGAACTCGTCCACACGCTCATCCAAGAGTTGCTGGAAGCAAGCAACCTCGCTTAGTGGAGTCCTCTCGGGATGCTCCATCTCCTGCAGAAGTACCCTCTAGGGGAAGTTGGCATCATGCTGGTAAAGGGTAGATAAGACCTGGGTCGCGATGGATCACATCATCTTCCGACACTCTTCAAGATGATACCCATGGTAGAGAGCATCTCTCCCCTAAAGTGTCGTTGTGATCTGGGAGAAGAGCTACAGGAAGGTGCCTTCTTGTTAGCATCAACAAGGGGCCCGGGGTAAAGTCGGTTACCCAAAGTCCCGGAGGGTGTCACGCGCGTGATGACCCACAAGTATAGGGGGTGTGTTGTAGTACTTTCGATAAATAGGAGTGTCGATCCCAACGAGGAGCAGAAGGTGCTGAACAGTGGTATGGAGCAGGAAATCCCTGTGAATACTTAGCAAACAGATTTTAGTGGTTTTCTGATAAGGCAACAAAACAAAGAGCAAGTAATAAAGACAACGAACAAACGGAGCAAGTGGCCCAATCCTTTCTTAGCAAAGGACAAGCCGGTGGAAATACTTATAAGGACCAAACGTTCTCGAGGACACATGGGAATTCTGTCAAGTGCTTTCGCTTCAAATAGCTGAGTACTCTTCTTTGGTGTTGTAAGTGTTGTGTGGGTGAACCTGTGCTAACATACCGACCTTACTTGTACTAGTACATACTTGTGATTAAACCCCCTGCAAACATCTGTAACTAAGTAATTAAGATATAAATCTAACCACAACCTTAAACTCTGAGATCCTACACTCCCTTGTGCAAAGGTGTCCTAACGGGGGTTCAGGTTTCCTCCGCGATTAGTATCCAAATACACAATGCATTCCCCTAGGCCCATAAATGGTGAAGTATCATGTAGTCGACGTTCACATGACACCACTAGAAGAATAGCACCACAACTCAAATACTAAACCATTGAATAATAACTCAACACAAATCCACTACTAACAACATGACTTCTCCCATGTCCTCAAGAACACACCGAACTACTCACGAGACATCATATGGATCAAGATCAAAGATGATATGGTAATGGATAACAATCTGAACATAAACAATAATCCAATGGTTCCACTCACAAGCATCAGCTACAATAGTAATCAACACCGGGAAAGTTTCCTCTAAGAACTAAAGCAATATCCAACACAATTGTTACAATGGGATGGAGTGGTGATGATGGTGCTGGTGGAGATGATGGTATGGATGATGATGATCCCAATGAAGCCTAGCTTGATGATAGTGTTGATGGCGACGATCTCCCCTCTCCAGGAAGGAATTTCCCCGGCAGAAATCTGTCTGCCGGAGAGATCTTTCTCTCTCGGTGTTTTCCGCCCCCCAGAGGCGGCAGAAATCTATCTGTGGTCGCCCCCTTAGCCTTAGGATTTCGTAGGGAAGATATAAGCGAAGGGGCGGAGTCTGGAGCAGGGCATGTGGGCCACACCTTCCCTAGGCGCGACCCAGGGGGACCGCGCCTAGGGGGGGTGTGGGCCCCCTGCGGCCCCTCTTCGCTCCTCCTTCTGGCTTCCTCAATCTTCTGGAAAAATAATATTTTCCCATATTTTTCTGGTATTTTTCTAATCTTCGCGAAATTGCATCCAAACGCCTTCTTTTCCATCAGGAATCCAGACTCCGGCAGTTCATCATCCAAGAATCATCCAACATGCATAAACAGATGAAAAGCCATAAGTAATACCTCATAATAATACATATATCAATGAATAGAGGTAAATTATGATATAGAAAGGTGATGCAAATTGGGCATATCAACTCCCCCAAGCTTAGACCTTCGCTTGTCCCCAAGCGAAAACTGAGCTTAGTAAACATGTCCACGGGTTTATGGAGTGAAGTGTCGATAAAAGAATACAAACAAGAAGCATCACACTTACCATTGCACAACTCATAGAAGAAAACAACTCACCATTATATCACTTAGCTTGCAACCAAGTACAACAGTCACAATATAGACGCATAAGGATAAATCATAATTGGTATTGGCAAACTTTTGTTCTTGGTCAGAGAACAGCTGGCAAACAGTTTCACAAAAAGCTTTTTGTAGAATTTTTCAACAGGAGCGCTCTTTGCTCAAAAAGGTTTTTCAATGAAGGCTTTCAAAGTAATACGCAATAGATAAGAGTTTTGTGCAAACAAGGAAGATAAAGAACATGATTGAATATATCACCATATGAATGCTTGAAACATAACAACTCAAATGCTTGCTGGAGATAGAGAGGAAGTAGGTTTACTGACTCAGCTTAGTAAATAGGTGAAAGGTCCCTTCTTAGAGGGAAGCAGGGATTACAAGTCATAAAGAGCTTCCAAAAGATTATGATACTTATGTAACATCCCAGCATTACAGCTTAGAAATAAGCTGAACACAGTTGTGTGCATTGCATTCATGCATAGAAAATCCGAATATTTTTCGCGCTTTTGAACAAAACTTGTCAAAGTGATTGAAGCTTCTCTCAACTTGATGAAATTGAAGTAGATCATCAAGTTGACTGTGATAAGTTTCAATATGACCTTTGCTAAAACCTTATTTGGGTAAACATGATTTGATCTAAGGGTAGATCAAATATAATAAAATTAAATCATAATGCATTGCTTAATGATTAATATTTTATCCTTAAGGGATCATATCATAATATTCATCACAACAACTCATGAATACCAAGTTAAGTCTACAACTCAAGTATTAAGAATGTAATAACTAATCCTGACCTATCTTATTCTTATCTCTTCCTACTATGATATCATGGTAATACCTAACCTTAACTCTTTAGTGAGATTGAGTAGGAAAGAAACCAAGTCAAGATCATTCACCATATATCTTTCTTTCCATATCAATCCTTATCATCTCTATTGAATCATATTATAATATTTGTTGTTCATCAATGTTGAGTAATCAACTATTGATTCACCAATCCTTAACCTATCAATTCTTGATCTTTTAACTCTTGTTCTTATCATAGCATTCACTTAAAATCCTTTAAAGAAGGAGGTAAGGAGAGGTATGTGGTAATGCTAGATTTAAATATCATCTATATGATGGGAGTGTTGGAAGAGAATTAAATCAATAGGATTATTGATGGAGTTAACTCACTCCTGAAATGATAGAAGAGTATCTCAGGTAAAGATTACAAGGATGAATATTGAAGTTAGTTAATAGGAGTAGAGATATTAAGAAGATAATTATAAGGATCAAGTGTGTATAGTCCATGAATAACATTCCCTAATCCACTAGAGATATTAAGAAGATAATTATAATACAACTGTAATGTTGTATGAATGAAAGCCTTGATTAGCCAACTGGAAACCTAAACCATAAAGGATTAGAGGATTATAATGATCATGATTTAGTCACCAAGATTGAATGCTTATATCATGTATAAGTGACATTGGTGGTAGAACATGATTGAATCCTAGTATAGATATGTTATTCTAGGTTAGACATGACAAGTCACCATGATATGATGTAAAGTTTGTATATAAGATACTGAAGTGAAGTAGATATAAGATAGTATGACTAAGTTAAAGCTAGAGTAGAATGGAGTTATTGAAGTAGTGTTATTCCTCTTAAAGTATAGTAAGCTTTTGAGGAAAGTAGGATTTGATACATATATATATATATAAATCTATTAGAGTAATGTTGGTGATGGATGATTAAGGAAGAGTATGAATGGAGTTAGAAGTAAATATTTGTTGAATTAGAGGTTATCAGCAATAGAGTAGTAGATATAACCAAGTATAGATATAAGACAAGTAGGAAAGGTTTTTAGTGTCAAGCTTATTGGATTTATAAATGGATTTAGAAGAATTAAAGGTGGATAAGAATATTATTGTGTAGCAGAGCTCATTATGTTAGCACATGATGATGGATATGAAGAAGTAGTATATCTAGGAAAGGATTTCCTTAATTAGAAGTCCAGAATTATGAATTATGGAAGATAGGAATTCTTAGGAAACATTAAACCTAAATCTATGATCAATCTTAACATTCATCTCATCTGTTGGATAAATCATTCTATCTTCACAATGCTTTATAGGAATATTTTCCTATAGCAAATCACTGAAGCACATCTCTGTCATTTCCAATTATCATAACCAAACATGTTTAGGATTTATTTTTATCAATTCTTTTCCATAAGATATTCTAGATAATAACTTTATATTTTAAAAGGTGATATCGTTAAAGATTACAAACATAAAGACAATATGTTTAACTATTAATATTTACTCATATCAATAAAATAATATAAGTATAATAAGAACCCTAAACCCTAGGGTAAGCATTTTCAATTCAAACCTTAACTCCTATATTAGTTATAATTAAATGTATACATGGTTATTTCCTAAAATTATGGGAATAATATTAACCATATTAATTCCCTAGAACTCTATTTATCATACAAAAATGAAAGATCACCACATAAAAATTCCTTCAATAATATAAGTTAATGAGAATCAAATTCCATAAGTTAAAAGAAATGCATTCTTTAATAAGTTTATGATTATAGATAAATTGAAAATTCATAACAAAAGCTCTTACAAATACTAAAAATAAAGAAATATTATAATATAAATCCATGGTTTATTCTGGATAGAAAATAAAGAAATATTACATTATTAAATAAAAGTTCACAAAATGATTTTAAATAAATTTATCATTGCTGATTGTATTCAGCAAAGAATTTCAATAAATAAAATTAAAAACAATTTCTTAAATAAAAAAGCTAGAAAAGAAAACAGAATATGGAAAATTTAAAAGAAAAGGAAGAGGAACAGGTCAGCCAAGTTCCTAGTCATGGCCTATTTTCTTTCTTCTTTATCTACTGCCCATGTGCAGGCTATTTTGGCCCATTAGCAATCCTAGATTGTTCCCACAGTGACTGACGGGTGGGACCGAAGAAGGACTGCGGGTTAAGTTGGAAATTATGCCAGGGGGTTATCCGCAAAAAGACCTCCATCGTCTTCCTCGTCTATTGGACGCTGCTCGGTGGCAGTGGCCGATGCCGTCCATCGCCGCCGTGTGCTGCGATGCTCGCCGCCGACGCTCGGGCTGGGGATAAGATTGCCACTGCGACGTCTCTGCTCATCCTCATCCCTATTTTCCCCTCTGAAACCGTCTCTCTCTTGGGTTCTTATTCTGAACCGAAACCCTAGCTCTAAGATGCGATCGATTGCCGGCGTTCTGAGCTCTCCCATGCTCCGTTGATCAAGAAACTATCCTCGCCTTGCCCTTCTAAGCCACTTGGTTAAAGGAATCGAAGTGGGGCGGCGGGAATCGACGCCACGAGGTCATCTTCCCAAAGTCTGGCCACCGTGGTCCTCGTCGATTTCGACCACCTCTGGTCACACCATGCACTCCACCACAATCCTGGTGAGCCACTAGTTCTTCTAGTACATATGATTCTCTGTATTTCGCTCTAGTTCGCTCCCACCACAAGCACCCGACACCGTCGCCGTTGTTCGTCGTCGTTGCTCAACTTCTGGAGACCATTAACTAGCGACGCCACCACTGTTAGGTTCCCCGTCGTGCCCTATTTCCGATAAGCATCGCCACTGCCCCCGCACGCACCAAATCGCAAGATCAACCATCGATCTGAGAGGATCAGCTCCGGTGACGTCATGCTCACATCATCCCATGCCTAGTCAGCCAATTTGACTTAGTCTTTGCACGCGTGAGCTGATGACGAGGCCCCAGGCCCACTAGTCAGTGACTAGGGTTATATATGTGTGCGGTATAAAAGGTTCTATGTCTGTTTAGCAAATTGCTAAAATAATATTAATTCAAATATAAACATTCCAGAAATTGAAATAAAGTAATTAAATCTTGTAAATTTAGTATCTTTTGTTTTATAATTCAGAAAAATATGTTTAATATATGAAAATTTTCAAAATAAATAAAATCTATAACATTAAACTATTATCAAACATTATTATGTTAACAATTTAAATAATTACTATTTAATAAAGATTTTATAAGTATTAATATTTTGATAATTCATATTTTAATATTGGTAAATGTTAAAAATATAAATAAAATACTAAAAATCTTAGAAAAATAAGAACTATAATTTAAAACTATAATCATGCATTATTATTTCCCCTAATTAAATATTATTATTTATTAAGTATTTATAAAGTAATAAATCTTATAAAAAGGTTATCTTATTATTTATAAATATTAAAAATAAATGTAATATACCAAAATGATCACAAAAATAATACCTACATGTTAAAAAATATAATAATCCACTTTTGAGGTATATAAAAATTTAAAACACTTTAGCAACTTGAATTTAAACCTATTTCCTTAGTTGTTAATTCATATAACGGAAAATAAAATTTGTTAATATTTCTAAAATTAGCCCATTGAGTCTAGTAAATAGTATTAGTCTTAAATATTGATAATATGAAGTCATAATGGTTCAAAACATTATAAATACAATTTTATTGAATTATCTTTCCACTATAAGTGTAGGTTATTTTCTAAAAGGATCCTTATCCAATATAAAATCTCCAAGAATGATTGTGACTAAATTAAATCTTTTCCATTACTTTAACCACAAGTTTATCAACATACCGAAACACTATAGTGAATTCATAAAGAGTTAATGTAGAGGTCCCAACCTTGATAAGGTAGAGATCCCTGTGTTTACAATGCTAGTCCCTAGATCAATAGCTAGCATCTACAGTTTAAGATGTAATATCAAGAAACAAAGGTCATAATACAACTTTATAACCATGAATAAAATATTTCATTACATCTTACATAGCTCATTTGGCTATCTTATTACAATGCAGCAGAATAACTATGTACCATGGAGTCCTTCATCTTCAAAGTGCCATAGGCAATAATGTTGGTTATAGACTTGTAATCCTAATCAACACACTTCACTAACATCAAACAAACCTGCAACATAATAAGTTACAACCACAAGGGTCAATACATTTGAATTATATTGGGAAGTGATACTATGGTAGAGTAGTGGTATCTATCATCTATATGCATTTGGCTAAGTGGAGCTTAGGCTTGCTTTGCTCAAAATAGATTTTCCTTATCATTTGAAAACACTAAGTTTTTGTTTGTCAAAATCACCCAAGGCATCTACTAATCAAAGATTGAAGATCCTTTAACCCTTGTTCAACCACAAGCTTTTAACTTAGAAATTGGGAACACTATGCACAAACCTCAAAACACAATTATCCATCGTTCTAGAGTCTTCTCCATTATTTCTCTAGACCATGTTACCAAAATTGACATGTTTTTAGTAAACTGCCATATTGTCAATTTATCGCAAAAATCTAGCCAGTAAGATTGATAGGGTTTATCCATTAAACAGGGTACTTTGTGTGACAATTGGCACGATGTCATATTGAGCCATAATATTTGAAGTTGCTTCACAATCAAGAACTATGTTGTCACTTGGAAAAATAAAAATGGATTTTCCCTTTGTAAACAAAGCTTGATTGGCCAATATGCATCCAATGTACGGAGTACAAGACAAGGACACGGTACCAGCAACTATGGATATGCGGGGTCAAAAAAAGCAACTACGGATTAACCTTGATCATCTTGTTTGAGAGACTGCAGATGTCTATCAACTCACTAAATGCTCGAAAGCGTCTGGGTCTATCTGACGGGGACAGCAACCCCCAAGTTGGAGTGGGAGTAGCATACCTTAGAAGCTTCAGCTTCAAAATTTTGAGAGAGAGCCGAAATATCCTGCCCATCCATTCAAACATCCAGCCCCAATCATACTTCACCTTTTTTAGAATGAAAATTCCTCTTCTATCCCTACTCCGGAAACAAGAACCGAGGACCAATGCAATAATAAAGGGATATAGGTGGTAATTTTTCCTTCTACCACGTGCATCAACCCATCGACCTGGTTCCCTGCCCTTCTTTAATAAGTGTACTTACCTGCCCGCCCCCTCTGGCCTTACACTTAGTTTGTGGACCCACAATGAAAGTGACCCACTTGTCAGTGACCTAGAATTACGGGAAGTAGATATTCCCATCGTTTGCAGTTCAAAATTCGAACATTTTTTGCTAAACCAAGATAAACTCGTTAAACTCGGAGAAACTGGCTCGTGAACTTGAAAATTTTAAGAAACTTTGGCATTATTCATTAAATAATTTATACTTTGTGATAAAATTGGTGTGGTGAGACTTTGAACCATATATAGTCTTTGAACCGTAAAATTGGTGCAGTGATAAAATTAGTTACGCCATTGTATTCCACGAATATAACCATACAGTTTGAACATTATTGAAACTTCCTGAAACACTAAACCCCTAAAACCCTAAGCACTAATAAACGCCTATATCCTGACTAAGCGGGTATCATGCACTTGTATATCAAATTTGAGATACTTTCATTAAATTGGGCAACACCATACTATTCAACGAATATATGCATAAAGCTTGAACATTGTAGAAAATTCCCGAAACCCTAAACAACCCCTAAAACCTAAAGCCTCTACCCCAAAATACTAAAACCCTAAACCCTCAACCCATAATGAAAACCTAACCAAGAGGTATCATGCATTTATAGAGCAAAGTTTAAGATACATTCATTAATATGTGCTAACGCCTTTCTATCTCACGAATATCGGAATATAGCTCAAACATTATTGAAAATTCACTAAACCCTAACCCCTAAAACCTAAACACTAAGCCATATACCCATAAAACCCTAAAACCCTAAACCCTCAACCCCTAACCCTGACTAAGCAGGTATCATGCACTTATAGATAAAATTTGAGATATTTCATTATTAAATTGTTGCTAAGTCATTCTATTCCACGAATATAAGCATAAATGTCGAAGTTCATTGAAACTTCTCGAAACCCTAAACAACCCCTAAAACCTAAACCCTCAACCCCTAAATTCCCTAAACCCCAAACAACCCCCCAGCCTAAAGCCTCGACCCCTCCTGACTCATCTAATTCGTGCTAGGGTGATCCAGAGCATCAGCAACTACATCGTTTGCAAGCACCCGGCGCTGCCAGCAACTCCGACGAGGTCCTCCTGCTGTGTCCGTGCGCCCCGACCCTGCCCGTCCACACGTTGAGCATCCCCACGTTCCCGCGGTCTCGGTAAGAACACGCCTGACCCCTGTCCCTCTGGTCTCGCCGGAACATCGCCGGCAGACGCGCAGCCGCCAATGGATCTGATCCATTGGATCTAAATCCTAAGGCTGCGATTAGATCTGTAGCGAAGCGGTATGTTTTGATCTGGACCGTGCGCAGTTAGTTAGATCCAACGGCCCGCGAGCGTGATCCAGCGCGAACCGATACCATCCAATCAGGAGCTGCCGTGTGGCCTGAGTTTAGATTTAAAATGAGAAATTAGATCTATTAGTTGTTCAAACTTGGAAAATTCATAACTTTTGATCCACACGTTCAAATTTTGCAAATTTTATATCATTGGAATGAGGAGAAATAATTCTATCCAACCATGCAATTTGTTTAATGAATTGCTTCTGTAAAATTGGTTATATTTACAGAGACATTTATAGGCTTATTTTGAGTATAGAAATTATTTGAAAAATGATTTAAAGACTAAATAAAGTTTATTTAGTGTGTATTTGTCTTGTTTGTGATTCAGTACTGTATACTTGTCTTGTTTGGTGTAGAAAATCATCACATGTCATTTGCATGCATTCATATATTTTTGCTTGTATATTGTGATATGTGAATTTGGTGCCATTATTTTATGTGTAGATTTTGGTGCTAATAGTGTTTGTGGTTGTGAAGATTGTTGCTACCCCACCCCCCCAACTACCAAGGCAAGTGGTGCTTCATATTTTTGTCCCAATATTTTACCTATGCATTAGAAATATTTGGTATAGGGCTTGCATGAATAATTTTACTAAGTATCTATATGCTATGCTTGGGAAATCCTAGTAGTTGTAGAAATGTTAGAATTTCCTCTAAGTTAAGATACTTGTTATTGCCATGCTTAGCCTAGCTAATAGCAACCAAGGGTGGAATATATTCATGCTATGGAAAATATAGTTAAGTCTTTGACTTATGTTTTTACTTAATAAAACAACTAAGTGAATGAGACACCTGGGTGGAATGGAAAGAATGGTTTGTGTTAAGTGGTTACACAAGGCCCATTTCTATGGTTTACCTTGTGTATCTCACTCGTGGGAAGCCACCCAGGAACAAAGGGATTCGAGATGCCAAATGTTAAGAAGCTTCTAGTGCAGCCACATGGCATTATGGGCTCTGCCTGGATCATATAGGTTGCAATAACTTAGCCATTTGGACAGTTTGTGGTAGTGGGATGATAGGTTGGAACGCGTCCATTTGGTCTAAGGGAAGGCTTCTGAAAGGTCCTGTCTTGGTGAAAACCAAGTCTTGTGGGGAAAGTGCACAACCTCTGTAGATGGAAGAATCTAAGTACTTAGCCATGTCCCTGGTATTGGACAACTTGAGCATCAAGACATGGAAGCTATCAAGAATATCCTCATCCCAATTTTCTAAGTAAAACTTGTGGTTGAACAAGGGTGAAGGTACACCAATTTCTATTGGTGGTTCCTTGGGAAAGTTTTGTGAAAGAAAAACTTAGTGTTTTCAACTGATAGGTAAAACCTATTTTGAGCAAAGCAAGCCTAAACTACACTTAGCCAAATCCATGTAGTAACTAGATGTTAATATTCTACTAAGGTATCACTTGCCAATACTATTCCAATGTATGGACCCATTGTGGCTGTAACTTGTGATGTTGCAGGTTACTCTGATGATGATTAGGGGTTATGAGTCTACACTCAACATGATTTCCTGTGGCACATGAAGATGAAGACTTCTATTTTATATTGTTAAGTTATACTCTTGTACTAGCCTATGGCTATGGAGTTGTAAAAGACTATGTTATTTCCGGAATGACGTTGTAATAATGACCTGTGTTTCTGTGTACTTCATCTTAAACTATGGATGCTAGCAATTGATCCAGGGACTAACATTGCAATCACAGGGATCCTTACCTTTATAAGGGTGGGATCTTACAGATGGTATCAGAGCACTGTGTTACCTGTAGGATTATAACCCTAGGATTGGATTAGAAACCACTAAGGAAAAAAATTCAACAATTTCCACACTTGTCTTTTTTTCTCGTAAGTTTTTCTAATCTTCTTTCTCATCTCTATTTGTAGATGAACTCCATCAATGAAGCCGTGAGGAAGGGACCACTCATGACCATGACCTTGGAGTGTGAGACAGAATTCCCCAAGGCCCTCAAAGACCGCATGGTTGCCATGGGAATACATGGTGAAGCTGTGTACAAAGGTTTTCCCGTGATGGATGAAGGAGTAGAGTACTGGTGGGTGTAACTTCACTTGTACAAAAACAAGGAAGACAACCACAAGGAATCAGGATTCTGCATGGTCACCAACTCAGTAATGCACACCACATTCTTTGACTCTACAAGAAATGCAGCTTGGAAGGACATCAGGGAGCTTAGTGATAGACTCAAGTGCAGAATTCTTAACACCTAAAATGACCTTAGGGAAGAAAAGAAGCATACCCAAGAGTTAGAGGCTACCAACCAACGTTTAATAGAACACATCATAGACTTAGCAATGGAGTCATGTGATCAGGATCGACAGATTGCCTCTAGGGATGCCCTGTTAGCCAACTTGGCAAGTGAGATGAGATTGTAATGTACTTCGTTAGTTGGACCACCACACTTATCATCTTATTTCCAAAATTTTATTTAAGTCATGTTGAACCTTGGATGCTTGTAATGGATTTATGTATGCCATGACTTGCCAAAGATATGCTTGTGATACTTTGTCTTGTGATTTTTCTCTATTGATGTTGATTCTAACTTTTCTCTATCTTATAAAATAGATGCCTAATGTTACTATCAGCACGGCTGAAGAGTTCAAGGGAACTCGTTTTGGCACTCGTCTTATTGAGCTCAGTAGTGTGCTCAACCTTCCGCTCCCTAGCATCATGACACTTCCCCTTACCAAGTTTGAGAGGAAGGACCTTTGGGGCTTCAAATTTACTCAGCCAGGACGCCAGACTGAGCCAGCCATGGAGGCTATCACTTTCAAGCTAATGCATGACGATAAGGAGAGAGGCTTAGAGGTAGTCATGCATGATTTACTTGGGCGTCTGGTAGGGAGGCACTCCAGAGAGCTTAGAGGTCTTTAATTTCACGCCTTCGGAAGACGCGACGAGGAGGGTGAGGCTATTGAGTTCGAGGTTGCTGCTAGAGAGGCGGTGGAGCCGATTCGTCTGTACCTTCAGGACCTAGAGGTTCTCATTAGGCACCTAGATACTGATAGAACCAACGTCATGCTTAGCAATGACAAGCTCCAGGTGCAGTTTCGTGAGAAGGACAAGCTCTTCGCGGAGCAAGACGAGATAGTCAAGGAAATGGAGGCCAAGTTTGAGAGACAGGACAGGAAATTCAAGAGCCAGGAAAGGAGAGTCCAAGACCAGAACAAGAAGATTCGGGAGATGAAGTAAGATCTAGAGACCAAGGACTTCGAGCTCGAGCATCAATAGGGTGTGATTGAGAGACTTCGTTCATAGAAGAGGGATCTTAAGGCTAAGATAGAGGCCTTGACTACCAATGTCGAGGAATACAAGACCGATATGGAGAATGCAGGTCTTACCACTTGTTGATGAGGAGGTTGATGCAGAGGAGTAGTGATGACTACTCATTTATATTTCATTTACCATGCTTATGATTATTGAGTCGCAATGACCATCCAACATGTGGATGGCTTGCTATGGTGTATTTTATTTTCAAACTTGTTGTTTATGTCATTGAACTTTATGTTATTTTAATGTTTGTTTTGGTGATTGTCTATGTGATGTATTGTGCATGTTAAGCATCTATGGGTATCTCATTCTTATCCTTATGAAAACCACAGATGCCTCCTCGATGTGGCAACCCCAACCCAAACAACAACAATGTCACCCCCGAGATGCAGCAGCTAATGACAACACAGGCACAACTGATGCAGATGATGACCACTTTTATGCAGAATCAGAATAACAACAATAACAATAACAATAACAACAACAACAACAACAATCAGAACAATCCACCAGGATTTGACATGCTCACCAGATTCCTAAGACCGAGGCCTGCAAAGTTCTCAGGAACCATTGATCCCATGGTGGCCAATGATTGGCTACGTTCGGTGAACAACGATTTGGTAACTGTCGGCTGCACCGACGAGGAGAAAGTCAGGTTTGCAGCACATTTGTTGGAAGGACCAGCAGCTACTTGGTGGGATAACTTCCAGATCACCACTCCCATTGAGGATGTGACATGGGCTATCTTTGAAGATGGTTTCCGTACAACTCACATCTCATCCGGGGTGATGAGTTTGAAGAAGGAGTTCCATAACTTGAAATAGCGCCACCGCAGTGTGGCTGAATATATTGAGGAGTTCAACAATCTGGCGCGATATGCACCAGATGAAGTTGATACTGATGCCAAGGGGAAAGATAAATTCCTCGAAGGACTAAATGATGAACTAAATCTGCAGTTATCTGTAGCCTATATCCCCACCTACCAATCACTTTGTGACAAGGCTACCATCTTGGAGAACAAGATGAAACAAGTTGAAAGAAGAAAGAGGAAGCATAGCTCTGACAAGCATAGCTCGGGATCGTCTCACAAGCGTTCCCATCATGATGATAGTGGGAGTTCTGGATCCCACAAGCATGGAAAGTACAATAGCCACCACAACCACAACCGCCATCATGACAACAAGCATCACCGTAGTCATGATAATGACAAGTACAAAAACCACAAGAGTGGATACAAGAGCCACCACAATGGAAGTGGAAGTGGTAGTGGAAGCCAGCCTGCAAGAAGGATCTCAGTCAGGTTGAATGCTTCAAGTGTAAGAAGATGGGGCATTATGCAAATGAGTGCCCAGAAAAGAAAGTTGAAGGTGCCAACAAGCCCAACCCTTTCTAGAAGGGACAGGTGAACCACATCAATGTGGAAGAGATCTATGAGGAACCTGATGCTGTGGCTGGTAAGTTCAAACTCAATTCTGTTCCAGCACTTGTTCTTTCTTATACTGGCGCATCGCATTCATTCATATCAAGAGAATTTGTTGATAGAAATGAACTTCCAGTTGAAACTATTGGGTGTCCTATAAAAGTAAGTTCTCCTGGTGGAGAAATGGTAATGAACTCAGGATGTCATGACCTAGTCATAGAGTTTGGGAAGTATAAGTTTCCCGTTAATCTGATAATCCTAAATTCCCAAGGATTGGATGTCATTTTGGGAATGGACTGGATGACTAAGTACAAGGGGGTGCTAGATTGTGCCAATCATACTGTCACACTCACAACCCCAGAAAATAAAAGGATTAGATTCAAGACTAACTTTGAATCAAAAGGGAGTAAGCTAAATTCTCTTAAGGGGGTTATCATAGACAGTGTGCCAATTGTGAGAGAATATCCGGATGTGTTTCCGGAAGAATTGTCGGGAATGCCACCAGATAGAGATGTGGAATTTCTGATTGACTTGCTGCCAGGATCAGGACCAATAGCAAAGAGACATTACAAGATGTCAGTTGATGAGTTGAAATAACTCAAGAAACAACTTGGAGAACAGTTGCAGAAAGGATTTATTTAACCAAGTTCTTCATCTTGGGGAGCACCAGTCCTGTTTGTGGAAAAGAAAGATAGAAGTCAAATATTATGCATAGATTATCGTTCATTCAATGAGGTGACTATAAAGAACAAATATCCTTTGCCCAGAATCAGTGACTTGTTTGATCAGCTAGAAGGAGCCTGTGTGTTCTCAAAGATTGATCTCTGGTCAGGTTATTTTCAGCTTAAGATAAGGGAACAAGACATACCTACGACAGCTTTCACCACTAGGTATGGATTGTATGAGTACACAGTGATGCCATTTGGTTTGACCAATGCACCATCTTACTTCATGAATATGATGAACAAGGTGTTCATGGAGTTCCTTGAAAAATTTGTTGTCGTTTTCATCGATGACATTTTGATCTACTCCAAGAGCAAAGAAGAGCATGAAGGACATTTGCATTTGATACTTGAGAAGCTTAGAGAGCATAAGATGTATGCCAAATTCAGCAAGTGTGAATTCTGGTTGAATGAAGTTGGATTTCTTGGACACGTTGTGTCAGGAGATGGTGTAGCAGTTTGATCCATAAAAGTGTCACCAGAATCGAATGGGAATCTCCTAAGTTAGTGAAAGAAGTTCGTAGTTTCCTTGGCTTGGCAGAATACTACAGAAGGTTCATTGAGAATTTCTCCAAGGTAGCTAAGCCAATGACAAAGTTACTAAAGAAAGACAAGAAGTTTGCTTGGTCTGAAGGATGTGCACTCAGTTTCCAAGAATTGAAAAAGAGACTAGTGACAGCACCAGTCCTATGTCTGCCAGATTTGGAAAAAGATTTCCTAGTGTATTGTGATGCATCTCATCATGGATTAGGTGCAGTTCTAATGCAAGAAGGGAAAGTTGTGGCTTATGCCTCGAGACAACTCAAAACTCATGAGGTAAATTATCCTACTCATGATTTAGAGTTAGCCTCTGTTGTCCATGCACTCAAAACATGGAGACATTATCTTTTGGGAAAGCGTTGTGAAGTGTTCAAAGATCACAAAAGTTTGAAGTATATCTTCACTCAGAAAGAAATCAACATGAGACAAAGAAGATGGCTAGAACTCATCAAGGACTATGACTTGAGTTTGCAATACCACCCTGGTAAAGCAAATGTTGTAGCGGATGCACTAAGCCGTAAAGTATTTGTGAATGGCCTTACTAAGGGAGAGTTGCCAAATGATCTGTGTGCCCAATTTAGAGAACTCAAGTTGGAGATTGTGCTTGAAGGACATCTCATGTCATTGGATGTTCAACCCACATTGTTGGAAAAAATCAAGGAAGCCCAAAAGACAGATAAGGAAATTGAAGAGATTAAGGGAAATATTGGTAAGGGAAAAGCCAAAGGATTCCATGAAGACGAACAGGGTACTTTATGGTATGGAAAACGTATCCGCGTTCCGCAAAATCCGGAGCTTTGGAAACTAATTTTAGAAGAAGCACACAACTCACCATATTCCATTCATCCGAGTAACACCAAAATGTACATGGATGTGAAGGAAAGATTTTGGTGAAATAATCTCAAGAAAGACATCGCCGAACATATTGCTTTGTGTGATGTATGTAGTAGAGTGAAAGCGGAACATCAGAAACCATCAGGATTGCTACAACCACTACCTATTCCTGATTGGAAGTGGGACAAGATTGGCATGGACTTCATTCTATTTGGGTAGTAGTGGATCGCCTCACTAAAGTGGCTCATTTCATACCCGTGAAGACAACATATACAAGTGCTAAGTCGGCCAAGATCTATATGAATAGGATCGTGTGTTTGCATGGAGTACCCAAGAGTATTGTGTCAGATAGGGGAACTCAATTCACTTCTCATTTCTGGAGGCAACTGCATGAGTCATTGGGAACAATATTGGAATTCAGTACTGCTTTTCACCCCCAGACTGATGGACAGACAGAAAGGACCAACCAGATTTTACAAGATATGTTGAGGTCATGTGCCCTAGACTATGGAGCTAGTTGGGATGAAAGTCTGCCTTACGCAGAATTCTCTTACAATAACAGCTATCAAGCCAGTATTGAGATGGCACCGTTTGAGTTTCTCTATGGGAGAAAGTGTACTACCCCATTACTATGGAATGGTGTAGGAGAAAGAAACTTGTTCGGGCCTAAAATAATCAAAGAGGCTGAAGAGAAAGTCAAGCTAGTAAAGGACAGATTGAAGATAGCACAGTCCCGACAGAAGAGCTACGCAGATCCTAAGCGTAGAGAAGTCACCTATGAGGTGGGTGATAGGCTTATCTTAGAGTGTCACCACTTCGTGGAGTGAAGAGATTTGGAGTCGAAGGAAAATTGGCCCCAAGATATGTTGGACCATTCAAGATTCTGAGTCGTAAAGGAGAAGTAGCTTATGAGATTGAATTGCCGGATTCATTGTCTGCTGTTCACAATGTGTTTCATGTGAGTCAGCTAAAGAAATGACATCCAGAGATGGAAAAGACTTCTTTGAAGGATACCATACCTTTGGAAGAGGTCCAGTTGGAAAGTGATCTCACTTATGAGGAAAAACCTATCAAGATTCTTGAGACTACAGAAAGAGTTACTCGGACAAAGACTATCAAATTCTGCAAAGTTCAATGGAACCATCATTCCAAAGAAGAAGCAACATGGGAAAGAGAAGATGACCTTCAGAAAGACCACCCTCACCTATTTGCTAGCCAATCCGAATCTCGAGGGCGAGATTCACCTTAAGGGGGTTAGATTTGTAACATCCCAAAAATCATGAATTCAAAGTTTGCATATCATCCATGCATTCATAATCATTTTAGGATCATTTTCAATGCCATTTCAAATCAGAAACATTTGAATGCCTATTATTTTATGTAAGCAAGGCATTGGCCCAATGCTACTCTCTAGTTTGAGATTAAATGTTTTTAACCAAAGATATTTAATCCTAAGTTTGTTTGATAATTTCCAAAATTTGGACAATTTTTTCAAAACAAAATATAGATTTATATCATTTTTATGCCTTTATTAATCAATGGTAAAGGTACTGTTTTCTTACAAACTCCAAAGGGCCAAAGTAAGTTTGGGAGAACGACATTGTTTTCTACTTAAATATATGCAGGTTTCGCTTTATAAAAATCCAGAAAATGTTTGAATTCAAACACATTTGAAACTTATTTGAATTTGGTTCCTAGAAATTCAAACAGAAAATGAAAAAGATAAAAGAATTGGTAAAAGTCCAGCGCTGCTAAACTAGCCCAATACCAGAACCGGCCCAAAAGCCCACCCGGTCCATTCCCCCTCTACTCCTTCTCTCACATGACGAACCAATTACGTCCACGACTGGCCCCTCTCCACGTCAGCGTCGTCTTCCCCGAAATCTTCGCGCGCAGTCACCACTCCGCCGTTACCACCGCGCAGTGACGCCGCGTTAAACCTCGCTTAAATCCCATTGATTCAGCGCGTAATCCTCTCCCTGCTCCTGGCTACTTAAACACCTCGCCACCGCGTTCATTCCCCCCCCTACACAGCACCCTCTCCTTGCCACCAGGCTGCTTGCATTCGAGCTCAAACCGCCGCTGCCCGACGAACTCCGGCGTGCGATTACGGTGAGCTCCGACCGCCCCTATGCCTCTGTTTCAAACGATTGAGACCCTCGTGTCCACGCACACCTTCTGATGCCATTTGTTTGTCTTCTAGTGATCCAAGTCGCCGTCCCCATTCGCGCCCGCAAGCGACAAAACCACCGCTCGACTCAGGCGAGCAATCTAGGTAAAGCCCGACCGCCCCTTGCCTTCTCCTTGATGCTATCGTGTTTGCCATGACCTTGCGCATCTTCTGACTCATCTGATTCGTGCTAGGGCGATCCAGAGCATCGGCAACTACCTCGTTTGCAAGCACCCGACGCCGCCAGCAACTCCGACAAGGTCCTGCTACTGTGTCCGTGCGCCCCGACCCTGCCCGTCCACACGTTGAGCATCCCCACGTTCCCGCGGTCTCGGTAAGCACACGCCCGACCCCCTGCCCCTTTGGTCTCGCCGGAACGTCTCCGGCAGACGCGCAGCCGCCAATGGATCTGATCCATTGGATCTAAATCCTAAGGCTGCGATTAGATCTGTAGCGAAGCGGTATGTTTTGATCTGGACCGTGCGCAGTTAGTTAGATCCAACGGCCCGCGAGCGTGATCCAGCGCGAACCGGTACCATCCAATCAGGAGCTACCGCGTGGCCTGAGTTTAGATTTAAAATCAGAAATTAGATCTATTAGTTGTTCAAACTTGCAAAATTCATAACTTTTGATCCACATGTTCAAATTTTGCAAATTTTATATCATTGGAATCAGAAGAAATAATTCTATATAACCATGCAATTTGTTTAATGAATTGCCTCTGTAAAATTGGTTATATTTGCAGAGACATTTATAGGCTTATTTTGAGTATAGAAATTATTTGAAAAATGATTTAAAGACTAAATAAAGTTTATTTAGTGTGTATTTGTCTTGTTTGTGATTCAGTACTATATAATTGTCTTGTTTGGTGTAGAAAATCATCACATGGCATTTGCATGCATTCATATATTTTTGCTTGTATATTTTGATATGCGAATTTGGTGCCATTATTTTATGTGTAGATTTTGGTGCTTATAGTGATTGTGGTTGTGAAGATTGTTGCTACTCCCCCAACTACCAAGGCAAGTGGTGCTTCATATTTTTGTCCCAATATTTTACCTATGCATTAGAAATATTTGGTATAGGGCTTGCATGAATAATTTTACTAAGTATCTATATGCTATGCTTGGGAAATCCTAGTAGTTGTAGAAATGTTAGAATTTCCTCTAAGTTAAGATACTTGTTATTGCCATGCTTAGCCTAGCTAATAGCAACCAAGGGTGGAATATATTCATGCTATGGAAAATATAGTTAAGTCTTTGACTTATGTTTTTACTTAATAAAACAACTAAGTGAATGAAACACCTGGGTGGAATGGAAAGAGTGGTTTGTGTTGAGTGATTACACAAGGCCCATTTCTATGGTTTACCTTGTGTATCTCACTTATGGGAAGCCACCCAGGAACAAAGGGATTTGAGATGCCAAATGTTAAGAAGCTTCTAGTGCAGACACATGGCATTATGGGCTCTGCCTAGATCATATAGGTTGCAATAACTTAGCCATTTGGACAGTTGGTGGTAGTGGGATGATAGGTTGGAACGCGTCCATTTGGTCTAAGGGAAGGCTTCTGAAAGGTCCTGTCTTGGTGAAAATCAAGTCTTGTAGGAAAAGTGCACAACCTCTGCACATGGAAGAATCTAAGTACTTAGCCATGTCCCTGGTATTGGAAAACTTGAGCATCAAGACATGGAAGCTATCAAGAATCTCCTCATCCCAATTTTCTAAGTAAAACTTGTGGTTGAATAAGGGTGAAGGTACACCAATTTCTATTGGTGGTTCCTTGGAAAAGTTTTGTCAAAGAAAAACTTAGTGTTTCAACTGATAGGTAAAACCTATTTTGAGCAAAGCAAGCCTAAACTACACTTAGCCAAATTCATGTAGTAACTAGATGTTAATATTCTACTAAGGTATCACTTGCCAATACTATTCCAATGTATTGATCCACTGTGGCTGTAACTTGTGATGTTGCAGGTTACTCTGATGATGATTAGGGGTTATGAGTCTACACTCAACATGCTTTCCTATGGCACATGAAGATGAGGACTTCTATTTTATATTGTTAAGTTATACTCTTGTACTATCCTATGGGTATGGAGTTGTAAAAGACTATGTTATCTCTGGAATGACGTTGTAATAATGACCTTTGTTTCTGTGTACTTCATCTTAAATTGTGGATGCTAGCAATTGATCCAGGGACTAGCATTGCAATCACAGGGATCCTTACCTTTATAAGGGTGGGATCTTACAATGACCCTGACCAAGCAGGTATATATCTCATCCACTTATAGATCAAAAGTTGAGATATACTTTTATTAAATTATGATAAAGCCATTCATTTCCACGAATATAAGCATAAAGCCTAAACATTATTAAAACTGCCATAAAACCTAAATCTTAAACCCATTAACCCTAAACCCTCACAAAGAAGGCTAGGTATCATGCATTTATAGATCAAAATTTGAGATACTTTCATTAAATTACCCTAACGCCTTTCTATTTAACGAATATCGGCATATAGCTCGAACATTATTGAAAACTCACTAAACCCTACCCTCCCTAAAACATAAACACTAAGCCATATACCCCTAACACTAAAAACCTAAACCCTCAACCCCTAACCCTGACTAAGCAGGTATCATGCACTACTTATAGATAAAAATCGAGATACTTTCATTATTAAATTGTCGCTAAGTCATTATATTCCACGAATATAAGCATAAATCTCGAACTTCATTGAAAATTCCCGAAACCCTAAAACAACCCCGAAAACCTAAACCCTCAACTCCTAAATTCCCTAAACCCCAAACAACCCCCAAACCTAAACCC
Source organism: Avena insularis (assembly GCA_023614405.1). Taxonomy (NCBI): domain Eukaryota; kingdom Viridiplantae; phylum Streptophyta; class Magnoliopsida; order Poales; family Poaceae; genus Avena; species Avena insularis. The sequence goes on from CM042695.1 coordinate 97,901,624, forward strand.
TCGACCCCTAAATACTAAAACCCTAAACCCTCAACCCATAATTAAAACCTAACCAAGTAGGTATATCATGCACTTATAGATCGAAGTTCGAGATAATTTCATTAAATTGCGGTAAAACATTATGTTCCACAAATATAATCATAAAGTTTGAACATTATTCAAAATTACCTAAACCCTAAACCCCTAATTAAACGACCATGTCAAATTAAGCAGGTATATCATCCACTTATATATCAACATTTGAGATATACTTTCATTAAATTATGCCAACACCATTTCATTCCACGAATCTAAGCATAAACCTTGAAAATTATTATTGAAAATGCCCTAAATCCTAAACCTTAAACCCTAATAAACCCTGACCAAGCAGGCATCATGCGCCTTAAGATCAAAATTTGGGATACCTTCATCAAATTGCGCTAACACCATTCTAATTCATGACATGTAGAACATTATTGAAAATTCCCTAAACTCTAACCCCCTAAAGCCTAAACCCTAAGCCCTATATACCCTTAAAAACGCTAAAACCTAACCCCTAACCCTAAGCTCAGACATAACCCTGAACGCTAAACTACCCCTAAAAAAACGAGAACCCTAAACCCGCAATACTAAAAACCTAAACCCTCAACCCATAAACCCTAACCATCCACGTATCATGCACTTATAGATCAAAATTTTAGATACTTTCATTATTAAATTGTTGTTAAGTCATTCTATTCCATGAATATATGCATAAAGCTCGAACTATATTGAAAATTCCAGAAGCCCTAAACCCTGAATCCCTAAATACCTAAAACCCGAAACACTAAAGCCTAAAAGCCAAAATCCTAAACAATTTTGACCAGGCAGGGTATCATTATAAGCATAAAGCTTGAACAGTATTGAAAATTCCCTAAACCCTTAAACCTGAAACCCTAAACAATCATGACCAGACAGGGTATCATCATAAGCATAAAGGTTGAATAGTATTGAAAATACCCTAAACCCTTAAACCCTAAACCCCTAAATGACCCTGACCAGGCACGGGTATCATCCATTTGTAGATCAACATTTGAGATATACTTTCATTAAATTATGATAACACCATTTTATTCCTCGAATATAAGCCTAAAGCCTAAACATTATTGAAAATGCCCCAAAACCTAAACCCTAAACCCCTAAACCTTAGAACCTTAAATGCTAAACCCTCAACCTCTAAACACTGACCAAGCAGGTATGATGCAGTTATAGACACATTATCATAAACTATGGCAGAGATATGGCCATGACCTTGGCCATCTTGTTTGAAAGCTTTCAAAATGAAATACTTATCAATTTTGGCAAATGTGTGGAAAATCATTTAAATGCTGGTAAGCATGCTATCGCTGCCATGTGGGTCCATACATGGCCATCACATAAGGAGCGGTTGCGTCAGAGTAGCATACGCCGGAAGCTTCAACCTCAAAATTTAAGCACAGTGCCGAAATATCCTGTGCATCTATTAAAAAATCATGCCCCGTTTTTCGTGATGCAAAATTCCTCTTCTATCCCTGGCCCGAAAAGAAGGACTAGAGGAGCACTGCAATAATAGAGGGGTATAGGTGGTAAATTTACATCATCCCACCTATATCCCCCCATTGCCTCTTCACTTCCCACCCCCTCCGACCTCCACCTTCCACTAGCCGCTTCACTGCCAACCCTTGATACGTTGGAAACATATCTATAATTTTTGATGCTCCATGCTTGTTTAGTATCTACTTTGCTTTACTTGTCCACACTTTGAGGTGCTTTTTACATGTTTTTTGGTACTAACCTATTAACAAGTTGCAACAGTGCCAGATGCCTATTTTCTGCTATTTTTGGTTTCAGAAAATTTAGTAAAGAAATATTCTCGAAATTGGACGGGATGAAGGACAAAGTCAATTACTTTTCGTGGGGAACAAGAAGTCTAGAGGAGATCCAGAGGCGGCCAGGCAGACCCACCCACCAGTCAAAGGCAGGTGGGCCCATGCCTGGCTAGGGTTTGGTGGCCCTGGCCACCTCCCGGTCCCGCCCCTTCGCCTATAAGAAGCTCCCGATGCAGAAACCCTGAGTACCCGATCAGAAATCCACGAAACCATCTGTAGCCGCTGCCACCATCGTCCCTAGATCAGGGGGATCAGAAGTTCTTCCCGGCACCCTGCCGGAGGGGAGATCATCCCGGAGACCTTCTCTCTGGTATGATGCATGACTAGTTCCACCGTGGACTATGGGTCCATGTAGTAGCTAGATGGTTGTATCTCCTCCTTTGTGCTTTCATGTATAGATCTTGTGAGATCCCTTCATGATCAAGATCTAATCTATTTGTAATCATGCATGTTGTGTTTGCAGGGACCTGATGGATATTGAGATTATTATGTTGGTTTGATTGATGGTTTTGTCTTTATGATTTTATCATGTCTATGTTGTTTGTGATCTTGCATGCTCTCCGTTGCTAGTGGTTATCTTGGCCAAGTAGTTGCTAGTGACTCCAAGAGGGGATATTTATTCTCGATAGTGGGTTGTAGATGTGTTGTTGCTACTAGGGAGAAAATAACGGTATCTTGTTCATGGAACATGTGGACTGTTTACCTTACACACTTTGCTTAAAGCAGTTGTCTGTTGCTTGCAACTTAATACTAGAGGGGGTTCAGATGATAACCTGAAGGTGGACTTCTAGTCATAGATGCAGCTGGATGGCGGTCTATGTATATTGTTGTATTGCCCAATCAACCTCATAGGATCTTTCTGACTAGTAATTGCATTGTTATGCCTTGCTCAGTTCCTGTCAATTTCCCTGCTGTAATTTGTTTACCCTTCATGCCATGTTGTTTATTTAAGGAGAGCACCTCTAGTGAACTATGGACCCCGGTCCAATCTTTACCATTGATACACCTTCCACTGTTACTTGTTTACTTGCTGTAAACCATTACCTTCCACACCATATGTTTAATCCTTTGTTACAGCAAACCGGTGAGCTTGACAACCTCACTGATTCGTTGGGGCAAAGTCTTGAGTTTGTGTTGTGCAGGTCTCCGCGTTGCTTGCAACACCTGTGTGACGTTTCCTTCCTACTACTAGTTCGATAACCTCGGTTTCTTACTGAGGGAAACTTGCTGCTGTGCTGCTTCATACCTTGCTCTTGGGGTTTCCAACGAAGCGTCCCACGACAAGTGGTGGGCGCCATCAAGCTTTTTCTAGCGCCGTTGCCGGGGAGGCTAAGGACGTCTTCACTAGGGGAGTCCTTCACTTCCTTTCTCTTTACTTTGTTTTGTTTGCTTTGTTTCTTTTCCTTGGTTTTGTTTGCCTCTTTTCGAAAAAACCCCAAAAATTAGTCTAGTTTGGTTTGCTTGATTTATTCAAAAACACACAAAAAATTACTTCCCGCTCTAGCTACTATTGTTGTTTTTGGCTTGCCCACCTTTGCCAAAATGAATTCTGCTGAGAACACCAAGTTGTGTGACTTCACTAGAACCAACAATAATGATTTCCTTACCACTCCTATTGCTCCACCTACTCCTGATGCTAGCTTTTATGAAATTAAACCTGCTTTGTTGAATCTTGTGATGAGAGAGCAATTTACTGGTGCTGGTTCTGATGATCCTGCTGCCTATCTTAATAACTTTGTTGAACTTTGTGAGATGCAAAAGTATAAGGATGTCGATGGAGATATTATTAAGCTCAAGCCTTTTCCTTTCTCCTTGAGGGGAAAATCTAAAGAATGGTTGCTTTCTTTGTCTAAAAATAGTATTGATTCTTGGACTAAGTGCAAAGATGCTTTTATTGGAAAGTACTACCCTCCTGCTTAGATTATGTCTATGAGAAGTGATATTATGAAACTTAAACAGCTTGATAGTGAACATGTTGCTCCTGCTTGGGAAAGAATGAAATCTTTGGTTAAGAATTGCCCTACTCATGGACTCACTGCTTGGATGATTATCCAGACTTTTTATGCAGGTTTGAACTTCTCCTCAAGAAACCTGTTGGATTCTGCTGCTGGAGGCACCTTCATGGGCCTCACTTTGGGTGCTGCGACAAGGCTCCTTGATAATATGATGGTTAACTACTCTGAATGGCATGTTGAGAGAGCTCCACATGGTAAGAAGGTAAATTCTATTGAGGAAACTTCCTCTTTGAGTGAAAAGATTGATGTTATTATGGCTATGCTTGTTAATGGGAAAGATCCTCTAGATCCTAATAGTGTTCCCTTAGCCTCTTTGGTTGCTCAAGAAGATCAAGTTGATGTGAACTTCATTAGAAATAATAATTTCAACAACAATTCCTATAGGAACAATTTTGGTAGCAACAACAATTATAGTCCTTATCCTCCTAATAATGGCAATTCCTATGGAAGCTCTTACAATAATGCTAGAAGTGCCCCCTCTGAACTTGAAGTCATGCTCAAGGACTTTATTAGTAAACAAACCACTTTCAATAAGACTATAGAGGAAAAAAATTAACTGTTGAGAAAAATATATCCTCTTTGTCTGAAGATCAAACTTCCTTGGTTAATAAAATGGAGATATTATTAAGCTCAAGCCTTTTCCTTTCTCCTTGAGGGGAAAATCTAAAGAATGGTTGCTTTCTTTGTCTAAAAATAGTATTGATTCTTGGACTAAGTGCAAAGATGCTTTTATTGGAAAGTACTACCCTCCTGCTTAGATTATGTCTATGAGAAGTGATATTATGAAATTTAAACAACTTGATAGTGAACATGTTGCTCCTGCTTGGGAAAGAATGAAATCTTTGGTTAAGAATTGCCCTACTCATGGACTCACTGCTTGGATGATTATCCAGACTTTTTATGCAGGTTTGAACTTCTCCTCAAGAAACCTGTTGGATTCTGCTGCTGGAGGCACCTTCATGGGCCTCACTTTGGGTGCTGCGACAAGGCTCCTTGATAATATGATGGTTAACTACTCTGAATGGCATGTTGAGAGAGCTCCACATGGTAAGAAGGTAAATTCTATTGAGGAAACTTCCTCTTTGAGTGAAAAGATTGATGTTATTATGGCTATGCTTGTTAATGGGAAAGATCCTCTAGATCCTAATAGTGTTCCCTTAGCCTCTTTGGTTGCTCAAGAAGATCAAGTTGATGTGAACTTCATTAGAAATAATAATTTCAACAACAATTCCTATAGGAACAATTTTGGTAGCAACAACAATTATAGTCCTTATCCTCCTAATAATGGCAATTCCTATGGAAGCTCTTACAATAATGCTAGAAGTGCCCCCTATGAACTTGAAGTCATGCTCAAGGACTTTATTAGTAAACAAACCACTTTCAATAAGACTATAGAGGAAAAAAATTAACTGTTGAGAAAAATATATCCTCTTTGTCTGAAGATCAAACTTCCTTGGTTAATAAAATGGCTGGTAAACCTGAAACTATGGAAAATACATTTTCTACTGCTCATGCCATACAAGTTACTATTGATGAAAATTTTAGGATGTTAGCTCAAATTCATGCTAGGTGGGAAAAGGAAGTTGAAACTGATAGAAATAATAGTGTGTGCACTATCACTACTAAACCACAAGTAGCCCCTATTCCTCCTCCTACTATTCCTAAGCCTAGTGAGCCTACTACTAGTGATGCTAAGTTTGACTTTGATATTGATGGTTGCAATATTTCTGAAGTGATTATGTTCTTGCAAAAGCTTGCTTGAAGTCCTGATGCTAGTGATATGCATGTTGCTTTCACTAAACATATTACAGATGCTCTGGTTAAGATTAAAGAAGAGAAGCTAAAACACAAAGCTTCTATTCCTAGGAAAGTAGAAGATAGTTGGGAACCCATTATTAATATGCAAGTGAATGACTTTGATCTCAAAGCTTCATGTGATCTTGGTTCTAGTGTCTCTATTATGCCTAGGAAGATTTATGAAATGCTTGATTTTCCACCATTAGAAGATTGTTATTTGGATGCCCCACTCAATGATAACGCTAAGAAGAAACTCATGGGGAGTGTTAATGATGTTCTTATTATGGTTAATAATGCTTATGACCCTGTAGATTTCTATGTTTTGGATGTTGAATACAATGCTTCTTGTCCTATTACTTTGGGAAGACCTTTTCTTAGAACAGTTGGTGCCATCATTGACATGAAAAAAGGCACCATCAAAATAATTTTCCATTCAAGAAAGGTATTGAACACTTCCCTATGAGGAGAGAGAAGTTGCTTTTTTCTCCTCCTTTGAAAGCAAGATTTGATTTTAATGCTTCTTCATTTGAAAATACTTGATTCCTCTTCTTGTGCCTAACTTAAAGGCGTTAAAGAAAAGTACTTGTTGGGAGATAACCCAAGAGTTTCCTTGAGTCTTGGAAGTTATTACTACTGTAAAGACCTCTCCTTATCCTTTTTGTTTGATTTTTGTGCCAAGAATGACCTCTAATGAGAGGGAAGTAAGATTTGGGGAGTTGCTGTCCCGAAACAGATTTCTGTCCTCCACCAAAAAAATCGTGAGGAAGTTCTGTAACTCGAGTTGAGCTCAAAATTTACGAATAAATCCCCCAGTATGTTAGCTAACTTTCTTTAGCTCAACACTTTTTGATTTGAGCAATATAAGATGTTCGAAAAAATAGGTTTCTACCCGCTCGTCTATTTTGACAGATTTCTACCATTATTTGCATTTGCTTCTTATTGATTCCTTTTTGAGTTCTCTTCAGGTAAATTAAACTTTTTTAAGGAATTACTACAGTAGCTTGTGTTCTTAGTGAAAAGCCTTGCTGTTACAAAGATTTGCCAAGTGGTCTAATATATTTTGAATACACTAATGTTGCTAATGAAGATTGTGTGAAGTTTTGTATGAAGGAAACAATTCAGGTGTAAAGAGAGAATGATGCAATGAGATGAAGAATGGACAAAATCTCAAGCTTGGGGATGCCACCACGGTGTCACCCCAAGAAATATCCAAGAGGTACAAGCGTCAAAGCTTGGGGATGCCCAAGGCATCCCCTTCTTCATCAGTAAAAAGCTCAGGTCTGTCTAGACACTTCGTTTTTATTGTTTCATGCAAAGTTGTGTTGTTCTTGGAGCGTCTTAGTATTCGTTTGCTTTGCTTAGTTTTATTTAGTAGTTTGGACCCCCGTTCTCGCTGTGTTTTTTTGCAAATAAGTTTGCTTGGTGTTGGAAAGGAGTAGTAAGTTCTTGCTTGAAGTGCAAGAGGAGCTTGCATTGACTATGACTTAGACTTTAGCATGACATGCTAGGTGTTGTTTTAGCATTATGCTTAGTGATTATTGCTGTAGCATGTCTTGTTCCAAACAATTGGGATTGCTTACTGTGCCTTGAATAAATTATGCGTTGTTTTAGCATGCAAAACAATAGTATTGTGGTATTCTCTTTTGATGTTTTGCTTGGGTTGACTTACACCATGTTATGACTCTCACAAGTCACCATTATACTCCATGATCATTTAGTCCTTGACTTGTAGTACCATTCTTTGCTTTGACTAGTATGCTTTGTTGCACTACATGATTATGGCCATTATTGCTCTCTTAGTTGGTTGCTCCCAGTCTTTTGCTAGCCTCCACTTGTATGAGTAAGTTCTACTCATGCTTCCAACTCCCAAGAAACCAAGTTTTTCCAAAGTGTCCACTATAAACTCCTATGCATGGTGTGTTACACCATTCCAAGTATATTCTTGTTTTCAACTATCTTCCAATTAAAAACTATTTTGTTATGTGAAAACTTAGTGATTAAAGCCCTCACAAACTTGATGGCACACTTTATTCTTTGCCACTAATAACTTTTAACCATTGTGACAACTTTGTTGTATATGCTTGCACTTATAAGTTGGAATTAGCAGAACCGTGCTGTCACAGGGAACGTTTTCAACATTGCACTTGTACCTTGTTGTACTCAGTTGATATCGTGTTCTTTTGTCTATGGATTTCACCGGTGTGAAATAAAGAGGGGACTTGTAATTCCATGGAGTTTATATTATGTGTTAGAGAAACGCCTGGGCCGCTAGCCTAAGCCATGTCTAATCATGCTGGAAACTTGCAGCATCACCATAATGAGCTATCTATGAAGCATCCTCAATAAAAAGTTATGCATATGGTAAATAAAAAGATTGCTGAGATGCTCATTGTCTGCTTGCCTTGTCATTTTGGTTATGGGAAAGCTCATGTACCATGTGCAAGGGGTACCTCGTTGGTGGTTCTCAATGATATGCAAATACTTACAATGACAAGAACTTACATGGACCCAAAGTTGAGTATGCATGAGGTGTGTCCCTCATATTCAAGGGGCATGAGATTGCCAACTTATACTTCGTCAAGCATATACTCCAGCTTTGCCACTTTAACCTTAACCACTTCAAGATGCTTATGATAGGGGAAATGAGGGATGAAATCTAACAAGTACCACAATTTTTGGAAGCTTTTTTTGAAACTTGTAATCCCTGCTTCCTTTACAAAAAGGCCTTTCTTCCACCACTATTGAGTCTCCACCTTCTACCTTTAGGCACCATTAAGAGAGCATAGTTGTCATTATGTGTGCAGTGTTCCAAAGCTTGTTAATTGATGCATATTGTGTTATTACTTGTTCTTGTGCTATTTGTTTCTAGTCACCCTTGTGAACTTTTCAGGTGTCCTATGCATCTATTTGCTACTCTATGAGGGACAAGCTGATTGCCACTATGCTATCTTTTCTGCATGTGAAACAAACAAACGTTTTTCAATGCATGTTATTCATGATCTTTGTTTGTAGCTTGTCATGTTACATGCATAGTTACTATGTCCTATTGTTAGAACTCCATCTTTCATGCACATGTTTAGAGTTCTTTGATCCCAGCTTTCAATGCTTGCAAATGGTTGGATCTTTATTGTGAGGGTGCATGTCACCTCAAAAAATATTCTTTTATCGCTTACCTACTCGAGGACGAGCAGGAGTTAAGCTTGGGGATGCTGATACGTTGGAAACATATCTATAATTTTTGATGCTCCATGCTTGTTTAGTATCTAGTTTTCTTTACTTGAACACACTTTGAGGTGCTTTTTACATGTTTTCTGGTACTAACCTATTAACAAGTTGCAACAGTGCCAGATGCCTATTTTCTGTTGTTTTTGGTTTCAAAAAAGTTAGTAAAGAAATATTCTCGGAATTGGACGGGACAAAGGACAAAGTTAAATACTTTCCGTGGGGAACAAGAAGTCCAGAGGAGAGCCGGAGAGGCCGACCAGGGGGGCCAGACCCACCCTAGGTGCAGGGGCAGGTGGGCCCGCGCCTGTCTAGGGTTTGGTGGCCCTGGCCGCATCCCGGTCTCGCCCCTTCGCCTATAAGAAGCCCCCGATGCATAAACCCTGAGTACCCGATCAGAAATCCATGAAACCGTCTATAACCGCCGCCACCACCGTCCCTAGATTGGGGGATCTGAAGTTCTTCCCGGCACCCTGCTGGAGGGGAGATCATCCCGGAGGCCTTCTCTCTGGTATGATGCGTGAGTAGTTCCACCTTGGACTTGTAGGGTTCGCAGCATAGAAAACAAAAAAAATTCCTACGATGGGAACAACCATGTACCAAGATCTATCTACTAGATACAAGCAACAGGTGGATATACATCCATAGAATACATACCCTCAAAGACCATATAGCGTTAACGAGGTTGTACTCGTGGATGATGTAGTCGAACGCTTGCCGATCTCAAGATCGTGATGAAGTCCATCTGGTCCAGCCGGTCCAGCACCATCACGACCAGCACCACAAAGCAGTGGTGCATCCGTGATCGCACACATGTCCGGGTACCCCAACAACCTCCACGCCCTCTCTCCAGCGAAGTAGCGTAAGCAACAAATCCTTCCAGAAAAAGCCACCGGGAACATGTATCTCGCTGATCCGAGACCATGGGGAAATTCTAAAGGAGGGAGAGAGATCCTTCGCGAGGATGTGTGTGATGAGAGGAGGGAGTGGGGTGCCTTTTATAGGGAGAGGGGGCAGCCCCTCCCATGGCGTGGAAGCCATGGAGGTGCCCCCACCTCTTCCACATTCATGTGGGTGGAGCTCCCACTCACATAAATAGCCACCCACTCAAAATTCCACTCACCTCCATTAAATTTCCACCAAATTTAATGTAATCTCTCATTAAATAAAAATCTTTTATTTATTTATTTACAATTTTTTTAATTACATTAATTAAAAAAAATTCACATAAAACCCCTTGCTAGTATTCAATTTCACATGCAGAACCAGTTTCAGCAATTTCAACCGAAACAATTCCGGTGTCTAGTGAAATCAATTCCTGCGCTTTCTTTTCTTTCTCTGGCATATTATTTGCTCCAAATGGTGTCGGTATCCCTTAAGTGTGTCACCCTATGGTTCGCGAATAATGTAGACATGATCGAGACCCCTCTCCGATCAATAATCAGTAGCGGGACCTGGAGATCCGTACTGACTCCCACATATTCAACGATGACTTCTGTGATCGTGTGAACCTTATACGCATGTAACTCAATCCTTTGTCTCGCGATACATTACATGTCTGAGATTCGATCATCGGTATCCCCATACCTAGTTTGATCTCGTTACCGACATGTACTCTTTACTCGTTCCCGTGATATAACATTCTAGTGATCAAATCACTTGCTTGCAAGCTAACCAATGTGATATCACCGAGAGGGCCTAGAGTATATCTCTCCGTAATTGGGATGGAAAAATTCCACTCTTGATCCATGAGCCTCAACATAACACCTTCGTAGCACTGAACCCATCTTTATAATCACCCTGTTACGGTGTGACGTTTGATGTTATCAAGATACTCTTCCGGTGTTAGTGATTGACATGATCTCATGGTCTAAGGACTAAGATTACTTCGTATGATGTTATAGCAATATAAACACAATGACCTTGATCATAATGCTATACTTCGGATGAATGTTCATCACATCATTCCAACAATGTTGTGACCTCGTTATTAATAACATCCAATGTCCATGATCAGGAAACCTTTGATCATCTTGTTAATCAACGAGCTAGTTTATAAGAGAGGCATAACTAGGAACTTCCTTTTGTTTATTAAACATAGATGTATTAATGTTTCTGTATTAATACAATTTTAGCATGTAAAATAAACATTTATCATAAACAAGGAATACGATAATAACCACTTTATTATTGCCTCTCGGGCATATTCCCTTCAGGACTATGGGTCCATGTAGTAGCTAGATGGTTGTATCTCCTCCTTTGTGCTTTCTTGTATAGATCTTGTGAGCTTCGTTCATGATCAAGATCTAATCTATTTGTAATCATGCATGTTGTGCTTGCGGGGATCCGATGGATATTGAGATTATTATGTTGGTTTGATTAATGGTTTTGTCTTTATGATTCTATCATGTCTGTGTTGTTTGTGATCTTGCATGCTCTCCGTTGCTAGTGGTTATCTTGGCCAAGTAGTTGCTAGTGACTCCAATAGGGGGTATTTATGCTCGATAGTGGGTTCATGCCTCTAGTTTCCAAGGGAAGTGACAATAATCTCTTCGGTTGTAGATGTGCTATTGCTACTAGGGAGAAAACAACAGTCTCTTGTTCATGGAACATGTGGACTGTTTACCTTACACACTTTGCTTAAAGCAGTTGTCTGTTGCTTGCAACTTAATACTGGAGGGGGTTCGGATGATAACCTGAAGGTGGACTTCTAGTCATAGATGCAGCTAGATGGAGGTCTATGTATATTGTTGTATTGCCCAATCAACCTCATAGGATCTTTTTGACTAGTAATTGCATTGTTATGCCTTGCTCAGTTCCTGTCAATTGCCCCGCTGTAATTTGTTTACCCTTCATGCCATGTTGTTTATTTAAGGAGAGCACCTCTAGTGAACTATGGACCCCGGTCCAATCTTTACCATTGATACACCTTCCAATGTTACTTGTTTACTTGCTGCAAACCATTACCTTCCACACCATATGTTTAATCCTTTGTTACAGCAAACCGGTGATCTTGACAACCTCACTGATTCGTTGGGGCAAAGTCTTGAGTTTATTTTGTGCAGGTCTCCACGTTGCTTGCAACACCCGTGTGACGTTTCCTTCCTCCTACTGGTTCGATAACCTCGGTTTCTTACTGAGGGAAACTTGCTGATGTGCTTCTTCATACTTTGCTCTTAGGGTTTCCAACGAAGCGTCCCATGACAAGTGGTGGGCGCCATGAACCCTCTTTTCCACATCGGAGCTCCTTCACTGTCGGCGCTCTCTTCTACACGATAGCATCTTCACCGTCGGCGCTCTCTTCCGTATCAGAGCTCCTTCCCCGCTGGTGCTCTCTTCCACTCAGGAACATCTTCACCACCCAACGCATCAGATCGACCTCGAAATTCCCAGCCGATGCCCCCACCGCTGTCATGTGTGTCCCACCCGTCCTCGCCACATGACGGTAATTTCTCTTGCTCGTTTGCTATTTCTTTGGTACTGTAAGCTATGAAAGGGTTAGAATGTTGCTCAATATCCTGGATGCTATTGCCATTTGGTTTGCACCCACATTTGGTAGTTCTTATACACATCATAAGCTTGTTGCTATTATTTTCTTTCTTACATTCTCACACTATCGGTGTGTTCCTGTAACACTATCTCATAGATGTTATTCTTTCCAAGCAGTTGAATGGGTCATGGGAATAACTCATAAAGGATCCAATACTAACAATCTTACACCAAGCAAGGCTGAAGTGCGAGGTTTATCTATGTTACTTAGGCTAGTTTCTTATCATGTTAATAAGTTATATTGCATGTATGCATATTATGTTGATAATTCATTCTACCTGAAAACCCGCCATGACATTTCCATTCATGTTTTTTTGTGTTTCTATCTACGAATTCTTAATTCATAAAATGCCCATCTTGTCATTTTTAATAGTATCTTTTTGGTGTTTTAAACTGCTTTCATCCATCCAAACCAGCTAGCTAGTTTGAATAATACATCTGGTCATTTATAATGCTATATTTTTGGTGTTTTCCAAGTGCTTTCATCCTTCCAAACCAGCTAACTCGGTTTTTAATGTTATGACTTAATACAGAGAAAGGACAATGGAATACAAGGACCAGAGTTCTAGCTGCTGGACTCAGATACTACTGACAGATTGACCAGGAGTCGAACCCGCTTGAGAAAGAACAACTGTCAGCCTGAACAAGGCACTGTAAGTTCATACTTACTTAAAGTTTATGCATCACCCTTAAACTTTTTGGCTTGTGGACAAGGTCCACTATGTATATAGATAGTAGCTCTTAAGTTGCACTTTTTGGCTTGTGGTGTGGTTTATTCATACATAGTGGATGTCCAGCATATGCAGCGTTGGAGATTTCTGGTGTCTAGAGTCTTTTTCACTGGTGAGGGCGATTCTAGCAAGTTTTTGTGGACCCTGGGTCTAGTACAAGACCCAATGCCTTTATTGTTTCTTTCTACTCGGATGAGTGGGTCCCCTATTTGGTGTAAACGGTGGAGCAAATTTTATTTTCTTAGACGCGAGCCTAGTAAATTTCTTACCCACGTCTATTATGCTTGATCTTAAATGATCTCTAATTTACATAATACTACTTTGCTTTAACCCCTTTCACCTTATTGTACAGGCTACAGTTAAAATGGAGCAGGGGTCTTCAGAAGGCTGGACTGAAATTTGTGATCCCTCTTCTCATTCATCCTCCCATTTTATTTCTGAAGCAAACACCATACTTAACAGTCCACCTAGTACAGCTCCTGTAGGTGATATATACGAAGGTTGTGTTGCTTGTAGAAAGAAAGGGTGTAGCTGCTCTTAGATATGTAGCTGAAATGTTGAAGAAGAGGACAGACAATACATTCAAGTGAATTTCCATGTATCGATCTCTTATTGAGGATACCAACACTCTGTAATTTTTAGAATGCAGATCTTGTTTAATGATGTGTTTTAATAAAATTTTATTGTTGTAATAAGTAAATTAAATATTTGCATGTGTATTAATTGGCGTCTTGGCATTCATGTGTTGTTCTGCAAAATAAGTCGGCAGTTCCAAAAAAAAGCTAAAATACTAACATGTTGGAACCGAACGATCTATGAAACAATGCATGGACGCATGGACGTCTTTCCAGTAACCGGCCCGATCAGTACGAGACCAAAATCCTAATGGGATGCAAAAGTAACATGCTTGAATACTAATAGTACCAAACAGTAATAGATAGATTTTCAGCGAGCCTGAATAGTAAAAGGCCATAATCGTAGCAGCCTAGAACACTAACAGGCTAGATTTCTAGCAGAACAGAACAGTAAATGACCAGATTTATAGCAGGCCAGAACAGTTAATGGCCAGATACACTGCATGCCAGAACAGTAAAATGCTAGATTGTCGGCACATCAGAATAGTAAAAGGCTAGATTTCTAGTAGGTCGGAATAGTAAATTGCCAGATTTACATAATGCTAGAACAGTAAATAGCCAGATACACATCAGGCCAGAACAGTGAAAGGCTAGATTGTCAACAGGCCGGAATAGTAAATGGCTAGATTGTCAGCAAGATGGAACAGTAAATGGCCAGATTCACAGCAGACCAGAACAGTAATAGACCAGATTCACAGCAGGCCGGAATAGTAGATGGCTAGATTGTCAGCATGTCAAAATAATAAATGACCAGATATACCGCAGGCCGGTAATACTAAAAGGCCAGATAAGCAACAAGCTAGAAGAGTAGAAGGCCGGATACGCAATAGGCCGGAATAGTAAAAGGCAAGATGCATATCACGACGGAACAGTGGAAGGCTAGAATAATAGTAGGCCAAAATAGTACAAGACCTGAATATATGACGGGCCAACTTGTGGGCCCATTTCAAACTATGCTGCTCTAAACAGTAACGGGGAAGACTTACTATTGGGCCATCCCACTTAATAATTATCAGTCCTTGAATGGGCCTGGCTTTCTACCATCCTTTTTATGACATTTAACGGTGTTAACCGACCGTTAACAACGTCCACCACGTGGCAGTTTGCATGATGTTAGCAGTCAACACGGCTGACAAACAGATCTAAGACGAAATGAATTTCCATGGCTGAAGGGTGCGATCCGCCACGGTAAAAAAACCATGGTAGATTCATTTGTGATGGAACTTTTACCATGAAGGGCATCCGTCGTAGAAGACTCTTCAGCCACGAAAAACAGGCCTTCAACCACGAAAATCGCCCATTGTAAAAGGATTTTTTCTTGTAGTGGATGGGCCGCTTTGGTGCAAAGGAGCTAGGGCGATGCAATGGCACAGTACGACGACCATCCACTACATCGGAACCACATCAGACAGGCGGCCAAACGAGGACAAGACGAAGGCGATGCCTCTCGGGCAGGAATGTGGTAGCCCTTCCCGCCTAATGTTTGGGAGAAGAGGCCCGCCGCCGCCCTATATAAGGAGACCTTCTCCTACCTTAGAATGGATCGATCCCTAGTGATCTAAACCCTAGACTTACAACCTCCATTGTACCCTCGCGAAGCAAGCGAGCAATACAACAAATAAGGAGTAGGGGCTTTACCTCCTCACGAGGGTCCCGAACCTAGGTAAAAAAACATGTCATCTCTCTGCCATGCTCTTGCTCCGCCGTCACCACCGTCCTAGAGGCTACTTAAGAGCGCATGTTTTTCCCCCTCTTGAACCAAGGGATTGTTGGACCCTAGTTCCTTCATGGAACAAATCTCGGACAGCAAGGCTAGGCCGGATGAGCCGCGGCCCGCCCATAGTTTGGGGGATTTTTTTTGACCGACAATTTTCCTGGGACTCGAGCGGTCGTGGACGCAGTGACTCTCGTCCACATCTCTGTTTTTGACTGAACGCGAGAAAGCACGAGGAACAATCGAGCGCCGAGCCAGGACTGGAATGGCGGCAGCCACTAGCTCTGGCATGGTGCTTGATGCCTCGGGTTTCGAGTGATCGATAACAGGGTTATTGCAGTACTTGTAGCATAAAATATTATTTATAAAGTTCATCCCTTGGAAGCTTTGCAAATGGAAACAACACAACCTCGTAGTCACATTGTTAGTGCGGCCACGTTCGCACCCAAAATCGTGTTTGGAAATAGTCTACTCTATAGGTTACTAGAATAATGGTAACTGAGAGAGGATTAAAGTAACTAACAATAAGGAACTAAACGAGAACAAGGTAAAGCAATAATGAAAGTAAAAAATGTAGGGTTCGCAGCATAGAAAACAAAAAAATTCCTACGATGTGAACTATATACCAATATCTATCTACTAGATACAAACAACGGGCGGATGTATATCCGTAGAGAACATACCCTTGAAGACCGACAAAGCTTAACGAGTTCAACTCGTGGTTGATGTAGACGATCTCTTGCCGATCTCAAGATCGAGAGGAAGTCCTAGCGCCGCAAATCAGCAGCGCATCCGTGCTCGCACACACGTTCGAGGCACCGAGCAACCTCCGCCTCCTCGCTCCAGCGATGCAGCAGAAGCACAACTCTTTCTTGCCGAATAGCCATCGGGAACATGTATCTCACTAGTCCGAGACCATGGGGGATAAATTCTAGAGGGGGAGAGAGATCCTTCACGAGGAGGTGTGAGAGACAAGTGAGGAGGGGGGCTCCTTTTATAGGAGGAGGGGGGGGTCACCCAAGGGGGTGGCCGCCGGCCATGGGGGCTGCCCCCTCCCCTCCTTCATTCATGTGGGTGGACACTCCACTCACAAAATGCCCTTTAAAATCCCTCCACTCAAAAGTCCACTCAAATTCCCATTAAATTTCCACCAAATTTAATGCAAACTCTCATTAAATAAAACTCTTTTATTTTATTCAGAATTTTGTCAATTACTTTAATGACAAACATTCACAAATAACCCCTTGCTAGAATTCTATTTCACATACATAACCACTTTATGCAATTTCACCCGAAAACCTGTTTCGGTATCTAGTGAAATAAATTCCTGCGCTTGTTCATTCTTTCGGCATGAAACATTTGCTCCAATTGGATGTCGGTGTCTCTTAAGTGTATCACCCTACGGTTCGTGAATAATGCGGACATGATCAAGACCCCTCTCGGATCAATAATCAGAAGCGGATGAGACCCATCGACTCCCACATTCAACGATGACTTTCTTGTGATCGTCGGAACCTTTTACGCTAGTATCTTAATCCCTTTGTTTCACGATATATTACATGTCCGAGATTCGATCATCGGTATCTCCATACCTAGTTTGATCTCGTTACCGACATGCACTCTTTTCTCGTTCCTGTGATATAGTGATCAAATCACTTGCTTGCAAGCTAATCAATGTGATATCACCGAGAGGGCCCAGAGTATATCTATCCGTCATCGGGATGAACAAATTCCACTATCGATCCATGAGCCTCAACATAACACTTTATTAGTTCTGAATCCATCTTTATAATCACCCTGTTACGGTGTGACGTTTGATGTTATCAAGAAACTCTTCCGGTGTTAGTGATTAACATGATCTCATGGTCTAAGGATTAGGATCACTTCGTAAGTTGTTATAGCAATATAAACTCAATGACTTTGATCGTAATGCTATACTTCGGATGAATGTTCATCACACCATTACACTAATGTTGTGATCCCGTTATTAACAACATCCAATGTCCATGATCAGGAAACCTTGATCATCTTGTTAATCAACGAGCTAGTTTATGAGAGAGGCATAACTAGGAACTTTCTGTTTGTTTATTAAACACACATGTATTAACGTTTCCGTATTAATACAATTATAGCATGCAAAATAAACATCTATCATATACTTGGAATACACATAATAAACACTTTATTATTGCCTCTCAGGGCATATTCCTTGTCTCCCACTTGCACTAGAGACAATAATCTAGTTACATAGTGATAAATCTAACACCTTTGAGTTCGTGTTGATCATGTTTTGCTCTAGGGAGAGTTTTAGTCAACGGATGCTACATTGAGATCCGTATGTACTTTAAATCTTTATATCTCCATCCTTGACATGCTCATGGATGGAGTGAAACCGCGCTTAATATGCTTGGAATGCTTGTGAGACCTTGGCTCTTTGGCGTTGGCAATGGCACCATTGTTGTCACAATAGATCACCATTGGGTCCAACGCGTTTGCCACCACTCCTAGTTCGGATATGAACTCCTTCATCCAAATCGCTTCGAGTCGCTTCAAGTAGCAACATATTCGCCTCCGTTGTTGATCCCGCTACCACAGGTTGTTTGGAGCTCCTCCAACTAACCGCTCCGCTATTCATGAGAAATACGATCCGGATTGAGACTTAGAGTCATCCGGATCGGTGTCAAAGCTAGCGTCGACATAACACTTAGCGGCAGCTCTTCTTCACCTCAGATACAAGAAACATATCCTTAGTTCTTCGTAAGTACTTAAGGATATTCTTGACCGCTATCCAGTGTTCAACACGGATCCGATTGGTACCTACTAGTCAAACTAATAGCATGTGCCACATCCGGTCTTGTACATAGCATGGCGTACATTATAGAGCCTATGGCTGAAGCATAGGGACTTTGTCCATTATCTCTCTTTCTTCCGCAAGCCGGACTTTGAGTCTTACTCTGTCTTGCCTTGCAACATAGGTAAGAACCCTTCTTACTTCCGTCCATTTTAAACTTCTTTAAAATCTTATCAAGGTATGTACTTTATGATAACCCTATTAGGCGCCTAGATCTATCTCTATAGATCTTTATGCCTAATATGTATGACGCTTCACCTAGGTCCTTCATTGAAAATTTGTTGTTTAGATAACTTTTAACACTGTTTAAAAGATCTATATCATTTCCAATCAATAATATGTCATCCACATATAATATCAGAAATGCCACATTGCTCCCACTCACTTTCTTGTAAATACAAGCTTCTCCATAATTTTGGACAAATCCAAACTCTTTGATCACCTCATCAAAGCGGAGATTCCAACTTCGTGATGCTTGCTTCAATCCATAGATGGATCGCTGAAGCTTGCACACCTTGTTAGCATCCTTAGGATCGACAAAACCCTTTGGTTGTATCATATACAACTCTTCTTCAATATTATCATCGAGAAACGCGGTTTTGACATCCATCTGCCATATCTCATAATCAAAATATGCAGCAATTGCTAACATAATCCTAACTGACTTTAGCATCGCTACGGGAGAGAAAGTCTCATCGTAGTCAACTCCTTGAATTTGTCGAAACCCCTTTGCGACAAGTCGAGCTTTATAGACGGTCACATTACCATCAGCATCAGTTTTCCTTTTGAAAATCCATTTGTCCTCCACGGCCTTTCGGTCGTGAGGTAATTCCACCAAGTTCCAAACTTGATTTTCATACATGGTATCCCTCGCGGATTTCATGGCGTCTAACCATGTGTTGGAGTCCGGGCTCATCGTCAGCTTCTTCATACGCCGCAGGTCATCATTTTCATCAACCATGAAATTCATGACAGGATTTCCGCATTCGAGCTGACGCGCGTCCCGTTTGACCTCGAGGTTCAGTAGTACTCTCTTTCGGAGTTTCATGATCATTATCATTAGTTCCCTCTTCAACAGGTGGAGCCAACTCCGGAACAACTTCCGGCGCTGCGCTACTCGCCATACTTTGAAGAGAAGGTTCCACAACCTCTTCGAGTTCTACCTTCCGACTACTCACACCTTTCGCGAAGAAAGGATCCATTCTTGGCAACAAAAACCTTGCCCTCGGATCTGTGATAGAAGGAATACCCAATAGTTTCTTTAGGGTATCCTATGAAGACGCATTTTTCCGCTTTGGGTTCGAGTTTATCCGGTTGAAGTTTCTTCACATAAACATCGCATCCCCAAACTTTAAGAAATGACAGCTTAGGTTTGTTTCCAAACCACAATTCATACGGTGTCTTTTCAACGGATTTAGATGGTGCCCGATTTAAAGTGAATGCAGCAGTTTCTAGTGCATAACCCCAAAATGACAACGGCAAGTCCGTCAGAGACATCATAGATCGAACCATATCTAATAAAGTACGATTACGACGTTCCGACACACCATTTCGCTGTGGTGTTCCGGCAGGCGTGAGTTGTGAAACAATTCCACACTCTTTCATGTGAGTGCTAAACTCGTAACTTAGATACTCACCTCCACGGACCGTAGAAATTTGATCTTTCTATTACGATGATTTTCCACTTCATTCTGAAATTCCTTGAACTTTTCAAAGGTTTCAGACTTGTGTTTCATCAAGTAGATATAACCGTATCTACTCAAATCATCCATGAAAGTAACAAAATAACGATATCCACCTCGCGCCGACACACTCATTGGACCACATACATCAGAATGTATGATTTCCAATAAATCTGTCGCCCGTTCCATTGAACCGGAAAACGGCGTTCTAGTCATCTTGCCCATAAGGCATGGCTCACATGTATCAAATGATTCATAATCAAGTGATTCCAAAAGTCCATCCGAATGGAGCTTCTTCATGCGTTTAACGCCAATATGACCTAGACGGCAGTGCCACATATATGCGGATATATCATCATTAAGTTTAATCCTTTTAGCATCAACATTATGAATATGTGTAACATTATCATCGAGATCTAATAGAAATAAACCATTCATCATCGGTGCATGACCATAAAAGATTTCATTCATATAAATGGAACAACCATTGTTCTCGGATTTAAATGAATAACCACTTCGCATCAAACACGATCCAGATACAATGTTCATGCTCGGTCGAGCACCAGATAACATTTATTCAAGTTTATAACTAATCCCGACGATAAGTGGAGAGGCAGCGTTCGACGGCGATCACATCAACGCTTGATCCATTGCCGACGCATCTTGACCTCACCCTTGCTAGCGGTCGCTTGATACGCAGCCCCTTATTCGATTTACAGATATTATCAACTGAACCGGTATCAAATACACAGGTGCTACTGCGAGCACTAGTTAAGTACACATAATTAACATGTATAAAATATATACCTTTGTTTGCCTTGCCGCCTTCTTGTCCGCCAGATACTTGGGGCGCTTGCGCCGATGGCGATACCCTTACAATAGTAGCACTCGGAAACAGACTTAGCTCAAACTCGGGATTTCTTTTCAGCGCAAGAATGTGCTTGCCGCCTTACTTCCTTCCGTTTTCCCTTCTTGTCTTTCTTGAAACCAGTGTTCCTATTGATCATCAACACTTGATGTTCCTTTTGATCTCCACTTCAGTTTTAAGCATTGTGAAGCTCGGGAGAGACTTCTTCATGCCTTGCATATTATAGTTCATCACGAAGCTCTTATAGCTAGGTGGCAGAGACTGCAGAACACGATGGATGCCTAAGTCAATGGGAATCGATATTCCCAAGGACACAAGCTTATCGGTGTAACCCGACATCTTGAGTACATGCTCACTAACGGAGCTGTGCTCTTCCATCATGCAGCTAAAGAACTTTTACGAGCGTTGTAGCTCTCTACAGCATGTGTGTCGAAAATCATTTTCAACTCACCCATTGTATCAAATACATTGCCGTTTTCGAAACGCTTTCGAAGTTCCGGCTCTAGCCCATACAATATGCCGCAATGAACTAAGTTGTGGTCCTCCTGACGAGTCTGATAGACATTCTTCTCCTTGTCAGGGGCATCATCAAAAGGTGGGGGGCCTAACGGCGCTTCTAGCACATATTGCTTTTGTGCGTGAGAGGAGAATCCTCAAATTCATGGCCCATTCGGTAAAGTTGCTACCGTTCGTTGCTAGTTTCTCTTTCTCCATGAACACATTGAAATTAAAAGCAGGTGGTGCCATCTACAACAGAATTTGTAAAGTTTAGACTAAGCGTATGATATATTGAGTTCAACTAATCTATATTACGAATGAACTCCCACTCAAAAACGACATCCCTCGTGCCTTTTTGGTGATTACATGAACCAAATCCACTACACCAAGTCCGATCATCACGTGAGTCGGTATAGCTTCAAAGGCGAGCATCAAATGGGCATCATATCAACTATATGACTCATGCTTAACCTTTCGTCCGTGTTCGAGGCCATGTCTATACATGCTAGGCTCGCCAAGTTAGAACCTTAGTATTCGTGTGTAACTGTTTTACACCAAATATGGTCGTGGATCCAAGAACACCCGATCATCACGTGATGTCTTGGAGCGACGAAAACATAATCGGTGCATACTAAAGGAAGAACACATTCTTATCTTGATATTTAAATGAGGGGTCATCTTATTATGCTAACAAAGCGCTAAACAAGCAATATAAGATGCTATCAAACATCATATGTTTATTAGTGAAATTATATGGTTCCCGCAGATGATCTCTATCATGTGCATCGTGGTATGATCACTATCATACCTATATGTGTAAATCCAAGGTCTATGGATTTTACACACTATGTGTGTTGTAAGAGTATCATCTCATACTTCTACTTACAACAGTACCATATCATAACACTAGCCCAGCAACAATCTAAACTAGACGCCTCTAATTTATCCATTGCAAGTTTTACGTGTCTTAGGGCTTTCGAGATAGAACCGTTCTTACCTACGAACATGAACCACAACGAGGATAATCAAATTGTTGACAACTCGCTTGCAAAATATATATTGACTATAGTAGGAGAGACAGACACCCGCTAGCCACTTATGCAAACTAGTAGCATGTCAAGCGTGGAACAGGTCTCATGTGCGAGGACATGTAAAGTTTGTCCGGGCCGCTTCATCCCACTATGCCACCAATATCTAAAATTACAACAAAGGAGAAACAACATGATCATCATCGCCCATATACTCATATGTGTACTACCCATGTAAAGTATCTACGCATAGATCCGGCTCTGAAACCACTGTAGGGTTCGCAGCATAGAAAACAAAAATTTTCCTACGATGTGAACTATATACCAAGATCTATCTACTAGATACAAACAACGGGCGGATGTATATCCGTAGAGAACATACCCTTGAAGACCGACAAAGCTTAACGAGTTCAACTCGTGGTTGATGTAGATGATCTCTTGCCGATCTCAAGATCGAGAGGAAGTCCTAGCGCCGCAAATCAGCAGCGCATCCGTGCTCGCACACACGTTCGAGGCACCGAGCAACCTCCGCCTCCTCGCTCCAGCGATGCAGCGGAAGCACAACTCTTTCTTGCCGAATAGCCATCGGGAACATGTATCTCGCTAGTCCGAGACCATGGGGGATAAATTCTAGAGGGGGAGAGAGATCCTTCACGAGGAGGTGTGAGAGACAAGTGAGGAGGGGGGCTCCTTTTATAGGAGGAGGGGGGGTCACCCAAGGGGGTGGCCGCCGGCCATGGGGGCTGCCCCCTCCCCTCCTTCATTCATGTGGGTGGACACTCCACTCACAAAATGCCCTTTAAAATCCCTCCACTCAAAAGTCCACTCAAATTCCCATTAAATTTCCACAAAATTTAATGCAAACTCTCATTAAATAAAACTCTTTTATTTTATTCAGAATTTTATCAATTACTTTAATGACAAACATTCACAAATAACCCCTTGCTATAATTCTATTTCACATGCATAACCACTTTATGCAATTTCACCCGAAAACCCGTTTCGGTATCTAGTGAAATAAATTCCTGCGCTTGTTCATTCTTTCGGCATGAAACATTTGCTCCAATTGGATGTCGGTGTCTCTTAAGTGTGTCACCCTACGGTTCGTGAATAATGCGGACATGATCAAGACCCCTCTTGGATCAATAATCAGAAGCGGGATCTGCAGACCCATACTGACTCCCACACATTCAACGATGACTTTCTTGTGATCGTCGGAACCTTTTACGCTAGTATCTTAATCCCTTTGTTTCACGATATATTACATGTCCGAGATTCGATCATCGGTATCTACATACCTAGTTTGATCTTGTTACCGACATGCACTCTTTTCTCGTTCCTGTGATATAACATTCTAGTGATCAAATCACTTGCTTGCAAGCTAATCAATGTGATATCACCGAGAGGGCCCAGAGTATATCTATCCGTCATCGGGATGAACAAATTCCACTATCGATCCATGAGCCTCAACATAACACTTTATTAGTTTTGAATCCATCTTTATAATCACCCTGTTACGGTGTGACGTTTGATGTTATCAAGAAACTCTTCTGGTGTTAGTGATTGACATGATCTCATGGTCTAAGGATTAGGATCACTTCGTAAGTTGTTATAGCAATATAAACTCAATGACTTTTATCGTAATGCTATACTTCGGATGAATGTTCATCACACCATTACACTAATGTTGTGATCCCGTTATTAACAACATCCAATGTCCATGATCAGGAAACCTTGATCATCTTGTTAATCAACGAGCTAGTTTATGAGAGAGGCATAACTAGGAACTTTCTGTTTGTTTATTAAACACACATGTATTAACGTTTCCGTATTAATACAATTATAGCATGCAAAATAAACATCTATCATATACTTGGAATACACATAATAAACACTTTATTATTGCCTCTCAGGGCATATTCCCTTCAAAAAATGGGGGGTTGTAGATGTAGATTAGACTAGAGTAATGTGGTTTCTTGGCTTTCGGTTTCACTAGTACTAGAGGGGTAACTATGTAGCCACTTTTCGGAATTACACAAGATACATCTTTAGATAAATAAATGATCCCCAATGATTTTGGGTTGTCACACATGTGTACTACATAGAGCATCGCATCACTGTCACTCGCGCAAGTCAATGACCAAAGGGTCACATGAACTCATCTATCTCCTCCTTGTCACTAGGGGAGAGAGTAATATAATAGATCAAGCCACACAGTCTAGGGTTACATACTAGATCATACCTCAACCTAGAACCGAATCAATTACTCAATCATAGATGAACAATAACACAAAGAAGAATTCATGGATATCATCATCATGTTCAATCTTACAAATATTAAATACAAGAGAGAGGGAGATGGAAGCATTGATGGAGTTGGAGATGGTGATGGATGAAGGGTTTTGCAGCATATTAAATCAAAAAAAATTCTACAGATGCGAACGGGAAAGCCAAGATCTAATCTAGGAGATGCAAACAACGAGGGGGGATAGATGAGATCTTCATACCCTTGAAGATTCGCACAATGAACGCTGACCTGAACGTGGGTGATGTAGTCGTACTCGCTTCTCCTCCTCGCAATCCGATCCGATCTAACACCGCAAGCGGCGATGCCTCCGAGAGATGCACACGTGCGGCACCTCGACGTATCCTCCTTCCTCGGTCTAGCAAGTAGGGTGGAGAGATGGATTGGATCTACAACGCGACGGCGCGGTGCAAGCGGTGGAGAGTTTCTGCGGCAGGGCTTCGCCTACGCGCAGTCGGGAGGGAGAGAGAGAGAGAGGAGGGGCAGCAGGGCGGCTAGGGTTGTGGAGGAGGTGTAGGAGGGGTGCGCCCCCAGCCCTCTTTATATAGAGGGGTGGGCGGCTGGCCCTTGCCCCTCCCCCAAGCCCTAGGCCAGCAGCCAAAGGAGGGAGGAGTGGGGGGCAAGTTCCCCCCCCCCCCTACTAGAAGCTCCCCTAGGGTTTTGCCCTAGGTTTGGCCGGCTGGGCCCTATGGGGCCTGTTCCCCTGGCCCAATGCGGCCAGGGCACTCCCTCATAGGACCATGCCCCCTCCCGACAAGTGGTGCCACGTTGGTCCCACTCCGGAAGGTTCTAGAAGCTTCCGGTACAATACCGATTAACCCGAAACAATTCCGAACTCCAAAAACTGCATTGCCTTATATGAATCTTATTCTCCGGACCATTCCAGAACCTCTCGTGATGTCCCGGATCCCATCCGAGACTCCGAACAAAAACTCATAAACCAATTATCCAATCTATCCTAGCATCGAGACACGTTAAGTGTGTGACCCTTCGGGTTCGAGAACATGCAGACATGATCTTCTATCAATAATCAACAGCGGGGTCTGGAAACCAATATTGACTCCCACACATTCATCGATGATCATATCGGATGAACCACGATGCCAGGATTCAATCAATCCCATATATATATTCCCTTCGTCTCGAGATATTTTACTTGCCCGAGATTTGATCGTCGGTACCGTCATACCTAGTTTAATCTCGTTCACAGCAAGTACTTTACTCGTTCCGTAATCCGATATCACTTTGTGATTAACTCCTTAACCACATGCTTGCAAGAAGTGTTGATATCGATTACCGAGTGGGCCCGAAGTATATCTCTCCGACTTGGGAGGGACAAATCCCATCTCGATACATACAACCCAATAGGTACTTTCCGATCACCTGAGAGACACCTTTATGATCACCCTCTCATAGGATGACGTTTGATGACCTCAAAGATTTCTTCCGATACCAGGGAGTTGTATTATCTCATGGTCTAAGGAATACAATATTTGACATAAGAAAAGCTTCGCAAAGATGAACACGATGACACGATCTAATTGCTCCGCTTAGTTTGGGTTTGTCCATCATATCATTCTCCCAATGATATGATCTCATTATTAATCGACAACTCATGTCTATGGTTAGGAAACCTTAACCATCATTAATCAATGAGCTAGTCCATAGAGGAATACTAGGGACACGGTGTTGTTCACGAACCACACAAGTATTAAAGTTTCCGCTTAATACAATTCTAGCATGGAATATAAACATTATCATGAACAAGAATTATAATAATAACATCTTTATTATTGCCTATTGGGCATAATTCCAATAGTCTCCCACTTGCACTAGAGTCAATAATCTAGTTTACATCTGGCAACAATCTAACACCCATGGCACTAAGGTGTTGATCATGTTTTGCACGTGGAAGAGGTTTAGTCATTGGATCTGCGACATTCAGATCTGTATGTACTTTGCTAATCTTCAGATCTCCATCTGCTATATAATCTCGGATTATATGAAACTTGCGGTTGATATGCTTGGTCTTTGGATGATATCTTGGTTCCTTAGCTAGTGATATGGCGCTAGTGTTGTCACACAATATATCCAGTGGGTCCAAGGCACTTGGAACCACGCCAAGCTCAGTGATGAAGTTCCTGATCCAAACTCCTTCACTTGACGCTTCTGTAGCAGCCATGTATTCCGCTTCTACTGTAGATCTCGCGATCACGCTTTGCTTGCAGTTTATCCAGCTCACAGCTCCTCCATTCAAAATATAAACGTATCCTGTCTGTGATTTAGAATCATCCTTGTCGGTGTTGAAACTAGCATTGACGTAACCTTTTACGACGAGCTATTCATCACCTCCATAGACTAAGAACATTTCTTTAGTCCTATTTAGGTACTTTAGGATGTTCTTCACGGCTGTCCAGTGTTCCACTCCTGATCACTTTGGTATCTGCTCATCAAACTAAGAGCATTGGACACATCCGGTCTAGTACACAGCATGGCATACATGATGGAACCTATGGCCGAGTCATAAGGCACTTTGCTCATAGCTTCTCTATCATTTACCGTAGCTGGACACTGAGCCTTGCTCAATATCTTACCTAACAACATAGGCACTGAACCTTTCTTTGCCTTATCCATTCTGAACCTTTTCAGAACTTTGTCTAGGTATGTACTCTGGCTTAAAGCTATCAGGCATCCTTGTCTATCTCTACAGATTTTGATGCCCAATATATAAGCATCTTCCCCTAGGTCTTTCATTGAAAAACATTTGTTCAAATAACTCTTCACATCGTTAAGCATGTTAATGTCATTTCCAATAATCAATATGTCATCTACATATAGTACCAGAAATGTCACTGAGCTCCCACTCACTTTTCTTTAGATACAAGCTTCGTAGCAATTTGGAACAAATCCAAAGCTCTTGATCACTTGATCAAAACGAAGGTTCCAACTCCGAGATGCTTGCTTTAGTCCATAAATGGAACGCTGAAGTTTGCACACTTTATCAGCATCCTTAGGATCGACAAAACCTTCGGGTTGCATCATATACAACTCTTCATCAATGTTGCCATTGAGGAACGCGGTCTTGACATCCATCTGCCATATTTCATAATCATGAAACGCAGCAATTGCTAATAAAATCCGAATGGACTTAAACATCGCTACGGGAGAGAAAGTCTCATCGTAGTCAACACCTTGAACTTGTCGAAAACCTTTCGCGACAAGTCGTGCTTTATAGACGGTAACATTACCATCCGCGTATGTTTCTTCTTGAAGATCCATTTGCACTCAACGGCCTTTCGGTCGCTAGGAGGGTCCACCAAAGTCCATACTTGGTTTTCGCTCATGGATCCCAATTCGGATTTCATGGCCTCTAGCCATTTCTCAGAGTCTAGGCTCATCATCGCTTCCTCATAGTTCGCAGGTTCACTGTCATCTACTAACAAGACAGTTAAAACAGGGTTGTCGTACCACTCAGGAGGGGCACGCGACCTTGTCGACCTGTGACGTTCAGTAGTAGCATCGTCCAAAGCTTCATGATCCTTGTCATTAGCTTCCTCTATTGTTGGCGCAGGAGGCACTAGAACAATTTCAGGTGCTGCGCTACTCTCCAACTCAAGAGAAGGTTCAACAACCTCGTCTAGATCTACTTTCCTCCCACTCACTTCTTTCGAGAGAAACTCCTTCTCAAGAAAGGATCATTCTTTATGCATAAACACTTTGCCTTCGGTTCTATGATAGAAGGTATACCCAATAGTTTCCTTAGGGTATCCTATGAAGACGCATTTCTCCGCTTTGGGTTCGAGCTTGTCTGGCATCAACTTCTTGACGTAAGCTTCGCATCACCAAACTTTAAGAAACGACAACTGTGGCATCCCGCAAAACCACTACTAGAAAATCGCGTTGTTTTTGTGCATTGCATCGTCATCATCATGCATTGTTTGTCTGAACTATTTCGAAAAGCCTAGTTTTGCTTTGTACAAATCCCCCTCGTTGTTTCAAATGCAAAACCCGATCGTATCGGATATTTTATTTACCTAAAAACTATTTGCAAAGTAGCCTTGTTTTAAAATAAACAAAACCAAACAAACACATATTTACAAAACCTAAACCCGAAATCCTATTCCCACCCAATCCTAATCTACCCACCACTCACAGCTCGCCACCTCACCCTCTCCCCCAATTCCTACCCACTCCGCCACCTCAGCAATCCACCCCCCCCTTTTCTCTCTTTCTCACACAGCTCCTTCTTACCCCCTCTCTCTTCCTCTCCCTTACACCCCTGGCCCACACCCTCCCTGGACCCACTCCCCACTCCCCAACCCTCTCTCTCTCACCAACCGACCGTCGACCCACACCCACCGACACCTGGGTCCGCCACCTACCCCACTCCACTGCCCCATTCCCACCACACGCCCCGCCATCTGGCCCACCCCCTAACGCGCTTCACGCGTGGGTCCCCCAGCCCCCGGTCCCATCTCTCCTCTCCCCTCCCTCGTCTCCTCTCTCCCCCCACGCCCCCCACCCCCTTCTCTTCCCCCGCGCCTCGCCTCCTCCTCTCCTCTCGCGCTCTCGCCACGGCCGGCCCCCCTCTTCGCCCCGAGCTCCTCCAGCCTCTGCCCTGCGGACCCTCATCCCCTCCGACGACGACCACCCGCCTCCAACCGTTCACCGGCGCCGCCGTGCGCCCCTTCCCCGGGCTCGTCCTCCTCGCCCCGACCCCGCGTCGGCCTCCTCCGGTCCGCCCGCCTCCGCTCGTCGACCTCCCCACCGGCGCCCCTCCGACCCGAGCACCCCTGCCGGCCACGCCTCCCCTTCCTCCCCGCAACCGCCCGCCGCCCAGGAGCCGCCTCCGGCCGCTGCGTCGCCCTCCTCCCCTCCCGCCGCCCTCGGGCCGGAGCCCGCTTCACCGCCGTCCTCGCCTGGCCACCCCACCTCCGCCTGCTCAGGCCTCGCCACTGCCGCCTCCCACGCCTGCACTGCCACCGCCGGTCCCTCCACCGACCCGGCCTCAGATCTCCCTTCCCCGAGCCCCGCCTCTCCCTCGTCTGCCGTGGCCTGCCCGAGCCCGACCACGGGCGCCTCTGCCTCCCTGCCTGCCCCGCCTCCTCTGCTCCAAGCCGCCGGGACCCGCGCGTCGTCACCTCCATCTGCGAACCAGGCGCTGCAGCCGCCGTGGGACCGCCCTCACCGCCCTCCTGCATCGAGCCTGCTCTCCTCGAGGCCGCCGTCATTCCCAAGCCGCGACCCGAGTGACACATGTTTTGCTGCGTGTGTTGTTGCGGCAGCTCTCTGCGAGGTGTTTGGAATAACGGGTGCTCCCCGGCAAGTCCGAACTCGTCGAACCTCGAGACCCCGGTAACCGATTCACCCAAGTCCGGCATCGACAAACGAAGACGGAACCATCGAGACCTTCGTCACGGAACGCCGAGTTCTGCTACCCGAACCCGAAGATCTTCTAAGGGAAACATCAAGTAGTCCACCGACACCCGACCCCGAACCCGAGTTCTTCGACGCGACGACAAGATATCCTACATGGGAGCCCGGAGAACCCGTACCCGAAGGCCGTGGATGCGACAAGATCATCTCTCGGACGTCTAGGTCGCCCACCCGGAACGCCAAGTACTCCCTCGAGGACGCCGAGTACTTCACCCCGGACTCCAAGACCCCCGGTACTCGATCCGTTCAAGTTCGTCGAGAGCGGCAAGATCGACCGCTGGGCACACAAGTTCTCCATCTCGAATCTGAACCTCGATCCCGTCGAACCCTGAACCCTGAGACCGACCCCGAACCTCTCGATCCCCAAGATCTGCCGAACCCTAATGTGTGAACCTTTTCCCGCGCCCCTATTTTATAAATGTTAAATATA
This sequence comes from Avena insularis, assembly GCA_023614405.1. NCBI lineage: Eukaryota > Viridiplantae > Streptophyta > Magnoliopsida > Poales > Poaceae > Avena > Avena insularis. The sequence continues at coordinate 97,932,271 of CM042695.1, forward strand.
AAACCTGTTGCATAATAATCACTCATCTCGCATGCATATTTGTGTGGGTTGGGGGCACTATGCCGATTCACTGCATAATTAAATACGGGGCCCATATGCGAGCAAATCTAGTCTTATATTGGCCTCATTTAACTTTGTGTAGCGAACCGGTACTATCTTCTGCCATGTTAAGACAACATTTAATTTGCAGGGTAGATAAACAACATGAACCTATTAATTAATTGTCGGACCCTCGGTTCCGCTTAATATTGCCTAATCGCATCGCACCTTTGCCATGTCATACATCATACATGCATCATGCCCGATCTTTTGCCGTAGTATTAAATATTACATCCGGTGTTTCCTCTAGTGTTTTGCTTCTTTGCGGATAAGGCTGTTGAGTTGATGTGAGCTTCGCCCCGATCTTTGGTTGAACCCTCGGCAATGTTTTCAGGTGAGAATCTCCCCCTTTCTACCTATCTTACTTTTATAGTATTTATTCCCTCCTGTTGATCTATTGCTATCTGTGTTGCGATGCTCTAGTTTTCGTACCCGTGATATCCCTTGCAGCCTTATATTGCCTTGGACACATCCTATTACCTGTTGTTTGGTAGATAGTTGGGCTTGCGCGTCGTAGTCGCTTGTCGTCAAGTGCCACAGTTGTTGGTGTATTGCCGCATGTTTGATGTTGGAGATGATCATGGTTTTACTTATCGTTCACTTAATTCCTGTTTAACAACTAAAATTGAAGTAAGTAAGCAGAGGCATAGGTGGGCAATAGATGTTATTTGGTTGTTAACCGTCCACTTGTGTCCCGTAGGACCCCGAGTACTTGATACCTGTTCCTTGAATATTCGCGCTATCCACATCCGGGAGGATTATGGGACCCCCCTGAGCCAGAGCTTGATTCCGTCTTATTTCTTGGGGCCACAAACTAGTTTGAGATTTTATTTACGATCCTGTACTTATGCCATGCTTTACTGCTTTATTTACGATTGTGCGAGGAGCACACTGTACTGTTTAGGTAAGCGGAGTGTTTTCGCGGTATCGACAAGCCCAGTTTGGGGTTCCTAGTCGTTTACAGCCATTGACGCAAACCTTGAGTCCGTCTCGGAGTCAGCTAGCTTCGTTGCGGGTCTACTCAATGGGGTGGCCCCCTGAAATATTTCTGAATCCTGTGATTGCTTTGTCGTGAAGGCCTCGTTGGGTTTTGATTTGGTTTTTCCGAGGTTGATCGAGTGTGTGTTGCTATTTGTGCACCGGCGGGTTAAAACTTTTCAAAGCCGTGTCCGGTTATGGACGACTTGGACAAGATATCTCGATCATAGACAACTATAACTAAAGTAGTGCTATAAATTTGACTTTATAATGACTAGTAATCCGCTTCACTATAATGGAATGGCTAAATAAAACTGCCAACAATTGCTTGTTTGGTGTCGCCATACCATTGTACCTGACTAGTAAGTATTGCAACTACAACGGACTGGCTAAATAAAAGTACCAACAACTGCTGGGTTTTGGGATATCTCATGCTATTTGTATCTGACTAGTAAGTGCCACAACTACAACGGAATGGTTAACTAAAATGGCCCACTGCTTACTTTATCAGGATGATTATCTATACCTGACTAGTAATTGCTGCAACGATAACTGAATAAATAAAACTGCCAACGGTGTGAATTCCTCGGTTGACTTCCTCGTTTGGTTCTCGAGGGGGAAACACCAGGATGGGTTTGTCTGATGATAGAATCAGGTTGGTTCCGAATAGGTCTTTCTTACCCCTCTCTGATAGCCGCCAGTTGTGTCGAGTCTCTATAGGTTGTATAGTGCATGCTGCCGCTGCCGCTTCAGTCCACCATACCTAAGTAGGCGAGGACCGCCGAATTCTAGCCTCGCCGTGTACTGGCCTCAGTACTGACGCTCCTCTTTTTCCTTTGCCATTTGTCGGCACCCCTTTTGTTTAAGCAGGTTTTGAGACCGACGTCGTTAGCAGGGTTACCCTCCGGCTTGGCCTGGGCAGGGTTATGGACGCCATTGGTTATTCTTCAGGGCTCTTAGCCCCATTTGCATCTTGTCCGTAGCCGGACGCTCTATCGTTTTCAAGGTGATTTGGATCTTTGTACAATATATCTGTATTTTTGACTCATGGAGTCGTGTTGTATATATATCTGTTCTGTGGGTCCCATCGAGGACTGTTGTGTAATGTTATTACTTCGTTTTCCACCCGCACGAAAGTGCCTGGTGGGCACCTTTGAATCGTTTCTATGCGGGTTTGGCGGGAAGCGCTGAAACTTGCATAGGGTCGATTCTGAGGGTGTTACAGAGTGGTATCAGAGCTCAGCAGTTGCGATACCCCACAAGTCCAGCCTGTAGGATAACCTAGCTAACGGTCGAAGTAGAGTGTCAAAACTATTTTGAAAAAAATCGGTTGGATAGTTCTGCTTAGGTCTGATTTTACTCCTTACCCCTTTGCTATTCCTCTCTTACCTCTACGTGTTTTGAATCCGCTCTCTTCTCTCTCTTCGAGTCCAGGATTTCTCGTGGTTGGGTTCCGTCGTACCTTCAGGGTTTCGCTTTCTCCTTTGATAACGGTGTTCTACCATCCGGTGTTCATGCTATCCGAGGAATCCTTTGTCTGGAGGACTTCTCTTTGTTCCTTCTCGTGCCTTCCGGTGTTTTCCGACACAAAGACATCATCTACGCCAGATCTGATGCAGAGTCTGCATCCCTCCTTTGTTTCCGAACCCCGTTTGTCGAGATCTTCAGTCTGAATTCCGAGAGTTGGTTTCATAATCCGCCTATTCGTGTGCAGAGTAATGGTTCGGGTGCGCGATGGACTGATCACCATCCGACTACTCTTATCATTCGCTCTTGCACATCGAATCAGTGGATCCAGCAGTTTTACTCCATCCACGGAAGTTAGGGGTGGCTTTATTTGTTGATACCTCTACCTTCGACCTTTTGTTTCCGGAGTGTTCTCTCGACGATCACGGACAATGACCTCTTGTTAGTGGTGTCGCGAGGATCTGCACGAAGCGCGAAGGATCAGATCGCCGACCTTCCTTCCGGTACCATGAGGCGGATCTCGAGGGCGAGATCCATTGTTAGTGGTGTCGAATTGTGGCATCCCGCAAAACCACTACTAGAAAATCGCGTTGTTTTTGTGCATTGCATCGTCATCATCATGCATTGTTTGTCTGAACTATTTCGAAAAGCCTAGTTTTGCTTTGTACAAATCCCCCTCGTTGTTTCAAATGCAAAACCCCGATCGTATCGGATATTTTATTTACCTAAAAACTATTTGCAAAGTAGCCTTGTTTTAAAATAAACAAAACCAAACAAACACATATTTACAAAACCTAAACCCGAAATCCTATTCCCACCCAATCCTAATCTACCCACCTCTCACAGCTCGCCACCTCACCCCTCCCCCAATTTCCTACCCACCCTGCCACCTCACCAATCCACCACCCCCTTTTCTCTCTTTCTCACACAGCTCCTTCTTACCCCCTCTCTCTTCCTCTCCCTTACACCCCTGGCCCACACCCTCCCTGGACCCACTCCCCACTCCCCAACCCTCTCTCTCTCACCAACCGACCGTCGACCCACACCCACCGACACCTGGGTCCGCCACCTACCCCACTCCACTGCCCCATTCCCACCACACGCCCCTGCCACCGCGGGCCCACCCCGCCAACGCGCCCCCCCACGCGTGGCCCGTCCCCCTGGCCCCCCGGTCCCATCTCTCCTCTCCCCTCCCTCGTCTCCTCTCTCCCCCCACGCCCCCGACACCCTTCTCTTCCCCGGCGCCGTCCTCGCCTCTCCTCCTCCCTCTCGGCGCCACTCTCCGCCCCGCCGGCGCCGGCCCCCCTCTTCGCCCCGAGCTCCTCCAGCCTCTGCCTCGCGGCCCCTCATCCCCTCCGACGACGACCACCCGCCTCCAACCGTTCACCGGCGCCCAGGCGCTTCTTCCCGGGCTCGTCCTCTCGCCCGACCCCTCGACTCTGGCTGCCTCCTCCGCTCTCCTGGCCTCACGGCCGCCCTCCCACCTGAGCACCCCACGGCCAAGGCCCCTTCCTCCCTCAACCGCCACGCCCAGAGCCGCCTCCGCCATGCGCCTCCTCCCCTCCCGCCGCCCTCGGGCCGGAGCCCGCTTCACCGCCGTCCTCGCCCGCTCACCCCCCACCTCCGTTCGGCCTGCAGTCTCCTCGCCACCGGCCGCCTCCCACGCCTGCACTGGCCGCCGGTCCCTCCACCACCCGCCTCAGATCTCCCTTCCCCGAGCCCCGCTGCCTCTCCTCGGCCTGCCCGAGCCCGACCACGGGCGCCTCTGCCTCCGCAGCCGCCTCGCCTCCAAGCCGCTCAAGCTGCGTCGTCACCTCCGTCTGCGAACAAGGCGCTGCAGCCGCCGTGGGACCGCCCTCACCGCCCTCCTGCGTCGAGCCTGCTCTCCTTGAGGCCGCCGTCATTCCCAAGCCGCGACCCGAGTGACACATGTTTTGCTGCGTGTGTTGTTGCGGCAGCTCTCTGCGAGGTGTTTGGAATAACGGGTGCTCCCCGGCAAGTCCGAACTCGTCGAACCTCGAGACCCCGGTAACCGATTCACCCAAGTCCGGCATCGACAAACGAAGACGGAACCATCGAGACCTTCGTCACGGAACGCCGAGTTCTGCTACCCGAACCCGAAGATCTTCTAAGGGAAACATCAAGTAGTCCACCGACACCCGACCCCGAACTCGAGTTCTTCGACGCGACGACAAGATATCCTACATGGGAGCCCGGAGAACCCGTACCCGAAGGCCGTGGATGCGACAAGATCATCTCTCGGACGTCTAGGTCGCCCACCCGGAACGCCAAGTACTCCCTCGAGGACGCCGAGTACTTCACCCCGGACTCCAAGACCCCCGGTACCCGATCCGTTCAAGTTCGTCGAGAGCGGCAAGATCGACCGCTGGGCACACAAGTTCTCCATCTCGAATCTGAACCTCGATCCCGTCGAACCCTGAACCCTGAGACCGACCCCGAACCTCTCGATCCCCAAGATCTGCCGAACCCTAATGTGTGAACCTTTTCCCGCGCCCCTATTTTATAAATGTTAAATATAAAACCTGTTGCATAATAATCACTCATCTCGCATGCATATTTGTGTGGGTTGGGGGCACTATGCCGATTCACTGCATAATTAAATACGGGGCCCATATGCGGGCAAATCTAGTCTTATATTGGCCTCATTTAACTTTGTGTAGCGAACCGGTACTATCTTCTGCCATGTTAAGACAACATTTAATTTGCGGGGTAGATAAACAACATGAACCTATTAATTAATTGTCGGACCCTCGGTTCCGCTTAATATTGCCTAATCGCATCGCACCTTTGCCATGTCATACATCATACATGCATCATGCCCGATCTTTTGCCGTAGTATTAAATATTGCATCCGGTGTTTCCTCTAGTGTTTTGCTTCTTCGCGGATAAGGCCGTTGAGTTGATGTGAGCTTCGCCCCGATCTTCGGTTGAACCCTCGGCAATGTTTTCAGGCGAGCATCTCCCCCTTTCTACCTATCTTACTTTTATAGTATTTATTCCCTCCTGTTGATCTATTGCTATCTGTGTTGCGATGCTCTAGTTTTCGTACCCGTGATATCCCTTGCAGCCTTATATTGCCTTGGACACATCCTATTACCTGTTGTTTGGTAGATAGTTGGGCTTGCGCGTCGTAGTCGCTTGCTCAAGTGCTGTTGCGTGTCGTCAAGTGCCACAATTGTTGGTGTATTGCCGCATGTTTGATGTTGGAGATGACCATGGTTTTACTTATCGTTCACTTAATTCCTGTTTAACAACTAAAATTGAAGTAAGTAAGCAGAGGCACAGGTGGGCAATAGATGTTATTTGGTTGTTAACCGTCCACTTGTGTCCCGTAGGACCCCGAGTACTTGATACCTGTTCCTTGAATATTCGCGCTATCCACATCCGGGAGGATTATGGGACCCCCCTGAGCCAGAGCTTGATTCCGTCTTATTTCTTGGGGCCACAAACTAGTTTGAGGTTTTATTTACGATCCTGTACTTATGCCATGCTTTACTGCTTTATTTACGATTGTGCGAGGAGCGATCTTTGTTTAGGTAAGCGAGTGTTTTCATGTATCGACAAGCCCAGCTTTTGGGTTCCCATGCTGACCATTGACGCAAACCTTGAGTCCGTCTCGGAGTCAGCTAGCTTCGTTGCGGGTCTACTCAATGGGGTGGCCGCCTGAAATATTTCTGAATCCTGTGATTGCTTTGTCGTGAAGGCCTCGTTGGGTTTTGATTTGGTTTTTCCGAGGTTGATCGAGTGTGTGTTGCTATTTGTGCACCCCGGCCGGGTTAAAACTTTCTGAAAGCCGTGTCCGCGGTTATGGACGACTTGGAGCACAGTATCTCGATCATAGACAACTATAACTAAAGTAGTGCTATAAATTTGACTTTATAATGACTAGTAATCCGCTTCACTATAATGGAATGGCTAAATAAAACTGCCAACAATTGCTTGTTTGGGTGTCGCTTGCGACCATTGTACCTGACTAGTAAGTATTGCAACTACAACGGACTGGCTAAATAAAAGTACCAACAACTGTTGGGTTTTGGGATATCTCATGCTATTTGTATCTGACTAGTAAGTGCCGCAACTACAACGGAATGGTTAACTAAAATGGCCCACTGCTTACTTTATCAGGATGATTATCTATACCTGACTAGTAATTGCTGCAACGATAACTGAATAAATAAAACTGCCAACGGTGTGAATTCCTCGGTTGAATTCCTCGTTTGGTTCTCGAGGGGAAACACCAGGATGGGTTTGTCTGATGATAGAATCAGGTTGGTTCCGAATAGGTCTTTCTTACTCCTCTCTGATAGCCGCCAGTTGTGTCGAGTCTCTATAGGTTGTATAGTGCATGCTGCCGCTGCCGCTTCAGTCCACCATACCTAAGTAGGCGAGGACCGCCGAATTCTAGCCTCGCTGCATCTTGGCCTCAAGACGACGCCTCTTTTCCTTTGCCCTTTGTCGGCACCCCTTTTGTTTAAGCAGGTTTTGAGATCGACGTCGTTAGCAGGGTTACCCTCCGGCTTGGCCTGGGCAGGGTTATGGACGCCATTGGTTATTCTTCAGGGCTCTTAGCCCCATTTGCATCTTGTCCATAGTCGGACGCTCTATCGTTTTCAAGGTGATTTGGATCTTTGTACAATATATCTGTATTTTTGACTCATGGAGTCGTGTTGTATATATATCTGTTCTGTGGGTCCCATCGAGGACTGTTGTGTAATGTTATTACTTCGTTTTCCACCCGCACGAAAGTGCCTGGTGGGCACCTTTGAATCGTTTCTATGCGGGTTTGGCGGGAAGCGCTGAAACTTGCATAGGGTCGATTCTGAGGGTGTTACAACAACTTAGGTTTAGCACCAAACCACAGTTCATACGGTTTCGTCTCAACGGATTTAGATGGTGCCCTATTTAAAGTGAATGTAGCGGTTTCTAATGTATAACCCCAAAATGATAACGGCAAATCAGTAACAGACATCATTGATCGGACCATATCTAATAGAGTTCGATTCCGGCGTTCAGACACACCATTGCGCTGTGGTGTTCCGGGTGGCGTGAGTTGCGAAACGATTCCGCTTGCTTTAAGATGCGTGAGAAAATCATAACTCAAATATTCACCTCCACGATCGGATCATAGAAACTTAATCTTTCTGTTACGATGGTTTTCCACTTCATTCTGAAATTCTTTGAACTTTTCAAATGTTTCAGATTTATGTTTCATTAAATAGATATACCCATATCTACTTAAGTCATCGGTAAAAGTGATAAAATAGCGATATCCACCGCGCGTTGAAACACTCATCGGTCCACATACATCGGTATGTATGATTTCCAACAAGTCCGTTGCTCGCTCCATCATTCCGGAGAACGGGGTTTTGATCATCTTGCCCATGAGGCATGGTTCGCATGTGTCAAATGATTCAAAATCAAGAGACTCCAAAAGTCCATCAGAATGGAGTTTCTTCATGCGTTTTACACCAATATGACCTAGACGGCAGTGCCACAAATAAGTAGTATTATCACTATCTACCTTGCATCTCTTAGCCTCAATGTTATGGATGTGTGTTTCATCCCTTTCGAGATTCAGAAGAAATAAACCATTCACAGCAGGTGCATGACCATAAAATATGTTACTCATATAAATAGAACAACCATTATTCTTAGATTTAAATGAATAACCATCTTGCAATAAACATGATCCAGATATGATGTTCATGCTCAACGCAGGCACATAATAACATTTATTAAGGTTTAAAACTAATCTCGAAGGTAAAACTAAGGAGAGCGTGCCGACGGCCATCACATCAACTCTTGATCCGTTGCCAACGCGCATCATACCTCATCCCTCGCAAGCCGCCGTCTATTCCGTAGCTCCTGTTTCGAGTTACAAATATTAGCAACTGAACCAGTATCAAATACCCAGGCACTACAACGAGGGCTAGTAAGGAAAACATCAATAACATGTATATCAAATATACCTTTGATGGTGCCAGCCTTCTTGTCCGCTAAGTACTTCGGATAGTTGCGCTTCCAGTGACCCTTGTCCTTGCAATAGAAGCACTCAGTGTCCGGCTTAGGTCCAGACTTGAGCTTCTTCTCAGCAGGGGCAACGCGCTTGCCGCTGCCTTTCTTGAAGGGCTTCTTTGCACCCTTACCTTTCCTAAAGCTGGGGGGATTGTTGACCATCAACACATGATTATCCTTTTTGATGTCCACCTCCGCATCTTTCAGCTTAGCGAAGAGCTCGGTGATCGTATCAGTGGAACCAATCTAATTATGAGTCACTACAAAACTTTTGTAGCTAGGAGGGAGTGATTGCAGAACCCTGCCAATCTTGAGCTCCTCTGGAATCTTGCAGTCCAGTTGCTCAAGGCGTTGAGTGTAGCCCGACATCTTTATGGCGTGCTCACTAACGGAACTCCCTTCCTCCATCTTGCAGTTAAAGAATTTCTCAGAGATCTCATATCTCTCAGAATGGGCCTGAGTCTGAAACATAGTTGTCAGTTCCTCAAGGATCTCAAAGGGCCCGGGGTAATCTTCAAAACGATTTTGAAGGTCCGATTCCATAGCAAACAACATGGTGCTCTTAATCACACCATAATCATCTTTGCGCGACTGATAAACAGCTTTCTCATTAGCCGACGCATCTACAGCAGGGGCGTCACCTAGCGCATTCTCAAGGACATAGTCCTTTTGTCCGCCAGCGAGAATGATTCTCAGATTGCGGAACCAGTTGGTGAAGTTAGACCCATTGTTTCTAAGCTTTTCTTTCTCAGCAAAAACATTGAAGTTGAAGTTGGACTTAGCCATTTGATCTACAAAATTTGCAAGTACAATTTAGACTATGTTCATGATAACTAGTTCAACTTAATCAAATTACTATATGAACTCCCACTAAATTCAACATCCCTCAAGTTGTTTAGTGAACATGATCCAAATTCACCACACCTAATCCGATCTTCACGAGAAGAGATGTGGTTTCAATGGTGGACAACGAAGTGTCGATCATATCATTCATATGACTCATGCTTAACCTTTCGGTTCATGTGTTCCGAGGCCATGTCTGTACATGCTAGGCTCGTCAAGTCAAACCCAAGTATTTCCGCGTGTGCAAAACTGGCTTGCACCCGTTGTATGTGAACGTAGAGTTTATAGCACCTGATCATCACGTGATGCTTGAACACGACGAACTTTCGCAACGGTGCATACATGGGGATAACACGGTTTTATCTTGATCTTTAAGTGAGGAATCATCTTATAATGCTGCCGTCGCGATCTAAGCATAATAAGATACATAAAAGGATAAACATCACATGCATATAACTTTATGTGACATGGTATAGCCAATCTTCGAGCAATGATCTCCATCTTGTGCGTGCTGGCATGATCTCCATCGCTCCACCATGATTGCCTCCACCACGAATAGCAACTACAACTATTGCTAACTACTTAGCGATAAAGTAAAGCTATTACATGGCGTATAAGAAGTTGACACACAGGTCATACACAATTATAAAGACAACCATATGGCTCCTGCCAGTTTTGTACTCATCGACATGCAAGTCGTGAAACATTACAAAACATGATCATCGCATACAACATTCACATCACATCTTGGGCCATACCATATCACAGAAAACACTCCCTGCAAAAACAAGTTAGACGCCTCTACTTTGTTGTTGCATGTTTTACGTGGCTTATGGGAGTAGCAAGCTAAGAACGATTCTTACCTACGGAAAGCCACAACGGTGATATTATGGTTGCCAAACTCCGGTGTAAATCCCATGACAACTATAGTGAGATAAACTGGCATCCACCAGCCGCATGTGTGGAACAAGCCACACGTCAAGTGCGGAGCCGGTCTCGCGAACGAGGTCGCGTAAGGTTGGCCTGGACCGCTTCGATCTCACTATCCCGTGTCATAAGAAGTACACAAACAAGAGGCTTGCAACATAAAACATCAACGCCCGCAACAACCATGTTGCGTTCTACTCGTGAAACACATCTACGCATAGATCTAGCTCTGATACCACTGAAGGGTTTCGCAGCATAGTAAATCAAAAAAATCTACGGATGTGAACGGGAAAGCCAAGATCTAATATAGGAGATGCAAACAACGAGGGGTAATATATGAGATCTTCATACCCTTGAAGATTCGCATAGCAGAACGTTCAACGGAACGTGGGTGATATAGTCGTATTCGCTTCTCCTCCTCGTGATCCGATCCGATCTAACACCGCAAGTGGCGATGCCTCCGAGAGATGCACACGTGCGGCACCTCGACGTCTCCTCATTCCTCGGTCCAGCAAGTAGGGTGGAGAGATGGATTGGATCTACAACGCGACGACGCGGTGCAAGCGGTGGAGAGTTTCTGCGGCAGGAGGCCACGCTGTGATCGGGAGGGAGAGAGAGGAGGGGAAGCAGGGTGGCTAGGGTTGTGGAGGAGGTGTAGGAGGAGTGCACCCCTAGCCCTCTTTATATAGAGGGGTGGGCGGCTGGCCCTTGCCCCTCCCCCAAGCCCTAGGGCAGCGGCCAAAGGAGGGAGGAGTGGGGAGCAAGTTCCCCCCCCCTTCTAGAAGCTCCCCTAGGTTTGGCCGGCTGGGCCCTATGGGGCTTGTGCCCCTGGCCCAATGTGGACAGGGCACTCCCTCATAGGCCCATGCCCCCTCCCGACAAGTGGGGCCACGTTGGTCCCACTCCGGAAGGTTCTAGAAGCTTCCGGTACAATACCGATTAACCCGAAACAATTCCGAACTCCAAAAACTGCATTGCCTTATATGAATCTTATTCTCCAGACCATTCTGGAAGCTCTCGTGATGTCCCGGATCCCATCCGAGACTCCGAACAAAAACTCATAAACCAATTATCCAATCTATCCTAGCGTGGAGACACGTTAAGTGTGTGACCCTTCGGGTTCGAGAACATGCAGACATGATCTTCTATCAATAATCAACTGGGTCTGAAACCCATATTGACTCCACATTCATCGCCGATGATCATATCGGATGAACCATGATGCCAGGATTCAATCAATCCCATATATATATTCCCTTCGTCTCGCGATATTTTACTTGCGAGATTTGATCGTCTTGCGTCATACCTAGTTCAATCTTGTTCACAGCAAGTACTTTACTCGTTCCGTAATCCGATATCACTTTGTGATTAACTCCTTAACCACGTGCTTGCAAGCGGTGTTGATATCGATTACCGAGTGGGCCCGAAGTATATATCTTCGACTTGGGAGGGACAAATCCCATCTCGATACATACAACCCAACAGGTACTTTCCGATCACCTGAGAGACACCTTTATGATCACCCTCTCATAGGATGACGTTTGATGACCTCAAATCTTTCTTCCGATACCAGGGAGTTGTATTATCTCATGGTCTAAGGAATACAATATTTGACATAAGAAAAGCTTCGCAAAGATGAACACGATGACACGATCTAATTGCTCCGCTTAGTTTGGGTCTGTCCATCATATCATTCTCCCAATGATATGATCCCATTATTAATCGACAACTCATGTCTATGGTTAGGAAACCTTAACCATCATTAATCAATGAGCTAGTCCATAGAGGCATACTAGGGACACGGTGTTGTTCACAAACCACACAAGTATTAAAGTTTCCGCTTAATACAATTCTAGCATGGAATATAAACTTTATCATGAACAAGAATTATAATAAAAACATCTTTATTATTGCCTCTAGGGCATAATTCCAACAATGGAGTCGGCGCTCGATGCGGGGTGGTGGTGATGGTGATGGCCTCCTTCTCTTCTTCCTCTTGCTTGAATGGTGTGGGGGTGTAGATGGAGATATGGATCTTGGAGGTGTGGCGACTATGGAGATGGCACGGGGGCAGGGCTCCGTTGTGGCTGTCTATGGAGAGGTATACTTCTCCCTTGGATCCTCACCTCTTTATATAGGACTAGGGGATCCACCAATAGTCCCCGTGCCTTATGACCTAAGGAAGGTCTAGGAACAAACCGGGACGGATTCTATGAAGAAACGCATCCAGAAACGTAGTTTCCATGCGTCCAGACCCGTGGTACGGGCGGGCCCGCCCGTACCGCTGGTCGTCATGGTAGTGTATGCTTCGTATTTTGGCTGTCATTCTTTCATACGAACTCCAATTTGAGTGTTTGTTAGCTCGTTGGATTCATATGGACGAGGGATAAAACACCATGGCCTTGAATATTCATTTGGAGTTGATGGAAAAATTCACTTCTTCCTCTCCTCAAATGGCCAAGTTTGGTGCGTGTAGATCCTCCATATTGCATCCTCTTGGCTCTTTTATCCATGATTCTTCATAGCACCTAAACACAAGTCAAAGAAAATAAAAAGGTAATAAAATCCTAATAAAACTACTAGTTGTGCAAAGTCCATGTGTAAATGAAGGAGAACTAGTATTCATACATAATAGGCATAATTGTAGATAGATGTAGGATGTAATGAGTGAGAATATGAATAATTTATATACTTAAATATGCATCAATTTTGGACTCATCAACTTCCCCAAGCTATACTTTTGTTTGTCCCCGAGCAATAAGGTGTCTTATGGACAAGGTCATCATGTTCATGTGACACGAGTTGATAACATAAATGAGGGAAAATTGAAACAAATGTAAGAAAGATCATATTCATACAAGTCAACACAAGCTTACTTATGTCAATCCATAAAATATCAATTAAAAATTCAATGCTTCATGTCAAAAGTGAATCTAGCTTTGAAAGAAAACTTGTGATCCTCCTATTGACCCTTTCATGTTTTGTATCTCCTCACTTTTGTAAAGTAAGGGTTTCAACAAGAATATGAATTTACTTACGGTTGGCAGTCATATGCGTTCATCACTTCATCCATTTGAAGGGCTCATCAAAGTTAGAGAGATGGAAAGAACACTATACAAGCTTCGGTAAATCAAGACAATAAAAGTAGAGTTTAATATTAGTATAAATAACTAGAAGTGTAACAATCAATCCAATTCTTCTAGTTAACTTTCAGTTTGCCAAGGAACACTAGGATGTTTTAATAGAAAAATTGAGTAAGAGAGTTCATGTACTAAGTAGCATAACAGTGAAGTGTCTTATTGACACCCACATAAGTAAATCAAGGCTATCAAAACACTTATAATCCAATCATTGTTTTTCAAGAAAAACTCATAAAGTAGTAATGAGACCATGCCAAGGACTTGTTTTGTGGATCTTCATTTTTTTCTTCCTTCTTTGAAGGATTATTCTCAAAAAGGATCGTTGAGTGATTCTTTTTATACAATGGTTTGCACAACCTTTGAGAGTACCAATACTTTTGTCCATTATGGTGACATTTATGCCACCCATGTCATCAACTCATAGCCGAAATCAGGGGTTGTACCATAGATCATTCGTAGGCCAGCGGAGTGGTTGGCATCCCAAGGTGTGCATAAAAAACATAGAACTCTTTTAAATAGTATCACAATTTGATCCACAAGATTATCTTTGGCATGCATAACAATTACCGCTAGACTTTATTTCAATCAAACAAATCCTTTCAAGAGTGTCGTCAAGTCTATCAAAACATATATGGGGTTAAGTATCTTCAAAGGTAAACTCTCAAGACAATCACTCACCAAACAAGTTATAAAAATTTCAGACGTTTTCTTTTTGTACTTGTTTGGCAATATTATTTCCAAGGCAAGACCGGGTTAGCTAAAAGAACTTGAGAAAAATCTTCCACAACTAATAATTCATTCGAATAAAAAAACTTTACTATAACTATGTTGAATTACTGCCACTAGCATGGCATATTCACAAATCAACCAACTAAGATAAACAATTCAAACTTCAAAAGTGGGAGGCAAAGAATTTAAGTGTAGAAATTGTGGCAATGTTTTCTAGAGGATCACAAAGTTCTTCTCAAGATGATAAAGATTTTAACAAAGTACATCAAATCTCTATTTCTTATGAATCCCAACAAAATCAAGTGCATCCATTATATAAACATGAAACACAACTTACCTAAGAAAGCATTCAAAAACAGCGGGATACATGATTGCACAAAAAGTTTCATCATCGAACAATAACATTGCACAAGAGTCTAAACATGCAGAAGTAACTTCCCCAAGCTAGAACTTCTGAAAGAACCAAACTTGAATAGATTTTCATAAGAAAAAGAGAAAATTCATGTTGCAGCCCAACACATGGCATTCACCATTGGTCCACACCATGCTACATCAACCACACCCTCAAAGGTGAACTCATTCCATACCCCACCCTCCTTTGGCTATCATGTGAATGGAATCCTACTTGAGACACGTGCCAATGCTATGACCAGGACCATGACCATGACACCAAGAGGAGATGACAAGAGGACCCCAGTGATCAAGACCCCCCAAGCAAGAGGCCTGGAAGAGAAGACGCAAGAAGCTGCTGAAGCTTGACTGGAGTCTCCGGTCCAGACCAGAGTCTCCGGTCTACCACACCGGAGTCTCCGGTCCATCTCCGGACCGACCCCCAAACCAGCGCCCAGGACAGTCAGAAGGCCCCTCCGGAGACGACACCGGAGATTGACCGGAGTCTCCGGTCCAGACCAGAGTCTCCGCCATCACACCGGAGTCTCCGGACCACGTGTATCGGGCATGCGCGCCTCGGGTTGGGCCTGGCCCATGTAACGCCCAGAACTTCCTAGTTATGCCTATTTTACCCCTAGCTCGTGGCTGGCCTATATATAAGCCCCCACCCCTCCTTGAAACCCTAGAGTTGATGATGAATGAAGGCTTGTGCCTAACCCTAGATGGGAACCCCTCTCTATAGTTAATCTATGAGTTGTACAAGGCCTTGGAGTTCGGTTGTTCGTCTCCAAGTCGTCAAGACCCTCCTCAAGTGTTTGGTCTCTCCTCATCAAGGATTCTAGTAGTGTTAGGTCTCTCCCTTTGGGATTCTACTTGGTTGCTACTCTCTCCTTTTGATTTGGATTCTATCATCCGCTTGCCGATCTCTCCTTTGGTGATTCTACCTAACGGTCTCTCGCCGAGGATTCTATTGGATTGGTTGTTCGAGCCAACGGGAGCAAATCGAATCGGGTTATGTTTGCGTGTGTTTGTATCTTTACCTTGCATTTGTGTTGCGTTCATCGTGTTCATCGGGTTTCCCCTCACTCCCCGCATCAAATCCGTGAAGATCGGGCCACCCTAGGGTCAATCCCACAAGGGATCCCATATCAACTGGTATCAGCAGCTTTTGGTTGCCACGGATTTGACTTCGTTCCCCCATATCCACCATAAATTCGAAAATACCAAAAAATTTAGCCCCAATTTGCTTTTGGATCGATCTCTTGATTTGGTGAGTTGATTGTGGTTTTGATCCATTAGAAACTTGTCCTTGGATTTGGTCTACCTTTGCCCTGCGTTTCCTAGCCCAATTTGGTCGAAATTTTCTGGATTTGAGGGTTAAAGGGCCGAATTTCCGCTCACGAACTCGAGCTGTTCGTCGTGCTGGAACCAGACCGGAGTCTCCGGTCATCACACCGGAGTCTCCGGACCACACCGGAATCTCTGGCCCCAACACACCGGAGTCTCCGGCCCTGATCAATTTTTGACCCCTTTTCCTTTTTCGACTAATTTCCTTTGTGTGTTTGTGTTTCGCCTGAGTGTCTATCAACTAACAAGCTTCCGCAACGCCAACAACACCTCGTGCTCGACATCGACACCGCGGAACTCGAACCATCCCTTCACCAACGATTGCAAGTTCAACGTCACCAAAAGGTATAACTTGCACAACCATTGTTAACCCCCTTCATCCTGTGTGTGTTACCTAACCTATCGAGAGTAGCCCTCCTATGTTTTCCGAAGCATTGTGCGCTTGCTCTTGCATAGTCATGATATAGAGGTAATAACAAAATTGACTCCATAGTAGTGCTAAAAAAAAGCTTCTAAGCAAAAGAAACAAAGAAAAATACCAATAGCTAAAGAGAGTCCAAAGCTTCTAAGCAAGAGTGCGAGCAAGAGCAAGGCAAGCGTACAAATCCATTGCTTCTCAACCTTGCGCGAACGGGCTACAGTCTCTCCTAGTGTTGGCACGACACCGAGCATTAGTCTTCGTTAGGTCCAATTTTGTTATTTGCTCATTTTTTTTCATAGTCGTGCTAGCCACTTTAATCTCCACCGAGTGTGTATAGTTGTAGGTTCTCGTCACCCTTTTTGACCTTTTCCTTTGACTTTGTTTTTGTTGGATTTTACCCACTTTTGACAATATCCTTTTCTTTTGGTTGTTCCATTTGCTATCCACCTTTCTAACCTACCACCATAGGCCTTTGTGTGTGTCTGTCTTGTGTACCCGCTATTCGCTTTCCTCTCGGCAACAACAATCTTTCCAATCGTTGACTCCGGTGAGGCAAGGTAGCAATTACCATTCCACCAATCTCACCATATCTATCAAGTGTGTTTGTGCACCATGTCTAGGGCAAGTGGAGCTAATGGAGATAGCAATTTCAACAACCAAGATGGCTTTGCCACGCGCCACAACTTATGGGCGCAACACCAGGAATTCAACAATCAATTTGAGCGACTTGAGCACCGTCTTGATGATACTTTTCGAGAATTTGAGTACCGTGAGCGGCAACGTCAAGAGGAGCACCATGCTCAATTCCAAGCCTTCACCAAGCTATTAGCAACCTTGGCAACCGACACGGTCATCGCTAAAGCTCGTCAAGTTCATCCCGCACGCGCTCCTCAAGTCGACATGGCGAGTCTTCAAGGTCACACTCCCGCCGCGGAGAACCCCACCACCATAATGGGAACCCACAAGATCGTCATCGTCGCCCTCAAGCGGTGGACCCAAATGCTCCCCAACCTCAACAACAACGACAAGAGCATGGTCCACTACCACACCAAGCAATCATCGACGTGCACCAACCTCAAGAACGCCAAGATGAAGCTAACCATAATGATCGGCGTCGTCATCCTCCTCATGACCACCACGAGCAACGTCAACAAAATCAAGAACCGGTATGGGACACAAGTGATGATGATGAGGATGCACGCCAAGCTCGACACAATAACCGACATGCACAACACCACCACCGACACCGTCAAGCTATGAACGTCAATGATGCCGACCAACGGCGAAGAAGAGACTTCGAGCATCATCAAGCTCACCCTCCACAAAAACCTCAAGGCAATCAAGAGCCTCCTCCTCTGCCTCCTCGCCCTCCAAGTGACGCAAGTATGCACCAAGAACGTCGCAACAACCACCATGAGCGTGATGATGGCAGGTTTGGGAAGCTCAAGTTTGTTATGCCCAAGTTCAAAGGAGAAGAAAATGCCGATGCATACCTTGAATGGGAGCTCAAAGTCGACAAGATCTTCCGAGTCCACAACTTTTCCAAAGAGAAGAAAGTGGCAATGGCATCCCTTGAGTTTGAGCACTACGCCAATGTTTGGTGGGAAGACTACCAAAGCAATCGTGAGAAGCAAGAAGAGCCACCGGTCACCACTTGGACCGAGATGAAGAATGTGATGTATGCAAGATTTGTTCCCGAGCACTATCGCCAAGACCTCTTCGACAAGTTACAAAACTTGAAGCAAGGAACAAAGACAATTGAAGAGTTCTATAAGGAGATGGAGATGACTATGATGAGAGCCGATGTGAAGGAACTCAAAGAGCAAACAATAGCACGGTTCCTCAACGGTTTGAGCCGCCCAATACGCAAGATAGTCGATTTCCAACCTTACAAGACTCTCGTGAACCTTCTTCACCAAGCAACCAAGGCCGAGCGCCACTTGCAAAAGGAACATGCTTATGAGAAGCAAAAGGCATACTTCGCTTCACTCAACTCGAGTATCCCCTCCAAGCCAACAAACCAAACAACAAGCTCCTCCAAGCAATCCAAGACACCTATGGCGCCCTCCTCCAACACAACAACGGAAAGCCAAGTAGTTTGCTACAAGTGTGGAGGAAAGGGCCACAAGTCTTATGAGTGCATCAACACAAGAGTCATGCTAACGGATGAGAACGGCGCAACATACTCCATGAGCGAAGATGAATTTGAAGCTATGACCCAAGCCTCTATCACAAAGGATGCCGCAATGCAAGATGAGGACACACTTCTTTGTGAACATGATCCAAGCCCCTCACTTGTCATCGCCCAAGTTTTGACGACCAACTCCATCACTAGAGAGGATCAACGCCTCAACATCTTCGAAACCCGAGCCGGAATTGATGGCAAGTCCATAAAAGTTATCATTGATGGAGGAAGTTGTCACAACCTTGCGAGCATCGACCTTTGTGAGAAACTCAAGTTACCATACATGGAGCACCCTCAACCCTATCATGTCAAATGGCTTGATGACAATGGCACCATTCAAATCAAACATAAGGTCAACGTCTCCTTCAAGATTGGTCCATATCAAGACACCGTCGAGTGTGATGTCGTGCCTATGACCGTGTGTCACATGCTCCTTGGAAGACCATGGCAATACGACAAGGGTGCCCTACACGATGGTACCTCCAACCAATACTCCTTTAAGTGGAATGACAAGACATTGGTGCTACAACCTATGACGCCAAGTCAAATTATCACTTCCAACATGACGTCGCTACCCAAGATAAAGCAAGCTAAGGACCCTTGTGAGATGAGTGGTGAGAGAGTGATTCACCAACACGTGAGTGAGAGCTACAAGCCCCACATGAGTGGAAAAATCATGAGTGCCACGTCGCAAGCCACCACACGTGAGAAGAGTGCTTTGAGCGTACCCAATACTAACAATCCTTCAAAAAACTCTTTCTCCTTGTTGTCGGTTTTGCAGGATACACAACCTCACCTACCACCTACAAGGAACACGCTACAAGATCTCCAACCACACCTGGATGACAAGATCAACTTCAAGATCTTCGACCAATTTGAACAAGGCTATGACACCGGAGATCCCACAACATACAAGTTCAAGACCTTGCGCACACCTTCCTCCCTATATGATGATGGAACTTCGTCGAGGACGACTCGTTTTGAAGCGGGAGGAGATGTTGCAGCCCAACACATGGCATTCACCATTGGTCCACACCATGCTACATCAACCACACCCTCAAAGGTGAACTCATTCCATACCCCACCCTCCTTTGGCTATCATTTGAATGGAATCCTACTTGATACACGTGCCAATGCTATGACCAGGACCATGACCATGACACCAAGAGGAGATGACAAGAGGACCCCAGTGATCAAGACCCCCAAGCAAGAGGCCTGGAAGAGAAGACGCAAGAAGCTGCTGAAGCTTGACCGGAGTCTCCGGTCCAGACCGGAGTCTCCGGTCTACCACACCGGAGTCTCCGGTCCATCTCCGGACCGACCCCCAAACCAGCGCCCAGGACAGTCAGAAGGCCCCTCCGGAGACGACACCGGAGATTGACCGAAGTCTCTGGTCTAGACCGGAGTCTCCGGCCATCACACCGGATTCTCCGGACCACGTGTATCGGGCTTGCGCGCCTCGGGTTGGGCCTGGCCCATGTAACGCCCAGAACTTCCTATTTATGCCTATTTTACCCCTAGCTCGTGGCTGGCCTATATATAAGCCCCCAACCCCTCCTTGAAACCCTAGATTTGATGATGAATGAAGGCTTGTGCCTAACCCTAGATGGGAACCCCTCTCTATAGTTAATCTATGAGTTGTACAAGGCCTTGGAGTTCGGTTGTTCGTCTCCAAGTCGTCAAGACCCTCCTCAAGTGTTTGGTCTCTCCTCATCAAGGATTCTAGTAGTGCTAGGTCTCTCCCTTTGGGATTCTACTTGGTTGCTACTCTCTCCTTTTGATTTGGATTCTATCATCCGCTTGCCAATCTCTCCTTTGGTGATTCTACCTAACGGTCTCTCGCCGAGGATTCTATTGGATTGGTTGTTCGAGCCAACGGGAGCAAATCGAATCGGGTTGTGTTAGCGTGTGTTTGTATCTTTACCTTGCATTTGTGTTGCGTTCATCGTGTTCATCGGGTTTCCCCTCACTCCCCGCATCAAATCCGTGAAGATCGGGCCACCCTAGGGTCAATCCCACAAGGGATCCCACATCAATTCAGTTATCAAAACAGAGTGTGAGAAGTGGTTACCTCCCCAAGATTGAACAAAGAAAGGGTGACACACTTTACCTTTAAGGTACGAATAACCTCACTTTTGATGGAAATGGACCTTTGGTTCAAAGAATACTTCCTTGTTGAAGTGTTGAGTTTAAACAACCAAGTGGATTATGCAAGTATTTGCATGGTTGGCACAAACCATGCACGTCATCACACAAGGTTCAAGTCCCTGCGAAAATAGCAAACAAAGTAAAAGAAAACGATTCGGTGTACGAACGGAGTTCGTTCACCCAATCGTGGAAAGAAACATGAAACGCTACAAAGAATTATAGGCTAGCTAGGGAGTTTCAAAGGTAGGTAAAATAAAATGAAGTACAATGGAACATGTAGAAGGTAACCCACTGACCTAAGGTTGTCAAAATAAAAATATTGAAGGGGTTATAACCTTTTTATACTTGTCCTTGCCCTTACTGTGATGTCTGTCTCTTGGTACGGGCGCGTGGTATGGACGGATCCCGCCCACTACGCCTCGTATTCTCTTTTTCCCTTTTTATGGTTCCGTCAGAGTTCGTACGACCGGGTGGTACGGGCGGGATACGCATGTACGGGTGGTTGTTATCCCCACTGGATCACCTTCACAGGCGCGTCCCACCGTACCGATGCTCGTTAAGAATATTGTCCCCTTCCTGGAGAATTTTCTTCTTCTTCTGATTTGTCACATGTCGTGGTATTGCCGACGAGTACGCCATGGAGGTGTCCTCACAGTGCGTGTTTAGAGACGTGGGGGAAGGCGGACGGTTGACGGGTGTGAGGTAACACAGCTTACTCAGGTTCATATCCCACGACGGTGGTGGAATACTACTCCTGCTATAAATCACTATAATGGAAATACACCGAGTTACAGGGATCGATTCGCTGTGCGAGGTATGAGTTAATTGGTGCCCTAAAGGCTCCCATAGGCCCGACTTATATAGTCGACAGGTCCTAGGGTTATAGGGAAAAGTCCTAGCCGGACAGGTTAGAGAGTCCTACACTGTCTATTACTAGTCTAGCGTGTCTTGCACTCCAAGGCTCCGGGTACGTCGGTGACTCCTCTGTAGCCTTCCTTTATCCAGCATGGGCCTCCCTTCTGGATCCATCTAACTGGGCCGCCCAGCAAGCCATGGGCCTTGCTACCAACTGTGGGCCACCCGGGTTATCCGGATAGAGAACATGCTATGAGGATACCCATATAGCATATCCCCAATAGTAGCCCCCGGAGAACTCCGAGATCTTGCGCTGTCTTGCCTCTTCACGTTGAATCCTCCGTCTAGATGGATGTTGGCAAATCGTCAAGAAACATCTTGTAGTCCTCCCAAAGAACACTGCAAGGTTTTCTCCGTCTTGAACTCGTAAGCCGGAGAATTGCTGAATCTTCTATCGTACTCTTCCGTAGCCGGATTGGATCCGTCCATGCCGAAATATTTCGATGTGATGGTTCACCTGCCAGTGACAGCTAGGGCGACGTAGACATGGGTCAGCAACGTCTCGTAACTTACACATGCAAAAAACGCAATCATGTCCGATTTTCCCGCGCGAGCGATATGAACCGTTGGCGGTGACGGTTGGCAATGAGGCGAAATTTCCGCGCATGCGCCCGCACACGTCGTCCACGCGTCAACCGTTCGATCATTCCGCACGAATCTTGATGCCGGATGTTATAAATTATAACAGCGATGGAAATTTTACTTTTCACCTCATTCTCCTCTGCATCATCTTCTTCCTCCAGCGAGCGCCTCCTTGAGCTCTACGCGCACAGTGCGAAAACCCCTAGCCCCTCGACCTTCCTCAATCACCACCGCAATCCTTCCATGGCCAGCAGCAGTTCTGCCCCCTCCATGTCAGCGTCAGGTGATGCCGCGGCGAAGCCAGAGAGCTCCATCGTCGTGGTGATTCCTAGATCCGTGGTGGTCGAAGCCACCGGCGGTGACCATAACTCAGCGGAGATGGAGCTGCTCGAAGAGGAGTACGACTCCCACAAGGGCGATTGGCGCGGTTCGGATATTACGGACCGCGATATCAAGGAATTGACCATCGAGGGCTACCTCCCTGTGAAGGAGGGACTCGCCTGGCAGGCGGCGCCGGCCGGCGAGGTCACACCTTCTCCCCAAGCCGGAGAAAATGTGTACCTCAAAGCACAACTGGTACGCGGCGTCTCCCTGCCCATCTCCAACTTTTTCCTTGCTGTCCTCAACCATTACCGAGTATAGCCTCAGAACCTCTCCCCCAATAGCATCTTAGCGCTTAACAACTACGCGGTGCTTTGCGAGGGTTATTTAGGGATTAGGCCTAGGCTAGATCTCTTCATATATTTCTTTACTGTCAAGCGTGAAACCGGAGCCGGCAAGGACGAGCTTAGAAATTGTGGCACCATTAGTTTTAAGATCCGGCCTGGCCGGCGGTTCCCCGACATCGCCAGCCACGAGTCTTGCAAGAACTGGCAGCGAGCGTACTTCTATGGCCCAGATATCCCACTGGCCGGCCGAGAAGTAACGTACCCGGACTTCGTCGATGGAGCTGCCGCCGAAGCCTCGACATGGAGATCCCAGGCCTCCCTTCCCTCCGACATTGACGCTTCCCGCGCTATAAGGCGGATAGAGTGGTTCGTAGATATGGGTCTGACTCGATTGGAGCTAGCCATGTGCTGGTACGTCAGGCAGATCCAGCCTCTGCAGCACCGCTTGAAGTTGATGCACGAGTATACCAACGAGAGGAAGGATAGCCTCCGCATCTCCGAGGACAACTTCTTGAGCGACTCCGTCAAGCTCCGCCTCAAGGACATCATCAAGGTGAAGGATAGGAAGTGTGGCTTCACCATCACCTACTACATGTTCGTAGAGAGCAAGTGCTCAAAGGTACCTGTTTATTTTTCGTGTATGACATATACTCCGGTTCTTCCGTCTAGCCATTACCATCTCATCTAACACGGTGGTTCTTCACTTAACAACTGAGCGACATATATGAGGATAGCATGGCTCCTCAAATCTATGATCCAAAGATGAAGGAAGTCACCGTCGTGTCCGACGACGATGCCCCGTTGGCGCGAAAGCGGAAGAGCTCCACCTTTGACGCTGCCGACGGAGGCAAGAAAAAGAAGACGGAGGGTGGAGCCTCCAAGAAGACTACCTCCGCCCTGGAGGCAGAGAAAAGAAAGGTTACAGGGATCCCCTTTGCCAAATCACCCCCTCTTGTGTAAGCTTCTTTCTCTCCGACATTGTCCATTGTTTGTCTTATTTCTGTACTTATACTTTTTGTACGTTTCAGGAAGAAAGCCACAACCAGTTTGAAGAAGACCTCCAAGACTTTGGGGGCTTCTAAAAACATTAAGGATATGTTGCATCGTGAAGTTTCTCCCCACGAATCTCCCGCCATCGCCCCTGTCACCCCTAGCGTCCAGCCTTCTTCCGCTCCGACAAGCTCTCAAGTGGACTCAGGTGCCTCCACCGAGCTTGATGTTGTCGGCGAACAGGCGACGCAGGAAAGTGCCGCAAACCAAATGGCTGAAGCTCCGGCTAAGGATGTCATCGGTTGCAGTAAGGCGGTGGTGGTAGGTGGTACATCTGTCGAAGGCGACACCTCCGCACCCAAGAAGACCATAGAGTTCCCGAAGATAGTCTATCCGGTGCTTACGCCGGGTAGCACTGCTCTGGTTCCTGGTGCGGCGCCGACATCTCCAACGTGTGGCCTTGAGGAGCTTCTCCGGCAAGCAGAAATATTGCAAGGAAACAGTTTGTCCTTCGGCAAGTTGCTTGCTGAGAGTGCTACAAACCTCAAGATCATCGCACTTGTAAGTTTTATTTGCCTTTTGCATTTCATATGAGTATCCCACTGTATCCCCCGAGGATTTAGATGGAAAACCATAGGTCTTTGCATCTAAATGCCTAAGAGTGACTAAGCTAAAAAAACTTCTCACTGTAGCCCCCAAGCATATAGTTTGAATGAATTATTCCGACTATATGTTTTGAGAGTAGCATACGCAGTATTTATAAATTTCGATACTGTAGCCCCCAAGCTTCTAGTTGTAACTGAATTAGTTTCGACTAGACGCTTAAAGAGAAGCTAAGCATATGACTGAGTTAAAAACTTTATACTGTAGCCCCCAAGCTTCTAGTTGAAAACTGAATTAGTTCCGACTAGATGCTTAAAGAAATACCAAGCATATCGTTAAGTTAAAATCTCTCGTTGTAGCCCCCGAGCTTCTAGGTGGAAATTTTCCGGCTAGATGCTCCAAGTAGACCGAACAACGTTTAACTTTCTTCTCTCCACAGAATGAGAATGCTCGGAGGGGTTTCGCCAATGACGAGTACCAGAAGATGCGCGCGCGGACTTGGAAGCCAAAAAGGGTAAAACTGCCTTCTTGAAGGAACAAATCATCAAGAGCAAGCGTTTGTTTTCCTTTCTTTTTCGTATTCCGACTTGTCTTGTGCCAACATTCTCCGAGTACTCACTATGTACTGTTCTTTTCTCCGACTTGCAGAAACCATTTCCAAGGCTAAGGATATTGTTGAGCAATCCAAGCATATTCAGCAGCTCGATAGCGAAAACAAGATCCTTAATCAGGAGAGAAAGGACATGCTGAAGATGCATGAAGATTCGATGAAAGCCTTGCAAGACTCCGCCAGTGAGGAGATGAACCGCTTGAAGGAGAAAATCACGATCTTGAAAGATTAGAAGAAAGCTGCTGATGAGCAAAATCAATGCCATCATGAAGCATACAAGATCCTCCGACAAGAACGGGACTCCATGGCGGAGACTCTCCAGCAAGCTGAGATAAGCATCTTCAGTAAGTGATTGTTCGTCTTAGATATCCGTAAGCTAGATACTCTGAACTTTTGAACTCATGCGCTCCTTTGTCGGAAATTCGCAGCTCCTATGGGTTTAACCCGATTGCCTTCTCCGCCAAAGGAATGCATGGTCCTTGCCGGCAACTTTATCAACACCGCCATCAAGCGGGCCAAGGAGATAGCCAAACCCCTCCAGATTGATATCAAGGCGTCGGACTCTATGGCGAAGTTCTCGAAGATCCTGCGCCGAGTCCCCGAGCGTATCTCAAGCTGGAAAGCTTCATGTGCACGGGCTGGTGCAAGGATGGCACTGTCCATGGTCAAGACACATTACGAAAATGCCGACATCGACATGGTGACCTCCGGTATCCCCGACGTAGACGACAAAGGCCAAAAGATAAACCATGAGTCTATCTTGGCGTCGCTCGCGGGTTATGACACCAGAGTCGTCGAGTTGGTCGACGTTAATGTCTTTGTGCCCATGAAAACCATCGACGGTGGCAACCAAAGCTCCTCCGAGTCCCTCAACACTACCGACTTTGAGGAAGGTGACTCTCTTGCTGCCGACGATGCTGCTTCCAAGTCGCCTACGCCAGAGGAATGAAAAACAATTTGTAATATTTGTTTCCTCTGTAATATGTATGCGGAAAAACTACTTGTTAACTTAAGGCGGAAAACAATGGTTGTTATTTCCTGCTACTCAAGAATTAGTTCCAGCATGTATATATTTTTTAAGCAAGTGTTGGCTTATCCATTACTCTAGTTTTTATGCTTGACTTTTCATGAGTCGGAAGACTCGTTGTCGGAACCATGTGCTCAGGCAATGATGCCCAATGGCACCGTCAATAACCTAAGCACAAAATCGCTGACAATAAGTGTCGAAAGTCACTACTTCAGAATCCACATAAAAATGACAAAGAATGTGTAGACCAGAAAACTTAAGCTAACGCCCGTAGGCGGAATTTTCACAAGTGCAATCGCAAAGCTTGTGCATAAAGGTTTTATACGATCCAAAAATGAACACTAAAGGAGGTAAAAGACTCAAAAATATGAGTGAACCAGAGAGTTTTATTTCATTGGTCATATAAGAGGTACACAATTAGATAAAAAATGCTAAGTGTAGAAATGACGTAGCTGTGCTATGTTCCATGGCCGATCAAGCTCCGGGTAGTCATCATCCGGGTCATGTCGCTTACGCTTATGATCCTTGTTGGGTCTATCCTTCAGTTCATGATTGTCAGCGAGGTAGTAAGACCCATTGAGCAGCGCCTTGGTTATCATGAACGGTCCTTCCCATGGCGGGGATAATTTGTGTGACTTCTTCTGCTTAAGTCGGAGCACCAGATCCCCCTCTTTAAACGAGTGATGCTGGACGCATCGACTATGGAAGTTGCGTAGCTTTTGCTGGTAGATGGCAGATCTTTGGCATGCCAAAACGCGCTCCTCCTCGAGAAGGTACACATCTAGGCGTATGGATTCTTCAGCACCATCTTCGTCGTAGGAGGCAACCCTTGGTGCATCGTGAAGTATGTCGGAAGGCTGGATGGCTTCTGCTCCATATACCAAGAAGTAAGGGGTGTAGCCGGCTCAGATGGCAATTCTTCCGCCCAGGCTCCAGCTTCTCTATGCAGCGGTGCCTCAAGACGTGGCTTTATTCCCTGCAGAATTAGTCCATTGGCTCTCTCAACCTGACCACTGGATTGTGGGTGTGCCACAGATGCAAGGTCAAGTCGGATGCCCTTCTCCCAACAATAATCCTCCACTTCTCTGAGTGACAAGTTGCTGCCGTTGTCGGTGATAATGCTATGTGGGAGACCAAATCTCACCACTAGATCCCGGACAAACCTGAGGGTAGTTGCCCCATAAAGCTTTCTAATGGGTTTAGCTTCTATCCATTTAGTGAATTTATCAACTGCTACTAGCAGATGTGTAAACCCACATGGTGCCGTTTGTAAAGGTCCCACCATGTCTAGCCCGCAGACTGCAAACGGCCAAGTTATTGGTATTGTTCGCAATTCTTCAGCAGGAACATGTGGTTATTGGGCATAATACTGGCATCCCATGCATGTCTCAACCAGCTTGTCGGCATCCGCCTTCGCAGTCAGCCAGTAGAATCCTTGCTATAAGGCTTTCACGACCAATGATCGAGGAGCGGCGTGATGCCCGCAATCTCCAAGATGGATTTCGTGTAGGATTTCAATACCTTCTTGCTAGGAAACACACTTAAGGTATACACCAGTAGTGCTTCTTTTGTAGAGCTGTCCAAATCCCGCTCAAAGATAAGGTCTCCTCCATTCCCCAACTGATAAAAATTGATGTACTTCATGTTCATCTATAAGAATATAGGATGCGTAAGTTAGTAGAGTGATCAAGTGTGTCGAATTTTAGGTATTTTGCAAGAGTTTTTGGAGGATCATGAATATTTATGAAAGAAACACGATGATAATAATGAATAAGTTTTTGTAAATATTTGCTTCCTTTGGTTTTGAAACTAAGTTTTTGATTCAAACGTCCAGTCTAACTAGGGTCTCCTATGGTCAGGATGGCTCTAATACCAACCTGTCAACACCCGGATTTTTAATCCCAGATGCATGTTATGCCATACATCGCAATCCCAGGATTACCATTTTTGCGAGACATAACATATTTGGATACCACAGTACATCATCCATTACAAACCATACATAAGGTCTTACACAAATAAGGATCTCATGATCTAGTTCTTAGTACAAATCAAGCAGCGGAAATACGTAATAATAAAGGTAGCGTAGGCGAAGCTCCATCTTCGGGTCCTGAGTAATCTTGGCGATGGGAGATGATCCTAGTTGTCGTAACCTTCCTGGGGTCCTTCGTCCTGGTACTCCTCTTCATAGTCTGGCCACGGGAATAGCCAGGGACAAAGCCATGAGTACTCTTTAAGTACTCGCTAACTAATACTAACAAGTGAAGGTGGTTTTTGTAATAGGATACTAAGCTCTAGGGTTGTTTTGCAAAAAGCCAGATTTACTTCTACTAAGTTCAGAAGCAAGAAAAGCTAGTTGAACTTTTATAACACCTAAGTGGGAACTTGTATTTCATATCACAACTCTGTTGTGGTCAAGTAAAAATCTCAATTCATTTTAAAAACATCTGACGGGGGAACAGTATGGCCACTCCAACTTTCCATAACCGTGGACGCGGCTATTCGAATAGTTTGACACTCTACAGAGATTGTACACTTTCACCACAACATTTGATACATCCGTCAGGAACAAATCCTGAATTCACCATACTCAGTATGCGGATAATCAATCCTGACCTTTCCATTACATGCCCTAGTATATGCACCTCTCCTGTGAGTTTGGCCTCCCAACCATAACCAACTGTCATCTTGGGTACTTCACAGGTGGACAATCTTCACAAGGTAGCCTCAGCTCAGACCTTGGCCGTGAGGGAACCCATACTAAGGTATATAAGTTTCCAGTCAAGCCCTACCCAAATTTCGGGTATTGTGGATGTACGGTAAAATTGGAATGGTATCGCATCCAGACAACCATCAGTTTTATAAAGGGCTAAGGCTCATGCCTTAACATTTTCATCATCAAAATCATCTGGTGTTCGGAAACACATGTCAAAACATCTCAGTAGAATGACTCATCATTCTAAGGTTTTCATAACCATTTTCCACCAAGTATTCCCATCTAAAGTTGATCAAGTTTTATGCTTAGCACTAGCATCTACAAGTGGGGGTGAGTACTAATGAGGGGTGGTAAACAAGTGTAGTTTAACTAGGTTCAATCTCAAGCCTTAGGATGACATCAAGATTATCTAGCTTAGGCCAAATTTAATGCTCTTTATGCAACCTTCAATTATCTTTCTAGTATCTACAATTTACTCAAGTAAACTCTAAGTAATAGCTTTGATAAAGAAATAAAGTAGAAAAGCTTGTAAGTAAAACTAGGAATGGGGTTATCAAGTGGGGATGATCACATATTCTTAAGACATATAGTTGGCATGGTAACAAGCAAGTATTAGCTTGCATAGGTCAACTTGATTAGTAAGTCTTGCATCAGTATCAGTATAAGCTTGCCTTGTGCAGAGCAGTGGTTGAAGTTCTCCTCGGCTTCTTCTTCGTAGTATCCTCCTTCCTCCTCATATCCTTGGTCGGTACTAGCGTCTATGAATAAATACGAGGTACACAATCACCAAACAATACTTAACTAATTTCAATCATCACACAAAGGTGTTCTATAGATGATCTAGCATCATCACTAATATCACAAGAATAAAGCATTTGTCTTATTTATTTATTTTTAGAAAAGTAATTTCTACTCATTGAAAAACTACTTAAGATTTAATATTCTCCAAACCAAACATGGGATCATGTTGACACATGTCATCACCACATATTTCAGTACATGGGAATGTGATTTAAAGTGGTGTCACAATTTAATAAGGTTTAACCTTTTTATTTTAAATAATTAAAGTGGCTAGAAATGCCTATGTGGCATTCTTTTATTACTTGAACATTATTTCTGTAAGTAAACCCATATGTTTTTATATATTATGAAAGGTATGATCAAATGTGATTTTTGAGAGTTGGAATCAACTCAAAAGCTATTATGGTTGAAATTTGAAAAATGTTTGAATGCAGAAAAGCTTCTGACTTGTTATTTTTACCAAGGTTGATCTATAGATCCAACTGATTTGAATCCAACGGGCTTGGATTAAGCATTTCAATACCTTTCTAACAAAATTGGTTTCATTCAATTTGGTTCACTGAATCGAGCTGGGTTGATTTTTTAAACTGGGTATAGAACTAAGTTTGAATATAAATAGAAAAAGCTAAGTTCAAATGAGTGGGATGCGCGGGAAAGGTTAATGGGCCGGCCCAGTGTCACTCCGCAGCGCGGGGCTCAGCTGACAGGGGTACCACCAGTCAGTGGCTCATAACACGCGAAGCGGTACGGGGCGATCTTGGTCGCACAATCTAAGTCTAATCGAACGGCTATGGCTCATCGTCCACGTCGGGCAGCGCCGGCGAGACAGAACCCTAACACGGCAGGTGGGGGTCGTGGGAGGATCACCGGGGATCGGGCAAGGGTCGGCGATGGGGGCAAACGACGAAGTCGATGACGGCGATTCTCCTGGCACCGGCAGCTCCTCCTGGGGCGGCTCCAATCGATGGCTTCCTTCTTCTCCAGCAGCGGTGGGCTCCGGTGAAATTCCGGCGATGCGCTACTTGCCTTGCTCCGGGAGTGAGGTGGGGTGGTTCTGGGTGAGAGGGTACTAGAATGGTGTGAAGAAATCGAGCGGGGGAGGCCTCTATTTATAGTGGCGAGAGGGGACCGACGGGCGCGGGCTGAGCTTGTTGTGGTCGACGACACAGAGGGCTAACGGCGTGGGTGATGTTAGGGGGCGGTGATGTGCTCCCTGGCGAAGCTCAACGGCGTGGTGGCGAGGCGTGGGGCGGTGCTGATCAGTCGGAACGCTTCGGCTCTCTAAGCGTGTCCGACGGAGGTTTTGATGGCGCACAGTGCGCGTGGTCCGTGCGGCGGCGAACGGGCGTGTCTGCGGGGTTGTTGGGGTGGTGGTGATCACGCGTGCACGCGGCGAAGGCAGCGTGCGGTCTGTGGGCGTGTGTCGAGGGTGGCGCACGGGCGTGCTCTCGTCATGCTCGCAGAGAGGCTTGGCATGGCTTGGGCGTGTGGTCTAGTGGCTGGCATTGCTCGAGGCTGGGACAGGGAGTGGCGGTGGGGTGTTGGCTAGCTCCCAGACAAGGTTGGCGAGGCTAGTGTTGCTCGTAGCTTGCTGTCGACCATGGGGTGGCAATGGTGCTCTCGGCCTGCTCACCATTGATGACAATGGCCAACTTACAGTGGTGCTAGATATTAGTTAAGGTTGCTATATGATCTACTAAGGCTAGTTGTAACCAGAGAGGGAACAAGTTAGGCCCAAAACACAATTAAAAACAGTGAATTTGATTTGGTTGATTTGAATCTGCAAACTGTTTGATGCAATGGACGCATGAACTTAAGTTTTGAATTTTGAAAATATTTTTGGTGGGTGTGCTAGGCATGTGTTGAGGGTTCTGTGGATGCTTGGGTTTTGAAAATTGAGCTTGTTTGAGGGGTTTTTGAAATAGTGGGATCTTCCCATATGAAATAGATTCAATTTTAAACTGTCATTTAAACTAAGCATTTAAATGTTTTTGGATGATCACAAAGTGGGCCTTGGTACCTTGGTATGAGTACTATCAAGGGGTGCAAAGATCCATACATGTTTCTGTTAAGTTCTAAAAGTTAAGGATAGCCAAAGTAGGCATGGGAGTTAATTTGGGGTAAGTTGCGGACCGTATTGCAGGTCCAAAGCAACGTGGTCCTAGGTATGGTCCTTCCCGGGCCTCGTGGATCTTGTCTATCCGCGAACGCGCATCGTATGGCTCCAGGCTTCTTTTCTTCTTGTCAACAGGGGATGGGCTGCGTGAACAACGAGGGCCTCCTCCGCCATGGTGACTGCTAGGTGGCGATGGAGGTAGAGGTGGCGGTGGGTTAGCCTTCTTGCTGTTACCCTCCTACGACGCCTCACGCTTGTCTCGGTTGCTTGTCGGACGCGGAGGGTCATGGCGCGACCTGCTCTTGTGTCCCTGGTTGCTCTCTCCGTCATGACGGGTCTGCTCCGCGTTGTCGCGGATGACGATGCCGCTTTGCCTTGGCGGTGGAATATCCATACGACGGTGAGCCTTGGTGTCTTCGCGATGTAGGGGGAGCGGGGTGGTGGCGATGGGCGACGAGGTTGGGATTTGTCTCCGTGGTCGAAGGATATGGGGATAGCATCCTTCCTGTTACGCGCATCCCTTCGTCTTCGTTCTGACGAACCCGTCTGGGACCCCAACAAGAGGAGATCTGTCCCTTGGTGGCTTATGCTGGCTAGACTGGCAAAACGCTGGGTCAGACTCAAGCCTCTAAGAGGTGGCATTTTCCTGCTGTTTCATCGCCTTGGCCACTAGGTTATAGACCTGGTCCACCGCCTCAGGCGATCTATCATGCTCTAGAAGGGTCTTGGCGATGGCGAGGTTGAGGAGAGGAGTGGGCATCACCTGCCTGCCTTCACTGTTAATGTATGGCTTGGCATGTGCCGGCTTCGGGGGAGCCCATCCTAGGTTTTGCCGCACACCAGGATTGTTGATGACGCGAGCCAGAGCTTTCTTGGCCTTCTGCTGCTACAGCAGAGTCTTGTACTCGGCCTCCATTCACTACAAGAAATGTGTTATTCTATGACCTTCTCATAGTGACCGTGGACAAAATCGTCATAAAGTTATGACGATTTCGCACCAGATGGTCGTAAGACATTAGGGAGGTTCAAAACCTTACAAAGTTACGACGATTTTGCCTAGGAACATCATAGTTTCATTAGCTCAAATCGTCATAATCTGACGGATATAGCCTATGACGTTATTTGTACCTCACTACGACGATTTGAAATCGTCATGACGTCCAAATTAAGATAGGTTCAAATTGGTAGTCGGCCACATCAGCAATTGCGCCTATGTGTCATGTCTATGTGTCAGTTTTTTATTACATGTCATATTAGTGTGTTAATATCTACTTGTCTATGTGTTAGTTTTTAACTACGTGTCATATTTGTCATATTTGTGTGTTAATATATGCTTACGTGTCAGCAATTGTGTATATGTGTTATGTCTATGTGTCAGTTTTTTTATTACATGTCATATTAGTGTGTTAATATCTACTTGTCTATGTGTTAGTTTTTGACTACGTGTCATATTTGTGTGTTAATATATGCTTACGTGTCATATTTATGTGTTAATATATGCCTACATGGCGCTGCTCGAATCTACTGACTGGGATCGAAAGCAAATTGCCCAGATTGCCTTATAGATTATTTGCAAAAAAGAATGGGGGTGGGGATTCGAACCTGGCGCACCTTACCACCACACCAACCATTCTTTCTTGTTTTACTACTACAACGCACCCATATATCTATTCAAACACCCATATATCTATTCAAACATTGCGCTGGGCTGAGTCCTCTGCGGTAATGGGCCTCGGTGGGAAGGGACTCGGCCGCGATGGGCTCGGTGGGAAGGGAATTAGCCGCGATGGGCCTTAGTAGGAAGGGTAAGATTAGGGCCCGGCCAGATCCGCCCCTTTAGTTTTTTTCATTTTCTTAATTCTTTTGTAACTTTTTCATAATAAGTCTAAAATAATTGATTTTTGTTTCTAATTTTTTATAAAATCCAGTAGAACATCTTACGGTATTAATTAGCAATACTTTGATTAATTAAAAATAGTGGATTTACTAATCCCATATTAGTCCATAGTAGGGACAATACCATAATTCAAAATATGAGTTTGAAACTAGGGAGTGACTATTCTCGTATAGGGATTGAGTCTTATTAAAAAGTTTCGATGGATCTCTAAAGAAACATGATATTGTGAGTCTAAAAATGGTTTTTTCCAAAAATTATGAGCATCGGATCATGTACCTGTAGTTCAAATCGGACCCACTTCCTACCGATTCGGCAGGAATTTGTCTTTTTCTCCAGGGGTGAACGGAAAGGTTTAAGATACCCCGGTTGGTACATTGTCCATGTAAGGTGGTCTAATATTTTTACAAAATGTGGTGGTACCATTCTAAAACTGTCATTTGATGGTTGCTTCACAAAATGCCCCGGTTTTTACGCTCGGAAAATGGAAAACGTCCTCCTGCAACATTGTTCGCCATCCCATGAATACATGTGTGCATAATACAGGTGCATTATCACAAACTATGCCCTAATTCTAGCCATAACATTGGTCATTTGACCCGAAAGCCATGAAATCTCGAACATGATAGGTCATTTTGTGAAGTTTTTTGAGACACTTGCAATATACCAAGTTTGGTATTTTTCCTTGCAACTATGTCATATAAGAAGACACCACGCGAAGGATTTTCATTGATCGGACCTTTTTTGAATTTTTTATGCCCGTTTCAAACAATGGTCAAAACGGCGGGCACGAAGGTTCTTAGCTAGGGGCTGAGCTTCGCAAAACTTGCAGTGGATCTCTGAAGAAATAGCATATTGTGAGTCTAAAAATGATTTTTTCCAAAAATCATGAGCATCGAATCATGTACCTGTAGTTCAAACCGGACCCACTTCCTACCGATTCGGCATGAATTTGTCTTTTTTGCCACAGGTGGAAGGAAAGGTTTGAGATATCCCGGTTGGGACATTTGTCCATGTAAGGTGGCCCATTATTTTTGAAAAATGGGGTGGTAGAATTTTGAAACTTTAATTTGGTGGTTCCTTCATAAAACGCCGCGTTTTTTGCGCTCGGAAAATGGAAAATGGATTTTCCGTGCGTCAAAATAGAAAACTTCCTCCTGCAACATTGTTCGCCATCCCATGATGCACATGTGTGCATGATATGGGTGCATTATCACAAACTATGCCCTGATTCTAGCCATAACATTGGTCATTTGACCCGAAAGCCATGAAACCTCGAACATGATAGGTCATTTTGTGAAGGTGTTTTTGAGACATACTCAATTTACCAAGTTTGGTATTTTTCCTTGCAACTATGTCACAAAATAAGACACAACGCGAAGGATTTGTGTTGATCGGACCTTTTTTGAATTTTTTATGCCCGTTTCAAACAATGGTCAAAACGGCGGGCACGGAGGTATCTTAGCTAGGGGCTGAGGCTCGCAAAACTTGCATTGGATCTCTGAAGAAATAGCATATTGTGAGTCTAAAAATGATTTTTTCCAAAAATCATGAGCATCGAATCATGTACTTGTAGTTCAAACCGGACCCAATTCCTACGGATTCGGCAGAAATTTGTCTTTTTTGTCACGGGTGGAAGGAAAGGTTTGAGATATCCTGGTTGGGAAATTTGTCCATGTAAGGTGGCCTATTATTTTTGAAAAATGGGGTGGTAGAATTTTGAAACTTTAATTTGGTGGTTCCTGCATAAAACGCCCCGTTTTTTGCGCTCAGAAAATGGAAAATGGATTTTCCGTGCGTCGAAATGGAAAACTTCCTCCTGCAACATTTTTCGCCATCCCATGATGCACATGTGTGCATAATACGGGTGCATTATCACAAACTATGCCCTGATTCTAGCCATAACATTGGTCATTTGACCCGAAAGCCATGAAACCTCGAACATGATAGGTCATTTTGTGAAGGTGTTTTTGAGACATACTAAATTTACCAAGTTTGGTATTTTTCCTTGCAACTATGTCATACAAGAAGACACCACGCGAAGGATTTGCATTGATCGGACCTTTTTTGATTTTTTATGCCCGTTTCAAACGATGGTCAAAATGGAGAGCACGGAGGTTCTTAGCTAGGGGCTGAGGCTCGCAAAACTTGCATTGGATCTCTGAAGAAATAGCATATTGTGAGTCTAAAAATGATTTTTTCCAAAAATCATGAGAATCGGATCATGTACATGTAGTTCAAACCGGACCCACTTCCTACCGATTTGACAGAAATTTGTCTGTTTTGTCACGGGTGGAAGGAAAGGTTTGAGATATCCCGGTTGGGACATTTGTCCATGTAAGGTGGCCTATTATTTTTGAAAAACGGGGTGGTAGAATTTTGAAACTTTAATTTGGTGGTTCCTTCATAAAACGCCGCATTTTTTGCGCTTGGAAAATGGAAAATGGATTTTCCATGCGTCAAAATGGAAAACTTCCTCCTGCAACATTGTTCGCCATCCCATGATGCACATGTGTGCATAATACGGGTGCATTATCACAAACTATGCCCTGATTCTAGCCATAACATTGGTCATTTGACCCGAAAGCCATGAAACCTCGAACATGATAGGTCATTTTGTGAAAGTTTTTTTGAGACATACTCAATTTACAACATTTGGTATTTTTCCTTAAAACTATGTCATATAATAAGACATCACGCGAAGGATTTGTGTTGATCAGACCGTTTTTGAATTTTTTATGCCCGTTTTAGACTATGGTCAAAACAGCGGGCACAGAGGTTCTTATCTAGGGGCTGAGGCTCACTAAACTTGCATTGGATCTCTGAAGAAACAACATATTGTGAGTCTAAAAATGATTTTTTCAAAAAATCATGGGCATCAGATCATGTACCTATAGTTCAAACCGGACCCACTTTCTTCCGATTTGGCAGGAATTTGTCTTTTTTGCCACAGGTGGAAGGAAAGGTTTGAGATATCCCGATTGGGACATTTGTCCATGTAAGGTGGCCTATTATTTTTGAAAAATGGGGTGGTGGAATTTTGAAACTTTAATTTGGTGGTTACTTCATAAAACGCCCCGTTTTTTGCACTCGAAAAAGGGAAAATAGGTTTTTTGAGAATACCTTTTCAAGATTACATGAAAAAATTGTGCTCGCTTATGCATTTTAGAATGCCGAGCAATTTTATCCCAGGAAATTTTCATTTTTGTTGGAAAAAAAAGACATTTTCTATTTTCCAAGTACAAAAAACGAGGTGTTTTATGAACCAACCAATCAAAACAGCGGAAAGATGTCTCCCACGGATCATCCTCATCTGCCTGATCTGGACCGTTCAGCGTCGATCCAATGCCTGGTAGGTCACCCGAAGAAGCACACAACTCCATCTGTCGAACAAAAACCTAGATCGCGTCGAGTGCCCTCACGCCGCCCCCTTCCTTGCCTTATCTTGTGCCTTGTCGATTCCCCTATCTTGTGCTCGTCCTCCCTACCGTCGCCGCTGTCGACGCCGCGCCGCACCCAAATCCATATCCACCTCTCCATGCGCTGTCAACGCCGCGTCGTACCCCTCGTCCCCACCCGGATCTCTCGCCCCACCTCCAACCCCTTGGATAGCGGCGTCGACGCCACGCCGCACCCTCCATTTCCCCTCAGATCGCCTCGCCCATCACTGCCCCCGATAGAACGAATCCTCTGTTGGCGCCACCCTCGACCCCCTAGCCAGAGATGGGGCTAGTCCCTTCCCTCCCTTCTCCACCAACACAAGATCCATCACCGGTTGCAAAGAAACACGGAAACCCCATCTTCTAGGGTTTCAAACGGCATGGCAATGGGGGCAGGGAAAGGTATGGCGTCGAGGACCCTGGCCGGGTCAGAGGCGGCGAGCTTCATGTTGATCCGACTGCGGTACACACCGGCGAGAAGGTGCTCGGTGATTGGGAGGTGGTCCGCGAGAGCGTCTACATCAAGGTATACTGCCCCGCGTCCCTCAAACACTATTCGTCCGACCCCTTCTCTCTCTTTCCATCCCACTCCCTCTCTTGATAGCGTTCTCTCTAACAATCCCCCTCTGTCTCTCTCTGCAGGCTCCCCTAGATGCGACTATGAGTTGCGATGACATCGACAGCAGCGGAGGAGTTAGAGGTCAAGGTGTATGAGGAGGAGCTCCTGGACTACCTTCATCTGCGTCGATCCATGTAACTCCCTCATTGTATCTTCGCTCCTACACTACCTTTCTATGCGTCCTGCCATTATAGATCTCAGCATTTTCTGTCCCTTGTGGTTGCTATGTATCGTTTTTGCACAG
Organism: Avena insularis; assembly: GCA_023614405.1. NCBI lineage: Eukaryota > Viridiplantae > Streptophyta > Magnoliopsida > Poales > Poaceae > Avena > Avena insularis. The sequence continues at coordinate 97,970,206 of CM042695.1, forward strand.
GATGTGTTTTTGTCCAAACTGCTAGGAAGTGATAGACTACTAGTAGAAGGAAATGTAATTGCCGGATTTTTACTGCAGTTTATCTTTGTGTGCAATCAAATGATATGAGAAAATGAATATTAGTGTTGAAAAATGAACTTTCTCAATGCTTTTGATACCCAATCAGTCTACTCGCACTACTCTGAAACTTGTCTACTCCACTGAGTACTTGACTTGTATGTGTCCTGTCATCTCTTGTGTTTTTTCAGGTTGGAATCCTAATGGAGGAGCAAGGAGGGGCGAGTACCAGACGATGGACTGGGAGGATGTGTCAGCGGCCGAGGTCTCCGGTAGCCTGTTGTTCAGTGGACAAGAGCAGATCATGGAGGACGAAGTGAACACCAGTTTTCCCAAGATCACCTTCGCCTTCATCTCGTTGCAGTTTAAGTGGTGATTCGACTAACATATCTCATTGCAGTTGAAGTACTAGTATATATTCTAATGCATGTCTCAATACTTATTGTGGATCTGTGTATATCCTGATGCATGTCTCAATAGTATCTATTGTGCCCATATTAAATTTTTATAACCTCTCTGACCAAACAATGGCTTAATGTCCTCATATACCTTCCTTTATTTTGAGAGAGGCTCCATACATGCTCCAGGATTGCTCGATTTATTTATGGAGAAAGAGATGTCTGAACTGGGATGTTTATTGGCTCTCTTTTGTTGTACCTATCTAAACTGATGCTTCTATTTTGGTTATGCTAGAGTAATGCATCAACTTAATAATTTTGAAAACCTTGAGCTAATATGTATGCCAATCCTACTAAGTTCTATTTTTTAGAGCTTTGGGAAATGACTTATTGTATATTTACCAAACATTTTTTTCCACCATTGTTGTATCCAGTACACAGTTATATTTGATTAAATTCTCTTGCTTACAAGTTATTATTTATTCCCAGACACAAATGTGTGGTGATGTGCCTTGCTGAACCAGGGGAGTTACCTGTATGCTACATTTCATGCTACAGCGCACCAAACCTAGCCATGGCACCGCGTTCATATCGTCGAGTTCACCGCGCTGCAACTGCAGAGTCGCTTCCTTCTCTGGATTAGATAAGTCCTTGATTTAACCTCTTTGTGTCCCTTGTTACTTGGTTGATAGGCCACTGCTGTACATGTTCCTTTATATTTAGGCTCTGATGCGAGTGACAATAATCTCAGTGTAAAACTGGAATTGAACATACATCGTGTTATGGATCATATGCTAAATTAATAGGTGTATTCATGCATTATAAATTTGAGTTGAATTCATGTATGTATCATTGTCTGATATGATACCTAAATTAGGACTATTAGCTATTAGCTGCTCATAGGCTATACAGGTGCATTTCTGTTTTGAATGTTGTTCTTGCAGGATAGATACATATTGTTTCATAGCATGGTAAAGTTCTATTTGATAGTTATGGTCTGATTATAATTTTTTTTGGAAGCATGCATGCTGTGTTATTTGATATACCATAAGCAGTTAGCAACTTGATGTGTTGTTTGTGTAGGGGAGAGGTCCTGATAATGCAATAGCAAGGGGCATCTAGCTTTGGAGTCGAGTTTGGTTGGCTGGTAGGATATGCTTTGTTTCCTCATGCTTTGACCGTCGATGGATGTTACCTGTTCAAGGGATATGGTCCTCTAGTGGTTTTACATTCTGTTGCAGCCTTGTATTATGATGGAAGGTTCAATTTGTATTGTATTTTTATACCTGGATTATTATTTTGTATATCAGTATCTGCCATTTGAACATCGGAAATATTGTAATAGAGTTATGCAGATTCGTTTTTTGTTGTATTTTCAAACCTGGATTATTATTTTGTATATCAGTATCTGTGATTGAAACAATGAAAACATCTTTATATTCCTGATTATCAAATATAATTGATGTACTCAGTTCTGATTAAATTATTTGTTGTTAAATTATTAACAAATCATGAAAAAAAAACTGGACAAGTGCTGTATGAAAATTGAAACTGAAAAGCAGGCCTGTCCTAAAAAGAAATGTATCATAAAAAGGCCGAGGTCCAAAATAGAAAAGAGGCCATAAAAAGTCTAAGGCCTGAGAGAGACACACCATAAAAGGCCGACGACTAGAAAAAGAAAATCCAGAATTATTAGGCTTAGCCCAAGTAAGCAACTAAAATGGACTGAGCTGATTTTGATTTAAGACGATTTCATTTCGTAACAATTTTGCCACGTAGAATCGGCCATGTAGGATCTGAGTCGGCCTGGCTAGATGGTCCATGACGATATTGGATCGTCATAGACGTTATGACGATTCAATATCGTCATAGACGGTTATGACGATTTTACCAAAAACGTCGTTATAGTTCATTTGCGACGCCCAGCTTTCGACGATCTCAAAATCGTCATAAACAGACTACTATGACGATTCTGTGACAAAAATTAAGGGTCATATATAGCCAGATTCCTTGTAGTGATTGCTCTAGCTTTCTCTATGGATTTTTGCGCCTTGACCAGATCTCGATCTAGCTTTGCGCCTTTCTCCGTGCTGGCCTGCGCTTCCTCCAACAGCTGCTGGCACTTCTCGTCAAGCTGGGTCACATTCCGGATATGAGCTACGGTCAATGGCTCAACGAGGAGATTGTCGTACATTACTCTATCAGCTGGAGTAACTTGGGCAGCAGCAGACGTAGATGTTGGAGGCGACAAGTTTCTGGTGTTGCTGTTGCTCGGTCCGGTGCCGAGTTCCTGCGGCTGTTGCATTGGGTTAGGCGGAGGGGGCATGACCTTTGCGCGATCATTGTCGGCAGCAACAGGTGATCCCTTCCCTTTGTCCAGAGCTATAGGCGGAGCTCTTCCGTATTGATCTTCATCCATCGTCATCCCGATGGTGAGAACACTTCTCGGGACGTGACGGCATTGTTGGCCTGCTCGTCGCGCGTGTACTCCTCATCCATCTCCTGCATGGCAGAGTCTAGCTCCTCCGGGCTGAAATCTATCTCCTCCGAATCTGCACTGAAGTCGGCGTAGAGCGCGTCAATCATAGAGTCGGAGGGTGCCAGGGCTTCCTCGATGACGGGGGGTGGAGGTGCGACGGGCGCGATGATGACTGGAGGTGGTGGCACAACTGCGGCAATGGCGGCCGGAGGCGGTGGTGGAGGTTGCTGAGGCGGCGGCGCTCCGTCAATGAGCGCAAGATCCGCTGGTTGCCCGATCTCAGCGTGGTTGACGGTGTTCACCATACTTTGAAGGTGAGACGTCCTAAAGCTTGCTACCACCTTAGAGAATGCCGGAGAAGAGTTCATTGGTCCAATCCTTCCACAAAGTGATACATAGCATCATCATTGGGGTAGTGTGCCAGATCGACTCGTATACGGAGCCACCTAGCAAGGTAATCGTGGGGGTTTTCGCCCTCTCTCTGAACGCAACATGCCAGATCGAAGATGGTAACCACGTCGACAAACTTGGATCTCTGTTGTCCAGACGCACGGACGAAGCCGACGGACTTGCAGTGATCTTCCACCGTTATATCCTGCACAGGGGCGGTTTGGGTGGGCCTTGAATTTTTGTGATCTTTGCCGGCAAACTCCGAAGAGAGATCCGACATTGATCCTTCCGCGAACGTATCCTTCCCGTAGGTGGTCCGTGCGGGTCTTGATGCTCCTCCGACTTCCAGGGAACTAGTGCCCGAGTCGGTTTCGCCAATGAAGAGGTGGATGTCGCCGATGGGACGATCGAGCATCACGTAGGGTTTGTATTCGCCGGGATCCAGAACTCATCGGGAGGGACGATCGGAATGTTGCCGGATAAGAGAACACGACCGATGGCTACGGTTTTGCCGATTCCCGCGAAGAACTTGGTCCTCGCCCGCTGAAGAGCCTGAAGCGCATCTTGCCTCATAGTGGGAGCCAAATGTCGTGGTATTGCCGACGAGTACGCCATGGAGGGGTCCTTGCAGTGCATGTTTATAGACGTGGGGGGAGGCGGACGGTTGACGGGTACGAGGTAACATAGCTTACCCAGGTTCAGATCCCACGACGGTGGCGGATTCCTGCTCCTGCTATAAATCACTATAATGGCAATACGCCGAGTTATAGGGATCGATTCGCTGTGCGAGGTATGAGTTAATTGGTGCCTTAAAGGCTCCCATAGTACCGACTTATATAGTCGTCAGGTCGTAGGGTTACAAGGAAAAGTCCTAGACGGACAGGTTACAGAGTCCTACACTATTTATTACTAGTCTAGCATGTCTTGCACTCCAAGGCTCCGGGTACGTCGGTGACTCCTCCGTAGCCTTCCTTTATCCGTCATAGGCCTCCCTTCTAGATCCATCTAACTGGGCCGCCCAGCAGGCCATGGGTCTTGCTACCAACTGTGGGCCACCCGGGTTATACGGATAGAGGACATGCTATGGGGATACCCATATAGCATATCCCCAACATCACAGGAGCAGTACGGGCGTGCGGTACGTATGGATTCGCCCGTACTGCTGCTCGTTATGCGCATTCTTATCTCTGGAACAATGTAACATCCCAGCATTAGAGCTTAGAAATAAGCTGAACTCAGATGTGTGCATTGCATTCATGCATAGAAAATCGGAATAATTTTCGCGCTTTTAAACAAAACTGGTCAAAGTGATTGGAGCTTCTCTTAACTTGATGGAATTAAAGTAGATTATCAAGTTAACTGCGATAAGTTTCAATATGACCTTGGACAAAACCTTATTTGGTTAAACATGATTTGATCTAAGGATAGATCAAATATAATAGAATGTTACTCATATTACATTGTTTAAAGGATTAATATTTGATCCTTAAGAGATCCTATCATAATATTTAGCCAACAACTCATAAATGCCAAGTTAAGATTATAACTAAAGTAATCTAAATGTAATGACTAATCCTGACTATCTTGTTCTTATCTATTCTTACTATGAGTATCATAGTAATACTTGACCTTAACCTGTTTAATGAGTTGGAGTTGGAAAGAGACTAAGTCAAGATCATTCACTATATATCTTTCTTTCTATGACAATCTTTATGGAACTTATCTTAATATCTGTTGTTCATCAATGTTGGGTAATTCCCCATTGATTCATAAATTCTTTAACTATCAATCATTGATCTACTATTTCTTGATCTTATCATAACATCTACTTAAATCTTTTAAAGAGGGCATAGTCCATAAATAACCTTAATCCAATATGAGATACTAAGAAGATAAATTCAAGACAATGAAAAGTAGGAATGATAAAGCTTTACTTAGCCAACTAAGAACTTAAGTAATAAATGATGAAAGGATTATAATGGTAAGGCTTTAGCCACCAATATTGAATGCTTATATTTAGTATAAGTAATACTAGTGGGTAGAACATAATTGGAACCTTAGTAGAGATAAATGATCATAGAGTAGTCATTGCAAATCACATAAATCTAATTTAGGGATTGAAGTGTGAATCATTAGAGTAAAGGGAATATAAGATGGTGTTTTTCAAGTAAAGCTAGTGTAGTATGGAGTTCAAGAAGTAGTGTTATTCATCTTAAGGGATAGTCAACTTTAGAGAAAGATTAGTGATGGAAGATTAAGGAAGATTGGGAGTAGAGTTTGAAGGAACTACTGGTTGGATGGAAGATTATCAACAGTAGAATAGTAAATACAACCAAGCAAGGATATGAGAAAGCTATGAAGTACCTTTGTATCAAACTCATTGGATTCATCCATGAGTTTAGAAGAATAAAAGGTGAATAAGAATGTTTGGTGAAGTAAAGCTCATCATGTTAATCATGATGATGGATAGGAAGAGGTAGTATATCTAGGAAAGGAATTCCTTATTTAAAGATCCAGAATTGTGAATTATGGAAAATAGATATTCTTGGTAAACAACCAACTTTAAATCTCAAATCAAACATAATACCCATCTCATGCTATTGATCCATCATCTGATGTCTATAACACTTTATAGAAATATTTTCCTATAGTAAATCACATAAGCACATCTCTGTTAATTCCAACCATCATAACTATATGTGCTTAAGTATATCCTTATCAATTCCTTTCTATAAAACATTCTAATTATAACTTACCATTATAAAAGGTGATGTCATCAAATATCCCAAACAGAAAACAATATGTTTGGTGGTTGAATCTTTAACCACATCCATAAAGGAGTCTAAGTATTTCAAGACAAAATCCTAAAACCAAAGGTAAATAATCATAATTTGAAATCCTAAACCTCCTTATCTATCATAATAAAATAGATACATTGACATTTTCCTAATCAATGGGAGTAGTAATAACTATATCAATGTCTTTTATATGTCATGCATTAAATAAAGATATAGGATCATTATACATATAAAAGTTTGTATTCAAACTATGAGCCAACTAGAGTTAAGTTTATAAAAAAATAAGAAAATATCATTCAAGAAATCCCTAACTAAAATAGGAGAGAAAAATAATAAGAAAAGTTTCTACAAACTATTAAAAAGGGGTTCATATTGAGTAAACAAAAGAAATACAAAAAGATGATATAATACAAATTCACAAATGATACAAAATATATTTTAGTATTGTTGCAAATATCCAGCAAATAAATCATACAAAGAAAGGTTCAAAATATAAAACAAATTCAAATCTGAATAAGAAAACGGAAAATAGAAAAAGGATAAAACAAATAAAAAACACAACCTGGCCATGGCCCAATACCACTATACCTATATGACGCCCTGTGCAGCCCACAACAGCCCAGTAACCAGCCCAGTTCTTTTCCATCTATGACTGACAAGTGGGGTCAGGAGAGGAATGCGGGTTGAGCCAAAAGAATTCACTTCTTTTCCTCACCCGAAAACATAACTCGTCAGAGTTCATCGTCCCGGCCAACTCCGACCATCCCTCGCCTGAGCGCTGGGCGTTGCGCCGGCCGTGGAACCATCTATCTAGGACCAGGGTGGAGGCCGGCCAGAATCTTGGGAATCGGCGATCATCTTCCTCGCCGCCGCATGGCCATTACCATCGATTAAATCCGTTGTCACCTCCCCCAAGCCTCCGCTTATCATCATCAGGGTGAGTTCCTGAACCTTCCAGTAACATTCAATCCCCGGACTCATTGTAAATCGCCGTTTCACCTTGCACCACCGTCGGAGCTCGTCGGAGCTGAAGCTCCGATGACTATTTCCGAGCGGCGCCGCCATTCTTAGGTTCAGTAGGTTGTGCTTGTTCGAACTAGGCTTATCTCGCTTGCTAGGGCGCCGTAGATCATCGACGGTGACCACTCACCGACGGCGATGGTGGTGCTGACGCCATCGCTGCGTCATGCTCACCTCATGATCGAGCCACGTCAACTCGTTTGACCAGTCTCTGCCCACGTGGTTGATGACATGACCTTGGGCCTATATGTCATTGACTGGGGGTCAAGGCAGGGTCAGTAATAAATGGATTTTCTTCACACAGCGTGCTGAGGTGGCCACTGGCCCACTAGTCACTGACTGGGGCTAGCTCTTGGTACGGTGTTAAAAGTATTTTCTTTCAAGAACTAGATAAAGTGTTATAATTCAATTAATAATATTCCAGAAATCTAATAAATGATTAAATCTTATTTAATTAATAACTTTTGATTTACAATTCAGAAAAATATGTATAATATATGAAAATTTGTAGAAAAATAAAATCTACAACTTAAACTTATTAACAAATATTATTATGATAATTATTTAAATAAATTTTATTTAATAAAGGTTTAATAAGTAATAAAACTTTGATAATTCATATTTTTATAAGTATAAATGTTAATAATATAAATAAAATACCAAAAATCTTAGAAAAATAAGAATTCTAATTTAAAACTATAAACATGTATTAATATTTCACTTAATTAAATATTTGTTATTTATTAAGTAATTACAAACTAATAAGAATTGTAAAAATCATATCTTATTATTTATAAACCCTAAAAAATAAATGAAATATACCAAAAAGATCACAAAAATAATATCTTCAGGTTAAAAACCTATTACTTTACTTTTGGAGCTAAAAAATCAAATATTTTAATAACTCAAATTTAAAACTTATTTACTTCATTAATAATTCATATAAGGGTAAATAAAATTTATTAATATTCCTCAAATGAGTAAATTAAGTTTAATAAATAGTATTAGTCTTAAGAAAATTGATAAAATGAAGCTTTAATGGTTTAAAACATTATAAATATCTTTTTATTAAATTATTCCCAACCTAAAATGAAGATCATATTCTAAAAAGATTCCCACTTATAATAAAACCTTAAAGAGCAACTTATGAATACACCAAACCTTTTCTAAACCATGTTAACCACCAAATTACAAGAACTACCACAACATTATATAAATCCATAAGTAGTTAAGTAATAGTATGATTTTAGATTATAAACTATACTCACTAATCTATAAAAGATAAATGATATTACTCCATCATAGAATCAAAAACCATTACCCCAAGTAAAAGGATAACCAATCTTAAGTATCCTAAAGGAAACATTTTAGATACACAAGATACAAATGTTATAAGTATTATACTTTCAAAATTATCTATATTTTAAAGTTAACTTTAGTCTCCAAGAATCCAAATATCATACAATACACATTACTATATGTTTTATAGTTAACTTTGGTCTGAAGTAGTTAAGCTATAAAGGAACTCAAGGCAAACCATTTGAGCAAACAAATAATATCAACCACCACTAACTCACCACAAAGTTTGTTTAGACCTTAGAAGAAAAACTTTTTCTTCGAAGGTTATTCTTTTTGCCACTTCAAACAAAGCAATCTTGACTAGCATTTCATAAGTGTATATTTTACTACTACATAATTATGTGTTGCTCACACACACTCATAAGCTCTAATAAAAGCACAAAGGTGAAACTTATCTAAAAAGACCACACATTCCAAAGTAACCATTTTCGGAATCGAAACCCTAGGACAACGTTATCCCCGGGATTTGCGTTTAGAACATGCAACACATTACTTATGCATAAAAGCATATTTCTTCTTTAAACATTAGTCCTTACCGGACCAATGATGCTGATTTCAGATTTTGGATCTTATACTGACTCGAAGACCGTGAGTGCATAATCTTGCAATCACAAAAGGCAAGTTCACACTTGCTCATGTCCTTTGTTTATTTTCTGTAAAGTATTTTACAAATCTAGTGTTGTTATCAATTGCATTTGAAAAAAGTCTTAAAACACTATTTTTGATAATAATGTGAACTATTGGTTACTGATCCAGGGTGATCAGCTAATCTATTAAATCTGACAGTTGGAATACCACTGTTCAGAACTGTATCACCTAGGACTCAACAACCAATGTCACCAGTGATTCTTGCGACGTATATTATGCGTTGACCATGAGATTTGGAATGGGACGGAGAAGTCAGTTGTATCTTCTTCCTCCCACATGAAGCCGGATGTGCAGGTCGTGGTTGTTATCCTCGTAGCGTGCATATTAATTGGTAATTCATAGAGGATATGCAGCATATGGGTGGGAACCCTCATCGTCCCATGATAGTTCTGGCATCTAACGGTTTGTACAAACCATTGCCGTAATTTGTTATGTGGGCATGGTGTACACCAAGGAGGCATGCGAGGTCGCGAAGGGGGTAGTGATTGGCTTGGATCATCTTTTGGGCACCACATCATGGAATTGTGGACGGGAATAAGCTGCCCGATTGTGCAAAAAAGAGTTGATCTCTCATGGGTAAAGTAACGCACCTCTGCAAAGTGTAAGAACTGTAACTTGTTACTCCCTATTCCGGGAAGGATCTGCGAACGCGGCGGGAAAGGAACTCCATGAAAGTTCTAGTAAACCCGTGAAGGCTGACGAACATAGCTTTTTAGAATAAAAGCAACCTTTGAAGAAATGTTTACGAAAACTTGCATTGCCTAAGACCTACGGTCTGTGGCTGTAGTTATAGTGCATCAAACACTCCTTTTCTAGTGAACTTGCTGAGTACGCTCGTACTCAAAGTATCTTCTTAACCCTGGCTAGATTCTGAAGCCATTAAGACGACGTATACATCAAGTTATGCTTCAGGACTCATCATGCCCAGTTTAAGCTCTTCAATGAAGACAAGGAAGACAACATATACCTCAACTCAAGTGAAGATGAAGATACTGATTAGATAGAAGTACAACCTCTAACCAAAGAACCTATTTCTGTAGTGCATTGCAATAGCAGCAATGCCAACCTCTTAGCCAGAATACTAGACTTAATAGTATAATCGTTCTTGCATTATTTATCTTTGATACTTCTCCGTAAGAAGTTCTTTCGCTCTCTTTAACCTAGAGTGTTCTCTGGATCTTATGTAAAGAGTGAGTTGTAACCTTTAGCCATGTATTGGACCCGATGTGTTTCTGTTGTGCCATTCTGAGGGATGTAATACTAGTGAACGGTGTTTCATTGGTGTTATGTCAACGACTATAGTATACTACATCATGCAGTAGTATGTTGGGTCACCGCAAACAAGTTATTTTCCTCCTGCATCCAAACAAAGCAAACATATATTTTTATTAAGAATATTTAACCAAGATATGAAACACATGATTAGAGCAACCAATAATTCTGCCTTGTGAAAATAGTCCCAAGCCAACTCTAATAGAGAATTATGCAAATATATACAAGTGCCAATTGATACGTTGCAAACGTATCTATAATTTTTGGTGCTCCATGCTTGTTTTGCACCAACTATCTTATGTTTTGTCTACATTTTGTGGCATTTTTATGAATTTTCTGGAACTTAACAAGTGCCACAGAACCAGTTTCCTGTTTTCTGTTGTTTTTGGTTTCACAAAAACTAGTAAAGAAATATTCTCAGAATTGGAAGAAACAAAAGCCGAAGTTCCTATTTTTCCTTGCACGACACAGAGTCCAAAGAAGAGACGGAGGAGGGCACCAAGGTGGCCACACCATAGGGTGGCGCGGGTCCCCCTGGCCGCTCCTGGCCATGGTGTGGGCCCCTCGGGCGTCCACCGACATTGACCCTTCGCCTATATAATCCCCCTGAGACAAAAACCCTAGAGACCAGATCAGAATTATATGAAAAGTTCTGTAGCGCCGCCGCCATCGAAGACGATATTCGGGAGGACAGAAGTCTATATTCCAACACCCTGTCGGGATGGGGAATTTCCCCTGGAGCCATCTCCATCGACTCCACCGCCATCTCCATCGCCGTTGCTGACTCCCATGATGAGGAGGGAGTGGTTCTCCCCCGAGGCTAAGGGCTCTACCGGTAGCTATGTGTTCATCTCTCTCTCCATAGTATGATCTTATTGTGATCATGATCTTTGTAATCTATTTGAATAAGTAGATGTTACTCTTCATCTATTATGCTACTCAAGTGCTTTTATTCATGTGATCTCCGGAGACACCTTGTCCCACGTGTGTGAAGATGACAGTGTACGCACCGTGTGTGGCTCTTAGGCTAAATATTACAGAAATACTTATCATGAGTTATAATTTGAGGTGGATGTCTCTATGAAATTGTGGTGTTCGTTTGGAACCATCTAGCGTTCAAGGTGACAGTGTGGGGTTACCTTGATGGGGAATGCGAACTTTAAGGTGTGCTTTTATAGCCCTACGCGGTAAATTGGTGTCCGTTATCCAACCGGAGAGTAGTTCAGGGTAGCATAGTGAAGAGAATATATTTATGTGTTCAATTATGTTATCATTGTTGAGAGTGTCCACTAGTGAAAGTATGATCCCTAGGCCTTGTTTCTAAGCATAAAAACACCGTTTACAACCAGTCCTGCTACATATTTGCTTGCTTCCATTTTATTTCAAATTGCAATTACCACTTATAATCATCCATATTACTTGTATTTCACTATCTCTTTGCCGAACTAGTGCACATATACACCTGGCAAGTATATTGGGTGTGTTGGGGACACAAGAGACTTCTTGTATCTTAATTGCAGGGTTGCTTGAGAGGGATATCTTTGACCTCTTCCTCCCTAAATTCGATAAACCTTAGGTGATCCACTTAAGAGAAACTTGATGCTGTTCTACAAACCTCTGCACTTGGAGGCCCAACACTGTCTACAAGAATAGAAGCGTGCATAGAAATCACCAACGCAACATGAATGCAACTAAACTCAAGACACAAAATTAAGAAAGACACCTAAAAACTTCTAGGTTGCATCCTGGGAAGCGCTTTCTTTAAATCCATAAAGCCAGGCTTAGATGCTCCATTAAATCATCCACCTGGATCCCAGGGGATATCAACTAGAGGTATAATGGTACTTACCTCTATCAAAGGTTTGGAGCATCTCATAGTAGAGTACCATCAAAGTCGTACCCTCTTGCGGTGCATCGGCATCATGTAGATGAATAAGTTATCGCTTACAAGCGAGCGTGGATGCACCAAGTGGGGTGAGCATGCCTACTTATATAGCTGCAATGAGAGGATTAGAGGTTGAAGTATAATTATTGAAGTTTTACCTTGGTTACCATTGTAGGGGAACACTTCGTAATATTCTTCCTTTGCAACAGGGAGTAAATCAAGTCCCTGCATATTAACATCGAAAGACTCATAGAAAGGTTATATCTCTAGTTCATCATTAGTAATGCTCACTTCATGAGTGTCTAGGCACAAGGCCTCCGCAGATAAATTACAATCAATTTTAGCATTATAAGAATCATTACTAGAGAGAGATGCATCATTATCAAAAAAAAGTATTTGTAGTGTGCCAATCTTTGTCAACCGCACCTTTGTGCTCCTCATTTTCATCTTGCGATTCCTGCAAATAATTAACTTTGGGCACTATGGCTTTACACTGTGCCTTACTATCCAACACAAGTGCATTCTCACTAAGATGTCCTTGACAATACTCAGCAATATATTGCAAGGTTTTGTATGCATTTGTAAAAATTCATTATCACTACTCATCATAAGTATAATTATTTTTCAGAGTAGTTCATGGGCATCTTCATAAAGAACATACTCTATAACTTCCCTATTAGCATCACTACTATTGTAAGACACCACAGATTCATCATAGGTATGAGAACATTGTAAGCAAAAAATCTTGACATACATATAGTGAATACATATAATTTGATATGAAGAACATAACGTGTGAGCACAACAGATTACCTCATAATACATATCATATACCTGCATATCATTAATAGCTATGAGTTCTTTGTTGTATGCACCATCTTCTTCTTTGGCAACCATTTACAAAGATTCTTTTCGTTCGTTCTGTTCCTTTGCAAGTTGAATATGTTCTAAAATAGCAGTCTTGGAAGACATGATTAGTAGCAAATGTTTTTATAATTTTTGTTTTATAAATTTTTATGGGTTTTTGGTTTTATAAGTTTTTGTTCTTTTCAAATAAGTAAAAGGAGTAACAAGCAACAAACAGAAATAAACTATGTGCAAGTGGGTAGGTAATAACCAAATGCTATGCTCCCTGGCAATAGTGCCAATTTGATGCCTCAGTTTTCCTATGATTAATAACAGGGTTATTACAGTACTTGTAGCAGCAAATATTATTTATAAAGCTCATCCCTTAAAAGCTTTGCAAATAAAAACAACACAACCCTGCAGCCACGTTGTTAGTGCGGCCATGTTCGCACCCAAAATGGTGTTTGGAAATAGTCTACTCTATAGGTTACAAGAATAATGGTAACTGAGAGAGGATTAAAGTAATAACAATAAGACTAAACGAGAACAAGGTAAATAAATACTCAAAGTAAACAAGGGGGGTTGTTGATGTAGAAAGACAAGAGTAAGGCGGTGTCTAGGGTTTTGGTTTCACTAGTACTAGAGGGGCAACTATGTAGCCATTTATTGGAATTACACAAGATACATCTTTAGATAAATAAATGATCATTAATGATTCCGAGATGTCACACATGTGTACTACATAGAGCCTTGCGTCGCTGTCACTCACGCAAGTCAATAATACACTTCAGACCAAAGGGTCACATGAAGTCATCTATCTCCTCCTTGTCACTAGAGGAGAGAGTAATATAATAGATCAAGCCACAAAGTCTAGGGTTACATATACCTAGAACCGAATCAATTACTCAATCATAGATGAACAATAACACAAAGAAGAATCCATGGAGATCATCATCATGTTCAATCTTACAAATACTAAATACAAGAGAGGTAGATGGAAGCGTTGATGGAGTTGGAGATGGTGATGGAGTCGGCGCTCGATGCATGGTGGTGGTGATGGTGATGGCCTCCTTCTCTTCTTCCTCTTGCTTGAATGGTGTGGGGGTGTAGATGGAGATCTGAATCTTGGAGGTGTGGCGGCTATGGAGATGGCACGGCGGTAGGGCTTCGCCGTGGATGTCTATGGAGAGGTATCCTTCTCCCTTGGCTCCCCCTCTTTATATAGGCCTAGGGGAGCCCCCAATAGTCCCTAATACGTTCCTTATGACCTAAGAAATGTCTAGGAACAAACCAGGATGGATTCTGTGAAGAAACACATCCAGAAACATAGTTTTCATGCATCCAGACCCATGGTACGGGCGGGCCCACCCGTACCGCTTGTCGTTATTGGTACTGTATGCTTGCATATTTTGGCCGTCATTTTTTTCATACGAACTCCGATTTGGGTGTTATTCAGCTTGTTGGATTCGTATGTACGAGGGCTAAAACACCATGGCCTTGAATCTTCATTTGGAGTTGATCGAAAAATTCACTTATTCCTCTCAAATGGCTAAGTCTGGTGCATGTAGCTCCTCCATATTGCATCCTCTCAGATCCTTTTAGCCATGATTATTCATAGCACCTAAACACAAGTCAAAGACAAGAAAAAGGTAATAAAATCCTAATAAAACCACTAGTTATGCAAAGTCCATGTGTAAATGAAGGAGAACTAGTATTCATACATAATAGGCATAATTGTAGATAGATGTAGCATGTAATGAGTGAGAATATGAATAATTTATATACTTAAATATGCATCAATTTTTGACTCATCAGCGCCCCCCTGGCGGCCTGGCCCTCACCCAGTCTACCGAATCGTGGCACTCGCTCCCTCCCTGTCCCTGATCAGCTTCCTACTCCACTTGTAGGTCGCGGTTCAGCCACAACGCCTTTGCTGCTCCGCCTTCAGCAGCCTCCCTCGATTCGCTACATAGTTGCCTCCCATTTCAGGTATAAACTTGGCTACTCTCCTGGGCTTCTATTTTGATTAAATCCCAAATTGGGAAATAATTAATGCCCTAATTAGCTAATTTGTATGCTCTAAAGTCTAAATTGTCTTCAAAATTGTCCGATCTGATTCCTAAACTAAATTGTCTACAAATTTGTGTTTATGATCTTTTGCCATGTTATTTATATGTTTTATATGGTAATTGTAGAATTGAATATGAAGAGGAAAAACCACATTGCGGCACTTTTCGAGAAACATGAAGCAAAGAAGATTGTACCTTCTTCATTACCGTTGATGGTAGATGATGGAAAAATCGAAGATGTTGGGCTTTGGTTGACATGTCTTGATTCCGCACCTTCAGTCTAATTCGATACCGAGAATGAGGAATATGCAATATCACATCCACCATCACCCCAACAACCGTCTGCAAGTCCATATGATGCTCATTTCCTTCCATATGATCCAGGAGAAAGGATTCCTATTTCAAGATATAATGCTAATGATCAATATGATGTTAGGAGAGGATATATCTTAAAAGGTGCATGCCAACCATATGAGCATTCTTTCCCAACTAAAAAAATACAGGGTAAAAATCGATACTTCAACCCTTTTTGGTTTATTAAGTACAATTGGCTCGAATATAGTATTGTAAAGGATGCCGCATTTTTCTTTGTATGTTACTTGTTAAAAGAAAGATCCAATGGAGGGCTTAGGGATGATCCATTTGTTAGATATGGTTTTAGAGATTCGAAAAGGCCCAACGCATTTAGGAAACATGTGGGTGGTGTTAATAGCATTCACAACGAAGCTTATGAGAAGTATAACTTATTTGTTGCACCCAACACCAAAATTGATAATGTTATTGTGAGGGTGTATAACAAGGATCTACTTCTTTACAAGACTAGGCTAACTCATTCTATTAGATGCTTGAGTTTTCTTTTCAATCAAGGATTGGCATTCCGTGGACATGATGAGAGTGAAGAATCAAGTAATCAGTGGAATTTTATTGAACTTCTCAAATGGCTTGCTAAAAATAATGAAGAAGTTGATAAGGGATATTAAGGGGTTGAAAACATTGATCATGAAAGAGTCACCATCTTCTTATTATATCCATTGCTTTGCACATAAACTTCAATTGGTTCTTATTGTGGTGGCAAAAGACAATGAAGCATGTGTGTGGTTTTTTATCATGTTTCTTACTTGCTCAATATTATTGGGGTTTCTTGCAAGCGTCATGACATGCTTCGAGATGTTACAGCTCAAAAAGTTTTGGAAGCACTTGAAATGGGTGAAATTGAAAGTGGAAGTGAATTAAATCAAGAAATGGGTTTGTCTAGACCCGGTGATACTCGGTGGGGTTCTCATTTTAAAACCATTCTACACATTATTGATATGTATCCCACAATCCTTGAAGTGCTTGTAAGGATTGGGAAAGATCCTTCACAAAGAGTGGACAAGAATGCGTGGAGTTGCAGTGGCCTTTGAATCATTTGACTTTGTTTTCAATCTTCACTTGATGCTTGTTATTCTTGGATATACAAATGACTTGCCTCAATCCTTTCAAAAGAGGGATCAAGATATTGTTAATGCAATGACACTTGTTAGATTGTCAAAGAATAAAATGCAAAGTATGAGGTCTCACAGATGGGAGGGATTTCTTGCAAAGGTGACATTGTTTTGCAGCAAACATGGCATTAAAATTCCTTCACCAGAAGATAATTATGTGGACCATGGAAGATCACGTCGGTATTATGAAATACAAACAAATTATGCTTGTTATATAAGATAAGTGTATCTTGTTTGATGAGGTTAACATGGAGTTGCTTATTTGCACGTTGGCTTTGAATCCCGCGAATTCATTTGTTTCTTAGATGCACGAAAGGTAATGAAAATTGCCAAATTTTACCTCAATGACATATCAAAGGTTGATTTGATGAGACTTGAATTTCAACTTGATACTTTTATCGAAGATATGATAAGAGATGATAGGTTCAAATGTGTAAATCATCTTGGTGAGCTCTCTATTAAGCTTGTTTAAACAAAAAAAGCACCATGTTTATGATATAGTTTACTTGCTTCTTAAATTGATATTGATCTTACCCATGGCAGCCGCTAGTGTTGAAAGGGTATTTTCTTCGATGAGTCTTGTAAAGAACAAGTTGAGAAATAGCATGGATAATGATTTCTTGAGCCATTGCTTAGTGATATTGATTAAGCGAGATGTGTTCTTGAAGGTATGCGAAGAAGACATAGTTAATACTTTCATGACAATGCGAGAACGTGGAGTTATCAAATAGCTATATTGATGTCATGTATGACTATTATGTTATATTTTGGCATGTAAGACTCTCTTGATATCTTGGACTATTAGTATTGAAATAATAAACATTTATTTGAACTACAATGTTGTGAATCAATTATCTACCTATATTATTCACTTGCCAATTTTTTATTGCACAAGTGCTAGTGTACAAAAAATGTTTTTGAAGCGTTCCCACTCCATAGTTTTTTGCTGTGTCCGCCACTGCTCTTAGGTATTGTAAAGTTGCTAGTTGCTACCTAATGAGGCTAGCCACTTCTTCCTAGCATCCCCCTCCAGTCACACCTCGTCCTACCGCATGGGACGCCGCCCCAAGTGCTCCAACCACCATGCCTCGCTGACCTCTCCACCCATCGCGCACCACCGCCATGCTCCACGCTGTTGCGCACCCCGCCCATCCCAACTTCCCAGTCGCCAACCCCTTTCTCCTCGCGCATCGACAACCCGATGAACTCCCTTCCCACCTCACATGGTGCTACCCTGCGCCCCCAATCTAGTGCCTCTTGGTCAGCCATGCATGCCTTAGGCCCAAAGTTGCTTTGCCGAGGACTGAAGTTTCTTTATCACGCACTGAAGTTGCCCTATCACGCACCAATGTTGATCCGTCGAGGACCAAAGTTGTCCTGTCACGCACTAAAGTTGCTCCGTCAAGGTCCAAAGTTTCTCTGTCACGCACAAAAGTTGCTTAGTCGAGGAACAAAGGTGTTTTGCCGAGTCCCGAAGTTTCTCTATCACGCACCAAAGTTGCTCCATGGAGGGCCAAAGTTTTCTGTCATGCACTAAAGTTGCTCCGTCGAGGACCGAAGTTGCCATATATGAAACACCAAATTTACTCTATCGAGGACCAAAGTTGCTTCATCACACACCAAAGTTGCTTCTCTAATGTACCAAAGTTACTTCTCTAGTTAAATTTTGCCAAAACCTTCTCTACCTTTCCTACTTCTTTTTTTGGAAAAAATATAACAAACTAAAAAAAATGAAGACCTCTCCCTGCCTGCCAGGCCCAAAACCGGCCCAACTTACTCCTAATCCTAGACCGCCTAACCCCTTAGCCCTTCTACTCCTCTCTTATCCATCCCTAGCCGCACGTCGCCCCTCACGCTCAGGAAGCGCCGCCTCCCTTTCTTCTTATATAGCGTACGCACAGACCTACTAGTGCTGGCCGACCAAGTCCGCCTCCGACAGTTGGCCTTCGGCCAGAGCCTCTACCGCTGCCTCTTCAATCTCTTCCCGCCGACTATTCCTTCCAGCGCGACCCGCTCTTGCCGATATGCGGCTGCCACAGCGGCTTCGGGCAACATGTGCTTGCTAGTGGAGGCAACGGCAGCGAGCACACATTGTAGAGCCTACCGGCAGCGAACGTACGACAATTCATACTGGCGCTTAGCAACGTGCACTCTACAAGACTAAATCATGTCGTTTATATTAAGCAGTGGACAAAAGCTTTTTAAGAGGTCCCCTTTCTAATACAGAGAGTGCGCTCGGGGCTATGATCGAGCGTCCGGGCGCTTCCTACACGGGTCCATATATTTTAGGATATTTTTAATAAGGTAAATGGGTATGGTAAAACTTTAACATTATTTGACATCAGACAAAAATTTATTTCGGCATGCACATCATATTCCCTCATGTCAGAACGGGCTTATAGCTCCTATGCGACGTCTTTACGTGGAATTGGAAGGAAAGCGACATCGTTAAAAAGAATAGCTCGCATGCGACGGTTGTGAGGCAGCTAATATCCCAGGGCCACACTGGCCATAAAACGGTCGTAAGAACACATTTAACTTTGTTCCAAGATTAGGGTTAAGCCAAACCGGTCGGTTGGGACAGCCAGTCAAACCAGTCAAACCAACCGCTTCCGACCGAGAGCGCGGACCTCACACCATCGTTTTCTGGCGCGGCAGACGGCAATTAATTTAGGCGGCGGCACTTTCGTTCGACGGCGAAGGTGGTGAGTGCCATTTGAAAGCTAATTCCTCTCTCATTCTTCTCAATTTGAGATCTGAGCGTGCCCATTAATGCTAGATTATGGAGGCGAGGGTGTGCTGAACGGGGCGAGGGGAACGATATGGAGCATGGAGAGGGGGCTTCTAATCGGTATATCCCGTATCTCTGCACTTAATTTCTCTAAGGTTGAGCTCTTTGTTCGCTTCCGCTAGCTCACAGTGCCCGCCAAAAACAGGGGAGACGATGTTGCGCGCCAAATCTTCGAATTTCGCATCAATTTCTTTCCATCTAGGGTTGTTTTAGTTGATGGCAGCACGCAGATCATTGAGAGAGAGACACAGTTGTTAAATGGGAGGTGGAATTAGAACATGTTGATCCCCAAGAGCTAATAAACATGGGAGAGGAGGCGGTGAGGAAAATGGTGGAAAAAAATTGGGGATAGTGTGGTTTGGGGGCCAGAGTAAGAAGTTTTTTGTTACGATTTGATGATTGCAAATGTGACTATGTTAGGGTTGAGACAGGGGAACATATAGTTAATGAAATCAATGAGCAAAACGGTTGGACAAGCAAAATTGTTCTGTTTTTAGCAGAGCTCATTGATCTGAAACCTGATTCGATGGTTGTATATGTGGCCTCGAAGCTGGCTGCTCAGATGGTCGAGGATGATTGGGCTGCACAAAGGCAAGTAATGCCTATACTTACTGAGTTGGAAGTGTTAACAGTGGAGGATGATGATGCTAATGCACAAGGGGAGGCTGCAGATGGTAATGCACAAAGGATTGTAACTGTTGATTGTAATTCAGTTGAGATACATGACCGGACTGATTTGGTCATTGCACCAATAGATGACATTGAAATGGCAAAGCTTTTTGGCATTCCTATAGATGACAGAGACAAGGAGAAGAAGAGGGGTGAAGCTGCAAATGATGGTGACAACCATTTAAGAGATGAAGAGGCAGATATAGATCTAGAGTTGTTGGAAAATGCTGCAGTTCATGTAGATGATGCACATGATGATGAGCTAGTAACAGTTTATGACAAAGAGGACCCAGTTATTGAAGTTGGCAGATTGTTTCCAAGCATGGATGAATTCAGGATGTGTTTCAGGACATATGCAGTCAAACGTGAGTTTGCTACCAAGACTATGTGGACTGATAAAAAGAAGTTCTATGTAAAATGCATAGGTTATGATGGTGGTGCCAAGCCTTGCAAGTGGTATATATCTGCTAGACGCCAACCTGATGGAAGGACAATAAGAGTGAATCAAATTCCAAAACCTCATACTTGCATTACAAGTTCTCAAACAGTTACAAAGATGACATCACAATTATGGGTTGCAGAAAAGGTCAAGCCCATTTTAGCCACAACACCAAACAGCACTTCAAAGAGACTGAAAATAGACTTGGAAAAGCAGTACCCCATTAAGCTGAATTATACTACAGTGTGGAAGGCAAAGCAAAGGGCAATGAAAGAGCTATATGGTGATTGGGCCATATGTGGATGAATTTGATCAAAAAATTCAGAGGAGATGATTTTGGACGCATGTGGCCAGCAGCAAGATCTTACACCAGGCAGACACATTCATATCACCTTGAGAAGATTAAGGTGGCATGCTCTAAGGAGGATAGGGTCAAGTTTTGTACATGGTTGGAAACCTACCATTCTCTTTTATGGTACAGGGCTGGTTTTAACACTACCATCAAATGTGATCATATCAACAATAATTTGGCAGAAAGTTCCAACAACAAAGTGAAGGAGTTAAAACACTTGCATGCCCATGACATGGTTGACCAGATCAGGATCATGATCATGAGGTTGTGGGAATTGAGAAGAAGGCTTGGTGATGTTCTTCAAGGAGATAAGCTTCCTGATGTTGTGCAGCGGGTGGTCAACAGGAGCAGAAATCTTGTACATTTGCGTGTTGAGAAATCCTCATTGTGGGGTGCTGAAGTCATAGATACAAAGACTGGCAGGAGGCATGTTGTTGACACTCAATTGCATGAATGCACATGCCTTGAGTGGCAACACACTGGGAAGCCTTGTGAGCATGCCATACTTTTCTTGGCCTCCAAACACAAGCTAAATATGCACCCATATTTGCATGAGTATTATTCTCAGAGCAAAATTCAAGGCTGCATATGGAACACCAATTCCAGCACTTACAGATCGTCTGTGGCTGAAGTGGACATTCAGTTCTCCTTGTGTCCTCCTTTGATGAAAAGAAAGGCTGGCAGGCCCAAGCAGAGTAGATTCAAGGCTTGGTTTGAGAAAGGTGGGAGCAGCAAGAAGGGAAAGAAAGATAAAAGGAAAGATGCCAAGCCAAAAAGGGCCCAAAAAGGTAACAAGAATAGATGCAAACTCTGTGAAGAACTTGGACACCGAGCTGGCTCTACCAAGTGCAGATACACTGCTGAAAAGCCAAAGTATGTTCATCCAAAATCTATCCCATTTATTGTTGATTATTTTTCTCCCCCAGCTAACTTGCTTGTTTTCAGGAGGAAACGTGGAGAAAAAGGCCCACCTCTTGTTGTTGACGAATGTTGGCCAGTGAAAAGGGCAAGAATCAATGGCCAAAGAAAGAAGAGAACTAACCATATCATGTTTGGTGCTGCTGAGGTGCAATCTGAACTTGTTTTGGAGGATGATGTGCAAACTGTTGAGGCTTTAGGGCACACCGTTTCTGATTTGGAAGCTCTGGTGCAAAATGAGGGGCAAAATGAGCCTGTTGTTGAGGCTCCAGTGCAAAATGAACCTGTTGTTGAGGCTCTGGTGCAAAATGAGCCTGTTGTTGAGGCTCTGGTGCAAAATGAGCCTGTTGTTGAGGCTCGGGTGCAAAATGAGCCTGTTGTTGAGGCTCGGGTGCAAAGTGACCATGTTGTTGAGGCTCTGGTGCAAAGTGACCATGTTGATGAGGCTCTGGATCATGATCATGAGGTTGTTGAGGAGGTGCAGGAGGTGAAGGAGACTCTTGGACATGCTGTGGGGAGGCCATATGGTAATGGTAAGAAAAAGAGGAGCATAAACCTGTTGTGTGGTATGAAACTTGTGAAGGAAAAGAAAATGAGGGGTAAGAAGAGCCAAAAGAAATAGACTTTGAATTTGGCACTTGTTGTTGTAAACATTTGTTATTGTAATAATTTGGCACTTGTTGTTGTAAACATTTGTTATTGTAATAATTTGGCACTTGTTGTTGTAAACATTTGTTATTATAATAATTTGTCACTTGTTGATAATTTGGACAAAATTCAAATATGATTGTAAATTTGAATTCCAACAAATGTAGCTATGTCACTTTTCTATGTGTGTATGAGCTTCCAACGTTTTTCTCATATGTACAATACAACTCATCCTCACCCTGATCCCTTTTGTGAGGTACAACTCACCCTCACCCAAAATGGGGTAGAAATGGGCTCCAAATCTAGGGTAAACCACCCCATTTCTAAGCAAGTTTTTTTCGACCATTTCTAAAACCAAGTTTGATATTTTTCCTCAGAACTATGTCACATAACATGACACCATGCGAAGGTTTTGTATTTTTTTTATTTTTTTTGAATTAGTTATGCACATTTGAATGTCTGGTCAAACTTGAAGGGTTTTCATAAATATTCTTAGCTAGGGGCTGAGGCTCACAAAACTAGCATTGGATCTCTAATGAAATAGCATGTTGTGAACCTAAAAATGATTTCTACAAAAAATCATCAGCATGAAATCATGTACCTGTAGTTCATATCTTACCCACTTCCAACCGATTCAGCAGGATTTGTCTTTTTCACCGGGGATGGAATAAAAGGTTTGAGATACTCAAGTTGGTAAATTGTACATGCTAGGTGGTCTAGTATTTTTGAAAAATAGGATGTTACCATTTTGAAACTTCAATTTGGTGGTTGCTTCACAAATCCCCCCCTCTTTCGGCACTCAAAAAATAGAAAATGGATTTTCTGTGCGTCGAAAAGGAAAACTTTGTGCTACAACATTGTTAGTCATCCCATTATAGACATGCATGCCAAATATAGGCACATTATCATAAACTATGCATTGATTCTAGTCATATCAATGGTCATTTGACCCGAAAGCCAGAAAACCACGGAGGAGATAGGTCATTTTGTGAATGGTTTTTTGAAATATGATCAATAGACCAAGTTTGATATTTTCCTCACAACTATGTCACATAACATGACACCATGCGAAGGTTTTGTATTTTTTTGATTTTTTTAAGTAGTTATGCACATTTGAATGTGTGGTCAAACTTGTGAAACCCCGTTGACTGCATCCTAAACCCAGCTAACCCTAAGGCCGAATGAGGAACGTAGATCTAACTCTAGCGCGATACTGTGGCAGTTCGATCGTGTCTTCTAGAAGGATTCCGCGGGTGGCTCTAGGCGATCCGTGGAAGGACTTGTTCTGCAACCTGATTGGTTGGCGTCTTTTAGAAGAATTTCGTGGCTAGCTCTTGGCGATCCGTGGGATGGATGATTCTGAAATCTGATTGGCTTTATCGTTTTTATGTGCAACAGCGTGGCATGCGAGCGTGACACACTCCATTGACCGTTGGACCGAGCGTGGCATGCGAGGGCGCTGGACGGGGCGGGCTGCACCATGCATGCAGCTGCCCCTAGCATCGCAGTCTAGCTATTTTACGTGCAACAGCGCTGCAGTGTATTTACTCCCTCCATCGTATTAAATAAGTGTACGTGTAACAATTTTCTTCAGTCAGACTTACTCCCCTCAGGTTTATTGTAATAAATGAGACGTTGCATGATACCACATCTATGTTATTTTGCACTATGGAGTAGTAACTTAGACTAGTAACATATGCATGATACCACATCTAAGTGCATTGGAAAGGTAGAAGTATATTTTTTGTGGACAAATTTTGAAGCCAAACGTACACTTATTTGTGGACAGAGGGAGTATGCATGTCACTATGACCAGCCTAAAAAAAATATCAAAATCTAAAATATGTAATAAATATAACGTACGCACACTCCATTGACCGTTGTACCGAACGTGGCATACGAGGGCGCTGGGCGGGGCGGGCTGCACCATGCATGCAGCTGCCCCTAGCGTCGTAGTCTAGCTATTTTGCATGCAACAGCGCTGCCCCATTATACGTCGAACAACTTTCTTCAGTCAAACTTACTCCTATCTGGTTCATGCGCCATACAAAAAGTCAATATTTATAAATCTAAAATATCAATTTTGACTACGTATATAAGGAAAAAATCAAAATCTAAAATATTATAAACTTAGTTTCATACTCCCTCTATTTCCTCCAATTGACATCCCTCTGATTACTTCCACCGATTTTTCTTGCGTGTGTAAAAACGAACGAGTTTGTTGCATGCGGTGTGTAAAAACGAACGAGTACCTTGGTACTAGATTCCTGCATTTATTACCGAAGTAAATCAAGCCCAAATTATATTTTCCTTTTATTTTTCACTGCCAATGAACAACTACTTTAGACGTTTTTTTCTCTCTTTCGCATTAATGCATGCATGCAGGGGTGGGGGCGGCGGTGCAGGGGTTACGTCGCATCCTAGCTATTTTTTCTCTCTTTCGCATTGATCACGCCCGCTGCCCACACGCAACGCAGCGCACGCGTCTGCGCCAACGCGACGCTGGATTCCCACGCCGCCCTTCACGCCCCGCCCTCAATAAATAGGCAAAACGCCTTTGCATCCTCATCTCATCTTCAACCTCGAGCCCGTCCCTTTGCCTCCTCCTAGCCCCCAAACACTCCAGCGACCATGGCGACCTCCCCCTTCCCTTCCGACACCGAAGTAAGCGACGAGGACAACCACCCAGACCACAAGCAGTGGTGGGAGCAGGAGGCGCCCACGCGCCCCAAGCGTGGCAAGAAGAAGTCCTCGCCCTGCCCCTGGGGGAGCAGGGCCCCATCGTCACCAACCCAGTCCCTAACCTCCCCGGCGGCGGCGACCTCCCCTCCGAAGCGTACTGGGCTAAGGCGGAGAAGGAGGAGGCAAAGCAGGAGGCTGCTATCGCCAGGTGGGAGGAGAAGCAGGCCCAGCGCGCCTTGAAGAAAAGGCGCATACGGGAGCACGAGGAGCGACGGGAGGCCAATGGCTGGGCCTTCCGGGAGGAGCAGCGGGAGAGGCTGGCGGCGTGGAATGCCCATGCTGCACTGCACCGCCTCCACCGCCGATGGAGTAGGGTAGCTAGGGTTAGGGTTTAGGGGCTAGCCCAGGGTTTAGGCGGGGCGCCTATTCCCTTCTATATTATTGTACCTTTTTCTTTTTATTGCAATGTTATCGATCCGGCTATCTAATATAAGTAATGTTATCCCAATATTATCTATCCCCTTGTTTTATTGTAATCTGTATTTTATTGTATTGTCATTTGTCAAAACACCCAGAACAACAAGTGTATAAAATAAAAGACACAAAAACAAATTCTCATATAATACTCGTGCAATATTTATAAAATGAGTGAAATTAGAAAAGCTCAAAAGAAAGAATAAGTTAACGTAATGATGGTTGATTATTTTCAAACAACACATGGTTCATTTTCAAACAAGACATTTACATATTTACATAAGTTAAAGGAGCGCCCAAGTTATGTTAGTTAAATGGATGCCCTTGGACTTCATTTATATATTTACTTTCACAAAAAAAAAGATTGCGACCTAAGCACGAGTATCTGCAGATCCACACGTCCCTATTTAGATTGTAACGTGAGTACCATTTTTTTGCCTAATCAACATATAGTTACTATTGGCCTGGATACGTCTATTTTGGCCTGGCTAAGTTCTATTTGGGTCTGGCCTTTTTCAATCCTCGTCAATTGTTTTTTTACTTTTCAACCCCTTCCCCTCCCCTGCACACGGGCGTCCCCTGCATACTGATAAAAGGAACACTGACGAAACTGAAGGAACACTGATTTCGAAAACAGAGCAGCTCAAAATTAGCCTGAATTTGTGTTGCATTTTATTCAAGCCAAAGACATACACAATTACATCCATTACAAAGCATCACTCAAACACTGACTGCGCTGTCTAATAACTAACAATCAGGAGATAAACTAATCCGAGAGAAATTACACAAAAATAAAAAAAACCGGTCATCAGATTGTCCCGCTTCTTCAATTCGATGATTTGCCTTAGCTGCTTGTTCATCTTCTTCAGCTCGGCCTTCACTTCCGCATCCACCGTAGTACCGGCGGAAATGGGGTTGCCACATCCCAATTGCTCCACCACGGACGGGTTTTCGAGCTCCCGGGATCTACCTCCACCCCAATTCGCTCGATGTACTCATCAAGCCACTCAAAATGCCCACATTTTGGCAGTTCCTGAAATCGCAGAGATGAACCCTAAATCCCAAATTCGATGAAATGCATGAAATTTCGAAAGAAAAGCGAGAAATTGGCGCTCGGAACACTCAGATCTCACTTTTCCCGGCTCGGGCTTGCTCTCACACTTCACAAATTCCTGGCCAATGTTGCCGTTCTTGTCGGTGGATGTGACAAGCCGCTCAGGACGCAGATCTGCAATCGGGCACCTCTCATCGGCACCGCATCATACCGAGGCCATGAGCGGTGGGAGGAAGCGAGCTCGACATCCTCGCCGGCGTTGTCGCACTTGCTCGGAGAAGAAAGCGGAAGGGATGAGATCTTTGGAACGGTGGCGGGAGTGCTCGGGTGCGGGGACGGATCAGGGCCAACGGCTCTCTTCAACCACAGGTGGGTCCCACGATATGAGGTGGACATCAGGTGAGTTTCGCCGAGACGTGGAGAGGCTGTGGGTCCTACTGTGCTCAGCTGATTCGAATTCGTTGACGGTCTCGTGGGGTTAAATAGAAGTGTCGCACGGAAGCTATTTGCGCTTCAAAAATGTCGCATGCAAGCTATTCTTTGCAATGATGTTACTCTTTCAATTCCACTTAAAAGACGTCGTAATAAGAGCTATAAGCCATCTCAGAACGCCATGTCGTGTCTGATCGTTGCAGATTCACACTTCTCCCCACCATCGCGGATCCTAGATCCCAGGAAGAAAGGACGGTTCCCCATGGCGGAGGAGTGCTGTGCGGGGGACTTCCTCGAGTGGCTCGGCCCCGACATCTCCACCACCCGCGTCTTCAGCCGCCTCGACGACCCCGCCGACCTTGTCCGCGCCGCCGCTGTCTCCCGAACCTGGCGCAGATTCGGTGAGCAATTCGCGTCCTCCTCTCCGATGGCTGTCGATTCTACATGCCATCGCCGTGTCCTTGAGTTCCCCCATCTATGCAGTGATCGAGAACAGCCTGAGCAAAAGCCTGTGCGTGCGGCTATGCCCCGAGGTCGCCACCATCGCCGCCACGGCAGCGGTAGCCATATCGCGGCCTTCAGCTCCCGCCCCCGAGTCAGACAGCGAGAGAGACTACAGGATATACTCAAACGTCGCCAGGGCCCTCGTCTCCAACTCCGGCGATCGCTCCGTGGGCTGCGTCTTGCGCTGTATCGGCGCCTCCAGCACGGACAACTTCCCGTTCGAGACCATGGTACACACCCTCGATGAGCATGAGTTGGTCAATTTCCGCCCGTCCTATTGGTCGAGCTGCGGTGCGGACGACCCCGAGGAGCCGGAGAGCCTCACCTACAGGCTCAACTCTGATGTCTGCATTGTTGATGAGATTAGGGTGCAGCCTTTCTTAGGTGCGTTATCTCTGATTGAGCCTGCCTGGTATTGCAATTGATTAAGCTCGTTTATGGTACCTTAGACGATTGTTTAGGTTCACAATTAGGGCACTGTAAACTTTTCTCTTGGTTAGTCCTGTCAGGTGATTGATTAGATAATTTATATGGCCCTTTGTCTCGAATTGCCAGCCTATTTTCAGTATGGCCAACCTATATACTCTTCAAAGACGGTGCGATTTCGGATGGGCCATTATAAGCTTCCACGTGGATCAGAGTCATTTGTCACGAACGAGGACGAGAACAAGATGGTAAACGCTGACAACAAATACATGTGGACTTACACTTCGCCAGAGTTCCCTATGTTGCAGGTGAGCTGGGAGCATCTTTTTCTTGTTGACATACCCGCAGATGGATGAGCAAGTTCTCTATGAAGCTTTGCATAGCTACATTATTCAGTCAAAGAACTCCTATAGTTAGCCAGTCTTTCTTATGTTTGTGTAGTAATTGGAAAAAATGGACAAACAAATCTGGTCTGTTATCTGATGATGTGGTCCACCCATGATATAATAATCTTGATTGTACATTTATTCATGGTTTATGTACGATAACATATTGATTGTTATGGACATAGCAATGAGCTTATGATGCCATATGTTTATGGTGTAGGAAAATGTTCTGCAATCGTTCAAGCTTCCATGCCCTGTGCTTTGCATTGGTGGTGTGGTGATGATTGAACTCTTAGGCAGAGTACAAAAACAAGAAGCAGACAACAAGTATTACATATGGTAAGTTTAAAATGGCAGGATTTATGTTTGCAAAATGAAGCAAGATGCTGCAAGTCCAGAGGCTGGTACACAATTTGATACTTATTCACTGCACCATGAAGAATGAAATTGCGGGCCATGAACTTATCTCTATTAAATGATGATTGCCCTGCAACTTTGTCCTTGCACTTAGTTCATCATGATGTATACATAGAATTTTGTGATTCATGCACTTATAACTGGTAAAAGATGCACTGGTCTATTTGTTGCATTAACGACAAAAGAAGTGTAAATTTCCAGTTGAGTATATTATGACACGTTGATCTGAATCCTGCAGTAGAGTTTGCTCAGTTTATTTCCTGTTATATTTCCTTGCATTTGTAAACTACCAATTTTCAAACGCCTATAATTCTTTTTCCTTTTTTGCATGTCAACAGTATCTGCCATGTTGAAGTGATAGGTCGTTCGCTCTTTACCACTTTTCATGGTTGACATCTCGGAACCCGGAGGTTATTCAATCCCCAAGTACTTGCCTGATACCAAAAATTTATCCGGGGAGGACAAGGCGCAGGATGATACTAAAGACTTGCTGGAGTGTCAGTCTCTTGTTGCTAGATACAGGCAGATGAATCACATAGTAGTGATGAACGCACGTTTGATGCATGTATTCATGCATGATATGATGTCGGTGGCATCTCAGATGACGATCCTCTTGTGTAGATTTGCTTGCTGGACTGGAGCTACAACTTTGCTGGATTTTTACTGTTTGTAGTTAGTGAACATCTCTGAACTCTGCAAGCCTTTGTTGCGAAGATATCTGAAGACTCAATTCTGGAACCTAGAGAACCTGGTCGAGATAAGTTTCTCTCATGGCATGCATATTGGTCATTTGTTACTTATCAACGAGCTTGCTGATGGACTGCTGAACTTTATGGCATGATTCTGATACTGGATGCAATCTAGTTGTTGTGGAGCTGCATAGCTAATGCTGAATGTTTACCCATGGAGTTTCCCTGGCCCTTTGTGAACTCAGGCTTCTGAAACCGTGGGGAACTACTGGGTAGAATCTTGGAGGCCTTTATGGGGTGACAACACCTTGGCGTCCTTCCATCATTCACCATGTTGGTACTATGGTATATTTCAAAATAGCTAGACTCTACAGGCTATGTTTCCATACTGTTGCTTGTATTTGTGCATATGTGTATCTTAAATCTACGAGAGACTTGTTCACGACCATATGCCAGGTGCCCTTATGCATTGCACTTAAACACTCGCCCTTTTAGATACATGCAACATTTCCAGTAACCATAATTTTCATGTGAATGTCAACATGGTAGAGGAACTAACTTGGTTCAGTGAATCTCTTTTAATCCAAGTATGTGACCCGGTCTCATTTATGTTCCCATTTATCCCTCATCGTGAACAGGCAGAACCTAAATTTTTCTTCATGTGGTAGATAGTTATTGTCGCAGTAACTTCTACGGACCTAGTTCTGCAAAAGATACCGTTAGTTTTTCTGTGAGGAGTCACCGTCTCATGTATATGACAGAAATGTGGTGCCATTTTACCTTGAAACTCATCACCTTCATATTGTCAGGATAGGCGCTGGCACTGACCGCTGAACATTTGTAATGTCACGCAGCGAGGCATAAATCTGGAAATGTGAGTGCTATGGTCAGTTACAGTCATAGTTCACCTGGACATATCGCTAGCATTTCACTACCCAATTCAGGGTTCAGTCATGGTAGAATTTGCAGCCTTTTAACCACACCCAACTGGATTTTCTTGCATAAATGGCCTAGATCTAATATGCTTCTCCTCTTTGCAATCTGCATTGCATCTGGCGATGGCAAATCCTGTCACTGTGAAGCATCAGTCTATCAATCTGCATGCTGCTGGTATTGTACTGTACTGTCAACATTTTTTACTTTGCATTCCTCGCCCTCCATTGTGACCATGGAACTTGTAAGATGTGATCTGCATCTACCGTTTTCTGATGGGGGCAACTTTGGAAGGCATGTCATGGGTGGATTGGGAGGGTTTAACCTTCAGGAATGCTTCTGTCTGCTGTACCGCGTTCGGTTTTGTTTAACCGAGCATTACGCTAGGTTTTGATTCTACTGTCTCAACATTTTTGTGGTAGAGTGATGCCTGCATAGCAGTTTATTGGAGGAATGCTGAGCCAGACTGATAATGAGACAAGCATAAGTTTGCATGCTGAATAAATAGTCCGGGCAAGTAAATGTTTCTACAGAATAACGGGATGAAGTAAGTTGTACCATGCTTTTTTTTCTCTCTCGCAGAATGCAGCTCAGGAGGTTGGAATTTAGTTGGGTAAGTGCAGCTAGTTTTGTCAACTTTTCAGTAACATTTTCTCATCCCTAGTCGATTTTCTCTCGCTTGAGCCATTCAAGAAAAGGTAGTGAGAAAGCGTCGTAAAGTAGCTAGAAAAAAGGCGTTGAAAAAGAGAGAAATGGCTTTACTTATTAGCCAAGGTATATGGATTGCTCCTGCTGTGTGTCCCTGCAGCAATACGCACTGGCGTGGATGCGTACATACACAAGTGGCTGTCGTCCCACAATTTGTGTCCGTGTACCCCCACTCAGCATTTATCGACCAAGAGGCGCACCAACCACAGACCAGGGAACATCATTTATCACGAATCCACGCAGGCCATAACGCATGCCAGTCCAGTGATTTCATTAGTAAACACAGTTCTTAAAATGGAAAGTGTCACTTAATAAGCATGAAAGTACTGCTGCTAATCATCAGGGGGAGCTTTGTGGCACTCTGTCCTTATATTTAGAGATCCCTACATTCTATATGCTGAAGCAACTGTATCTAGAAAAAGTATACCTTTCGACCCTCAACTCTAGCAAACTTTTTATTTTCAATCTTGAACTCTAAAACCGTATATATGAGCTGCAATCTCTCAAGATCGCGGTCGTAGACCAGTTCGCAGTTTAGAGAGGGGGTCTTGCATGCTATGCCAAATTTATGTCAAACCAGCGTCACACCGGACCAAGTTCTGAAATTTACCTATAAACTTAGAAACTTTTGCGCAAGTTTGCAACGTAAAAGTCCTTTTCGTGAGGAGTCTTGGGAGGATACATATCCCAAGTGACAGTATTGTGCTCTCTAATTCCTAGAAATCTCATGAGCGACGAAATTATCCAACCTTTAGGCCATTGCCCATGATGACATCTCAGAGTGAAAACTACATAAAAGTATGGACACCTATGATGGGCTCGCAGTGATAGTTCTGCCACATGCTTGTCCAGGAAAATACAGGGGGCACTGGTAGTTCACCATGGACAGAATCATTGAATCCCTGCGGCAATACATGGCCCTACAAAATTCAGATCTGAGTGCCATTAACCACTCCAGATCTGTTCGGCTCAAGCTTGCATCCCTTTTTAGGTATCAAAAGTACCAAGGCTACCAAAAAAAAGAGTGAGAGAGAGCAAGAGGACATCCTTTGGAAGCTCTGGTCAGTTCCCTTCCCCCTCTGGCCATTACATACAAGTTCTCTCGGCTCCATCTCTCGGACTCTGCCCATTAGCAAACCATTGTACTTAATTAACATGGACAAAATAACCTACTCCCTCCGATTTTAAAATATAAGATGTTTTAGCTTTGTGAAAAAAATTAATGTGGACTTGTTTCCGTGTATAGATTCACTCGAGTTTGAAGTGAATCTATACACTAAAATAAGTCTAGATTCATTTTCTTTACAAATCTAAAACATCTTATATTTTTTGAAACAGATGGAGTAGAAGAGAAAGATACTGACAGGTCAAAAAGAAGTTAATTTGAGAGGGCAGTCAGGTGTGCCTTTAATTTGCTTAGTTTCAACTTGCACGTCAACTGACAATGATGGCCTCTCAAACTAACTTTTCACTTCTAACTGACTGTGACTTGCCCAACTAACTTTTCACTTCTAACTGACTGTGACCTCTCAAACTAACTTAGTTTGCTTATGTTCAACTTGCATGTCAACTTCAAAGGAATTTCACTGAAACAATATATAAGTCCGGAAAAAAATATTGAACGGTAAAATACGGAAAGAAAGGACACACTGTCTATATTTCTTTGGGAAACTCAAATTGATCAGTTTTCCTAATCTGAATTATTTCAGACTGTGGTGATTTGTGCTAGATAGCCATGAGATGCAAAATGGGTTGCAACTGAGATTTTTCTAGCTGCACATGGGGTTGCAACAATGATTTTACTACTTGCACATGGTTTCCACAAATAAAAATCTTTCAAAAAAAAAAGAATGCTTCGTGATTCATGCTAGTAGTCATGAGTTGCAACATAGTAGTAGGTTGCAATTAAGAACAAAGCCCTGAACCATTGGATTGCTTCATTGGTTGCAACCGAGATTCAATGACATCGACCGAGAATTAGTCACTCTCCAAAAATGATGGCAATATTTGATCGTGAGAGACATGAGCAGATCCTCAGTTAAGTTGCAGCAAAATTAACGGCCCATGCAACTCCACCACTGAATACTTCATCAACTTGACAACTTTGCTGAACAATTAGCAAGCTAGGGGGCAATTAATCAACTACACGTCACATGCATGTACACTAGGTTATTCGAACACCCCAAAGAACTACTCTAGCTAGCTAGACTAAATTAGGCCAGACATAGACTGAGACTGAGCTAATTAAGCTAAACTAAAGTACTCGAGACTAGCTGTTGCTACACAGTGCCGGCCGTAGACACCGATTCATCTCTCTTGTATCGTCGACGGGACAAGAGCTGCATGAGATGAAAGTACGGTCTGTACAGACGCACATGCATGCATCCGTGTCAGCTCAGCCCACAACGTGCACGCGGAGCTTCTTGCCTGCCGGCGGCCGGCAAAGCGAGCCCTCGGCCGAGCTCGATGGGCGCCGCGCGGAGAACATGGCGGCGAGGTCGTGTGACACTGGCACGGCGACGATCCAGTAGCACCGCGCGGCCTGCGCCGGCGCGCCGTAGTAGCAGTGCTTCCTCTTCTTGGCCCGCGCCGGCCTCGGCTTCCTCGGAGCCGGCGGGCACACCAGCGGCGCCGGCAGCACGTTAGCGGCCAGCGTCGGCGTCGCACACCCGTCGTCCTCGTCGTCGGCGGCGGGGGTAGCAAACGTCCGGACCGGAGGGAGCTGGGGAGACAGCAGGTCGAGTTGGTCGAGGTCGAAGCCCATGAAGTAAAAGCTGAACGAGCTGCCTGCGGACTGCGGTGGATACGTGATAGTGGGGGTGGGGTGGGGGTGGCGTGATGGTGGGAAGAAGAAGGTTGGGTAGGGTTGTGAGGGGAGTGTTTAAGTAGCGGCGGTGGCGGTGAGAGTGTATTAGAAGCGGGGGGGGCAGGCGTGGAGGGTGGCAGTGATGATGGCCGGCGAAGGAGATGATCGATCGATCGATCGATCGGGGGAGGGGGAGAAAGGCCGGGAGGGAGGGAGGGACAGCATTATAAGAGAGGGACCGGCGGAGGCAGCCTCCAGGCAGGTGAAAAGGCTTATGAGATCATGAGAGAGAGATGAATGGAATGCGAATGATTGATAGGGGAATGAGGGGGGTAAAGTAATCTGGAGGGTAATTATTGGGTTTACTACTATTTCTTTTTTTCTTGCCGAAAAGGCCTGAGACCGTACATTATCTGAAACCGGCCCTTGCACCCCTGACCCCTTTTTCTTAGAAAAATGGAAAGGAAAAGGTGCTCAAGCGACGACTGCCTCTTCTACCTTAATATCCTTAGAAGAAAAGAAATAATGTGCAAGTCATTGAACAAGTTCAGCCCATCTTCCCTCTGCATCCCTCGACCCCGCGCTGTTAGCAAGGCTCGATGCTGCCTCAGGCCTCCGGCATAGCAACGCTCGTGTCTAAAAAAGTTTTAAAATATAAGATGTTTTAGCTTTATAAAAGAAGTGTATCTGGACCTCTTTTAGTGAACATTTTGAAACGGAGAGTGTAGGCTCTTGTAGAAGTAGTGGCCGGAAAGTTGTCAAGGTAGACCATAAGAGGCTATTGGCCTCGAGAGATCTTCATGCTGGAGAAGCTAGTACCAAGATGTACCGGAAGCTAATACTAGCTCCGGTCAGATGGAAATGGGGAACCAAAACTTGCAAGTTTCCCGACGAAACCGTACATTGTTGAGCCTCATCCGGCGGAGCAGAAACTTAAGGACACCAGTACATTGCAACATCATCCCCTCCATAGAACTCCACCACCGTAGACATGCACTTATCATGCCAGACCTAATGCCTGGTGATCGACTCCAAACTATTGAAGTTTGATTCAAATTCATAAAGGAGGCTAACTTCTAACTAGCGGAGCAAGGCTTGTCGTCAGTAGGCTTGGACCGAAGCAATACGGATTATTGAAGACCTATGTTTTCACAGTTATAAAAAAATGAAACAGTGCTAGAAGAAATTAGACACTCTTTTTTGATATAGAAGAAGCGGGTCAGCGTGAGAATTCTGTAAATTCGTCTGTGACAGAGATCGAACTCCGGTCACTGGGATGCGCCAACTGCGACCCAACCACTTGGCTATCGCACCATTATATATACCTCTTGTAATTCATCGGCTAGGATAAGTCGCATCGAAGATAATTCTCGGCGTTGTGTAAACACTCATATAGTAAAGTTTTGCTGGCTGACTCCTATGGTTTTTCCCCCTCTTTGTTGAAGAGGTTTTCCACGTTATATTATGTGACCCTGGCTGTGATTTTGCTTTTTGTTTTTTGATATTTGCTTTTCACGCTTATAACACAAACTCTAGCTCGTCGACGCTCCTCCGAGGAAGAACATTCATGGGTGGGTTGGAGGACCTTTATTTTCATCACTGTCGATGTCCCTTCAACGGAGACGAAGAACTCAACAACCCTATGGGATCAGGCACACCGATCCGAGGTTTCCCCAGCCCTCCTGCCGCCTTAGCGGCTGGTGTAGGGCAGGGAAATCAGGGATGGCGACCGAGGGTAGATGGGATCGTCTTCTGATCTCCTCTCCGCTTGAGCCCTAGAAAAAAATGTTTCGAGTGTCTTCTTTCGATTTACTATTTCGTAGTGCTTTGATAAATTGTTATGTCCAAGTCAGCCGCACTGTATATTATGAAGACTAGAGTTATATAAAAAAATGAGTGAAAGTCTAATAGCTAATTGAGTGACAACACATCCAAGAACTTATGTACCTCTCCCCTTTCCTCCTGTCCCTCTCCCTTCTCTTTGTTTGAGAGTCATTTCTGGGTGTCTGGGCTAATCCCGACCCGTCTCCGGCGGCGCTGCCGGCCGGAGATGGGGAAGGAGAGGCGCCGGTTTAGTTTTTAGGGTTAGATCTAGGTGTCTTGGCCTGAGGCCGGTAGTTTGGAGTAGGGCTAGGGTTCTCTCTGATCAGAATCCCAGCAACTCGAGGTGGAGTTCTGTTGGCAAGGCTCTAGAGGTCAGGACATGTCTAGGAGCTGCAGATCTCGAGGATCTCCGCGAAAAGATCGTGCTCTGCTGCTTCTTCTTTTATGGCACGGCGGTGTTGTTTTCTCTTATCCTGGACGGCCGTGGCGGTGAGGAGGATGAGAGGAGCGGTGTGGTTGTGCCTGGATCTGAAGGCGGCATCGGAGATTTGGCCGATTTGCTGCTCGAACGCGGCTGAAGTTGGCTTTCGATGATGTGCTTCTTCCTGCTGCCATGGTGGAGGAGGATGGGTGCTCCGACGGTGTCTCCCTTGAATAAGCGTTGGTGGCTGCTCACCGGTGACTCTGGAGCCTTTATCTTCTACCCGGTTGGCCGTGGTGGCGAGGGTGGTGGGGATGAAGGTGGCTGTGAGCTTCATCGGTGCGGCGACCTGCTGCCAGTTAGTCGAGCTTCTCGCTCGATGGCGATGAGTGCCACTGGCATATGTGGCCAAGATGGGCCTTTCCACACCAGGAGGGCGTGTCTTCAACCTCCAAGATGGAGGCCTTTCGGGAGCTCTGTGTCGGTGTTTCTCATTTGCAGCTTGCCAAGTGGTTCGTCCCCGGCGGGGTGGAGATGGCCGGCGACAGAGGCTCAGCGGTGGCGGTGAGGTCAAAGGACTGGATTGCGTTTCTTCATAATCTTTTAGGGTCCTCCTTGCATATTCACAAGTCCTTACTGTTTTATCTGCTTTGTAAAGGATTTGTCTATAACTTGTACGCACCGCTTCGATATTAATGACAGCATCGGGGTCTTTCTAGACCCCTTCCTCGTTGAAAAAAAAATCCAAGAACTTATGTAATTTCATATTTGGAGATGTGCGACTACTAACGACAATACGACATCATCCGAAAATCCATTCCTCTAGTCTTTTGGTGGCGTGTTTGTGTGTGTCTATATTCTTCTATATGTTGTACTATTTGGTTTTAAAAAAATACGAGGTGAGTAGGTGACTGAGCGAGCGAGAGGATAAATAAGGAAACTTACTACTCGCATTAGGATAACTCGCGGATAAAAAGTAGCTGGGCCGCATGCAGCTCGACAGTTCCTGTCGCCGTACGCTCCGCGGCTCAAGTGGTGCCGGCGCTGCATTCTCATGATTTTTTTCTCTTCTTTTTCGAGAGATACCTCTGTTTCTCATGACGACCAATCGGGCAGCACTGCCATAGACTCACAGTCGACGCGCTGCCATAGACTCACAGTGGGCACAAGATTCGTTCCATTAATTTTCACTAGACTCTCTTACCCGCTAGTTAATGTTTCTACCCCGATGCAACATCATGAGCAGTATGCCCGCAAAAAAGAGAGCAGTACATCGTGTGTATACTGTGATTTCTTTGATTTATTTCTTTAATTTGTTGCAAGAGAGTAAAGAAAGTCTTAGGGACATTCGAAGGTACATCAACTAACGCCATCGCGCATACATGCAAAAGGTGTAGGCTAGTGCCAAAGACAATATATGTAAAATGAGTATTAATACATTGTCTTGCCTTATTTCCACAACAATGCTCTTTGTCAAAAAAATCCACAATAATATGTAGGAATGCAGGGGCATATTAGATGCACATGCCTGATACTATTCAATTTGATACTACTATTTAAAATATATTGCTCCCTCTAAACCATAATAATTGTCGTTGATTTAGTACAAATATTCACTTTATATGTGAATTTTATACTATTCACAATATTTACTCCCTCCGATCTATAATAAGTGTCGTGATTACTAAATCAGCGATACTTATTATGGAACAGAGGGAGTAACATCTTCTAATCAAATTAGAGATCAAATTTGGATCTTCGGTTTTGTATCATGGTCTCATGATACATATGTATTACCTCTATGCAATGAAGATTTTTTATGCAGCTGGCATATGGTCATCACCATGCCACTCATTAAACCAAGCTCTCGAACTCATGCTACTCCAACAAGTACCCCAAAGGTGAATAAGATCATGAGCCCCTGGCCGAATGAAGAAGATCGGAAACCCAAAAGAATGAAACATAAGAACCCTGATCGATACCCAGTTGATACAATCGTCGGGCCTACCGCTGCCAAGAAGGGTCAAAACATCCGAAGAAAATCCACTTGACCGGAAATTGTGGATTCGTGATACTAAGGCCTTGTTTACTTATAGTTTATTCACGAGAGTATTTATGTGGAACAGAGAGGATTATCTCAATCCTGCAAAATCCCTCTAGTCTGTTTCACAAGCTGGGTTGGACGAGTAATCCCGAGATATCCCGACAAAATCTCTTATTTTTTTCCTAGATTAAAAATTCTCCACCATACTAGTGTATTTTTGGGAAATAGTATTTGTTGAGAGTATTGGGTGAACACCAAAGCCTCCAAACCTCATGGGGGAGAAAATACGAGAGAAGTAAACATGGCCTAAAACACTAGAGACTTTCCGGTAGCCGAGCAGGACACACTAGGGCGGATATATAGCCATGAGACTTCTACTTCATGTAATAACATGTTCACTGTCAAGAGAG
Organism: Avena insularis; assembly: GCA_023614405.1. NCBI lineage: Eukaryota > Viridiplantae > Streptophyta > Magnoliopsida > Poales > Poaceae > Avena > Avena insularis. The sequence continues at coordinate 98,008,938 of CM042695.1, forward strand.
TTTCTAACCACACCCATATGACATATCTAACATAGTGAAAAGTCAATTGTACTTATCTATCGCCGCCGAGGTGGACGAGCCACCTCGACGGCGGGTATATTTTTTTCGTGTCCCGCGCAGCGCCGCGATAGCCACCATAACAAGGCATCCGATTGACCAAACTCTAACTTTAAAGACCCTAGTGCAGCACCGAGCGCGGTGAGGTCTCCACCCCTTCCTGCTGCCGGAGCCATAAACACAGAAGGCGGACACCCATATCAACTACGACTCGAAGACCGCGTAGACGAGGCAAATGGCCATGGTGGCCGCAGCCAGACGTTCCTGCTTTATCCGGGAGCTTGTGTTTTTCTATTTTTGAGTATGCAATAATACCTATTTTTCTGGTGTATAGTTGTATTAGTACTCTTTATTATTAAAATATAAATGTATGTTGTCTAGTCTCATCTATTAGATGGGTCTTTTGGTTGCACTACGGTTCTAGTCTCTTGCCGGAGAGTTTGCTCGAGAACAAGATTGAAAAAAAATTATGCATGTTCTTGTAGCCTACGTAAGCGCACAGTAGGCCCACCCGACTCGACTATCCAAATCCCTATCCATGCAGTGCTGACGGAATTGAATGGATGCTGCACGCTGACGATCCTGGCAAGCTGCTTACATGCATGTGTATTGATTCGCAGAAACTACCAAAACGTATTTACCTGCAGCTTCAGCTAGCCGACCAAGCTATAAACACGGCTGCCAGAATTTACACATAAACGTATTACCTGCATGGTCCGATACTGGCAGCCTCGACCTCGATCGTGTGGGCATGCTCCCACGAGTTTTCAAAAAATTTAAAATAAGCACGCATCATATCCGTACAAAAGATGGGGCGGATCCGAGGTGCATTATTTGATACCGAGCAGCTAGGCTTGATTAAGTAGTCTCTCCATAGTAAGTACTATCATTACGCAACTAGTAGCTAGTTAACCGGAGTTAAAGGCGACATGATGATCCTGCTTGAGCTGCAGCTTGATCTGCATTGCTATTCGCAAAAACAGGATCGATCTTCTTACTAATGAAAAAGGCACCATGTTAATTAGGAGGGAGATCATCATGCTTTTGTCGGGAAAAAGGATACTCCTCTAGATGCTTTCTCCCTCATGCTCGATGATGTATGGGAAAAAGCAGCGCATGGCGCGAGCTGATTAATTAGGCTTCATAATTCGTTGGATGGCGGCATGGGGGAGCATGTGGCCTACTTATTGGCTCCGCGACATGCTTAGGTACGTCCTCGTTACCTTTGCCACAAAAATCATAGTATGTACTAGGGGTGCTACTTCTCGGAAAGGCTCCTGAGCTCCAATACTCCCTGCATATTAAAAAAATTAAAAACTATATTTATAAGTGTTAAAAAATTATGAAACAAAATCCTGAAATTAGCTAATGTCGTATCCCACAAATGTGCAAAATATCGATTCGAAATGTTTTGTATTCCAAGCTACACAAAGTGACAAAGTTTGATATTTTTTTTGAGATTAGAAATCACTATACTCAGATCTACAGTTTTGTTATTTTTTATGTAGCTCAAAATACACATTATTTTTAGGTGATATTTTGCATGTTTATGGGATAAATCATTAGCTACGTTCAGAATTTTGTTTCATAATTTTTAGAAGGTGAAATATAGTTTTAATTTTTTTAATATGCAAAGGACACTCGTGCTCATGGGTACCTAATTTCCAGTCGCTACTTATGATTTATGTTATCATAGAAGACACATTGAAAACCCACAAGAGAAGCTCAAAATAGCTAAGGGCGTGATTGGCAGCCTGCACCAAATTTTGTGCCCCCGGGGCAGGCGCTGGGGGCTAGCCCAAGTAGAACGGTTCAAAAGCAATGTTGTTCACTTTGTTTGGTTGCCTGTACTAGAAATGCCTGCATTTATGTGGCAGCTTTGACCCTTTCATTTGGTTCACTGCACGTTTGGTTTTTGACTCGGCTGATGCAAATAGAAAGTGTTTGATTGCAGCCATGAGTGTACAAGTGCCAACCTCATTCAAAGTTTGATGAAATTACCATTACATCCGATCATACACACAAGTAAGGGAGAGGGATCAGAATAGGAGGAGCTTGAGGATCACCATAAGGAGGACGACCATGATGAAATCTCTCAGCCTAATCTCTCGGATTTTATTACCCATTTCTTCAGCTTCAATGGCCATGGGCTGGATAGGCATTGGTTCAATAACCATGGCTTCAACAGCCATTGGTACGACGTCAACAACCATATGTTCAAGAACCATAGCTTGACCAGCCATAGCCTGATCTGCCAAGAAATTGTTAAACTCTTCCTTGGCCTCCTCTAAAGTTTCATACCCTCTATAGTTATTGTTGCAGAAACCATTGACTTGGTATTTGCAAATTCTCCATGAACCATAGACTTATGTATGCTTCCCTCTGTACACCACGTACCACTAACACGAAACATAAATGCATGATCATTAGCCAACATCACAAGTCCATCACAACCATAACAAGGATCACAAGCATAACTAGTTCACAACACATCATAAACAAAGGGGAGCATGCATTATCATTTGACAAATGGGGATCACAAGTTCATCCTACCACTATGGTGTTAACCTACCACCACATCAAAAGTGGGCATCTTCCTACTACCATATCAATAAGCTCACCATCACATCAGGGATTAGTATATACCACCTCATCATTACAGTCCATAATAAGTTTGTAAGACCTAGCTACCACCAACATATACATCAAGATCAACATCATCATCTTCTTCATCACCATCACGCATCACCACCCACGCATCCAAGCTCTACATCTTGTCATAATACTTGCATAGGTAGGTCCTAAGCCACAACACCATGTGTGGAGCAACCATGCTGACGAAGCTTGTACCTTGGGCCTTATTGTCGACAAGGTGGTTGAGAGCCACCATGAGAGAATCCCCGGAGAAGCCAACCATGTCCATGATGGCCCTATAGAGGTTTCGATGCATGTCAGTTGGCTTCTTGTCCCTGATCGCTTGAGCGACGTCCCAGATGGCCTCGGTGATCCTAGTGAAGGTCTAGATCTCATGATCAACAAGTGGTCCCCTCTTCCTCTTGTCAGCAGGTGTGTGAGCATGGGCAAGCCTTTCCGGGCCATCGAGGATGATGGTTTCGGACTCATGTGAGTTAGATGCTTCCTCGGGTGAAGGAGTAGGTGTACCGATGGGCTCATTAGAGCCCATGGAAAACTTGCCGTTGGTGAGGTCGAAGGAGAACATGGTATGCATCTCATTGTTGTTGGCGATGGGATTAGGGTGATCCTAAGGAAGCAATACATATAGCCAGTTAGTTGTGAAATGTAATCATGGATGACCAGTTAAAACAAGTACAAGAAAGAATGCTAACCATGATGTGATAGTGCTCTGCCTCTAACATAATGTTGTAGTTGTCATCATCCCACTGAGCTCCACTGAGGTTTCTGAGCTTGCTAACATGTATCCACCTCAACCTCCACTTCCTCAGGTGGTTGTACACCGGAGTAGAAGACACCTCAGCTCCAAAAAAACTCAAACAGAGCCTTGGCACGAGCTGTAAGATGGACCTCTTTGAACCCTTTTTCAGTACGGATGACACTCTTGATGATCTCGCACATCTTATGCAGCACAAAGTGGACTAAAAGGGCAACCACTTCATGGTATTATTCATCTATGTTACGAGATTCTTGCGCTTGTTGCGCCTTCTGTGCCTTCGCCAACCTAAGGGCCACCTTGAAGCAATGATTGGCACAAGGTTGTGCACAGTCTGTGACTAGGATTCTAGCTGAACATGATGAGGCAATTCAAAATTCTAAGTTGCCTCAAAATTCTAGAGTTATCTCTAAGTACCTTCTACCTTGATAATTATTGGTGCATATAAAACCTTCTTCTTAAATACCATATTCGTCATGAAATACTCCATAATATCCTAGAAGCTTCACGTGGCTTTCTCAATACTTCCAGAATATTCTCAAGTATGCATTGCTAATTCTTAACACTCCCCCTCAATGCATAGTTGCCTGGTGGATCATCTCCTCAATGGTGTCCTTGTATCTTCCGAGCTATTCCATTCCGTTCGTTCTTTTTATGCAGCATGTTGCAATTGGTACTTATCTCTTTTCAGCAGGTATGCTCGGTTGTACTCTAGCAACATAGGCCTATTCTCTATCTTCTTATAATATTATACATCATTTTCTTCTTTAGGATTTTCCATACTTTCCCCTTTGATACCTCTTTATATGAAGATAAAGTAATATGAGAAAGTTCAACATTTTAATACCTAGGATCTGGTGGCATTGACCTGCAAACCTTTGCCTCATGCTATATGATCTCAAACGGACTTGGACAGAGCCTGGCATGTATAGCATGATCCATACCTTGTAAGTTTTCCTTCTCTCGATGCCCAATTGTAATCCTTCTTAAACCATTAATTATCCATTCACAACTTCATTATGATCAACCTCATGTGAATTCTCACCATCATACAATACTTGCTTCATGTCCTCAGACTTAATATCCTCTTTATAAAGGGGGGCCTCCAAACCTTCATCATTATCACATGCAATCACTTCAAACTAACCAATGAGATCTCGATTTCTCACTCTCTGTTAGGACTGCCACAAAGTATACCTCACCATCTTCCATGTATAATGCTGCTTCGGCATCCCACTCCTCCTCACTTGGGCATTCCTCTATGGTGACATCCATGGCAGTAGCCATATTTCCTTCTGAGCACTTCTTTGGACTCCAACAGTCCCTAGCAAGGTAATCTTTATTGCCATAGTTAAAGCACTCAACTCCCTTTCCTCTTTATTCCATGAGTTTTTGTTGATCTTATTCGCATATTATTCTTTAATCTCCCCCTGAATAGTTGCTCTCCCTTGGGAACCACCTTTCACCTCTTGTCCACTTCTCCTTCACCTTTTCTCGGCCTCTCGGTGGACTCTTCCTAGTACAAACTCGATGCTTAGAGTCGGTGCCCTAAGACGGTTTGTGCCATGTTAAAAAAATCTACCTCTGTTCATCACTGTCAGCCTTGTTTTTATTTACCGACCACCTATAAGAACATCAGAGACGGTTCAAAACCATAACCGACTTAAAAAATAACCCTACGGGAGGCGGCTTGCAGTGACCCAACACACCACTTTATTTTGTAGTGCGCAAGTCATTGACATAATATTCACGAAGTACCGTCTCGCAAATATCACATCCCTGTAACATCCCAAAAATACCAAACTTAGATCATCAAACACTAATCATCAAAATTAGGGTTAACAAAAACTTTTCTAAATAAACTCATGAATGCATGTATATGTGTATGCATGGATTTTGAATTTCTTTAAAAACCACCTTGTTTGTGTGATCCATTGCTTGTAAAATGTTTCTTAGGTGAAATAAACATCATCTAAAACATTTCCCACACTTTTCCTAAAGACAAGTAAATCAAAACAAATATATTAAGTGAATGGTCATTTTGGCCAAATTAACTCCCATGCCTACTTTGGCTGCCTCAAACTTTCAGAACCTAACAGAAACTTTTCTGGATCTTTGCACCCCTTGAATGTACTCATAACAAGGTATCAAGGCCCACTTTGTGATCATCTAGAAACTTTCAAATGCATAGTTTAAATGGCAATTCAAAATTGAATCTTCTTCATATGGGAAGATCCCACTTTTTCAAAAACCACTCAAACAAGCTCAACTTTCAAAACCCAAGCATCTGCAGAATCACCAGCACCAATCTAGCAAACCCACCAAAAATCATTTCAAAATTCAAAACTTGATTTCATGCGGCCATTTCATCAAACAGGTTGCAGACACAAATCAAACAAAACATCAAACACTATAGTGTGCGGTGATTCTTGCCTAACTTGTTCCCTAGTTAGCTCACACACAACTCAGTAGATCATCTAGAAAGTTTAGCCCAACACTAGCACCACTGTGAGCTTGCCATTGTCATCAATGGTGAACAGCCGAGCACCCCAATGTTACCCCATTGTGGACAGCAGGCTAGATGAAGAACTAGCCGTGCCAACCTTGTCTGGGAGGCAGCCCACCGTCCACCGCCAGTCACTGTCCCAGCCGCGAGAGTTGCCAAGCCCTGGACCATGCGCACAAGCCGCGCCCAGACCATGCCGAGCGTGCGCCAGAGCGCCACCCGCGACCAGCGTCCACAGACCGCGCGCCGCCCTCACCGCGCGCACACATGATCACCACCGACCCAGGAGACCGCCAGACATCCCCGTTTGCCGCCCCGTTCCATACAGCCGCCGCCTCTGCCGCGCAGAGCACCGCCCGTTCCAGACCAAACCACACCTCCCCATGCCTCGCGACCATGTCGTTGAGCATCGCCAGGAGACACAGCACCGTCCCCTACCCTTGCCCATGTAGTCACCAGAACGTCGCTTCGACGAGCTCACCGGCGCCTGACGGTCCCTCGCCGACTATAAATAGAGGCCACCCCGCCGATTTCTTCACACCATCTCACTCCCTCTCCTCACCGACCGTGCCACACCATTCTCGAGCAAGGCGAGCACCACCTCGCCGAATTTCACTGGAGCCCGCTGCACGGAGAAGAAAGGAGCCAGCGATTGAGCCGCCCAGAGCTGCCACCACCCCCGAGTTCGCCGTCCGACTTCGTTCGCCCGCCTCGCCGACCCTCGCCAGTACCCCGGTGAGCCCCCAGCACCCCTCACTGGCCGCGCTAGGTTTCGTTCTCACCGGAGCTGTCTCGCGTCGACGATGACCCTCAGCCGTTGGATTAGAACTAGATCGAACGATCCACGTTGCCCCATACCGCTTCGCCCAGCCCCATGTCACTGACGAGTGGGGACACCCACTTAAGCAGCCCAAGGAGCATCAGACTTAGCAGGCCGGCCCGTTAAAATTTCCCGCGCAGCCCAGCAATTCAAATTAAAACTTTTCTATTTCATTTCAAACACACTTCAGCACCCAACTTCAAAAATCAACCCAGATCGATTCAGTGCACCATTTTGAATGAAACCAATTTTGTTGGAAAGATCTATGAATGCTTAATCCAAGCCCGTTGGATTCAAGTCATTTGGATCTGTAGATCACCCATAGTAAAAATAACAAGGCAGAAGCTTTTCTGCATTCAAACATTTTTCAAATTTAAACCATAAAAGCTTTTGAGTTGATTCCAACTCTCAAAAATCACATTTAACCATACCTTTCAGAATATATAAAGATATATAGGTTTACTTGCAGAAATAATGTTCAAGGAATAAAAGAATGCTTCATAAGCATTTCTAGCCACTTTAATTAATTAAAATAAAAGGGTAAAACCTTATTAAATTGTGACACCACTTTAAATCACATTCCCATGGACTACAATATGTGGTGATGACATGTGTCAACATGATCCCATGTTGAGTTTGGAGAATATTAAATCTTAAGTAGTTTTTCAATGAGTAGAAATTACTTTTCTAAAAATAAAAAGATTTAAACCAAGCCTTAACCTTGTAATGTTAGAGATGATGCTAGATCATCAATAGGACCCTTGTGTGTGATGATTGCAAGTAGTTAAGTATTGTTTGGTGATTGTGTACCTCGTATTTATTCATAGACGCTAGTACCGACCAAGGATACTACGAGGAGGAAGGAGGATACTACGAAGAAGAAGCCTAGGAGAACTTCAACCACTGCTCTGCACAAGGCAAGCTAGTAACTATGCAAGCCTTACTAATCAAGTTGACCTACGCAAGCTAAAACTTGCAAGACACTCTACTTTAGCAAGCTGATACTATACCTATGCAAGCTTATACTCATATTGATGCAAGCTAACCCTTGCAAGATACCCAACTGATGCCACAAACCCATACTTGTGATATGACTACTATATGCCTTAAGCATATGTGATCATACCCACTTGATAAACCAAATCCTAGTTTTATGTGCAAGCTTCTTACTTTATTTCTTTATCAAAGCTTACTTAGAGTCTACCTAAGAGTTTGGTAGATACTAGACAGTTGTGCTGAAGGTTGCATAAAGAGCATTAAATTTTGGCCTAAGTTAGAAACCTTGATATCAGCCTAAGATATAAGGTTGGACTTAGTGAAACCCCACTAGTTACCACCCATCATCAGTACTACCCCCACCTGTAGATGCTAGTGCTAAGCATAAAACTTGATCAACTTTAGATGGGAATACTTGGTGGAAAAATGGTTATGAAAACCTTGGAATGATGGATCATTCTATTGAAATATTTTGGACATGTGTTTCCAAACACTTGATGATTCTGGTGATAAAAATGTTGAGGCATGAGCCTTAGCCCTTTATAAAACTGATGGTTGTCTGGATGCGATACCATTCCAATTTTAGCGTACAACCACAATACCCGAATATTGGGTAGGGCTTGACTGGAAACTTATATACCTTAGTATTAGTTCCCTCCCGGCCAAGGTCTGAGATGAGGCTACCTTGTGAAGATTGTCCACCTGTGCAGTACCCAAGATGACAGTGGTCATGGTTGGGAGGCCAAACTCACAGGAGAGGTGCTTATACTAGGGCGTGTAATTGAAAGGTTAGGATTGATTATCCGCATAATGAGTATGGTGAATTCAGGATTTGTTCCTGACGGATGTATCGAATGTTGTGGTGAAAGTGTACAATCTCTGCAGAGTGTCAAACTATTCGAATAGCCGCGTCATGATTATGGACGATTAGATGGCCATACTGTTCCCCCGTCAGACTTTTCAAAATGACTTGTGAAATGAATTGAGACTTTGACTTAACCACAACAGAGTTGTGACCTGAATTACAAGATCCCACTTAGTAGTTATAAAATTGTGACTAGCTTTGGAACTTAGTAGAGATAAACCTGGCTTTTTGCAAAACAACCCTAGAGCCTAGTGTCCTATTATCCAAAAACCCCCTTACCTGTTAGTATTAGTTTGCGAGTACTTAAAGAGTACTCATGGCTTTGTCCCTGGCTATTCCCATGGGCAGACTATGAAGAGGAGTACCTGGAAGATGGACCCCAGGAAGGTTACGACAACTAGGATCATCTCCCATCGTCAGCATTGCCTGTGACCCTGAAGATGGAGCTTCGCCTACGCTACCGTTATTATTACGTATTCCGCTGCTTGATGTTGTATTAAGAACCGGATCATGAGATCCCTATTTGTGTAAGAACTTATGTATCGTTTGTAATGGATGAAGTACTATGGTATCCAATTCTGTTATGTCTCGCAAAAATGGTAATCCTGGGATTGCGATGTATGGCATAACATGCATCTAGGATTGAAAAATCCGGGTGTTGACAAGTTGGTATCAGAGCCATCCTGACCATAGGAGACCCTAGTTATATTGGACGTTGACCCAAAAACTTAGTTTCAAAACCAAAGAATAAAAAAATATTTACGAAAACTTATTCTCATTCTTACCTCTTTAATTCTTTCATAAAAATTCATGTTCCTCAAAAACTCTTGCAAAATACATAAAATTTTGACACACTTGATCACTCTGCTAATCTACTCATCCTCTATTTTTATAGATGGACGTGAAGTACAGCAAGTTTTACCAACTCGGGAATGGAGGAGACCTTATCTTTGAGAGGGATCTGGATCAGCTTTCGGAACTTCTAGAGCGTCCGCACCCCGAGTTCTTCGAAGCTCAGCTCAATGATCAAGGAGGAGAAGATCTGCAGTGGCTAATTGTTGCAAGTCTCCGAGGAAAGATTGAACCTCCCACTGCGGAGGGAATTCAGTTTACCTTGAGGGAAAACAACTGGCTCGATGGACTTGCCAGAGCAATGCAGGAAGCTCTTTCCCGTCTATGTGGGCAGAGCATCAATCAGCTCAAGGGTACTCGCTTTGAGTTTTGCCCAAGGCGTGATGCAAATGGCCAACCACTGGAAGCCCCATACCACCCCGAGCTGAAGACTCAATTGGACCACCTTAGCTTCATGATGTATGATCGTCAGCAGGAGTTGGACAACTGCCGTGACTATTGCAACCACAAGTCTGCCATCATCAAGATGAAGGACCAGACCATCGCCATGCTAGCAAAGGATCGCAGGTCTCGCCGCCGTCAGCTCGACTAGCATAGTGAGTAGTAGTCGGTCCCACTGTATCGTAGATTCCAGAATGGTTCGTAAAACCATCTGTTTTTCTTTGTTGTGGCGTGTGTTGTACTGTGTGCTATGAGTGAATGAATGAAAAAGCAAGTTGCTAGAAAAACCTGAGTCAAACTCTAAAAACTTTTCAGAGACCCAAAACCTTAGAAATTTCCCTCTTTTCTCACGATCTATATCAATCTTCAGATGCCACGTGGAGGAAGTGGTTCAGCCCCGGATCCGATGTTGCGGATCCTGCAAATGTTGACCTCTGACCGCGAAGCTGAAAGAGCGGAATGTCAAGCCAACCTAGCCACTCTACAACACATAGCCCAGCTAGCCCACAACAACCAAGGCCACGGAAATCAGGACAACCATGGATCTAAGCTCAAGAATTTCCAGAGTACCAACCCACCCGTTTTCACCAAGTCAGAAGAACCCCTAGACGCCGATGATTGGCTGCAAACCATGGAAAACAACTTAGAAGTAGCAGGAGTGGAAGCCAACGAGAAAGTCCTGTTCGCCACCCATTATCTAGCCGGAGATGCCAGGGCATGGTGAAACAGTGTGCGTGCAATGACCGGAGGCCAGATGATGACCTGGGAGGAATTCAAGGTCAAGTTTAGCAGAACCCATGTACCGCCAGGTTTGATCAAGAGAATGAGAGACGAGTTCAGGGAGTTGAAGCAAGGAAGGATGACTGTAGTGGAATACCGTGACAAATTTTTGTCATTAGCTAGGTATGCCCTGGATGAGATAGACACTGAAGCCAAGAAGAAATAAAGATTCCTGAATGGTCTGCATGACGGGATGCAGACAGTGTTAGTCAATATCCCCTTTGTTGATATTGAAGCCCTTGTCGACTCTGCTATCCAGATGGAAGGAAAAATCAACCAGGCCAATGAAAACCGCAAGCGTCGCATGATGCATCAACCAGGAACCCATCAGACCCCAAAGTATCGCCCCAACCCATCTCCAGGATTTGCCCCAAGAACCAACAGACCCTCTATGACCCGTCCAACCTACCCCAACCGTGGAAACCCTAGACCCGGAGGAAATCACAACAACCCCGGCAACTCTAGCAATTTCACCCGTGCCCCACCCAAGTTCAACAACAACAATGCTACCGCCAACCCCAATACGCCCGAGGATCGGAAGCAATGTGCTGTCGCAGCCAAGGACAAGTCACAAGTGACCTGTTATGACTGTGGAAATAAAGGCCACTATTCCAACGAGTGCCCCAACAAGAAGAATGCTACAGCCCCTAATCCCAATGTCCCAGCTCAGCAACAGCGTCGTGTCCAGCCAGGAAGGAGATTTGCCCCAGGAAATTCACTCAACCGCAATGGCCGTCTTTTTCTCATGCATGCTGAAGAAGCTCAGGAAGCGCCAGACGTCGTGCTGGGTATGTTTTCTGTTAATTCAGTACTTGCAAGAGTGTTTTTTTATTCTGGTGCATCGCATTCATTTGTCACCGAAGAATTTGCCTGCACTAGTAAAATTCAACCAACCAAATTGAAGCATGTGATGATTGTACAAATTCCCGGATCAACCACCAAGGCTAGGCAAATTTGCAAAGCCGTCCCTATCCGAATCCATGGCATAGATTTTTATGCTAACCTAATAGTACTCGGAACTAAAGGTTTGGAAGTAGTACTAGGAATGGACTGGATGTCCAAACATAAAGGATTGATTGACTGTGCCAAGAAAGCCATCACCATGACCAGTACCACCGGGATATCAGTCGAGCATATATCTGAAACCTTACCTCGCCAATTCAAGTGTAACAAGATTATAGCCCAACCTACCATTGACCAAGTTCGGATAGTCTGCGAATACCCCGATGTATTTCCAGATGTTTTGCCCGGTATGCTCCCAGATCGGGATATCGAGTTTATCATCGAACTAATCCCCGGAACAGGACCCATAGCCCAGAGACCCTATAGTATGAACCCGTCAGAACTAGAAGAACTGAAGAAGCAACTGGATTCCATGTTGGAAATCGGACTGATTCAACCAAGTGCGTCCCCATGGAGATCACCTGTCTTGTTTGTGGACAAGAAGGATGGAGGTAACCGTTTGTGTACGGATTATCGGAAGTTGAATGATGTCACCATCAAGAACAAGTACCCCTTGCCTAAGATAGAAGATTTGTTTGATCAGTTGACCGGTGCCCAGGTGTTTTCTAAGATTGATCTTAGAACTGGCTATCATCAACTCAAGATTCATTCAGAGGATATCCCAAAGACTGCCTTTACCACCAGATATGGATTGTATGAGTATAAAGTCATGTCTTTTGGATTAACCAATGCCCCCGCTTATTTCATGAACCTCATGAATAAGATTTTTATGGACTTCCTGGATAAGTTTGTTGTTGTTTTCATCGATGACATTCTGATTTATTCCAAATCAGAAGAAGAACATGAGCTACACCTAAGGACCATTCTTGGAACCCTTAGAGAGCATCAGCTGTATGCAAAGTTTAGCAAATGTGAATTCTGGTTACAGGAAGTAGGATTCCTCGGTCACATTGTATCAGCCGGAGGAATTGCCGTTGACCCTGCCAAAGTGAAAGAAGTAGAAGATTGGCAAGCCCCAACCACTCAAACCCAAGTTCGTGCTTTTCTCGGATTGGCGGGATATTACCGCAAATTCGTAGAAGGATTCTCGAGTATCGCCCGACCCATGACCCAATTGCTGAAGAAGGACAAGAAGTTTGAATGGACAGACAAGTGTGAAGCGGGTTTTCAAGAACTCAAGAGGAGATTGATTTCAGCCCCAATTTTGATCATGCCGGATATCACGAAGCCCTTCGATGTGTATTGTGACGCATCCAAGATTGGTCTCGGATGTGTGCTAATGCAAGAAGGCAAAGTTATATCTTATCTATCCCGACAATTGAAGCAACATGAACAAAATTACCCAACCCATGACCTCGAACTCGCAGCCGTAGTTCTAGCCCTGAAGACATGGAGACATTACCTGATGGGAAACCGTTGTGAGATTTACTCGGATCACAAGAGCCTAAAGTATATATTCACTCAGAAGGAGTTGAATATGAGGCAGAGAAGATGGATTGAGCTAATCAAGGATTACGACCTGGACATTCACTATCACCCTGGTAAAGCCAATGTGGTAGCCGATGCCCTTAGCAGATTGCCGTGCCGCTTGAACTCCATGATTTTGAAGGAGCAACCAAGTCTGCACAAGGAGATGGAAGATTTTCGAATGAAATTAGTAAGTGAAGGATTTTTGGCTAGCATAGAACTTCAACCCACTTTGATCAGTCAGATTAAAGAGCCGCAGAAAGGAAATGCTAGTATCGACGGAATCAAGCGTCGTATCGGTACAGGCAAAGTACCCGGATTCACCGAAGACGAAGAAGGAGTTTTGTGGTACAAAGGACGCCTTTGTGTACCATCAGATTCTGAGTTAAAAGAAGTTATCTTGAAAGAGGCTCATGATACTCTTTATTCTATCCATCTCGGAGGAACTAAGATGTATCAAGATTTGAAAGAGCAATTTTGGTGGCATAAGATGAAGAGAGAAATCGGAAGCTATATCGCCAAGTGTGATATATGTCAGCGAGTCAAGGCCGGACATCAAAGACCCGCTGGATTGTTGCAACCTTTGCAGATTTCGGAATGGAAATGGGATTCTGTAGGAATGGACTTTATCACTCGACTACCTACTTCTAGTAGGGGAAATGACTCTATTTGGGTCATAGTGGACAGATTGTCCAAAGTCGCCCATTTCTTGCCCGTCAAAACCACCTATCAGAGTTCGAAGCTAGCCGAGTTGTATATCGCTAGAATCGTTAGTTTGCACGGAGTCCCCAAGAACATAGTATCGGATCGAGGAACTCAGTTTACCTCGAGATTCTGGAAGAAAGTCCAAGAAGGTTTAGGAACCCGCCTAGATTTCAGTACCGCGTATCACCCTCAGACCGATGGACAAACGGAGCGAGTAAACCAAATACTCGAAGATATGCTTAGAGCATGTGTGCTAGAATATGGATCCAAGTGGGAAGACTGTCTGCCGTTTGCAGAATTTCCATACAACAATAGTTACCAAGCCAGTTTGCAAATGGCCCCATTTGAATTCATGTACGGAAGAAAGTGTCGCACCCCTTTGAACTGGTCGGAAGTAGGAGAGAGTCAGATTTTTGGACCCGACATCCTACGAGAAGCAGAAGAGAAGGTTCACAAGATTCGTGAGCACCTCAAGACAGCCCAATCCCGACAGAAGAGTTAGGCCGACAAGAGACATCGAGACCTCGCCTTCAACATAGGAGATTTTGTTTATCTGAAAGTGTCGCCATTGAAGGTAATGCAGCGTTTCCAACTCAAAGGAAAGTTAGCCCCCAGATATATCGGACCTTTCAAAATTTTGAACCGTCGAGGAGAAGTATCGTATCAACTGGAGCTACCAGAGGAGATGTCAGCTGTGCACAATGTGTTCCATATCTCGTTACTTCGCAAGTGCATCGAAGTCCCCGAGAAGACCGAAGTGTTCAAGAATATCGATCATCGGACCATAGAGATCAACGATGACCTGACCTATCCCGAAGTACCCATCCGCATTTTGGAAGAAGCTTTTCGAACTACCAGAACCCGAAGCATAAAGTTTCTCAAGATTCAGTGGAGCAACCACACAGAAGAGGAAGCTACCTGGGAACGCGAAGATCACATCGTATGGAGTTTCCATCTCTTCAAATCCTAGGTAATCTTTTTCGTTCTTTTCAAATCTCGGGACGAGATTTTGTTTAAGGGGGGAAGGTTTGTAACATCCCAAAAATACCAAACTTAGATCATTAAACACTAATCATCAAGATTAGGGTTAACAAAAACTTTTCTAAATAAACTCATGAATGCATGTATATGTGTATGCATGGATTTTGAATTTCTTTAAAAACCACCTTGTTTGTGTGATCCATTGCTTGTAAAATGTTTCTTAGGTGAAATAAACATCATCTAAAACATTTCCCACACTTTTCCTAAAGACAAGTAAATCAAAACAAATATATTAAGTGAATGGTCATTTTGGCCAAATTAACTCCCATGCCTACTTTGGCTGTCTCAAACTTTCATAACCTAACATAAACTTTTCTGGATCTTTGCACCCCTTGAATGTACTCATAACAAGGTATCAAGGCCCACTTTGTGATCATCTAGAAACTTTCAAATGCATAGTTTAAATGGCAATTCAAAATTGAATCTTCTTCATATGGGAAGATCCCACTTTTTCAAAAACCACTCAAACAAGCTCAACTTTCAAAACCCAAGCATCTGCAGAATCACCAGCACCAATCTAGCAAACCCACCAAAAATCATTTCAAAATTCAAAACTTGATTTCATGCGGCCATTTCATCAAACAGGTTGCAGACACAAATCAAACAAAACATCAAACACTATAGTGTGCAGTGATTCTTGCCTAACTTGTTCCCTAGTTAGCTCACACACAACTCAGTAGATCATCTAGAAAGTTTAGCCCAACACTAGCACCACTGTGAGCTTGCCATTGTCATCAATGGTGAACAGCCGAGCACCCCAATGTCACCCCATTGTGGACAGCAGGCTAGATGAAGAACTAGCCGTGCCAACCTTGTCTGGGAGGCAGCCCACCGTCCACCGCCACTCACTGTCCACCATGAAGCGTTGCCAAGCTCGACCACGCGCACAAGCGCGCTTAGACCATGCTGGCGTGCGCCAGCGCCACCAGCGACCAGCGCCCACAGATCACACGCCTCACCAGCGCACACATGATCACCACCGACCCAGGAGACCGCCAGACATCCCAGTTTGCCGCCCCGTGCCATACAGCCGCCGCCTCTGCCGCGCAGAGCACCGCCCGTTCCAGACCAAACCACACCGCCCCATGCCTCGCGACCATGTCGTTGAGCATCGCCAGGAGACACAAAGACCGCCCCTACCCTTGCCCATGCCGTGCCGCACTGTAACGTCGCTTAACGAGCTCACTGTGGCGCCTGACGGTCCCTCGCCGACTATAAATAGAGGCCACCCCGCCGATTTCTTCACACCATCTCACTCCTCTCTCACTGACCGTACACACCATTCTCAGAGCAAGGCGAGCACCACCGCCGAATTTCACTGGAGCCCGCCACCGGAGAAGAAAGGAGCCAGCGATTGAGCCGCCTAGGAGCTGCCGCGACCACCCCGAAGTTTGCTTGTCGTCGACTTCGCTCGCCGCCTCAGCGACCCTCGCCAAGATGCCGTGAGCCCCAGCACACCCCTCACTGGTCAAGGCTTAGGTTTCGTTCTCGCCGGAGCTGTCTCGCGTCGACGATGACCCTCAGCCGTTGGATTAGAACTAGATCGAACGATCCACGTTGCCCCATACCGCTTCGCCCAGCCCCGTGTCACTGACAAGTGGGGACACCCACTTAAGCAGCCCGCAGGAGCACTGCGCTTAGCAGGCCGGCCCGTTAGAATTTCCCGCGCAGCCCAGCAATTCAAATTAAAACTTTTCTATTTCATTTCAAACACACTTCAGCACCCAACTTCAAAAATCAACCCAGATCGATTCAGTGCACCATTTTGATTGAAACCAATTTTGTTGGAAAGGTCTGTGAATGCTTAATCCAAGCCCGTTGGATTCAAGTCATTTGGATCTGTAGATCACCCATTGTAAAAATAACAAGGCAGAAGCTTTTCTGCATTCAAACATTTTTCAAATTTAATCCATAAAAGCTTTTGAGTTGATTCCAACTCTCAAAAATCACATTTAACCATACCTTTCAGAATATATAAAAATATATAGGTTTACTTGTAGAAATAATGTTCAATGAATAAAAGAATGCTTCATAAGCATTTCTGGCCACTTTAATTAATTAAAATAAAAGGGTAAAACCTTATTAAATTGTGACACCACTTTAAATCACATTCCCATGGACTACAATATGTGGTGATGACATGTGTCAACATGATCCCATGTTTAGTTTGGAGAATATTAAATCTTAAGTAGTTTTTCAATGAGTAGAAATTACTTTTCTAAAAATAAAAAGATTTAAACCAAGCCTTAACCTTGTAATGTTAGAGATGATGCTAGATCATCAATAGGACCCTTGTGTGTGATGATTGCAAGTAGTTAAGTATTGTTTAGTGATTGTGTACCTCATATTTATTCATAGACGCTAGTACCGACCAAGGATACTACGAGGAGGAAGGAGGATACTACGAAGAAGAAGCCGAGGAGAACTTCAACTACTGCTCTGCACAAGGCAAGCTAGTAACTATGCAAGCCTTACTAATCAAGTTGACCTATGCAAGCTAAAACTTGCAAGACACTCTACTCTAGCAAGCTGATACTATACCTATGCAAGCTTATACTCATATTGATGCAAGATAACCCTTGCAAGATACCCTACTGATGCCACAAACCCATACTTGTGATATGACTACTATATGCCTTAAGCATATGTGATCATACCCACTTGATAAACCAAATCCTAGTTTTATGTGCAAGCTTCTTACTTTATTTCTTTATCAAAGCTTACTTAGAGTCTACCTAAGAGTTTGGTAGATACTAGACAGTTGTGCTGAAGGTTGCATAAAGAGCATTAAATTTTGGCCTAAGCTAGAAACCTTGATATCAGCCTAAGATATAAGGTTGGACTTAGTGAAACCCCACTAGTTACCACCCATCATCAGTACTACCCCCACCTGTAGATGCTAGTGCTAAGCATAAAACTTGATCAACTTTAGATGGGAATACTTGGTGGAAAAATGGTTATGAAAACCTTGGAATGATGGATCATTCTATTGAAATGTTTTGGACATGTGTTTCCAAACACTTGATGATTCTGGTGATAAAAATGTTGAGGCATGAGCCTTAGCCCTTTATAAAACTGATGGTTGTCTGGATGCGATACCATTCCAATTTTAGCGCATAAACCACAATACCCGAATATTGGGTAGGGCTTGACTGAAACTTATATACCTTAGTATTAGTTCCTCCCACCAAGGTCTGAGCTGAGGCTACCTTGTGAAGATTGTCCACATGCAAGACTCCAAGATGACAAAGTGGTCATGGTTGGGAGGCCAAACTCACAGGAGAGGTGCTTATACTAGGGCGTGTAATTGAAAGGTTAGGATTGATTATCCGCATACTGAGTATGGTGAATTCAGGATTTGTTCCTGACGGATGTATCGAATGTTGAGGTGAAAGTGTACAATCTCTGCAGAGTGTCAAACTATTCGAATAGCCGCGTCCGCGGTTATGGACAGTTGGAGTGGCCATACTGTTCCCCCGTCAGACTTTTCAAAATGACTTGTGAAATGAATTGAGACTTTGGCTTGACCACAATAGAGTTGTGACCTGAATTACAAGATCCCACTTAGGAGTTATAAAATTGTGACTAGCTTTGGAACTTAGTAGAGATAAACCTGGCTTTTTGCAAAACAACCCTAGAGCCTAGTGTCCTATTATCCAAAAACCCCCTTACCTGTTAGTATTAGTTTGAGAGTACTTAAAGAGTACTCATGGCTTTGTCCTTGGCTATTCCCATGGCCAGACTATGAAGAGGAGTACCTGGAAGATGGACCCCAGGAAGGTTACGACAACTAGGATCATCTCCCATCGTCAAGATTGCTGTGACCCGAAGATGGAGTCACCACGCCTACGCTACCGTTATTATTACGTATTCCGCGGCTTGATTTTGTATTAAGAACCGGATCATGAGATCCCTATTTGTGTAAGAACTTATGTATCGTTTGTAATGGATGAAGTACTATGGTATCCAATTCTGTTCTGTCTCGCAAAAATGGTAATCCTGGGATTGCGATGTATGGCATAACAGGCATCTAGGATTGAAAAATCCGGGTGTTGACAATCCCTCAGGGTGGTACAAAAGAAACATTGCAGGTCCGCAACTTTTCATATTCAACCAAAATTGTACAAATGTTTCGAAATCCTCATCGGTCCATCGAGAACTTCCTCGAACATTGAAATTCAAACTAACCAATTTTGGTAGCAATGGCATCACTAGATGGAATTCCACAGGAGCTTGGCAACTTATTTAAGTAAGTCTATGTTGCTCGTCTCATCTATACTATTCTAAGGACTAATATTCTATTTCCATGTCTATACCGTATTCTACTCCTTCAATGCCTCTAGAAATATTTGGTTCCTCATAATAAACCTATCCATTGTCACTCTGTGTACTATTATCGTCTATCTGGATATTCTTAGTCTAGCAAGGGTTTAAGAAGATATTTTGATTACATGCATACTCAGCAAGTTCTATAATTTGGTGTGTGATGTGTAACCATGGATCAAACATCCCGGTTTCCTTTTTTGTTCTTAAAACGGTTTCTTATCAAAGGTAGATTTTAATATAGAAAAACTATGACCTTCAGTTTTCATGGATTGTTATAACTTTCTTAAGTTTCTTTCCACGCTCCGTTCGCAATCCATACCCTGTATAGAGAGTATCATGATATGTTTTATACACTCTCAATAGGCGTCCATGGCATTATTTTGTTAACACACATCCTTAGGTGTGTGACATGTTACCAAGTTTCTTCAAGTCATACCGAACTCTAGCTAATTTTGTATTCCTTCGTTTGCACTAAACCCGATCAACGATCATTGATCAAATGCTATCCTTTTGGAGATACTGAAGTAGTCATCTTGCATCATAAGATGAGGATGCTATAGGGTCCCACCCACTGCAATTCCTCTCAGGAAATACAACCCAACTTAGTCATCCGAAGTTACAGGGAACAAAGAAGAACTTTTGACTTTCTCGTCTCATTCCAAGATTTGTCCTCAACACGGTTTATACGGCGCCTTGGATTAACTAACTACATGTGTTGTTTACTTCTAAGTTCTCTTGGTATAATGGACTTTATTCCCACAACATCTTATATTGTTGTTTCCATTTACCATCTATAGATATATTTCATTTATATATTTTTTCTTTTATAGGAAGATTTATGATACTTTTGGAAAAGTATTTACAAAAATATAAGTTGTGCAAGATGTAACTTACAAGAGTTGTGTAAGTTTTATTTGCCACTTCTATGCAAGTTTGATCTTGCCTGGTAACTACGAGATAATGCAGTTTGAAGGTTCGAGTTGACCCTTGACCGCAGGTTCTGTAAAAGCAATCATTATCTGATAAATACAATGTTTTGAAAAAATGCTTTAATGTAACTATATGTTTTGCAATGTGTTCAGTCAATTGCTTTCAGTTTCCCTTGATTTTAATCGCTATGAATTTTAGATGAATTTCCCTTTTGGGGGTTTTATTTGAATTTCACTTTAGAATTTTCATATATCTGAAGTATATATCTCTTCAAATTCAATCCTATGAGTTTTTGATTTGAAATAATATCCCCTTATTTTTAGGAATATTATTTAGGCTTGTAGAATTTTTATAGTATTTTTACTCATTTTTAAAGCATTTATTTAAGTCAAATTAATCATTTAGAATTTTTATCCTATCAAAAATATTTTTAAATAATTCTAGAAAAATAGGATTTAGAATCCTTGTATTTTCCCTATCTGGAACTATCTTTACTTTATTTTTAGAAAATGCATAGGGTCCTTTTGGTTAATTAGAATTTTAAATACTTCCTCCATCCTAAAATATAAGGCGCCTAAGCATTGGACAAAAGTCAAATTTTACTAACTTTGACCAAATATTTTTAAAAATATATCTACATCTAAGATATTTAATAAAAACATTAAAAATATATACTTTACGGCGAATCTAGTGATATTGGTCTAGTATTGTAAGTGTTTATATTTGTTTTGTAGAATCTTAGTCAAACTTAGAAAACATTGATTTTTGACTAATCCTTAGGTGCCTTATATTTTTTGGACGGGAGAGTAATTGTGAAATTATAATTTTCCCCTAGGCCCACTGGCCATACCAACTGGTCAAAACCAGTTGACCTAGTTCGGACAAACCGAACTAGTCCTCTATCTATCTATCTATCTATCTATCTATCTATCTATCTATCTATCTATCTATTTATCTATCTATCTCACTCGCTCGCTCTCCCCGCGCTCTTCCTCCCTAGCGACTCCGTGATAGCTCCAAATTATGACATTTTTACCTAGGATTTTCCATTGGGTTCAACTTGGTTTGTTGTTTTCATCTTTCAACTAACGCTAATATTGCAAGTTAGCGAAACCTTATAATTTTAATGTGATTTTCAGATTATAGACACTTTTGGAAGGATCCAAAGCTATTTATGTGCAGATTGGAACAAATCAAGAAAATCTCTAATTCTCGACTTTTTTATTCAATGCTTCAGGAGTCTTAACGAGCATTAGTACGGGCAGAGCTTGCCCGTACCACGTGCATCCACCTTCGCCTGATCAATATAATCACTTTTCGTGAAGGAGGCAACAATGAAAAACAGATGCACCCGCCACCATCCATTTGTGAATAGAGGAAGAAAATATATGAAGGAGAAGAAGAGTTACATCAATCCTCTCCAAGATCTCTAGCCTTGACCATTCACTTCTCCATAATCCCCCTTGCACTAGATCAAGTGTGTGAGAGAGAGATTCACATTTGTAAGATTAGGGTTTGATACTTTATTCATACTTTGTTTTGTATTGGATTTGGTCTTCCTTTATTGTTTCTTGCTACGGTAATATCAAGATGAACTCTATTTACATTATGATTATATCATTGTGCTATTTTCCTCTCATGTGTGAGTAAATCCCCATAGGTATGGAAGGTGTAGGGAATTGGTGGGATATGATGTGCCTATTTTATTTCCACCTATTTTTGATTATCGTTATGATTATTCTATGCGATAATGATTGTCTTTCTACGACTAATACTTGTTGCCTAATTTAAGGGCCCGGACAATATGATCCTAAGATCTCATAGACATGAACTTTTTTGCTACTGAATCGGCGACCTCTGGGTGACAATAGATATCAAAGAGGAGCCAATATAATTCAAGGAGAACGAGGAACCAGTGAGTTTAAAGTATTGATCTGGTCTCATGACCTTAGTTGTTGCGCTGACCATGGCTATGGTAACAGGAAAATGGATCGTTCAATCCAAGCGAATCTACTAAGAGGATTCTTGACTATTATATGGGTTGCTCTCCTACTTGCACACTGATAAAAATTATTATAATCACTTATCTATTTATTTCACCTGGCACATTCCCTATCACCATGAACAGTATCTCCCTGCTCCTAATCTTTCATCTACAGGAAACTCAAAGCAATCTTAGTACTGTTTACTGTTATATTCTTTCTTTTAAATATTGTGCAATACTCAATCCCCAACCGTTCACACTGATCTTTTTTCATCTTAATTCTTGCAGTTAATTCACTCAAGACAAGTGGCACGTTGAGTGCGATAGAAATGTTGCCGATAAACACTTTCTTGTGCTCCTTGTTGGAATCGATATAAAAACTAGAACTAACACTTCCAAGAAAACATGCTCTAACGAACTTGTGCTCTTGCAGGTCATCAAGCTATTTTATGGTGCCGTTGTCGGGAGCTAAGAGCTAAGTGTTTGTTTCTTGACATTTGCAGGTTTTGAAAGCAGACGATCTCTGTTGAATACAGATGATCTACACGCTTCAGAAAGATTTATTTTCCACCTTATATTAAGTGTATACCTGACGCTAGACCTTGTTGCAAGAAATTTACGCTATTGTAGCAATATTACAAGAAGGTTGTAACAAAAAACTTTGTGCTAACGTAGCAAAATAACTTTGCCGAAGACATCGCCGAGACTTTCATCGGAGATCCTGTTGTAAAAGCTTTGCGCTATTATAGCAAGATCACAAAACAGTTGTAGCAAAAATATTGTGTCATTATGTCATAATTGTTGGAGATATGCCCTAGAGGCAATAATAAATGTAGTTATTATTTTATCTTTGTGTTTATGATAAATGTTTACATTCATGCTATAATAGTATTGACCAGGAAACATTAATACTTGTGTGATTTGTAAACTATATTAGAGTCCCTAGTAAAGCCTCTTTATAATACTAGCTTGTTGGTTAATAGATGATTGTGGTTTCCCTATCATGAATATTGAGATATTATTAACAACAAGATCATATCATTAGGAGAATGGTATGATGGACATACTCCTATAGATAAGCGTAGCATAAAGATCAAGTCATTTTAATAGTTCAATTTCTATAAGCTTTCTGATACATATTAACCTAATTCCTTCGACAATGAGATCATGCTTATCACCATCACCGGAAGGATGCTTTGATGACATCAAACACCACACCATAACTGGGTGGCTATAAAGGTGGCATTGAGTGTTCGGAAAGTATGGGTTGAGACACATGAATCAAGAGTGGGATTTGTCCATCCATATGACGGATAGATATACTCTGGGTCCTCTCGGTGGAATGTCATCCAATTAGCTTGCAAGCATGTGACTGGCTCACAAGTAATCACATATCACGGGAACGAGAAAAGAGTACTTATCGGTAACGAGGTTGAACTAGGTATGCAGAGATACCGACGATCAAAACCTCGGATAAGTAAACTATCGTGAGACAAAGGGAAATTGGTATCGTATGTAAGTGGTTCATTCGATCGCAAAGTAATCGTTGAAATATGTGGGAGCCATATGAATTTCCAGATTCCTCTATTGGTTATTGTTCGGAGAAGTGTCTCGATCATGTCCGCATAATTCACGAACCGTAGGGAGACACACTTAAGGATTCGATGTTGTTGAGTAGTTATGGAATGATGAGTAAGAGACTGGATGTTATTCAGAGTCTCGGATGGGATCCGGTATATCACGAGGAGATCCGGAATGGTCCGGAGAATAAGATTCATATAAGGAAAGTCCTGTTTCGGAGTTGGGGAATGATTCCGGTGTTTTCATCGAGAATGTTCTAGAAGGTTCTGGAAGGTCCGGCACTCCGGAGGGGAAGGGTACATGAATGTGTCATGACAATGTGGAATGGTTGCATCATGTACTAGGTATCATGGCTGAGCAAAATAAAGGGATAAATCAAATCCTAGTTTGAAAAGTCAAACGCCAATTTGAAAAGTCAAACGACAGTTTTTGCTTGGTGGAGGGAGAGTAGGAAACCTACTTGGGGAGGAGTTCCTCTCCCTCCACCCGCCGGCCAAGGAGGCCGACTTGGGGAAGGACTCCCTCCCCTCGCCGTCGCCCTCCCACCTATAAAAGAAGGGGCAGGGGTGCCCCCTCTAGCACACACCTCTCATACCCAAAACCCTAACCCTAGCCACCGGCCTCCTGCAGTCGCCGCCGCCCTAGGGTTTCCTCCTAGCCGCCGACTTGGGGCTCTCCCCAAGCCCTAGTCTCCGGCCAAGCTCCTCCCTTGGTGACTCTAAACCCTAGATCACCAAGGCCTCTCTCATAGTCCACCATACTCGCTCCGGCTTAAGGCGAAGCCCTGCGAGATCTCCCCTCTACTTCCGGTACCACGCCGTCATGCTGCCGGAATCACGAGGAGAGCGCTACAACCTTCGTTGCCTGCTGGAACAAGGGAGATGAAGGTCTTCATCGAGTACCGAACATGTGACCGACTGCGGAAGCGCTGCCGGAACACATCGCCGGAAGGATCGTCTACGCGATCTTGAGATCGGCAAGAGTACGACTACATCACCCACGAGAATCTGCTCTCGTTAAACACTCTGGAATCTTCGAGGGCGAGTTCCTCTATTGACTCGTTGCTACAATCTAGTAGATAGATCTTGGCTTGTTTGTTTGCATGCGGTAGAATTTTTTTGTTTTCCATGCTACGAACCCCTACAGTGGTATCATAGCCGTGTCTATATGTAGATTTATTGCATGAGTAGAACACAATGGTCATTGTGGGCGGTGGTGCTTTTATTATCAATTGCTTCTTGTGTACTTTGCATCTTGCAGTATGATGGGATGAAGCGGCCCGGGCTAACCTTACATGACATCGTTCATGAGACTTGCTCGACGCTCAACATGCAACTTGTATTGCATAAGTGGCTTTGCGGGTGTCTGTCTCTCCTATTATAGTATAGATCCAATTTACAATGGGCACTTGATAGTTCAAAAATCAACGTTGTGGTTCTTGTTCGTAAGTTAGAATGACACTTGTTGAAAGCCCCAAACCACGTAAAATATGCAAAGAAAATTAGAGGCGTCTAATTTTATTTTGCAGGGGTGTGCTGTGATGTGATATGGACATGATTGTGATTATATTTGATGTATGCAATGATCCTTATTGTAAGTTGGCAACCGGCAGGAGCCATATGGTTGTCTTTAAATTCTGTTAAAACTCGCGTGTCTATTCAAAGTAGTTGTAATAGTTGAAGATGGTGGACGACAACCATGAAGCGGCGCCATTGACCTTGACGCCATACCGGTGATGATGGAGATCAGGTTCGTGCTTGAAGATGGAGATCATAAGCACAAGAAGAAAGGCCATATCATATCACATATTATGAATTGCATGTGATGTTAATCCTTTATGCATCTTGTATTGCTTAGTTAACGACAGTAGCATTATAAGATGATCCCTCATGCACATTAATTTCAAGTTTTAAAGTGTTCATCCTTAGTAAGAACCGTTGCTAAAGCTTGTTGTTTTGAAGCACCACGTGATGATCGGGTGTGTTAGATTCTGCAAGTGTATACAACGTGAGCAAGCCAGATTTTCTCATGCGGAAGCTAAGGTTTGATCTTGACGAGCCTAGCATGTACAGACATGGTCTCGGAACACGGATCACTGAAAGGTAAAGCATGAATCATATAGTAGATACGATGAACATGTCGATTGTTCGCCATTGAAGCTACATCAACTCTCGTGATGATCGGTTTTGATGTGGTGGATTTGGTTCGTGTGATCACTAAAACAATGTGAGGGATATTGTTTTGAGTGGGAGTTCACCTAGATTAATTTAACTATTAATTAGAACTCAATTTGTCATAAACTTAGTCTAAACTATTGCAAATATGTTGCAGATCAATGGCGGCCCCTACCATCAATTTTAATGCGTTCCTAGAGAAAGAAAAGTTGAAAAACAATGGAAGCAACTTTGCGGATTGGTTCCGCAATTTGAGGATTGTCCTCATTGCTGTTAATTTGACCTATGTGCTGAATGCACCGCTGGGTGACCCACCTGCAGCTGATGCTACCGATGAAGTAAAGAACGTTTACCTCGCTTCTAAGAATCGATCTACGCTCAAGGTGCTATCTTGTATGGTTTGGAATCGGAGCTTGAAAAGGTTTGAGAACCATGACCCACATGATATTGTCCGTGAACTCAAATTGATATTTGAGACTCACGACAGCTTGAGAGTTATGAGGCTTCAAAAGTTCTTTAAGCGCAAGATGGAAGAGGTCACCACAAGCTGAGCATGTGCTTAAGATGTCTGGGCACGCAATCAAACTCCAAAGTTTGGGTATAGTGATTCCTAATGCTTTGGGGATTTACCGTGTCCTCCAATCACTGCCACCAAGTTACAAGAACTTTGTGATGAACTACAATATGCAAAGCATGAACAAGCTGCGAACTCTTCTCCATGTTGAAATCTGCGAAGTGGAGATCAAGAAAGAGCACCAAGTGTTGATGGTCAATAAGACCACCAAATTCAAGAAAGGCAAGTCTAAGCAAAGGAAACTTCAAAAGGGCGGTAAGAAAGTTGCCGACCGACGAAGAAGACCAAGGCTGGACCTAAGCACGATCTTGAGTGCTTTTACTGCAAGGGAGAAGGTCACTGGAAGCGGAATTGCCCAAAGTACTTGGCGGATTTGAAGAACGGCAACATCAAGAAGAAAGGTATATCCGATATACATGTTATTGATGTGTATCTCACTAGTACTCATAGTAGTGCCTAGGTATTTGATACTGGTTCAGTTGCTCATATTTGTAACTCGAAACAGGTGCTGCAGAATAAACGGAAGCTAGCGAAGAACGAGGTGATGATGCGCGTTGGAAATGGATCAAAGGTTGATGTGATCGCGGTCGGCACGCTACCTCTTCATCTACCATCGGGATTAGTTTTATACTTAAATAATTGTTATTTGGTGCCGGCGTTAAGCATGAACATTATATCGGGATCTTGTTTATTGCGAGACGGTTACTTGTTTAAGTCCGAGAATAATGGTTGTTCGATTTATATGAGTGATATGTTTTATGCACATGCACCTTTGATAGATGGTCTATTCTTATTGAATCTCGATAGTGGAAATACACATATTAATAACATTGAAGCTAAACGTTTGAAATTGAGCGATAACTCGACCTATATGTGGCAATCGCTGCCTTGGTCACATTGGAGTGAAGCGTATGAAGAAACTCCATTCCGATGGACTTCTTGAATCACTTGATTTCGAATCACTTGAAAGATGCGAAGCATGTCTGATGGGTAAAATGACTAAGACACCATTTACTGGTATGATGGAGCGAGCTACGGACTTATTGGAAATCATACATACCGATGTGTGTGGTCCAATGAGTGTAGCATCGCGCGGTGGTTATCGTTATGTTCTTACCTTCACGGATGACTTGAGTAGATATGGGTATATCTATTTCATGAAACATAAGTCCGAAACTTTCGAGAAGTTTAAGGAATTTCAAAGTGAGGTAGAGAATCAACGTAACAAGAAGATTAAATTTCTATGTTCTGATCGTGGAGGTGAATATCTAAGTTACGAGTTTGGCGAGCATTTGAAGAAATGCGGAATACTTTCACAATTGACACCGCCGGGAACACCACAGCGTAATGGTGTGTCCGAACGTCGTAATCAAACTCTCTTAGATATGGTTTGTTCTATGATGTCACTTACAGATTTACCGCTATCATTTTGGGGTTATGCATTAGAAACAGCCGCATTCACTTTAAATAGGGCACCATCTAAATCCATTGAAACGACACCGTATGAATTATGTTTTGGGAAGAAACCTAAATTGTCGCTCTTTAAAGTTTGGGGTTGCGAAGCCTATGTAAAGAAGTTACAACCGGACAAGCTTGAACCCAAAGCGGAAAAATGCGTCTTCATAGGATACCTGAAGGAAACTATTGGGTATACCTTCTATCATAGATCCGAAGGCAAAATCTTTGTTGCTAAGAATGGATCCTTTCTAGAGAAAGAATTTCTCTCGAAAGAAGTGACTAGAAGGAAAGTAGAACTCGACGAGGTTATTGAACCTTCTCTCAACTTCATGAGTAAGAAAGACCGAAAGAAGTTCCTGTGGTGCCTACACCAATAAGAGAGGAAGCTAATGATGATGATCATGAAACTTCGGTTGAAGTTGCTACAGAGCCTCGCAGGTCAACGAGAACTCGTACCACTCCAGATTGGTATGATCCCGTTATGAGTGTCATGTTGGTGGACAACACCGATGACCCTACGACATATAAGGAAGCAATGATGAGCCCAGATTCCAATAAATGGCAAGATGCCATGAAATCCGAAATTGGATCCATGTACGAAAACCAAGTATGGACTTTGGTGGACTTACCGGATGGCCGGAAGGCTGTCGAGAACAAATGGATTTTCAAGAAGAAAACAGATGTTGATGGTAATGTTATCTTTATAAAGCTCGACTTGTCGCAAAAGGGTTTCGACAAATTCAAGGAGTTGACTACGATGAGACTTTCTCACCAGAGCGGTTAAAGTCTGGAGGATTATGTTAGCAATCATGCATATTACGATTATGAGATATGGCAGATGGATGTCAAAGCATGCTCCTCAATGGAGACATTGATGAAGAGTTGTATATGATGCAACCTAAAGGTTTTGTCAATCCTAAAGATGCTAACAAGGTATGCAAACTTCAACGGTCCATATATGGGTTGAAGCAAGCATTCCAAAGTTGGAATCAACGTTTTGATAAGGTAATCAAAAGTTTTGGTTTTATACAAACTTATGGAGAAGCTTGTATTTACAAGAAAGTGAGTAGGAGCTCTGTAGCATTCTTAATACTATATGTAGATGACATATTGTTGATTGGGAATGATGTAGACCTTCTTAATAGTGTCAAAGAATATTTGAGTAATAGTTTTTCAATGAAAGATCTTGGCGAAGCAGCTTACATATTAGGCATAAAGATTTATAGAGATAGATCGAGACGCCTAATATCATTGTCACAAAGTACATATTTGGACAGAGTTCTAAAGAGGTTTGGAATGGAAGATAGCAAGAAAGGGTTCTTGCCCATGTTGCCCAATACGACCTTGAGTAAAACTCAAAAGTCCAAAGAACGCGAAGATAGAGAAAGGATGAGTAAAACTCCTATGCCTCAGCCATAGGATCTCTAATGTATGCCATGCTATGTACTAGACCCGACATTGCATATGTCGTTAGTTTGACTAGCAGATATCAAAGTGATCCAGAGTGGATCATTGACAATGGTCAAAAACATCCTTAAGTACTTGAGAAGAACTAAGGATATGGTTCTTTCTTATGGAGGTGATGAATAGCTCGTTGTTAATGGTTACACCGATGCTAGTTGGAACACCGATCCGGATGATTCTAAATCACAATCTGGATACGTATTTATTTTGAATGGTGCAGCAGTTAGCTAGAGGAGTGCAAAGCAAAGCGTTGTGGAGAGATCTTCAACTGAATCGGAATACATAGCTGCTTCGGAGGCTTCACAAGAAGCGATATGGATGAAGGAGTTCATTACAGAGCTCGGTGTGGTTCCAAGTGCGCTGGACCCAATGTTTATCTATTGTGATAACATGGGCGCCATAGCCAATGCGCAAGAACCAAGGTCACACAAGAAGCTGAAGCACATCAAGCTACGTTTTCACGCTATTCGAGAACATGTCCAAGATGGTAAAATAAAGATTTGCAAAGTACACATAGATCTGAATGTGGCGGATCCGTTGACTAAACCTATCCCGAGGGCAAAACATGACCAACACCAAACTTCCATAGGTGTTCGGTATATTACCATGTAATCTAGATTAGTTGACTCTAGTGCAAGTGGGAGACTGTTGGAGATATGCCCTAGAGGCAATAATAAATGTAGTTATTATTATATCTTTGTGTTTATGATAAATGTTTACATTCATGCTATAATAGTATTGACCAGGAAACATTAATACTTGTGTGATTTGTAAACTAAATTAGAGTCCCTAGTAAAGCCTCTTCATAATACTAGCTTGTTGGTTAATAGATGATTGTGGTTTCCCTATCATGAACATTGAGATGTTATTAACAACAAGATCATATCATTAGGAGAATGGTATGATGGACATACTCCTATAGATAAGCGTAGCATAAAGATCAAGTCATTTTAATAGTTCAATTGCTATAAGCTTTCTGATACATAGTAACCTAATTCCTTCGACCATGAGATCATGCTTATCACCATAACCGGAAGGATGCTTTGATGACATCAAACACCACACCGTAACTGGGTGGCTATAAAGGTGGCATTGAGTGTTCGGAAAGTATGGGTTGAGACACATGAATCAAGAGTGGGATTTGTCCATCCATATGACGGATAGATATACTCTGGGTCCTCTCGGTGGAATGTCATCCAATTAGCTTGCAAGCATGTGACTGGCTCACAAGGGATCACATATCACGGGAACGAGAAAAGAGTACTTATCGGTAACGAGGTTGAACTAGGTATGCAGAGATACCGACGATCAAAACCTCGGATAAGTAAACTATCATGAGACAAAGGGAAATTGGTATCGTATGTAAGTGGTTCATTAGATCGCAAAGTAATCGTTGAAATATGTGGGAGCCATATGAATTTCTAGATTCCTCTATTGGTTATTGTTCGGAGAAGTGTCTCGATCATGTCCGCATAATTCACGAACCGTAGGGAGACACACTTAAGGATTCAATGTTGTTGAGTAGTTATGGAATGATGAGTAAGAGACTGAATGTTGTTCGGAGTCTCGGATGGGATCCGGGATATCATGAGGAGATCCGGATTGGTCCGGAGAATAAGATTCATATAAGGAAAGTCCTGTGTCGGAGTTGGGGAATGATTCCGGTGTCTTCATCGGGAATGTTCTAGAAGGTTCTGGAAGGTCCGGCACTCCGGAGGGGAAGGGTACATGAATGTATCATGACAATGTGGAATGGTTGCATCATGTACTAGGTATCATGGCTGAGCAAAATAAAGGGATAAATCAAATCCTAGTTTAAAAAGTCCAACGCCAATTTGAAAAGTCAAACGGTAGTTTTTGCTTGGTGGAGGGAGAGTAGGAAACCTACATGGGGAGGAGTTCCTCTCCCTCCACCCGCCGGCCAAGGAGGCCGACTTGGGGGAGGACTCCCTCCCCTTGGCCGGTGCCCTCCCACCTATAAAAGAAGGGGCAGGGGTGCCCCCTCTAGCACACACCTCTCACACCCAAAACCCTAACCGTAGCCGCCGGCCTCCTGCAGTCGCCGCCGCCCTAGGGTTTCCTCCTAGCCGCCGAGTTGGGGATCTCCCCAAGCCCTAGTCGCCGGCCAAGCCTCCTCCCTTGGTGCCTCTAAACCCTAGATCACCAAGGCCTCTCTCATAGTCCACCATACTTGCTCCGGCTTAAGGCGAAGCCCTGCGAGATCTCCCCTCTACTTCCGGTACCACACCGTCGTGCTGCCGAAATCACGAGGAGAGTGCTACAACCTCTGCTGCCTGCTGGAACAAGGGAGAGGAAGGTCTTCATCGAGTATCGAACGTGTGACCGACTGCGGAAGCGCTGCCGGAACGCAGCGCCGGAAGGATCGTCTACGCGATCTTGAGATCGTCAAGAGTACGACTACATCACCCACGAGAATCTGCTCTCGTTAAACACTTTGGAATCTTCGAGGGTGAGTTCCTCTATCAACTCGTTGCTACAATCTAGTAGATAGATCTTGGCTTGTTTGTTTGCATGCGGTAGAATTTTTTTGTTTTCCATGCTACGAACCCCTACAATAATTGAAGCATTTTAGGGTAAAAAAATACATAAAATAGTGTAGCACTAAGATGTAACAACCCAAAATATTAATCAAGGTTATCAAGTTCTAATCACCCAAGTTTAGGGCTGACAAAAACTTTTGTTAATTAAAATCAATATGAATGCATGTGTGTATGTGATGAATGCATGAATGCTTGCAATGACTTGTTTGATTGCTATGAATGGCAAGGATTAGTTTAAATATGAAAACAACATCATCTAAATCATTTCCAAGAAGAATCAAATCAATAGAAATTCAAATATAAACAATATGAGCTAATGGTCATTTTGACCAAAGTTAACCACTAGACCACTTTGAGTGTGTCTAGTCCAAGATTTCTAATAGAAACAAATCCAATTCTTTTCACCCCTTGCTAGACCAAGTAAAAGTGAACCCAAGCCCACCTTGCAAACCCACAGAAACATTTTGCAAATATATGTCAAGTACAATTCAAAATTGAATCTAGTTCACATGGTAAGATCACCATTTCTCAAAAACCACTCAAACCAGTTCACCTTGACAAACCCAAGCAACCAGAGACTACCAAGTATGTGAATAGTGCACTCACCAAATTTCATCCAAAAATTTAAATATAAATTTCTTGCGGCCATTTCATCAAACACCTTGTAGACATAAATAAACCCTGGCCTAACTACACTATTTTGAGCAGTGATTTTTGAACCCTTTGGTCCCCTCTTAACTCCCTTGTCTCTCCTGAGCCTAGCCAATCCCCAGACCAAACCCCTCTTAGTCGTGGTGCACAGTGGAGCGCCGCCCATTTTTGGTCGTCGCCGATGACAGTGGATAGCGCGCCAGGAGCATCGCCGCCCTCACCCACGACGCGCACCAGACACGCCACACTCCATCGCCACCCCCTGTCCCAGCCTCGACCGTAGAAGAGCCCTTGACCATCCTAGCACCGTTGTGCCCTATACCTCTGTGCCTCGTCCAAAGCGCGCCAGCTCGCCGTAGCCGACCGCCTCGCATAGACCGCGCCTCGCCCTCGCCGCGCACGCGCACCATGATCACAACAATCCCGCAGACACCCCCGTTCGCCGTCGTGCAACCCGCAGCTGCCGCACGCCGTCGCAAACATTTCTGCGTCCGTGCAGAGCGCCGCACGCTCCCGACCAAACCACACCGCCCCACTCTTCGCCTTTAAGCCAACAACGATCGCTAGGGAACACAACACCGTCCCCTAGCCTCAGCCGCACCGCTAGCCGCATGTAGCGTTTTCACGGACGAGCTCGCACCCGCACCGTTCGGTCCCCTCGCTGTAGTATAAATGGAGGCCCCCCTGCCTCATTTCTCCACACCTCCTTGATGGCGCTCGACGTAGCACTTTGTTGGTAACCCCAAGCGTAGGGTGTGAAGAGCAAGCAGCAAGTTTTCCCTCAGTTGAGACCGAGGTTATCGAACCAGAAGGAGGAAGGAAATGTCACACAGGTGTTGCAAACAACGTGGAGACCTGCACAACACAAACTCAAGACTTTGCCCCAACGAACAATGAGGTTGTGAAGCTCACCGGTTTGCTGTAAGAAAGGATTAAACGTATGGTGTGGAAGGTAATGGTTTGTAGCAAGTAAACAAGTAACAGTGGAAGATGTATCAATGGTAAAGATTAGACCGGGGTCCATAGTTCACTAGAGGTGCTCTCCTTAGATAAACAACATGGCATGAAGGGTAAACAAATTACAGCAGGGCAATTGTGAGCAAGGCATAACAATGCAATTACTAGTCAGAAAGATCCTATGAGGTTGATTGGGAAATACAACAAGATATATAGACCGCCATCCAACTACATCTATGACTAGAAGTCCACCTTCGGGTTATCATCCGAACCCCTCCAGTATTAAGTTGCAAGCAACATACAACTGCTTTAATCAAAGTGTGTAAGGTAAACAGTCCACATGTTCCATGAACAAGAGATCGTTGTTTTCTACCTAGTAGCAACAACACATCTACAACCGAAGAGATTTTTGTCACTTCCCTTGGAAACTAGAGGCATGAACCCACTATTGAGCATAAATACCCCCTCTTGGAGTCACTAGCAACTACTTGGACAAGATAGCTACTAACAACGGAGAGCATGCAAGATCACAAACAACACAGACATGATAGAATAATAAAGACAAAAACAATTAATCAAACCAACAAAAGAATTTCAATATCCATCAGATCCCCGCAAACACAACATGCATTATTACAAATAGATTAGATCTTGATCATGAATGGAGCTCATAAGATCTATACATGAAAGCACAAAGGAGGAGATATAATCATCTAGCTACTACATGGACCCATTGTCCAAGGTGGAACTAATCACACATCATACCGGAGAGAAGGCCTCCGGGATGATCTCCCCTCCGGCAGGGTGCCGGGAAGAACTTCAGATCCCCCCGATATAGGGACAATGGTGGCGGCGGTTACAGACAGTTTCGTGGATATTTGATCGGGTACTCAGGATTTCTGCATCGGGGGCTTCTTATAGGCGAAGGGGGAGACCGAGACGTCCGCCAGGGCGACCAAACCCTATCCAGGCGCGGGGTGGTGCCCACCCGCGCCTGGGGTGGGTCTGTCCCCTCTGGCTGGCCCCTCCGGCTCTCCTCTGGACTTCTTGTTCCCCACAGAAAGTAATTGACTTTGTCCTTTGTCCCATCCAATTCCAAGAATATTTCTTTAATAACTTTTCTGAAACATCTGGCACTGTTGCAACTTGTTTGTAGGTTAGTACCAGAAAACATGTAAAAAGCACCTCAAAGTGTGGACAAGTAAAGCAAAGTAGATACTAAACAAGCATGAAGCATCAAAAATTATAGATACGTTTCCAACATATCACTCCTCAGCAACGTCTCCGAGCAACCCCAGAGCAAGCCACTTCCCGTAGCTCCCCAATTCCACCGGAGACCGTCGCGGCAGGAGGAGAAGGGCGACGTCAATTTAGGCCACCGCCAGAGACGCCGCTAGTACCAGGAGAACCGCCGGAGCCGCCTCGTTCGTTTCCCCCGTCACCGACCCTCGCAAGAGCTCCGGTGAGCCTCCCCCGACCCTCACTGACCTCGTTAGGGTTTCTCCCCGTCGTATCCTGTTCGAGGAGGAAGATGAGCCGTAGACCGTTGGATTCCAATCTAATCTAATGACCCAGTTTCTTAGATACCCCTTCGCCACCCCCTGTCTCACTGACGAGTGGGGACACCACTTAACTTAGCTCGCGTGCATGCTGTGCATAGTGGGCTGGCCCATCTATCTCTCCCCCGCGACCCTGTTAGTTCAAATTTAGATTTTTCCATTTATTTCAAACTCTAGTTCTGTCTGTTGATTCAAAAATCAATTCAGAGAGTTTTACTGAACCAAATTGCATGAACCTAATTTTTTTAGAAAGGTATTGAAATTTTTAATCCAAGCCCATTGGATTCAAACCATTTAAAATATAGATCACCTATAGTAAAAATAACAAGGCAGAGACTTTTCTACATTCCAAACATTATTTAAAATTCAACCATAAATGATTTTGAGTTGATTCCAACTCTCAAAAACCACATTTGATAATACCTTTCTAAATATATATAAAAATATCTAGATTTACTTGCAGTAATAATGGACAAGTATTAAAACAATGCCTCATAGGCATTTCTAGTCACTTTAATTAATTAAAATAATAAGGTTAAACCTTATTAAATGGTGACACCACTTCAAATCACATTCCCAACTATTAAAATATGTGGTGATGACATGTGTCAACATGATCCCATATTTTAATTGGATAATATTAAACCTTAAGAAGTTTTCAATGAGTAGAAATTACTTTTCCAAAATAAAATAAATAAGACTAAGTCTTTATTACATGTGATGATTGTGATGATGCTAGATAATCTAGTGTGAACCTTGTGTGCCAAATAGAAATAGTTAAGTATTGTTTGGTGATTGTGTACTGTTGGAGATATGCCCTAGAGGTAATAATAAATGTAGTTATTATTATATCTTTGTGTTTATGATAAATGTTTACATTCATGCTATAATAGTATTAACAAGGAAACATTGATACTTGTGTGATTTGTAAACTTAATTTGAAAGTCCCTAGTATAGCCTCTATACTTCACTAGCTTGTTGGTTGATAGATGATTGTGGTTTCCCTATCATGAACATTGAGATGTTATCAACAACAAGATCATATCGTTAGGAGAATGATATGGTGGACATACTCCTATAGATAAGCGTAGCATAAAGATCAAGTCATTTCAATAGTTCAATTGCTATATGCTTTCTGATACATAGTAACCTAATTCCTTCGACCATGAGATCATGCATATCACCTTTACCGGATGGATGCTTTGATGACATCAAACACCACACCGTAACTGGGTGGTTATAAAGGTGGCATTGAGTGTTCGGAAAGTATTGGTTGAGACACATGGATCAAGAGTGGGATTTGTCCATCCATATGACGGATAGATATACTCTGGGCCCTCTCGGTGGAATGTCATCCAATTAGCTTGCAAGCATGTGACTGGCTCACAAGGGATCACATATCACGGGAACGAGAAAAGAGTACTTATCAGTAACGAGGTTGAACTAGGTATGTAGAGATACCGACGATCATAACCTCGGATAAGTAAACTATCGTGAGACAAAGGGAAATTGGTATCGTATGTAAGTGGTTCATTCGATCGCAAAGTAATCATAGAAATATGTGGGAGCCATATGAATTTCTAGATTCCTCTATTGGTTATTGTTCGGAGAAGTGTCTCGATCATGTCCGCATAATTCACAAACCGTAGGGAGACACACTTAAGGATTCGACGTTGTTTTGAGTAGTTATGGTATTATGAGAAAGAGACCGAATGTTGTTCGGAGTCTCGGATGGGATCCGGGATATCACGAGGTGATCCGGAATGGTCCGGAGAATAATATTCATATAAGGAAAGTCCCGTTTCGGAGTTCGGAAATGATTCCGGTGTTTTCATCGGGACTGTTCTAGAAGGTTCCGGAATGTCCCAAGACTGGGGGAGGGTACATGAATGTGTCATTACATATTGGAATGATTGCATCATGTACTAAGTGTTCTTGCTGTCCCAAATAAAGGATTAAATTGAATCCTAAAACAGAAAAGTCAAATGTCCAGTTTGAAAGTCAAACGGCTAAAACAAGAAACTGTGGGAAACAAGCAAGAGGTGGTTGGAACCGACTTGGGGGAGGAGTCCCTCCAATCCGGCGCGCCAACCAAGGCCGACTTGGGGAGGGACTCCCCTCCCCTTGGCCGGCCCTCCCACCTATAAAAGGAGGGGCAGGGCCTCCTCCTCTAGACACACAAGTTCCTATCCTCTAATCTCCGGTTTAGAGCCGTTTTGGTTTAGAGCTTCTAATTGCCCTAGCCTTCGGTTTAGAGCCTTCTAATTGGTGTGTCTAATCCCTAGACCACTAATAGTTCTCTCTCATACTCCACCATACTCGCCCGCTTAAGGCGAGCCTCAAGGATCTTCCTCTACTTCGGTACCACGCCGTTGTCTTCGGAATCGCGAGGAGAGTGCTACAACCTCCGCTGGGCTGGAACAAGGAGAGGAAGGTCTTCGCCGAAAACTAACGTGACCGATCATGGAGTGCTGCCGGAACGCAGCGCCGGAAGGATCGTCTACGCGATCTTGAGATCGGAAAGAGTACGACTACACCATCCACGAGAATCCGCTCTCGTTAAACACTTTGGAATCTTTGAGGGTAAGTTATTCCATCGACTCGTTGCTGCAATCTAGTAGATAGATCTTGGCTTGTTTGTTTGTATGCGATAGAAATTTTTTGTTTTCCATGCTACGAAACCCTACAGTGGTATCAGAGCCGTGTCTATATGTAGATCTGTTGCACGAGTAGAACACAATGGTCATTGTGGGCGTTGATGCTTTTATTGTCGATTGCTTCTTGTGTACTTTGCATCTTGCGGTATGTTGGGATGAAGCGGCCCGGGCTAACCTTACATGACATCGTTCATGAAACTTGCTCCACGCTTGACATGCAACTTGTATTGCATAAGTGGCTTTGCGGGTGCCTGTTTCTCCTAGCATAGTTAAGATCCAATTTACAACGGGTGATTAACAATACTAGTATCAATGTTGTGGTTCTTGTTCGTAAGTTAGAACGACACTTATTGAAAGCCCCAAACCACGTAAAACATGCAAAGAAAGTAGAGGCGTCTAACTTTGTTTTGCAGGGGTGTGCAGTGATGTGATATGGCCATGATTGTGACTATATGTGATGTATGCAATGTTCCTTATTGTAAGTTGGCAACCGGTAGGAGCCATATGGTTGTTTTTAATTTATGTTAAGACCCGCGTGTCTATTCAAAGTAGTTGTAATAGTTGAAGCCGGTGGACGACAACCATGGAGAGGCGTCATTGACCTTGATGCAATGCCGGTGATGATGGAGATCATGTTCGTGGTTGAAGATAGAGATCGGAAGCACGAAGAAGAAAGGCCATATCATATCACATATATATATTGAATTGCATGTGATGTTAATCCTTTATGCATCTTGTATTGCTTAGTAGACGACGGTAGCATTATAAGATGATCCCTCATGCACATGAATTTCAAGTCATAAAGTGTTCACCCTTAGTTAGCACCGTTGCTAAAGCTTGTTGTTTCGAAGCACCACGTGATGATCGGGTGTGTTAGATTCCGCAAGTGTATACAACGTGAGCAAGCCAGATTTGCTCATGCGGAAACTAAGGTTTGATCTTGACGAGCCTAGCATGTACAGACATGGTCTCGGAACACGGATCACCGAAAGGTAAAGCATGAATCGTATAGTAGATATGATGAACATGACGATTGTTCGCCATTGAAACTATATCAACTCTCGTGATGATCGGTGTTGATATGGTGGATTTGGTTCGTGTGATCACTAAAACAATGTGAGGGATATTGTTTTGAGTGGGAGTTCACCTAGATTAATTTTATTAATTTGAACTCAATTTGTCATAAACTTAGTCTAAACTATTGAGAATATGTTGTAGATCAATGGCAACCCCTACCATCAATTTTAATGCGTTCCTAGAGAAAGAAAAGTTGAAAAACAATGGAAGCAACTTCGCGGATTGGTTCCGCAATTTGAGGATTGTCCTCACAGCTGGTAATTTGACCTATGTTTGGATGCACATTTGGGTGACCCGCACAGATGATTCTCCCGATGAAGTACAGAATGTTTACCTCGCTCGGAAGAATCAGTACTCCATAGTTCAGTGTGCTATCTTGTATGGTTTGGAATCGGAGCTTCAGAAAAGGTTTGAGGATTCAGACCCATATGATTTTGTCGAGGATCTCAAATTGATTTTTGAGACTCATGCGGCAATTGAAAGCTATGAGGCTTCTGAAAAGTTCTTTAACTGCAAGATGGAAGAGGGCAGCTCCGTCAGTGAGCATGTGCTTAAGATGTCTGGGCACGCAAACAAACTTCAAAGCTTGGGTATAGTGATCCCTAATGCTTTGGGGATTTACCGTGTCCTCCAATCACTACCACCAAGTTACAAGAACTTTGTGATGAACTACAACATGCAGAACATGAACAAGACGTTGCTAGAACTCTTTGCCATGTTGAAATCTGCAGAAGTGGAGATCAAGAAAGAGCACCAAGTGTTGTTGGTCAATAAGACCACCAAATTCAAGAAAGGCAAGTCTAAGCAAAAGGGACACTTCAAGAAGGGTGGTAAGAAAGTTACCACGCCGGCGAAGAAGACCAAGGCTGGACCTAAGCCTGATACTGAGTGCTTTTACTGCAAGGGAGAAGGTCACTGGAAGCGGAATTGCCCAAAGTACTTGGCGGATTTGAAGAACGGCAACATCAAGAAGAAAGGTATATCCGATATACATGTTATTGATGTGTATCTCACTAGTACTCGTAGTAGTGCTCGGTATTTGATACTGGTCGGTTGCTCATATTTGTAACTCAAAACTGCAGAATAAACGGAAGCTAGCGAAGAATGAGGTGACGATGCGCTGGAAACGGATCAAAGGTTGATGTGATCGCTGGCACGCTACCCCTTCATCTACCATCGGGATTAGTTTTATACTTAAATAATTGTTATTTGGTGCTGCGTTGAGCATGAACATTATATCGGGATCTTGTTTATTAAGTAGACGGTTACTTGTTTAAGTCCGAGAATAATGGTTGTTCGATTTATATGAGTAATATGTTTTATGCACATGCACCTTTGATAGATGGTATATTCTTATTGAATCTCGATAGTGGAAATACACATATCAACAACATTGAGGCTAAACGTTTGAAATCAAGCGATAATTCGACCTATATGTGGCAATCGCTGCCTTGGTCACATTGGAGTGAAACGTATGAAGAAACTCCATTCCGATGGACTTCTTGAATCACTTGATTTTGAATCACTTGAAAGATGCGAAGCATGTCTGATGGGAAAAATGACTAAGACTCCATTTTCTGGTATGATGGAGCGAGCTACGGACTTATTAGAAATCATACATACCGATGTGTGTGGTCCAATGAGTGTAGCATCGCGCGGTGGTTATCGTTATGTTCTTACCTTCACGGATGACTTGAGTAGATATGGGTATATCTACTTCATGAAACATAAGTCCGAAACTTTTGATAAGTTTAAGGAGTTTCAGAGTGAGGTAGAGAATCAACGTAACAAGAAGATTAAATTTCTACGTTCTAATCGTGGAGGTGAATATCTAAGTTACGAGTTTGGCGAGCATTTGAAGAAATGCGGAATACTTTCACAATTGACACCGCCGGGAACACCGCAGCGTAATGGTGTGTCCGAACGTCGTAATCGAACTCTCTTAGATATGGTTCGTTCTATGATGTCACTTACAGATTTACCGCTATCATTTTGGGGTTATGCATTAGAAACAGCCGCATTCACTTTAAATAGGGCACCATCTAAATCCGTTGAAACGACACCGTATGAATTATGGTTTGGGAAGAAACCTAAATTGTCGTTCCTTAAAGTTTGGGGATGCGAAGCCTATGTAAAGAAGTTACAGCCGGACAAGCTTGAACCCAAAGCGGAAAAATGCGTCTTCATAGGATACCCGAAGGAAACTATTGGGTATACCTTCTATCATAGATCCGAAGGCAAGATCTTCGTTGCCAAGAATGGATCCTTTCTAGAGAAGGAATTTCTCTCGAAAGAAGTGACTGGAAGGAAAGTAGAACTCGACGAGGTTGTCGAACCTTCTCTCGAAATTGCGAGTAGCGCAGCACCGGAAGAAGTTCCTGTGGTGCCTGCACCAATAAGAGAGGAAGCTAATGATGGTGATCATGAAACTTCGGTTGAAGTTGCTACAGAGCCTCGGAGGTCAACGAGAACTCACTACCTGCATTGGTATGATTCCGTTATGAATGTCATGTTGGTGGACAACACCGATGACCCCGAGACATATGAGGAAGCGATGATGAGCCCAGATTCCAATAAATGGCAAGAAGCCATGAAATCCGAGATTGGATCCATGTACGAAAACCAAGTATGGACTTTGGTGGACTTACCGGATGGCCGGAAGGCTATCGAGAACAAATGGATTTTCAAGAAGAAAACAGATGCTGATGGTAATGTTACTGTCTATAAAGCTCGACTTGTCGCAAAAGGGTTTCGACAAATTCAAGGAGTTGACTACGATGAGACTTTCTCACCAGTAGCGAAGCTAAAGTCTGTAAGGATTTTGTTAGCAATCGCTGCATATTATGATTATGAGATATGGCAGATGGATGTCAAAACAGCATTCCTCAATGGAGATATTTATGAAGAGTTGTATATGATGCAACCCAAAGGTTTTATCGATCCTAAAGATGCTAACAAGGTATGCAAACTTCAACGGTCCATCTATGGATTGAAGCAAGCATCCCGAAGTTGGAATCAACGTTTTGATAAGGTAATCAAAAGTTTTGGTTTTATACAAACTTATGGAGAAACTTGTATTTACAAGAAAGTGAGTGGGAGCTCTGTAGCATTCTTAATACTATATGTGGATGGCATATTGTTGATTGGGAATGATGTAGACCTTCTTAATAGTGTCAAGGAATATTTGAATAATAGTTTTTAAATGAAGGATCTTGGCGAAGCAGCTTACATATTAGGCATAAAGATTTATAGATATAGATCGAAACGCCAAATATCATTGTCACAGAGTACATATTTGGACAAAGTTCTAAAGAGGTTTGGAATGGAAGAAAGCAAGAAAGGGTTCTTGCCCATGTTGCCCAATACGACCTTGAGTAAAACTCAAAAGTCCGACATCGCGTAAGATAGAGAAATGATGAGTAAGACTCCTATGCCTCAGCCATAGGATCTCTAATGTATGCCATGCTATGTACTAGACCCGACATTGCATATGCCGTTAGTTTAACTAGAAGATATCAAAGTGATCCAGAGTGGATCATTGGACAATGTCAAAAACATCCTTAAGTACTTGAGAAGAACTAAGGATATGGTTCTTTCTTATGGAGGTGATGAACAGTTGTTAGCAGTTACACCGATGCTAGTTGGAACACCGATCCGGATGATTCTAAATCACAAT
Organism: Avena insularis; assembly: GCA_023614405.1. Classification (NCBI taxonomy): domain Eukaryota; kingdom Viridiplantae; phylum Streptophyta; class Magnoliopsida; order Poales; family Poaceae; genus Avena; species Avena insularis. Next base: position 98,051,469 of record CM042695.1, read on the forward strand.
CCGGATACGTATTTATTTTGAATGGTGCAGCAGTTAGCTGGAGGAGTGCAAAGCAAAGCGTTGTGGCGAGATCTTCAACTGAATCGGAATACATGGTCGCGGAGGCTTCACAAGAAGCGATATGGATGAAAGAGTTCATTACAGAGCTGGGTGTGGTTCCTAGTGCGCTGGACCCAATGTCTATCTACTGTGATAACATGGGCGCCATAGCCAATGCGCAAGAACCAAGGTCACACAAGAAGCTAAAGCATATCAAGCTACGTTTTCACGCTATTCGAGAACATATCCAGGATGGGGATATAAAGATTTGCAAAGTACACACAGATCTGAATGTGGCGGATCCGTTGACTAAACCTCTCCCGAGGGCAAAACATGACCAACACCAAACTGCCATGGGTGTTCGGTATATTACCATGTAATCTAGATTAGATGACTCTAGTGCAAGTGGGAGACTGTTGGAGATATGCCCTAGAGGCAATAATAAATGTAGTTATTATTATATCTTTGTGTTTATGATAAATGTTTACATTCATGCTATAATAGTATTAACAAGGAAACATTGATACTTGTGTGATTTGTAAACTTAATTTGAAAGTCCCTAGTATAGCCTCTATACTTCACTAGCTTGTTGGTTGATAGATGATTGTGGTTTCCCTATCATGAACATTGAGATGTTATCAACAACAAGATCATATCGTTAGGAGAATGATATGGTGGACATACTCCTATAGATAAGCGTAGCATAAAGATCAAGTCATTTCAATAGTTCAATTGCTATATGCTTTCTGATACATAGTAACCTAATTCCTTCGACCATGAGATCATGCATATCACCTTTACCGGATGGATGCTTTGATGACATCAAACACCACACCGTAACTGGGTGGTTATAAAGGTGGCATTGAGTGTTCGGAAAGTATTGGTTGAGACACATGGATCAAGAGTGGGATTTGTCCATCCATATGACGGATAGATATACTCTGGGCCCTCTCGGTGGAATGTCATCCAATTAGCTTGCAAGCATGTGACTGGCTCACAAGGGATCACATATCACGGGAACGAGAAAAGAGTACTTATCGGTAACGAGGTTGAACTAGGTATGCAGAGATACCGACGATCATAACCTCGGATAAGTAAACTACCGTGAGACAAAGGGAAATTGGTATCGTATGTAAGTGGTTCATTCGATCGCAAAGTAATCGTAGAAATATGTGGGAGCCATATGAATTTCCAGATTCCTCTATTGGTTATTGTTCGGAGAAGTGTCTCGATCATGTCCGCATAATTCACGAACCGTAGGGAGACACACTTAAGGATTCGACGTTGTTTTGAGTAGTTATGGTATTATGAGAAAGAGACCGAATGTTGTTCGGAGTCTCGGATGGGATCCGGGATATCACGAGGTGATCCGGAATGGTCCGGAGAATAATATTCATATAAGGAAAGTCCCGTTTCGGAGTTCGGAAATGATTCCGGTGTTTTCATCGGGAATGTTCTAGAAGGTTCCGGAATGTCCGGCACTCCGGGGGGGGGGGAGGGGTACATGAATGTGTCATTACATATTGGAATGATTGCATCATGTACTAAGTGTTCTTGCTGTCCCAAATAAAGGATTAAATTGAATCCTAAAACAGAAAAGTCAAATGTCCAGTTTGAAAGTCAAACGGCTAAAACAAGAAACTGTGGGAAACAAGCAAGAGGTGGTTGGAACCGACTTGGGGGAGGAGTCCCTCCAAGCCGGCGCGCCAACCAAGGCCGACTTGGGAGGACTCCTCCCTTGGCCGGCCCTCCCACCTATAAAAGGAGGGGCAGGGCCTCCTCCTCTAGACACACAAGTTCCTATCCTCTAATCTCCGGTTTAGAGCCGTTTTGGTTTAGAGCTTCTAATTTCCCTAGCCTTCGGTTTAGAGCCTTCTAATTGGTGTGTCTAATCCCTAGACCACTAATAGTTCTCTCTCATACTCCACCATACTCGCTCCGGCTTAAGTGAAGCCTCAGGATCTTCCCTCTACTTAGGTACCACGCCGTTGTCAGCCGGAATCGCGAGGAGAGTGCTACAACCTCCGCTGCCTGCTGGAACAAGGGAGAGGAAGGTCTTCGTCGAGTACCGAACGTGTGACCGACTGCGGGAGCACTGCCGGAACGCAGCGCCGGAAGGATCGTCTACGCGATCTTGAGATCGGAAAGAGTATGACTACATCACCCACGAGAATCCGCTCTCGTTAAACACTTTGGAATCTTCGAGGGTAAGTTATTCCATTGACTCGTTGCTGCAATCTAGTAGATAGATCTTGGCTTGTTTGTTTGTATGCGATAGAAATTTTTTGTTTTCCATGCTACGAAACCCTACATGTACCTCATATTTATTTATAGACGCTAGTACCGACCAAGGATACGAAGAGGAAGGAGACTACTACGAAGAGGAAGCAGGGGAGAACTTCAATCACTGCACTACTCAAGGAAAGCTAAGCTAAACCATGCAAGCTAACACTTGCAACTTTGCAAGCTAGATAACCTATGTAATGCATTAGGCATGCTTGGGTTATGCAACCTTGATTATACCAAATCCCAGTTTTACTTGCAAGCTTTATTCTTTTATTTCTCTATCAAAGCTCTTTATTACTTTTACTTAGTGACTTGTGAGTTTTGGGAAGATATTAGAGGTAGCATAAAGAGCATAAAACTTGTCCTAAGTTAGATAAAACTAGATGTCATACTGAGGCATGAGATTAGATTTGGAGAAGTCACACTTGATTAACACCCCTCATTAGTGACTAACCCCAACTTTCGCGGCTACTGCTAAGCATAAAACTTGATCACTTTAGATGGGAATACTTGGTGAAAATGAATATGAAAACCTTAGAATGATGAGTCATCCTAATGAAATGTTTTGACATGTGTTATGAACGCCAGATGATTTGATGATGAAAATGTTGAGGCATGAGCCTTACCCCTTTATAAAACTGATGGTTGAGTTCGGATGCGATACCATTCCAATTTTACCGTACACGCACAATACCCGAATTTGGGTAGGGCTTGACTGGAAGTTTATATATCTTAGTATGGGTTCCCTTGCGGCTGAGGTTTGAGCTGAGGCTACCTCGTAATGATTGTCCACATGTGCAGTTCCCAAGATGATAGATGGTCATGGTTGGGAGGCCAAACTCATAGGGGAGGTGCCTATACTAGGGTGTGTAATTGAAAGGTTAGGATTTATTATCCGCATACTGAGTATGGTGATTCAGGATTGTTCCTGACAGATGTATTGAATGTTGTGGTGAAAGTGTACCACCTCTGCAGAGTGTCAAATTATTCGAATATCCGCGTCCGCGGTTATGGACAGTTGTAGTGGCCATATGTTCCATCGTCGGATGTTTTCAAAATGACTTGTGAAATGAATCATGACTTTGACTTGACCACAATAGGGTTGTGAAGGTGAAATCTAAGTTCCCATTTAGGTGTTGAAAGACATTTAAATTAATTTTTTTATTTCTAAACTCAGTTAGAGATAAATCTGGCTGTTTGCAAAACAACCTAGAGCTTAGGATTCCTACTCAAACCACTTACTTGTTAGTTATAGTTTGCGAGTACTTAAAGAGTACTCATGGCTTTGTCCCTGGATATTCCTATGGCCAGACTATGAGGAGGACTACCGGGATTATGGACAGCAGGAAGTCTACGACAACTAGGATCATCTCCCATCGTCAGCATTGCATGTGACCCTGAAGATGGAGCTTCGCCCATGCTACCATTATTAATTATTCCGCTGTGTTGATTGTATTAAGACTGGATCACGAGATACTTTATTTGTAAGACCTTTATTATGGTTTGTAATGGATGATGAACTATGGTACCATTCTATTATGTCTCACAAAAATGGTAATCCTGGGATTGCGATGTATGGCATAACATGCATCTAGGATTAAAAATCTGGGTGTTGACAAGTTGTTATCAGAGCCATCCTGACCATAGGAGACCCTATGCGGTGGCCCAACATACCACTGCATGTGTAGTACACTATAGTCGTTGACATGACATCCACAGAACACCGTTCCATAAATATCACATCCCTCAGAGTGGCACAACAGAAACATTGCGGGTCCATATTACAAACATACACACATTATTATTATTACAATATCAGAAGTTCAAGACTTCAAAAGATTCAACTTACAAACCAAAATATAAAGTGTTTCGGCGGAAGTTGAAAGTAACAACTCCATCCCAGAGTTGAGCTCAATAGCTTATTATATAAGGTTCATGCTGCTCGGCTCAATTGATTACTAATAACTAAGACAACTAATTTGACTCGTTGTCGTCCACTCCATATCGGATCTCGTAGTCCACCCCTTCAACACCTCCTGACAGGTCAGGCTCCTCATAGAAGACATCATCTTGACATTCTGCTGCATACATTGGGATATCTTCTGGATCCTTAGAGTCTAAGCAGGGGATCAAAGGAAAGGGTGAGTAAAAACGTTACCCAGCAAGTTCATTATATGCGAGGTAGGATGTTTGATGCTCTATCTACCACCTCGGACTATAAGTCCTTGGCACTATGCAGCTTTCGTAAATCTTTCTTAAAAGATTGATTTTATTGTGAAAATCTATGCCCATCAGTCTTCACATGTTTACCAGAACTTTCATGGAGTTCATTTCCTACCGCGTCCGTAGCTCCTTCCCGGAACAGGGAGTAACAAGTTACAATTTTTACATCTGCAGAGGTGCGTTACTTTACCCATGAGATATCAACTCCTTGTTGCACAACCGGGCGTACTTTCCCGTCCACTATTCCTTGATGTGGGGCCCAGTAGGTGATCCAAACCAATCACTGCCCCCTTCGTGACCCCGCATGCCTCCTTGGTGTGCACCATGCCCACCCATTGAATTATGGCAATGGTTTGTACAGACCGTTAGATGCCAGAACTATCGTGGGACGATGAGGGTTCCCACCCATATGTTGCATATCCTCTACGAATTACCAATTAAATGCACGTTATGAGGATAACAGCCACAACCTGCACATTCGGCTACATGCGAGAGGAAGAAGATACAGCTGAATTCTCTGTCCCATTCCAAATCTCATGGTTAACGTGCAATATACGACGCTAGAATCACTGATGTTAGGGGTTGTTAAATTCCTAGATGATTATCACCATTGCAAATAGAACCCTAAGTTCTATTGCTTCTCTATATCATCACTTAGGATGATATCATCATTTTATTTGTTTAAGAAAATACTATTTTATTTACTTGAACATAGATGACAACACACAATTTGTAAATACTTTTGTAAAGGACATGAGCAAGTGATGAACTTGCCTTGTGATTGCAAGGTAGTGAAGTCGGATGCTTGCACTGGACCTTGAGCTTCTATGTCTACAAAACATCATTATTGCCCGGTAAGGACAATATTTAAAGAAGCAAAATGAATATGCATAATAATGTAATGCATTATTTCTTATTTATCTTCTTTGTATGTTTTACCCAACATTCTTAGTTTCTGGAATTACTTTAAGTAATAAAGAGATTTATTTTAAAGAATAACTTTTTAATATTTTATAATTATTACATTTTACTATTTTATAATGTAATATACTATTAATAGAGTGAAAAATCCAAAGATTTTATTTATTATTAGGAACTCTTGTATTTATTTGTTTAATAATTCCTTTTAAGAATTAGCATTTAAATAAATTTTATTTTGGTAACTCTAAATATTTATTTAGTATTTTTCTATAATACTACAAAAATAAAATATAATAAAAGTGATTTTTATTTATTTTTATCCTCTTTCTTTAATTTTATAAAATTCCATAAGGAATATATATTATAAAATTCTTGACTAAAAATTATATATATATAAATTATCTCCTAATTTATCTAAATATGTTAGATTATTATGAATTTAAAAAATATATTATTTACAATTTTTAGACTTTTATTTTATTCTCTAAAATTTTATTCAGTTCTAGGGGTATTTTGGTCTTTTATTAATTATTAAAATTTCTTTTTAACTTTTTGGGCTAACCCTTTGGGCTTATTGGGCCAAACTAGCCCAAGTGGCTTGGCCAAAAGATCTCCCCGAAGGGATCTGGCCCTATCGGCCCATTCTCTCTATCTCTCCCTCTCTCGACCTTACCTCTTCTCCTCCTCGACCCGTGGTCGCTGGCGCCGCCGCCGAGCGATGCCCGCTACCGTGGCCCTTCCTGGCCGCCGCCATGGTGTATGGCGAGGTTATTGACCACGCTTCTTCATCTACTCCAACTCGATTTGGTTATGGGGCCCTCCTGTGGACAGGCTAGCCCCATCCCGAACCCTAGGTTTTGGGTGGTGCTGTTAACGTCGCCGCCGATGCTCCTGTGGTGACGTGCGGTGCTCGTGCGCCCTCGTGTGCTGTTATGGCCGCCGCCGTGGCTGGGTGCGGGTTGCAGCGCCCTCTGGGGTGCTCCCCGTTTCGTCGCGAGCTCGTCGGCCCCTCTGCTTCATATTCAATTCTCCAGCGAGGACCACATGTGAGTTGGTTCTCTGTTATCACCCGTGCCTCTGTCTACTTCGAGTATCTCTGTGTGTAACTAGTGTCTATCCTTCATTAGGGTTCATATTGGTTCTAGGGTTCATCCCTGGTTCTAGGATCCATCCCTCTGTGTGCTTGTATGATGATGATTTGATCAGGCAGTGTTGCCTAGTATGAATTGTGATCATTGTAATTTAAGGCTGACTGTCATGATTTGATTGTCTGATGCCACTGTGAATTTGATGCTAGTGGTTAAATAATGTTGCCTTTGATTGGTGATTAAGCTAGTTAACCTGATGGCATAATTGTGGAATCTGTTGTGTGAGATTGATGCTTAGGGTGTTCACTTGCTGTCATTACTTTGATACTGACAGTAACATTGTTAGTGGTTGTTCACTACATCAGTGGGTGTTGGCTTGTATGTTTATCAATAGACTAAACTTAATCATTAGAGTCTAATGATACTTTGAAAATAGATGGATATATTAGATGATCTCTGAGTGTAATCTCAGGGAAATGATAATTATTGGCTTACTTGTTTATTAATGAAAGCTAAAATATTTGTTTGGCTTGGTGGTAGGATTTGTTCTTGTGACACCATCTTAGAATGGCACACAAGTTGATTCTACTTACTGGCTTTACTGTGGTCAGTACTTGAGATTGGATAGATGCCTAAAAATAAGTTGAAAGCTTCTCTTGATATTTATGCCTATGATGTTGGTCTGAGGCTCTAGGAACTAGATTCCTATCTTGCTGTCACTTTCAAATATGCTAAGGAATCATAGTTTATCACTAGATCTTGGATCCTAGTTGGCTAAGATGATTGGTTTGTTTGTAGCTTATGAAATCTGAGGTGCTACTCTTTTAGGAGATGTGCCCAGATTTTTATGCGAACAAAGGATAAAATATATAAGTTGTTTTTTGGTATCACCAGATCTATGATGTTGGTCTGAGATTTTGGTGTGTTTAGTAGAGTTTACTCCTGGTCTTTATATTTCAAATCCTCTAGGATAGGTTCACCCCACTTGGGTCATCACTGAGAGGTAAATCCTAAAATAACACATGCTTTTCTGTTTGGATAAGATGAACAGAATCTGTGAATGTTTTATGATGCTCACCACACAGTTGATGATTTGTGATGGTTGTTGGTTGATTTGTGGTTTGATCTTGCTGATTATGTTGCTGGCTTGATCTTGCCCTTCACCTCCTGGTGCTGCCCTTGCTACTTATGGTTCCGGTGCTTGGCCTTGATCAGCCATGCACCTCCTAGCTCCTGTGAGCTTGACCTTGCTATCCACCTGATTGTCCCCCTCCTTATGTCACCATCTGGTGATGCTTGGATGGTTTGGTATGAGGTTTTGGCTGGTGGTTTGCTTGGCTTTGCTAAGCTGAATGTTCTTGGTGTGTGTTGAAAATGCAGAGATGCACTAGTGGTTGTCCATGGCTGTGCTTGGTCCTTTTACTTGGTTGAGCTGATGTGGTTGTGTCGACAGCACACCCCATGCAGTTTGGTGATTGAGCTGTCTGTATGTCTGTTGCATAGTTGTGGATGAGATCAGTGAGGTGTCTCACCCTTTGATCTTTTTACTATTAACCTGCTTGGTGAAACTTGCCCCATTTACTTGCTATGATCATTTAACTTATGGCTTATTTATTATGAAAGATCAAATTCTTTCATATTGGTGAAACTTGCCCCTAAAAGATTTATTCAATGATGTAAACTTGAGTAGTGCAACTCACGGCTCTCTACTGAGAGTAAAATTAATAATTTAACTTTCATTTTCCTTTTTGTTTGTTCTTTATTTTGCAGGTACAAGATCTGAAGATTAAAGATTTAGTATAGGTTTACTTTAGATAAATAAATTCATTTGTAATTTTATTTCATTCTTTTGTAATAAATTTGTAATAATCTATTCATATAGACATCTTTCTCTTTTTGTAATTTCCTTACTATAATGATTCATTATTAACTCTATGAGTTAATCTTTGTAATGTGTTTATGGAATAAAGATAAGAAATAAAAGATTCATTTCTTATTTTAATTTCTATTTATTATTTCTTGATTAAATTAAATAATAACTCTAAATCATTTTGAAATTCATTCTAAAATATCAATCCTTAACTTTAAAATATAAACTCCAAGTTCAAATTTGAATTCAAATTCTTTTCCCTCCAAACACACTAATTCATAAAGATCATGTCAAAATTTATAACGATCACTCTCTAGAGCTATTCCTATACTTAGAGAGTAAAAGAAACTCTGATCACTTTAGGTTTTTATTTGGCGAAAAAATTTCCCATATTTTATAGATGAATGCATGCATATGCACAAATCCCTAAATCTACCCTTCGTTGGTTCCTAAATGCTGGGATGTTACACCCTAGTTAGAATGGACGTTTGAATAAAAAACCTAGTTTCAAAACCAAAAGAAGTGAGTATTTATGAAAACCTATTCTCATTCTTATCACTTAGATTATTTCATGAAAATTCATGTCCTTCAAAAATTCTTGCAAACTTACATAAAATTTGACACACTTGATCACTCTACTAACTTACTCATCTTACATTCTCATAGATGGACGTCAAGTATAGCAAGTTCTACCAGTTGGGAAACGGAGGAGAGCTCATCTTTGAGCGTGATTTGTACCAACTCTCGGAACTTATTGAGCGCCTGCACCCCGAGTTGTTCAGATCCTAGCTCAACAATCAGCAAGGAGGAGAATTACAGTGGCTGATTGTTGCTAGTATTAGAGGCAAGATTGAGGCACCCACCTCAGAGGGAATCTAGTTCACCTTAAGAGAGAACAACTGGCTCGACGGACTCGCCAGGGCTATGCAGGAAGCTCTTGCCCATCTGTGTGGGCAAAGCATCAATCAGATCAAGGGTACTCGCTTTGAGTACTACGCAAGGCGTGATGCGATGGGACAGCCATTAGAGGTGCTAGGTCACCCGGAGCTGAAGCATCAAGTAGATCATCTCGACTTCATGTTGTATGACAGGCAGAAGGAGTTGGACAACGCCCACGCATACCCCAACCATAACTATGCCATCACAGTCAAGAAGGACTAGACCATCACCATCCTTGCAAGGGAGCGCAAGTCATTTTGCCGTCTGCATGACAAGAAGGATCGCATCATTGCTCGCCTTCGTCATAGAGTGACAGACTTGGAGGAGACCATCCATGAGTGGGACATGCAGCTTGAGGAGAGGGAGAATGTAGGGGAAGATATCCATGGAGACCCTTACTCCTACCTCAGTGATGATGATGACTTCCTAGAGGACCAAGCTATGGACTTCCACACTGATTATGATGATTCCACCTTCATTGATGATGATGAAGCCACCGATTCTAATGAATAGTAGCACTTGAGCACTACTGTAGATGTGAGTTGTATCCGGTCCCATTGTATCATAGTTTCACATAATGGTTCTTAAAACCACCCGTTTCCTTATTGTGGTGTGTGTGTTTGTATTGTGTGCTATGAATGAATGAAAAGCAAGTTGCTGGTTGGAAAAACCTGAGTCAAACTCAAAGTTTAAAAAACTTTTCAAAAACAAATCCCTGAACCTTAGAAATTTCCCTCTTGTCTCATGATCTATCTCAATCTTCAGATGTCTCGCAGAGGAAGCAGTTCATCCCTGGACCCAATGCTACAAATTTTGCAAATGTTGGTTTCCGACCGTGAAGCTGAAAGAGCCAAACGTCAAGCCAACTTATCCACCCTTCAACACATAGCTCAGATGGCCAATAACAATCAAGGCCATGGAAACCAGGACAACGATGGATCCAAGCTCAAGAACTTTTAGAACACCAATCCACCCATTTTTAGTAAGTCTTAAGATCCATTAGATGCGGATGACTGTCTACAGACTATGGAGAACAACTTAGAAGTCGCAGGAGTAGAGGCCAATGAGAAAGTACTATTTGCCACCCATTATCTGGCAGGAGATGCAAGAGCTTGGTGGAATAGCGTTCGTACCATGAATGGAGGACAAATGATGGATTGGGATGAATTCAAACTCAATTTCAGATGAACCCATGTGCCACCGGTTTGATTCTGCGGATGAGGGATGAATTCAAGGAGCTAAAGAATGGAAGAATGACCGTGGTAGAGTATCGTGACAGATTTCTATCTCTATCTAGGTATGCCCCTGATGAGATTAGTACTGAAGCCAAGAAGAAGGAGAGATTTTTGAATGGTCTGCATGATGAGATGCAAACACTGTTAGTCAATATACCGTTTGCTGACCTTTAAGCCCTAGTGGACTCTGCAATCCAGATGGAAGGCAAGATCAATCAAGCCAATGAGAATCGCAAGCGTAGAATGATGAATCAACCAAGAACCCACCATACCCCAAAGTATCGCTCCAACCCGTCTGCTGGATATGCCCTGAGAAACAATAGACCCCCGATGACCCGTCCGATCTATCCCAACCATGGAGGAGGAAACCCAAGGCCTGGAGGAAGCCACAACAACAACCCCGGCAACTCCAACAACTTTAACCGTGCACCGCCCAAAGTCAACAACCCCACCAACACCAACACTGCCCCCAGAACTGGAAGCAATGCCGTGCCTGTTGCAGGAAAAGACAAGTCGCAGGTTACTTGTTATGAATGCGGAACCAAGGTTACTACTCCAACGAGTGTCCCAAGAATCTTACAGCAGCTACCAATGTGAATGCCCCAGCTCAGCAGCAGCACCGTGTTCAGCCTGGAAGAAGATTTGCCCTAGGGAACTCGCTCAACTGTAACGGCCGTCTGGTTCACATGAATGCTAAAGAATCCTAGGAAGCGCCCGATGTCGTGTTGGGTATGTTTTTTGTTAACTCAGTACTTGCAAGAGTGTTGTTTGATTCTGGAGAATCGCACTCGTTTGTTACAGAAGAATTTGCATGCACTAGTAAGATTCAACCAACAAAACTGAAGCATGTTATGATAGTTCAAATACCTGGTTCAACCACCAAAGCTAGACAAATTTGCAAGGCCGTACCTATCCGAATCCATCGCATAGATTTTTATGCTAATTTAATAGTACTTGGAACCAAAGCTTTGGAAGTAGTACTAGGAATGGATTGGATGTCGAAACATAAAGGATTAATCGACTGTGCCAAGAAAGCCATAACCATGACTAGTACCATTGGAGTATCAGTAGAGCATGTATCTGAAACCTTGCCCCGTGAATTCAAGTGCAACAAGAGTCTAGCCCAACCAACCGTTGACCAAGTCAGAGTAGTCTGTGAATACCCCGACGTATTTCCAGATGTATTGCCTGGTATGCCCCCAGATCGGGATATCAAGTTTATCATTGAACTAATCCCTGGAACCGAGCCCATAGCTCAGAGACCTTATAGTATGAACCCGTCTGAATTAGTGGAGATGAAGAAGCAACTGGATGTTATGCTGGAGATAGGATTGATTCAACCAAGTGCGTCGCCATGGAGATCACCTGTCTTGTTTGTGGATAAGAAATATGGAGGTAACCGTTTGTGCACGGATTATCGGAAGCTGAATGATGTCACCATTAAGAACAAGTACCCACTGCCAAAGATAGAAGATCTATTTGACCAGTTGACCGGTGCCAAAATGTTTTCTAAGAATGATCTTAGAACTGGTTATCATCAACTCAAGATTCGCGCAGAGGATATGCCCAAGACTGCCTTTACCACCAGATATGGATTGTATGAGTATACTGTCATGTCTTTTGGATTAACCAATGCCCCCGCTTATTTCATGAACCTCATGAATAAGATTTTTATGGACTTCCTGGATAAGTTTGTCGTTGTTTTCATCGATGACATTCTGATCTATTCCAAATCAGAAGAATAACATGAGCTACAACTAAGGACCATCCTCGAAACCCTTAGAGAGTATCAATTGTATGCCAAGTTTAGCAAATGTGAGTTCTTATTAAAGGAAGTAGGATTCCTCGGACATATCGTATCCGCCGGAGGAATTGCTGTCGACCTTGCAAAGGTTAAGGATGTTGAAGAATGGCAAGCCCTGACCACTCAAACCCAAGTTCGTGCATTTCTCGGATTAGCGGGATATTACCGCAAGTTCGTAGAAGGATTCTCGAGTATCGCAAGACCCATGACCCAATTGTTGAAGAAAGATAAGAAGTTTGAATGGATGGACAAATGTGAAGCAAGTTTTCAAGAGCTTAAGAAGAGATTGATATCATCCCCAATCTTGATTATGCCGGATATTACGAAGCCTTTTGATGTGTATTGTGACGCATCCAAGGTTGGTCTCGAATGTGTGCTAATGCAAGAAGGCAAAGTCATATCTTATCTATCCTGACAACTGAAGCAACATGAGCAGAATTACCCTACTCATGATCTTGAACTAGCAGCCATAGTTTTAGCCTTAAAGACATGGCGGCATTACCTCATGGGAAACCGTTGTGAAATTTAGTCGGATCACAGGAACCTGAAGTATATATTCACCCAGAAGGAGCTGAATATGAGGCAAAGGAGATGGATAGAGTTAATCAAGGACTATGATCTTGAAATTCACTATCACCCCAGCAAAGCCAATGTGGTAGAAAACGCCCTTAGTAGATTGTCGTGTCGATTGAACACCATGATTCTGAAAGAGCAACCGAGTTTGCACAAGGAGTTGGAAGATTTCAGAATGGAGCTAGTAAGTGAAGGATTTTTGGCTAGCATAGAACTTCAACCCACTTTGATCAGTCAGATCAAGGAGGCGCAGAAAGGAAATGCTAGTATCGACAAAATCAAATATCGTATTGGTACAAGAAAGGTACCCGGATTCACCGAAGATGAAGAAGGAGTTTTTTGGTACAAAGGACGTATCTGTGTACCTGTATATTCAGAATTGAAGCAAGCTATCTTGAAAGAATCCCATGATACTCTTTATTCTATCCATCCTGGAGGAACCAAGATGTATCAGGATTTGAAGGAGCAATTTTGGTGGCATAAGATGAAGAGAGAAATCGGAAGCTACATAGCCAAATGTGACATCTGTCAGAGAGTTAAAGCGGGACATCAGAGACCCGCAGGACTATTGCAACCATTGCAGATTTCGGAATGGAAATAGGATTCTGTGGGAATGGATTTTATGACCGGTTTGCCTACATCTAGTAGGGGAAATGACTCTATCTGGGTCATAATGGATAGATTGTCCAAAGTAGCCCATTTCTTACCAGTCAAGACCACTTATCAGAGTTCAAAGCTAGCAGAGTTGTACATTGCTAGGATAGTCAGTTTGCATGGAGTCCCCAAGAACATTGTATCAGATCGAGGAACCCAGTTTACCTCGAGATTTTGGAAGAAAGGCCAAGAAGGATTAGGAACCAGACTGGATTTCAGCACAACTTATCACCCTTAGACCGATGGACAAACGGAGCGACTAAACCAGATACTCGAAGATATGTTGAGAGCTTGTGTGTTAGAATATGGATCAAAATGAGAAGACTGTCTGCCTTTCGCAGAATTCTCATACAACAACAGTTATCAAGCCAGTTTGCAAATGGCCCCGTTTGAGTTTATGTATGGAAGGAAGTGTTGTACCCCTTTGAATTGGTCGGAAGTAGGAGAGAGTCAGTTTTTAGGACCCGACATCCTACGAGAAGCTGAAGAGAAAGTTCACAAGATTCGTGAGCACCTTAAGACCGCCCAATCCAGACGGAAGAGTTATGACGACAAGAGATGTCGAGACCTAGCCTTCAATATTAGAGATTTTGTGTATCTCAAAGTATCACCCTTGAAAGGAATGCAATGTTTCCAACTCAAAGGAAAGCTTGCCCCCAGATATATCGGACCTTTCAAGATTTTGAATCGTCAAGGAGAAGTATCGTATCAACTGGAACTGCCAGAGGAGATGTCAGACATGCATAATGTGTTTCATATCTCGTTACTTCGCAAATGCCTATAAGTCCCAGAGAAGACCAAAGTTTTCAAGAATATTGATCATAGGACCATAGAGATCAACGATGACCTAACATATCCCGAAGTACCCATTCGTATTTTGAAAGAAGCCTTCCGAACCACCAGAACCCGAAGTATCAAGTTTCTCAAGATCCAGTGGAGTAAACACACTGAAGAAGAAGCTACCTGGGAGCGAGAAGATTACATTAGGACTGAGTTTCCAGATCTCTTTAAATCCTAGTTTTCTTTTTCTCAAATCTCGAGACAAGATTTTGTTTAAGGGGGGAAGGTTTGTAACATCCCAAAAATATTAATCAAGGTTATCAAGTTCTAATCACCCAAGTTTAGGGCTGATAAAAACTTTTGTTAATTAAAATCAGTATGAATGCATGTGTGTATGTGATGAATGCATGGATGCTTGAAATGACTTGTTTGATTGCTATGAATGGCAAGGATTGGTTTAAAGATGAAAACAATATCATCTAAATCATTTCCAAGCAGAATCAAATCAATAGAAATTCAAATATAAACAATATGAGCTAATGGTCATTTTGACCAAAGTTAACCACTAGACCACTTTGAGTGTTTCTGGTCCAAGATTTCTAACAGAAACAAATCCAATTCTTTTCACCCCTTGCTAGACCAAGTAAAACTGAACCCAAGCCCACCTTGCAAACCCACAACAACATTTTGCAAATCTATGCCAAGGACAATTCAAAATTGAATCTAGTTCATATGGTAAGATCACCATTTCTCAAAAACCACTCAAACCAGTTCACCTTGAAAAATCCAAGCAACCAGAGACTACCAAGTATGTGAACAGTGCACTCACCAAATTTTATCCAAAAATTTAAATATAAATTTCTTGCGGCCATTTCATCAAACACCTTGCAAACACAAATAAGCCCTGGCCTAACTACACTATTTTGAGCAGTGATCTTTGAACCCTTTGATCCCCTCTTAACTCCCTTATCTCTTGAGCCTAGCCAATCCCCAGACCAAACCCCTCTTAGCCATGGTTCATAGTGGAGCGCCGCCCATTTTTGGTCGTCGCCGGCCGATAGTGGATAGCGCACCAGGAGCATCGCCGCCCTCGCCCACGACGCGCACCAGACACGCCGCACTCCACCGCCACCCCTGTCCCAGCCTCGACCGTAGAAGAGCCCTGGACCACCCTAACACCGCCGCACCCTATACCTCTGTGCCATGTCCAGAGCGCGCCAGCTCGTCGTAGCCGACCGCCTCGCATAGACCGTGCCTTGCCCTTGCCGCGCACGTGCCATGATCACAAAGAACCGCAGACACCCCGTTCATCATCGCACATGACCGCAAGCGCCAGACGCCGTCATAAAACACTTTTGCATTCGCGTAGAGCGCCACATGCTCCCGACCAAACCACACCGCCCCATGCTTCGCCTTTAAGTCAGCAACGATCGCTAGGGAACAGAGCATCGTCCCCTAGCCTCAGCCACGCCGTTAGCCGCCTGTAGCATCGTCACCAACGAGCTCGCACCCGCACCGTTCGGTCCCCTCGCCGTAGTATAAATGTAGGTCTCCCCTGCCTCATTTCTCCACACCTCCTCGGCAACGCCTCCGAGCACCCCAGAGCAAGCTGCTGCCCGTAGCGCCCCAATTCTATCGGAGACCGCTGCGGAAGGAGGAGAAGGGCGCCGTCAATTTAGGCCACCGCCGAAGACACCGCCAGTACCAGGAGAACCGCCGGAGCCGCCTCGTTCGTTTGCCCCCGTCACCGACCCTTGCCAGAGCTCCGGTGAGCCTTCCTCGACCCTCACTGACCTCGTTAGGGTTTCTCCCTATCGTATCCTGTTCGAGGAGGAAGATGAGCTGTGGACCGTTGGATTCCAATCTAATCTAACGGCCCAGTTTCGTAGATACCCCTTCGGCACCCCTGTCTCACTGACGAGTGGGGACACCACTTAACTCAGGCCGTGCGTGCTATGCGCAGTGGGCCGGCCCATCTAGCTCTCCCGTGCGACCCAGTTAGTTCAAATTTAGATTTTTCCATTTATTTTAAACTCTAGTTCAAATTTCAGAGAGTTTTACTTAACCAAATTTCATGAAACTAATTTTGTTAGAAAGGTATTTAAATTGTTAATCCAAGCCCGTTGGATTCAAACCATTTGAAATTATAGATCACCTATAGTAAAAATAACAAGGCAGAGACTTTTCTGCATTCAAACATTTTTTAAAATTCAACCATAAATGCTTTTTGAGTTGATTCCAACTCTCAAAAATCACATTTGATAATACCTTTCTAAATATATATAAAAATATCTAGGTTTACTTGCAGTAATAATGGATAAATATTAAAAGAATGCCTCATAGGCATTTCTAGTCACTTTAATTAATTAAAATAATAAGGTTAAACCTTATTAAATTATGACACCACTTTAAATCACATTCCCAAGTATTAAAATATGTGGTGATGCCATGTGTCAACACGATCCTATATTTTAATTGGATAATATTAAACCTTAAGTAGTTTTCAATGAGTAGAAATTAGTTTTCCAAAATAAAATAAATAAGACTAAGTCTTTATTTCATGTGATGATTGTGATGATGCTATATCATCTAGTGTAAACCTTGTGTGCCAAATAGAAGTAGTTAAGTATTGTTTGGTGATTGTGTACCTCGTATTTATTTATAGACGCTAGTATCGACCAAGGATATGAAGAGGAAGGAGACTACTACGAAGAGGAAGCAGAGGAGAACTTCAATCACTTCACTACTCAAGGCAAGATGAGCTAAACCATGCAAGCTAACACTTGCAACTTTGCAATCTAGATAACCTATGCAATGCATTAGGCATGCTTGGGTTATGCAACCTTGATTATACCAAATCCTAGTTTTACTTGCAAGATTTATTCTTTTATTTCTCTATCAAAGCTCTTTATTACTTTTACTTAGTGACTTGTGGGTTTTGGGAAGATATTAGAGGTAGCATAAAGAGCATAAAATTTGGCCTAAGTTAGATAAAACTAGATGTCATACTGAGGCATGAGATTAGATTTGGAGAAGTCACACTTGATTATCACCCCTCATTAGTGACTATCCCCAACTTTAGCGGCTAGTGATAAGCATAAAACTTGATCACTTTAGATGGGAACACTTGGTGAAAATGATTATGAAAACCTTAGAATGATGAGTCATCCTAATGAAATGTTTTGACATGTGTTATGAACACTAGATGATTTGATGATGAAAATGTTGAGGCATGAGCCTTACCCCTTTATAAAACTGATGGTTAAGTTTGGATACGATACCATTCCAATTTTACGTAAAACAACAATACCCGAATTTGGGTAGGGCTTGACTGGAAGTTTATATATCTTAATATGGGTTCTCTTGCGGCCGAGGTTTGAGATGAGGCTACCTCGTGATGATTTTCCACATGTGCAGTTCCCAAGATGACGGATGGTCATGGTTAGGAGGCCAAACTCATTGGGGAGATATCTATACTAGGGTGTGTAATTGAAAGGTTATGATTTATTATCCGCATACTGAGTATGGTGATTCAGGATTGTTCGTGACGGATGTATCGAATGTTGTGGTGAAAGTGTACCACCTCTGCAGAGTGTCAAATTATTCGAATAGCCGCGTCCGCGGTTATGTACAGTTGGAGTAACCATACTGTTCCGTCGTCATATGTTTTCAAAATGACTTGTGAAATGAATCATTACTTTGACTTGACCACAACAGGGTTGTGAAGGTGAAAGCTAAGTTCCCACTTAGGTGTTGAAAGACATTTAAATTAGTTTTCTTTATTTCTAAACTCAGTTAGAGATAAATATGGTTTTTTGCAAAACAACCTAAAGCTTAGGATTCCTACTCAAACCACTTGTTAGTGATAGTTTGCGAGTACTTAAAGAGTACTCATGGCTTTGTCCCTGGATATTCCTATGGCTAGCCTATGAGGAGGACTACCAGGATGATGGACAACAGGAAGTCTACGACAACTAGGATCATCTCTCATCGCCAGCATTGCCTGTGACCCTGAAGATGGAGCTTCGCCCATGCTACCATTATTAATTATTTCGCTGCGTTGATTGCATTAAGACTGGATCACGGGATCCTTTATTTGTAAGACCTTTATTATGATTTGTAATGGATGATGAACTATGGTACCAATCTATTATGTCTCGCAAAAATGATAATCCTGAGATTGCGATGTATGGCATAATAGGCATTTAGGATTAAAAATCCGGGTGTTGACATAAGAGAATAGCAAAAGTAGCAACACAAATACGAGGATGTAGCTAAAAAGTATATGAATGTAGCAAAAAATAAGAAATACAAATCTACAACCCTATAAAGGGCGGGCGGAGGAGGGCGTGGCACATGCCTTGACCGCAGGTCACGTTATGTGACCTCGCTCCTCCTTGGTAGTTGGATCACTGCCTCGCAGCATGTGGAGGAGAGCAGGGGCGGAGGATGGCGCATGGTGGAGGAAGGCGTGCTCGCGGTGGAGGCGCATGGCGACGCCGGCCATAACCACCATACGAGCACGGCGAAGGAGGGCACGATGGAGGAGGGCGTCGAGGAGGAGGCGTGTGGTGGAGGAGCGCGTCGACGAGGGAAGCACGCGGCGGCAGAGACCACAACGACCATGCGAGCGCAGATAGGAGAGGGATGAAGAAGGGGCGGAGGAGGGTGTGGCCGTGGGAAGGAGGAGGCGTGCAACGGCAGGGGAGTAATTATAATTTTACTTGCGTGATTTTTTGTGTAAAGTTGTCTGGCACATATATTTATCTCATATGACCATATGCAGTAAACATATTGTCTAATATAATGAAATACTTTCTCTATTCTAAAAAGATGTCATAGATTTATTTAAATTTAAATTTGTTTAAAAACTATTTTTTATATAGATTCATCTAAATTTAAACAAAAGGTGTCGATATTTTTTTTATTTATGATGACGGATGGAGTATATCATTTCTCCCACATGAGTCCTGGAGGGAGCAATACAACGGATTTCGTCCGAAGAGACCGGAACCCCTCAGGAAAAAAAACAGAACAGAGAGCAAAGTTTACGGTAGATTCAACTGTCGATTGCACGACGTCGACGAGATAACCATGTCCCCCAGTGGCGCACCTCATCCGCATCCAGGCCCCCCTCGATCCCCATCCCGATCCGCGGCGGCCGATGCCGGCGACGGCCGATCCCGATCCCCATCCCGATCCGAGTAAACTCCGCCGTACTCCTGCAGGTATGCTTCGTCTCGATTCTTCTTCTGCTTTAGGCGACAATCGATCTCGTTGGTCGTTGCGTTTCGCTTTCGTATAAGGTTTAATTAGCTATTAGAGAATCAAACTTCATCATCAAAGTTAAGATTGTTCCCATCAGATACTACTACTGAACTAACTGAAGCACAACTAAGCTTAGAGAAGAGAAACGGTATCATCAGCAGATCATGACATATTCCCTAACCAAACTGACGGTTTCGGCTTTCGTGCACCAAGTTTCTATATATCTTCCCCTGTTCAAGCAGCTCTCTGGTTCTTCATATGCAGATCTTCTCTCTTGCAAAAATTTAACTGTATATATGAGCAAAACCGAGGCATACTTACACAAGCCTCGCTGCCAATGCAGATACTGGATCAATGCCTTCATCAGCTGAAACAAATGGTGCCTCCTGCCAACAAGGTGATATTTCTCATACGAGAGAAGAACTTGGTTTTGAGAAGCTCCCGGAGGTATGTGTTGCTGGTAGTGAAAGTATATTCTACTTAAGAGTAAACTATTATGGCCACTGCTACCGCTGGAATACAGGATGCATCTGCAATCTGTCGTTAGGATTTTGGTAGTAATGGATTCAGATACGTTCAGTTAAAAGGGGAACGACAAACAGACTGGGTTACTTGTTGCAAATTTCTTAATGTGACATCGTTTAAATTTTAATCATGCATTTTCCATAAGAAATTAGTGTCTCCCTGTGCAACGTAAATCCAACGGCATCAGTTACATGAACTTAGCTCCTTGATGTCACCGTTTTCACAAATTGCAGGTCTCGATTACAATGTACATGCACTAGTTCGTTAAGAAGCTATAAATTGTACTCAGCTACTCACTACAATCTAACTGTTGAACTTGCCAACCGTGGTTCTGCAGGACATAGTACATTATATACATTCACATCTGCATGTGCAAGACGCTGCTCGTGCTGCCTGTGTGTCTCATGTATTTCTGCGCTCCTGGAGATGCTATTCCAACCTCATGCTCGGTGACCGGACACTTGGGTTGGCTGAAACGAAATACGAGGAAAAAGAAACCTCTCTCATTGACAAAGTTGACAAAATTCTTAAAAACCATTACAGCAATGGGGTCAAGGTGAAAACACTTAGCCTAGATCTTTACGGTTACGAAAATATCAATGCCTCTTACCTGGACATGTGGCTCGACATCTCTGTTAAATCTGGGACCACAGAACTCAACTTAATGCTGCATCCAATCATGGAAGAAAACTACTACAGCTTCCCGTGTTCGGTTTTGTCTGATAAGGCAGCTGCAAGTTCGATACAGACTCTTTTCCTCTCGTCTTGCATTTTTCAGTCCACATCAACACTTGGATGTTTGAAAAGACTGAAGATTTTAGATCTTTCTATGGTCCACATTACTGAGGAAGGATTGGGACACTTTCTATCCAAATCTTCCGCGCTAGAGCGGCTGGTGGTGTATGGATGCAGTGGCATAATTTGCTTGAGAATACCTTGTACGCTCCAGCAGCTCAAGGTCCTCCATATTACAACGTGCGACATGATCCAGGTGATAGTGATCGATGCTCCAAACCTTTGCACTTTATACTTTAATGGGGGGCCCCTGGTAGAAATCTCTGTCAGAAATTCTTGTCAACTTAAGAATGTAGATATGTGGTCTGGCTACTGCTCTGCACCTGGCATTCTAGATTATGCTCGTGCGAGGCTTCCATCCATCACACCAAATGTTGAGAGCCTTAACCTGCGCTCTTGTAAAGAGGTATGTGTTGTTTCTAACATCGTAATAATCAAATTATAGTGACAAGTCAAGTATATAGTGAAGAGTGATTTGTATAATACTTGTATGGTGGAAGAACACTGGCAAGATTAATCTTGGGATTTATCCTTCTTCAGAATGTCGATACTCCAATGCTATCCTCCAAGCTGATCCACCTCAAAAACTTGGAAATCGGAGTCGCCGGCTCTTCTGTAAAGGCCTTCTCCCCTAGCTATGATGTCTTCTCTCTTGTTTCTTTTCTTGACGCTTCTCCGGTCTTGGAATCTTTCATCCTGTGGGTTAGTCGTTGTCCACATCTCTCGGATCTATCTATGATATTAGTGTACTTCACTTGTTTACCCTAACGATGGCATTAATATTGATCCTACATTGCTTATATGCAGGTAGAGCAAGATGTGCTGAGAAAAAATCCTGTTGTTGGAGACGACGAGAAGTACACGAGTCGCAAGCCGGAGTGCCGGCATAACAGCCTCAGGCAGGTGACTATCATGGGTTTCTGTTTAGCCAAAAGTTTGGTTGAGGTCACGATCCACATCCTTGAGAGTGCACCTTCGCTCGAGCGCCTCATGCTGGACACAACTCGCGGCTGCCATGGGAATTCTAGATTCCATGCCGTGAGGGGAAGTGGCCAATGCTTGTCGATGAGCAAGAAAGCTCTGGCAAAAGCTCACAAAGCCGTGGAGTTTGCAGGCAGATACATTGCTGGAAGAGTTCCCAAGGGTGTTGAATTCCAGGTTATAGAGCCATGTAGTCGATGCCACACCGCCGATACCGGCGACACATAGATCAATGCCAATGTGGTTTGTCTTCCTCTAAATTCTGAAGAGTTTTATGTATATATCACATGTTTCATCTTGTCAGGAAAAACCAGAACAACATTTTTAAAGCGTCTGATCTATGGCTAGCACAAACAGAATTACAATGCTGAACGATTACTTCTGCAATTTGAAGTTCAGGGCTGCTCTATTCTTGTCTCGATGATCCTTTATACCACTTTAGTATCTGCTAGCATATGAGGAAACTCACAGATGGTATAGCATAGGGTGGATCTTTTAGGCTCTTTTTGGTCCACTGCAACTAATAACTCGGCACAATCTGTTTCCAGCACGAGAGGGCCCGGTCTGTCCACTGCAGCGACAGAGGTCGATTTGTCCAGCGAAGTATGGAAGTATATGCAGTTGTAGTGTGCGAGTGTCATATACGCCGCTGGTGCATCTTAGCCGGCAAAGTGGTGGTGGCGTGGGCAGCGCTCGTCAGGCATGGCGTCAAAGTCATCATCACCGACACGCTGAACGACCTTCGCCGTTCCGTCGTGGCTGAGCTCGGCCTGGACTCGATGTCTCCGACGAAGCACAGATTGCAGTGGCAGTTGAGCTTGAGCGACATGGCCGGTATTTTTTGAAATACTGGTTAAGATCACACTAGTCGTCAACCCGTGCACCCGCGCGGGCTAGTGGTTCTAAAGTGACCTTCGAGGCTCAGATAATCATTCCGTAAGAAGATTGTAGAGATAAAGGAACTGGGGAAAACATCAACAAAAATATGTATACTATAGATGGATGGCATCAACAATGCTGATACTATTTTTTGCCTGATTTCAATTTGAAGGAGTGGAGCTGTAGTGTGTATTCACCAGTTAAGCCCTTCATAACTCACAATCCATTTGGACAACATATCTGCTATTGTTGGCTCTTAACAGAAATATATACATAACACCTCGCATTGTAATTCTGTAGATGTAGAGAATCAAGAAAGAACAAAAGTAAAAACAACATGAAAACTATTGGGTGTCAGGATACTGTAAGATATCATTATGTGATGGAGCAGAAAAAAACAGTGTTTAATTTTTATCTGTTTCTCTAAATAGCATTATGAAGTTCCCTAAATAATGGTAGTAATTAAGTAATATTCTGTTCAACAGAATAATAGGTATTGAGCACTTTGTCTTCTTTAATCGGTCGTCTCTACTAAGCTATGTTGTGAGGTAATGGCTGGAGCAAAAACTGAATAGTTAGAGGCATAAGTAGATTCAGCACATAAGGAACAAAAGCTGGGAATACCGGTAGAAAAGTTATGAGCATCCATATAAAAATGTACTTCCCACACTACTAGGAAAATGATTATAGATAGATTTTAATTCTGTGGCGCATATAGAAAAAATGCTCCACTAAAATTAATTCTGTGGCGCATATAGCAAATGCTCCACAGAATTCTTGCAATTCTATGGCGCATATAGCTATATGCGTCATAAAAAGTGATAATTCTGTGACCCACATAGCCATATGCGCCACAGAATTCCTGTGGGTCCTATATGGGCCTGACCCAGCACATGGGCATGCCAAAATTCCATGGCGCATATGACTATATGCGCCACAAAATATAGTCACATTGCGCATACGTAATGTGGAAAACATATTTATAAAAGAAAACACTCTAACGGATCATGCCTCGCTCACGGAACCCTAGCGCCAGCTACTTTCTCCGAGCGGCGACGGCTGCTAGCTCCGAGCGGCGGCTCTGGCCATGGACAAGGGATGCGCTGAGCATGGGAGACCAGACGATGCAGCAGACCAAGGCGGCGCACCGGACACGAGCAGGCGAGGGAAGGCGTGCAGCGCTGACGGCCGGCGGAGGGAAGCGGACGAGCGGCAGCAGCGGAGAACCCTTCGAGAAGCTTAGCTCCAGCGACGAATTTCTGTGCAAATTTGGGCATGGAAGGGGGAGCGATTTTGACTAATTTCTTCTCTGTAATTGCTATGTTGTCTGCTGCTTTTCTAGTAAAATAGGTTTATGATGTTGACAGGATGGATCCAAACTCAAGTTGATGACAGTTTCTTGTTTGTTATTTTGAATTATAGGGGATAGTGATGTTTGTAGCATGAGCAATTGATGTTTGTAGCAATTGAGATCTGCCGTATTAACTCGTGAGACTTGATGTTTGTAGCAATTGCTTGTATGGCCCGTAGAGACGATACCTTTAGCTCGTGAGACTTGAGAACTAAGTATGAGGGCAGTACTTTATATATCAAATCAGGTCCATGTCTTTCGATCTGGTATCCATCGAGGCCTGCCTAGAAATATTATCTCGATATCAAAAAAAAGAAGGTGCACTTGCTCTGGTTTTTAGTGGCACCTATAATATGGATGAGTGGTACACGAGAGTCGAGAGATCTAATTAAGGAATTCATATAGAAAGCATGAGAGTAGCAGCCACACCATGGAAAAGAAGATGAAAGGGACAAGTTTCCTGCACCCTGGAATGGCCTCTACTTTGTCCTCTTCGTCGGACGATTGATCTCATGAATATCTGAGTGAAAAGTCCCCGTATATTCACCATGGTTAGGTTACTATAGGTAATGAAAGTACTTTAACTGTTGGAATCATTTCTAGGTTTACAAAAGAATTGCATGTAAGATCACTTATCTTTCTCCGTCGCCGAAATATGTAGTACCTTTTTTTTCCTCGCATCAAAATTTTGCGTGTCCTTTTACATATGTAGATTTCTATCTTGGTCATTCAGTGAAGATTTAGCGGTTAGCAACTATACCTGGCAGGTGAAAATAGTGCTAAATGTGCTATTTCTAAATATAGAAAAGAAATCCACAAAAAGTATGTATGCACCCAGATTTCTTGCATTGTACTAGCATTTATATTCATTCTTTCCCATGTTATCATCCTGGAAGCCACTCATGCTGCAATTGGCAAATCCTGGGCAAGAGTGATGGGCCGGTTCCTCCTGGACCATCCATCCGGCCACTTCTACAGATCAGAGTTGGATGGATCCTGAACTGAAAGTGACAGGTTTGTAGCATGAGCAATTGATGTTTGTAGCAATTGAGTTTGGGGCTTACTTTTTTTTGAACAGGGTGAGGGTGCGTAGCACCCAAATTTTCATTCAGCTTAGACTTAAAAACATTGTACATCAGTGATTACAACTCCAGGTATTTGCAGGCGGTGATGAACTGCAAGCACTGGACAATCCAAGCTCGAATGACAAGTGCTCCTACAAGAACTAGTCGGCTCAGATCCTGAGGATCGTTTTGCCTGTTGAGCATAGCAATGGGCAACCCCATTGATTGATCTGTTTATGTGGTATATTGTAGCCCTCAATGGTTTGATGAGATTCTGACAGTGTATAGCATGTCTTCTTATTTCCCATATTACGTTCTGGTTTTTTCCTCCCTCATCTGCCACTAATTTGGCAAGGTTGATTGAGTCTGTGAAAAACACTGACTCCTGCAAATTTAGCTCTTTTGCTAGTGTTGCTGCAAGTATCAGAGCATTAGCTTCATCTTCCAGAGCTGAGTTAGATTGAGCCATGTTTCCCATAATGAAGACATCCGTGAAGGTTGCTGCATGTTGTTCTTTGAAATGTAAGTAAACTCCTAGTCCTGCTTTTGCATCCGAACATGGGTTTCATTTTGTCCAAGAAGCGTCTGCATACAGCTTTGGACCTGCAAAAGGCAAGTCAGAGGAAACTGTTTCTCCTTGAGGTGTGCTGAGCAGCCTCATGGTACCAGGAGGTTTTACAGCTTCGATGGCTGTCAGGGCAGACATCTCCTGGTTTTTCAGTAGCGCATTCATTCTAATTGCAACTTGATGTGGCCAGTTCTCCTTATGATCGAATAGTTTCTCATTCCTGCATTTCCAAAGACACCAAAGGAAAGTGGCAATGTTTACAATATTAGCATTAGGATTTTCCATTTTATCAAGATTGATTATTGTGGTCGTTAAAGTGCTGTCATTTGCAATGAAAATGTCAGGGCGAATGCCCCAGGGCAGGTTAAACCACGCAGCTCTGGCAAAGGTACATCTGAAGAATAAATGGAAATCATCCTCTGGTAGACCACATCTGCAATAACCTGCATTGATATGGGTAGAAAAGTTTGCACCACGAGCACCTGTTAACGGAGCTTTCCTGAGTAATCTCCACATGAAGGTTTTTATTCTTGGTATCATTGATTTAGAATTCCACACCTTCTGCAGAAGAAGTTTTGTAGGCTCGTCTATGCTTTGGGGAGATGGGAGCCCTGCAGCTTGCAACGCTTGTAAACAGGTTTTGTAAGCTGATTTGGAAGTACATTTACCGTTTGGTGTTAATTTCCAGCAGAGAATGTCATCTTGTTCATCAGTTTGAATGATTTGAGTTTGTTTTATTGCTTGGGCAGTTCTCGGGGTAAAGATCCTGTCTATCAAAAGGTAGTCCCAATGTTTTTGATTTGGAGTCCAAAGATCAGCAATTTTTGTAGGATACCTGAACCCAGACTCTTGTATAATTAGGTCTTCGTAGATTGTTTCCCAGTTAGAGAACCAGGGAGTGCTCCAGACTGAAATGTTTCCTTTAGTTATTTGATAGAAGGAATTAGCTTTGAGAATAGGAATAGTTTTGAGAATGGAAGTCCAAAAGGCTGATTTGGGTGTGTTGGCTCTGGATCTCCAGATTGAACTGTCCGGGAAATATTTAGACTTAAGAATTTTGTATAAGGCACTATCAGGTTTTTCTGCAATACGCCAAGCAGCCGAAAGGATTAGGTCATAGTTGATAGCTTGAGGTTTATAATGCCCAAACCCCCTTCTTTTTTGAGTGTACAAATGTTTTTCCAAGCTACCAAGCAGATTGATTTTGATTTTGTAGTGTTTTCTACTCCAGACCACCAGAAAGATCGAATGATTTCCGTGATTTTTGACAGGAACTTTTTGGAAAAGATGATGTTGGACATATAATAAACCGGGATGGACGAGAAAACCGATTTTATAAGTTCAACACGAGTAGCATGAGATAGAGTGTTAGCTTTATAAGTCGACAGCTTAGCCTTAAATTTATCCAAGACAAAGTTATAAGCTTGCGATCTGTTTTTTGCTGGAATGATGAGAGGATGACCAAGATGGATGAAGTTTTCTGAAATTATAGGAACAGGAAAAATATTCAGGATGTCTTGCCTCTCATTTATCCCAACCTTTTTACTAAAAATAACACCTGATTTGCTCCAGTTAGGCATTTGTCCAGAGGCATGACAAAAGGTGTGAATGATGTTCTTTATTGTCAAAGCCTTAGTGATCGTAGCTTTTCCACAGATGAGAAGGTCATCAGCAAAAAGGAGGGAGTGAATAGGAGGGCAGTTTGGTCCTAACGTTATGCCAGACATGTTTTCGTTAGAGAGGGTGTCTTGAAGCGCCAAAGAGAGTTCATTTATTGCCATGACAAAGAGGTAAGGAGAGAGTGGACATCCTTGTCTAATACCTCTAGTACTACGAAAGTTTGCAAAGGCTTGACCATTTATGATTACAGAAAATCTTGGGGAAGAGATGCAAGCATAAATTAGATTTATAAAGTGATTGTGAAGACCTTTACGCGCCAGAGCTTGCTTAATAAAGTTCCATTCAAGTCTGTCGAAAGCTTTGGCAAGGTCTATTTTAAGCATGAAAGATTTTTTATTCCAGGATGAAAGTTGAAAAGAATGAGTGATTTCTTGAGCCACAATGATGTTATCACTAATCCTCCTTCCTTCGATGAAAGCTTGTTGTGAGTGGTGAATGTAATCAGGGAGGTGAGGCTTTAGTCTGTTGGCTAGGCATTTGGCAATGATTTTATAGATAACATTGCATAGACTAATGGGTCTATAGTCTGCTGGGACAGAAGGTAAAAGTTTTTTTAGGAATGAGAGCAATGTGAGTGTCATTGATGCAGTTAGGGATGATTGCAGAGGAGAAGAAATTTGTTACCAGTTGAAGCACATCATCTCCAATCCAACCCCAGGTTGCTATGTAGAACTCCACGTTGAAGCCATCAGGTCCAGGAGAGGCATTCCTTTTCATCTCTTTAAGAACATCTAAAATTTCGGTTTTGCCAGGAATAGAGTATGTATAATCGTTGCCTGGAGGAGCTTGAGAGACCTTCATATGAAAGCTGCTATGCAAAGAGGATGTAAAATTGATCTAAAATAGGTAACAAAAGTATTTGCAATTTTATCAGGCATGAAGTGAGTGGTATCTTGTTCATCTTTTATTGATAAGATAGTGTTTCTTCTTCTTCTTTTAGCAATTGCTTTGTGGAAAAAGGAGGTGTTCCTATTTCCATCCTTAACCCAATTTTTCTTGGCTCTCTGCATATAAAAATCATTGAGTTTTGTAATTGCTTGTTCATACCTTGTTATAAGCGTCAGCTCTTTTGATTGGTTTTGCATCTGAAGAGGCTTGGAGCTTCTCTATTTCTTTTTCCGTTTCTTTGATTTCCTCTTGCAGAGGCTTCTTCTTCCTGCACCATACTTTAAGGTCTGAAGCAAGCATTTTCGATCTGATAGAGAAGGGTTTATTGTGCGATCTACTCCAGCTAGCTTTTGCATAATCCTGAAAATCATTTTCTTTGAGCCACCAGTTTTCAAATTTGAACGTATTAATAGGTTTGTTTTCCTTTCCATTAGTAGACAGCAGAATGGGAGCATGATCACTGAAACAGTGCATAAGAGGCAGATTATAGACATTTGAAATCTAAAACTGAACACACCATTCACGGTTCACCAGACATCTATCTAGTCTTTGATATAAAGGTTGAGAGGAAAATCTTTTATTAGTCCAGGTGTAGGCTGGCCCACTAAAACCTAGATCAAAAGGCCACAGTTTTTAACAATAGAGCGAAAAGCTTGCATTCGATTACGATTAATTTTGGGAGTACTTTTATCAGAGTCATACAAGATATCATTCATATAGCCAATACATAAAATGGGCAAATTGCTGTTATCATACACAAAATTCGCAATTTGCTCCCAAATGGCATTGGTTTGGCGGTGGTAGGGGTCTCCATAGATACAAACTAGACCAAACTTACTAGCAGTAGAGGTTTCAGTGGCTATAACTAGGATAACATGGAAACTAGACGAATATATAGAGAGTTGAAGATCATCACTCCACATCAACCATAGCTCCCCTGCTTTCTTCAAGGAAGGTACTACAACATCATTATTCATATTAAAACGAGACGAAATATTAGTAGAGGAAAATTTTGAGGTTTTTGTTTCAGACAAGAATATTACCTGGGCTCTAGTGGAAGTGATCAACTTGGCAAGGTGGCACATTTTAGGATTGCCAAGGCCCCTGCCAATGCCTTGGCAATTCCATGCCATGGCCCTCATGGCGACCGTGGCGCCTCTAAGGCTGGCGCCATAGCCTGAGCATCATTAGTGTTGGCATGTTGTTCCAAAGGAATCTGCAGATACATCGACATAGTAGCAGCAGCATCTGCATATTGAGTCTGGGCTGTATCATTTCTGCTGTTACTGGTGCGATTAGTGCAAGTATAATCATTGCCATCCAGGTTGAGTTGGTGAACCATCCTACGAGATGAGCTGCCCCTGTTATGAGAGCCTCCCGAGCCCAACGTGAGAGACGATGGTGTGCCGCTTCTGAAGGGGTCGAAGTCGGCAGTATCTTCAGAGACTGACGGAGAGCTTGTGCGCCTTGGCGGAACAGAGGGCCTCCAGACATTTCCCATAACAGGGCTCCTGTCGCGGCCAACATTCCTGCCGTTACACATCGTACTGGCTCCTCCAGCACGGCGCCAAGTGGAAGCACCTGGCCTATTGACAGTAGATCCCATAGAATATCTGTGGTAATTTCTATTTTGATTTGACGGAAGGATATCCCACCTAGACTGTCGTTTGCGAGTCCAAGTTGCTGGAGAGGAGGCCCGTAGAGTGGATTGAGAAACTTCTCCTCCTTTTTCTGTTTCCTTCTCTGACAGCCACATCTTTCCCTCCTCTTGTTGCTGTCGAAGGGCAGGTGGATCTCCTCTGTTTTCACTTGCTTCTCCTTCAAGGATGGCTCTGGCATTGAGTTCCAGCGAATCGCCTTTCCTTGATTGATCTCCTTCTCCATTCTGTGCTGGATTGCAGGTTGCATTGACTTGGATATAAAAGTGTCCTCCAGCTTCTCCATGTTCTATGTCTGTGGCTACTCTCTTAGGTGGGGTAAAACAAAGTGTTTGTATTGCTTCAGCTGCTCTCTTCTTAGCAGGGACCAAGGGGCCTGCACAGGTGTCCGTCTTGGCAGAGTTTTCGGCAGCTGGCAATGCAGTTCTGCGTGACATGTGTTCTGATGAATAGTAAGTGTTCTCCTTCTCGATGGGATTGCTGGCAGTGGGCTGTCCTCCTTGATTTTGGTTGGTATGAGTTAATGCTTGTGCATCAGAGCAGGGCAAATGGAACATTGGTGGACAGGTACTGTCGCCAACATAAGGAGCAGATTCTGTGCCAAAAAGAAGCTCTCATCTGCTACGCGGGATTAGACATAGGCCCTTATGTGTATTAAAATTTTGCCCCATCTGTGGATGGTGTTGGGCCTGGCCCATTGGCCCAGAGTAGCTACTTTCAATCTGCAACAGGCCTTTATTAATCCTTTGCTTCTGATCTTGTAGTTGCTTGCTTGGGCCTTCCCCTGTGCGTGTGAACTCACTTCCTTCTTTTTCCTTGTTTGTTTCTTTTTCCATGTGAACTAACGAATTTCCCGCCATGACCTCTATGTCCATGACGTCTGACATTTTCGTGTTGTCCTGGAGGTGATCAGTAGTGGTCAGTTGCAGCAGTCCATCATGAACACCTTGTTGATCCTGAGTTTCAAGTCAGCTGTCTGCTACTGTTCATGTATACGTGTTCTTTCTGCATGTCTTCCTTTTGGATGTGTGATTCCAAGATTTGACCTACTGGGCCTCCTTGAGCAGTTCCTTCATTTACCTCCCGCTGAATCTCCATGATTCTGGAACTATCTTGCATCCTAGTGCTTCTTCCTCCTCTGTTCTCCTCCATCCTTTTCAGAATCTGTTCTGCATTTTCTGTATTTCCTTTCCCCTGTTTTCCTGATTATCAAAAACCTTATTGAATCTGGACAGCTCATTGCTCTGAAAATTGCTGAATATAGGACTTGAGTGGATCCCTTTTTCCACTGGCACCTTTTCTGCATCTATAATCCAAGGGCCATATATTTGGAAAGGGGCCTGCTCTGCATTTTGGCCCTTTGTCATTCTGTCAGTAGTAATACTCTTCCTCAAATGGGAGTTTGCAGAGGTGTGGAACATAACTCCACAAAACAAACAGATTCTAACAATCTTTTCATAACTTAAATAAGCCATGCTTTGTTCCCCCTGATTCAGGCTTAGCTTGATTCTATCAAAGACTGGATTACACACTCTATGCTTTATTACTCCCCAAATATAATCTGGATGTCCATATAGCATGTTATCTCTAGTTTAGTGGAATTCAGAGGGGGTACCAATAAGCTTTATGATATTCTCTAGGAATTCCATTGATCTATTGTTCCATGGGATTCCATAAGCTCTAACAGTAACATAAACATATTGGAATGAGTATCTTGGCCTGTCAAATTTGTCTATGTATTCCTCTTGTTCCTTAATGTATCCCTCCCCATCAGGATCTGCTAACTCTAGAAGCATAGTGTCTAGACCTATGAGCCAGGGCTGTCTCTCGAAGACCCACATCATAGCTTGAAAAGAGTTAAAAACTGCTTTGAAAACATGCTGATGTACCTGAATGATTTCTCCATAATTTGCTCTCCATGCTCTCTTGAATTGTTGTTGTACTGTCGACAGGGAGATGATTCTCGGTGTTCCTCTTGTTGTTGCTATCTTCATGTATAGAGCAAACTGACTTTTCCCTAGTTCTTGGCGTTGGCTGGAGTCGTCTCTGACAATCGACATCGCTTCCATATTGAGAGCTAGCTGAGGGATCTCCAGTGCCTGCAATATTGGGGGGTTGTGTGGAGCCGATGGGCTCCCTTCTGGGCGGATTGGAGAGAGCGGTGGTGAGGCCATCATGCCGCTGGGATCTATTCCAGCCTCCGGGATACCAGAGTAATCTGCTCCCTCGAACTGGATCTGTAGAAATTGATTAGGGGTGGGTGTTGGTGGTTGGTGGAGGTCTGGTGTTGATGGTATTGTGGGAGGAGGGGAGTAGGATGGATTTGCGGATGGATTCATGAGGATTGAGGGCAAAGGGAGGCTAGAGCTGGGAGGGGGAGGAAGGAGAACGGCATAGCGCCAGACGCCACTAAGGGACCACCGGTGTGAGGGAATTTAGTTTGGGGCTTACTTGCTGGCACTTTCATGATGTAGTTTGTTCAGATAAGGAGATAATGAAATAGCTTAAATATAAATGTGTATATCTGCACATTTATACATCCAAGTTGCTTTATTAAAGTTATTAAGTTGTTTCACTTTTCAATCAAGTTGGTTACCACCACTTGGTAAATTGTTTGTTCAGTTAACACTTGTGCTTAGGATCCATTATTTTTATGGTGAATTAATAGGATGCTCGCGGAGGTGATACCGGGCGAGGACAGAGGTTCCGCAGTGCGATTTTTCCGGAATATGACCTCCGAGGTGGTCCACGCGATGCAGCGGCCTCTGCATCAGCGAGCAGCTGCCTTGGAGGAGATCTCGGAGAGATGCAAGGTGCGGGGCTGGCCGCTTCTGACTCAGAGGGACTCTGGTGGGCGACTGCTGTAGGCCCTAGCGGTGAGATCGGATGTCATGGCAGAGATGCGTCAGGCTGCGTCAGCCAACTTGCCGTCGGCGGAACACTCGGTGGTGTTGATGGTCAGGGACACCAGCACCTCGGAGCAGTGTCTGATGGCCGTGGAGCAACAGAGCGCGGTCCACCTACTGGCTTCCACCCATGCCCAGCGAAGGCCCCGAGGTTGAGCAGAGTGGAGCTCACTGCCCGGCCTGCAATTCATTCAGGAGATAGAGGCTGCGGGGGCTCGTCTGGAGTAGTCGAATCTGCGTCAATCGTGAATTCGTGCGATTGTGTGATTTCGAACTTGTACTCTCCCATGACTTGTGTGTAACACTTGGACTCTCTATATTGATGTATTTTGTCACTTTGTATGAATTTCAGTGAGTTTCTGGGCATATGCGCCACAGAATGTTGAGAATTCTGTGGCGCATATGTATATGCGCCACAGAATGGGCGCATATGTATATGCGCCACAGAATTTGAATTTTAGTGGCGACACCCATATGCGCCACAGAATTCCAATTTGGTGCGCCACTGGTAGCGTTTTTCCTAGTATTGCCATTGCGAGGACAAAAAGGCTACACGATAATGAGAGTTCACATGTACTCCCTCCGTTTGGAAATATAAGATGTTTTAGGTTTGTAAAGAAAATGTATCTAGACATCTTTTAGTGTCTAGATTCATTTGAACCTACACACTAAAAGGTGTCTAGATACATCTCGTTCACAAACCTAAAACATCTTATATTTCTAAATGGAGGGAGTAGCATGAATTGTTCTTTGTATATATCAGTGTGGTAGAAAAATTATGTGAGTTTTAAAGTCAGTCCGAAAAGTAGAAGGTTCAGATGTTTTTCTTCTTAGATGAGGAATGGATTTTGCAAGAGTACATAATTAGTATAGGTAGAACACAGCAGATACAAATTTACATGAAGCTAAATATAGAATGCAACCAAAACCAAAAAAGATGCAAATTTCAGTCTTAAGAAATGATATATACCTGCCACTCAAGAAATTCAATTTAATTGAAATCCCTTTCATTAAATTTGCAGTAGTCTAGCATCTCTGATTCACGTGGTGCTATCACCATCTGAAGAAAACTTCAGATATTTAACCCTGATATTATGCGAGAAAAAGTCAGATAGTTTTTAATTCGTTCTTGTTGAACATTGGCCAAAATACATAGTAGCTATGCTAATTGAGGGGAAAAAAATACCACCAAAAGGACGAAGCCTAACCTTCTGGACTCAGCATAACAGATGAATCATTACCACATCCTAACTGCGACTCGATATTTGTCATCATGTTTACTAATCAAACTCTTTTTTCCCTCATGTAAACTGCGTTGGTCTTATTTCCAGTAAAAGCACGTGTTGGACCATGGAAAAAAATCAAAGAAATAAAAGCCTAAACATCGGTTCTTTTTCTCATTGGTTCATTTGGACAGATGCCACAGTATGTATTGGTTAGAAAGATTGGAAAATTCATGCGTGCATTCATAGTAAGGACATTGTATCCTGAATGAGTAAGCTGCCCTTGCAAGAAATAAGAGCACCATTCGATATTTAACATCTT
Organism: Avena insularis; assembly: GCA_023614405.1. Classification (NCBI taxonomy): domain Eukaryota; kingdom Viridiplantae; phylum Streptophyta; class Magnoliopsida; order Poales; family Poaceae; genus Avena; species Avena insularis. The sequence continues at coordinate 98,085,989 of CM042695.1, forward strand.
CGTCGTGTGAAGTACACGAGTGCTATCTTGTACTTGTATGCAATCTTCAAGTGTTAATATCTGCACTTATTTTAAGAGCATGCTATCTTAATAGTACCTTATTCACGACAGCCATACTAGCTGCAAGCATGGTGACCAGGCTTAACTTCTGATTGAGTGAAATGCTTGCCAATAAAGAGAGTTATGTTTAATTATATATAAATAAACACATAAAATAAGGATCAGATCAACCTGTTATGAAGAAAATATCTGAGTACCGTCGGTCTTCTACTGATTAAGGTTGCTTGGGATGAGTTTTAACACGGAGGATATTTGCAGTTCTGGGAAATTATTTCACTTTTTTCGAAATGGGGAGCACTGCCCCAACCTCTGCATCGAAAGATGCATAGAGACTTCTTTATTGCATAGTTCAGAAACATTCAAAGTATTGCATTTAAGGATCAGATAAAGTTCAAACACGTATCAACCATCGAAAGAATAGAAGCACCATGGATCTATCCATTCTGAATTCTACTAGTATGACGCCACCCAGTAGCCCAAAAATAGAAATCATGTGCAACTGTAAGCAGCTGGTTGCATCTAGTTACCATAGGCTCCCGATGATCTGCCGGGAGAAGGTATAACCATAGTTGTATCCAGTATGTAACCATATGAATAACCGGCAAAAAATTAGTACTTGTTTGATTGTTAAAGATATCAAGTTAGTCCTACACTTCTAAATGGACCACCAGAAAGTAAAAACTTTAATTTGTATTCTACTTTTATTCTGTTTGTCTACCCCATTTAATCAATTTCTGGACATATTCTTAATATTAGTTGGAGGGGGTATATTATATGTGAAATATATCATACACCAAATAATTCGTGCAAAAGGGCATGAAAGAAATAGATGCTCTGCGGATTCCCATGAGTCACAAAAACAACATTGCTGACAACCATTCTAGTTCTGTTTAACCAGGTTATCCTTTGTCCACAACACTTCATTATTAAGGAACCACATAAATATTTTGATTTTATGTTGGATCTTTATCTTCCAAAGGTACTTATGTAGGAATCTAGTATGGTCATTCATAAGATCCAAATACATCGATTTAATAGTAAAAGTATCCGAGTCAGTTAATTTCGAAACAAAAAGATCTGGATTATCTGTTAAATTTACCTATAACCATTCGTTTAATTTATTCCCATTTAAACTTCTTCTGAAAACAATATCCAGCAGAGTTTGAGCAAGTACATTTGCCATAAGAATATTTTCTTTGTGCAATGTTTTATAATAAAGGATATTGACGCGCTAGTGAAACATCATCCAACCAAATGTCTCCCCAAAACCTTAATGATTCTCCATCACCCAATTGAAAAAACCGTTTGTAGAGTGTGGAGATTCTTCTCGTCGATTTACCTTAGGGTGTGTTTGGTTGGCCTGATCTTTGTTTCTCGCATCGGCCCAGAAGAAATAAGCCTGTTCGGTGTCTCGCGGCGCGGATTTGGCTCGCACGGGTCTTAAATCACCTTTCATCTTGGCTCCGGAAGAACGTCAAAATCGAGCGTTTCCACCGGGACAGGCCCTGGCGAGCGCAAGGGAAGGAACAACGTGCGCGGGAAGGCAGCGGGGAGATGGCGACAGCCGAAAGAATCGTAGCACCGTATGGCGCGAAAAGTAGGCTCACCTCCCTCTTATGCTACCACCTCCCGTTGGAAGACAAATCCCTCCCCATTTTCCTTTTGTGTGGCGGCTTTGGCGGCGACGATTTAGATCTCCGGCAGCAGCTGCTAAGCACACTCCGGCATCGGCTGGCGTCTACTGCCTGACTCTGGCATCTACTGGCTCGCAGATCTGTGGCGCTGACTTGTCCCCCGTCTTCTTCTCCGCCCGCGGCAAGTCCTCGATGGCCACCAGCATGAAGGTAACAACCATGACTCCTCTCCATCTTTTTTACCCATGTAGTTAGCTCGACATTAGGGTAGTATGTACATTGTGTTTACGCAATGCCACTTCGTTTAGGGCCAACAACTAAAGGTTATCATCCAGACAGCTGCTCTAGTCGCTATGATTCAGGCATGGATGTTCCTGATCTACAGAAGAGCGGCTGGTAGGCATAATAGGCCGGCCGTGAAGTATGGTCTCCTGATGCAGCGCGATAGAGAGAGGATGGAAAATCTGAACTACATCTACAACAACAACGATGTGGAGGCTATCGTCATGCTCAGGATGAAAAGAGCCCCATTTAACCATCTTGTGTAGAATTTTAGGTCTAGGAGGCTGCTCAAGGAGAACATCAACTGCTGTATCGAAGAACATGTGACTCTATTTCCTCATGTTCTAGGACATAACCAGAGATTCCGAGTGATCCACAACACATGGAGAAGATCAACCGAGACAATTTCCCGGTATTTCCATCAGGTGTTGTATGTGTTGGAGATATGCCCTAGAGGCAATAATAAAAGTAGTTATTATTATATCTTTGTGTTTATGATAAATGTTTAAATTCATGCTATAATAGTATTAACCGGAAACATTAATACTTGTGTGATTTGTAAACTAAATTAGAGTCCCTGGTAAAGCCTCTTTATAATACTAGCTCGTTGGTTAATCGATGATCATGGTTTCTCGATCATGAACATTGAGATGTTGTTAACAACAAGGTCATATCATTAGGAGAATGGTATGATGGACATACTCCTATAGATAAGCGTAGCATAAAGATCAAGTCATTTCAATAGTTTGTTTGTTATAAGCTTTCTGATACATAGTAACCTAATTCCTTCGACCATGAGATCATGCTAATAACCATCACCAGAAGGATGCTTTGATGACATCAAACACCACATCGTAAGTGGTTGGCTATAAAGGTGGCATTGAGTGTTCGGAAAGTATGGGTTGAAGCACATGGATCAAGAGTGGGATTTGTCCATCCATATGACGGATAGATATACTCTGGGCCCTCTCAGTGGAATGTCATACAATTAGCTTGCAAGCATGTGACTGGCTCACAAGGGATCACATATCACGGGAATGAGAAAAGAGTACTTATTGGTAACGAGGCTGAACTAGGTATGTAGAGATACCGACGATCAAACCTCGGATAAGTAAACTATCGCGAGACAAAGGGAAATTGGTATCGTATGTAAGTGGTTCATTCGATCGCAAAGTAATCGTAGAAATATGTGGGAGCCATATGAATTTCCAGATTCCTCTATGTGTTATTGATCGGAGAAGTGTCTCGGTCATGTCCGCATAATTCACGAACCGTAGGGAGACACGCTTAAGGATTCGATGTTGTTTAGTAGATATGGAATGTAAGTAGGGAGACCGAATGTTGTTCAGAGTCTCGGATGGGATCCGGAATATCACGAGGAGATCCAGAATGGTCCAGAGAATAAGATTCATATAAGGAAAGTCCGATTCCGGAGTTCGGGAATGATTTCGATGTTTTCATCGAAGAGATTCTAGAAGGTTCTAGAAGTTTCACCGGACCGGAAGGGGAATGGTCCATGAATGTGTCATGGGTAAGTGGAATGATTGGATCATATCCTAGGTCACTTGGTTTGGGCATTTGTGAGAGAGAGTTAAAGCTCTAAATTGAAAGTCAAACGGGAGGTTTGAAAAGTCAAACTGAAACAATGGTTTCCTAGTGGAAGAAGGAAAGAGTCCTTCCAACTTGGGTTTGGAAGTGGATTCAAACTCCCCTCCCTCAAGGCTGCCCCCTCTCATAAATATAGGGGAGTAAAAACACAAGAGCTAGCCCTCCCTTCCCATGCAAGAGCTAGCCGCCACACGCCACCATCACAAGCGCCGCCGCCTGCGCCATTGCCGTCGCCCTAGCCGCCACCGACACCTCCTCCTCCTCTCCAGACTTATAAACCTAGATCCCCGGAAACCCTAGATCCACCATAGCTCGAACCGGCTTAGGCGAAGCCCTGCGGGATCTTCCCTCTACTTCCGACACCACGTCGTCATGCTGCCGGAATCGCGAGAGGAGAACTAGATCCTCCGCTGCCTGCTGGAACAAGGGAGAGGAAGGTCTTCATCGAAAATCAACGTGTGACCGATCATGGAAGCACCGCTTAACGCAGCACCGGAAGGATCGTCTACGCGATCTTGAGATCGGCAAGTGTACGACTACATCACCCACGAGAATCTGCTCTCGTTAACCGCTTTGGAATCTTCAAGGGTGAGTTCTTCTATCGACTCGTTGCTACAATCTAGTAGATAGATCTTGGCTTGTTTGTGTGCATGCGGTAGAAATTTTTTGTTTTCCATGCTACGAACCCCTATAGTGGTATCAGAGCCATGTCTATATGTAGATCTGTTGCACGAGTAGAACACAAGGGTCATTGTGGACGGTGGTGCTTTTATTATCAATTGCTTTTTGTGTACTTTGCATCTTGCGGTATGATGGGATGAAGCGGCCCGGGCTAACCTTACATGACATCGTTCATGAGACTTGCTCCACGCTTAACATGCAACTTGTATTGCATAAGTGGCTTTGCGGGTGTCTGTCTCTCCCATCATAGTATAGATTCAATTTACAACGGGCACTTGATATTTCAAATATCAATGTTGTGGTTCTTGTTCGTAAGTTAGAACGACACTTATTGAAAGCCCCAAACCACGTAAAACATGCAAAGAAAATTAGAGGCGTCTAACTTTGTTTTGCAGGGGTGTGCTGTGATGTGATATGGCCATGATTGTGATTATATATGATGTATGCAATGTTCCTTATTGTAAGTCGGCAACCGGCAGGAACCATATGGTTGTCTTTTAAATTCTGTTAGGACCTGCGTGTCTATTCAAAGTAGTTGTAATAGTTGATGCTGGTGGACGACAACCATGAAGCGGAGCCATTGACCTTGACGCCATACCGGTGATGATGGATATCATGTTCGTGCTTGAAGATGGAGATCGGAAGCACAAGAAGAAAGGCCATATCATATCACATATTATGAATTGCATGTGATGTTGATCCTTTTATGCATCTTGTATTGCTTAGTTCGCAACGATAGCATTATAAGATGATCCCTCACGCACAAAATTCAAGTTATAAAATGTTCATCCTTAGTTAGCACTGTTGCTAAAGCTCGTTGTTTCGAAGCACCACGTGATGATCGGGTGTGTTAGATTCTACGAGTGTATATAACAGGAGCAAGCCATATTTTCTCATGCGGAAGCTAAGGTTTGATCTTGACGAGCCTAGCATGTACAGACATGGTCTCGGAACACGGATCACCGAAAGGTAAAACATGAGTCATATAGTAGATATGATGAACATGCTGATTGTTCGCCATTGAAGCTACATCAACTCTCGTGATGATCGGTTTTGTTGCGGTGGATTTGGTTCGTGTGATCACTGAAACAATGTGAGGGATATTGTTTTGAGTGGGAGTTCACCTAGATTAATTTAAACATTAATTAGAACTCAATTTGTCATCAACTTAGTCTAAACTATTGCAAATATGTTGTAGATCAATGGCGGCCCCTACCATCAATTTTAATGTGTTCCTAGAGAAAGAGAAGTTGAAAAACAATGGAAGCAACTTCGTGGATTGGTTCCGCAATTTGAGGATTGTCCTCAATGCTGGTAATTTGACCTATGTGCTGGATGCACCGCTGGGTGATCCACCTGCGGCTGATGCTACCGATGAGGTAAAGAATGTTTTCCTCGCTCGGAAGAATCAATACTCCATAGTTTAGTGTGCTATCTTGTATGGTTTGGAATCAGAGCTTCAGAAAAGGTTTGAGAACCATGACCCACATGATATTGTCCGTGAACTCAAAATGATATTTGAGGCTCACGCGGTAGTTGAGAGTTATGAGGCTTCTAAAAAGTTCTTTAACTACAAGATGGAAGAGGGCAGCTCAGTCAGTGAGCACGTGCTTAAGATGTCTGGGCATGCGAGCAAGCTTCAAAGCTTGGGTATAGTGATTCCTAATGCTTTGGGGATTCACCGTGTCCTCCAATCACTATCACCAAGTTACAAGAACTTTGTGATGAACTACAATATGCAAAACATGGGCAAGTCGTTGCCCGAACTCTTCTCCATGTTAAAGTCTGCGGAAGTGGAGATCAAGAAAGAGCACCAAGTGTTGATGGTCAATAAGACCACAAAATTCAGGAAGCAAGGCAAGTCTAAGAAAAAGGGAAACTTCAAGAAGGGCGGTAAGAGAGTTACCGCACCAGCGAAGTAGACCAAGGCTGGGCCTAAGCCTGATACCGAGTGCTTTTACTGCAAGGGAGAGGGTCACTGGAAGCGGAATTTCCCTAAGTACTTGGCGGATTTGAAGAACGGCAACATCAAGAAGAAAGGTATATCCGATATACATGTTATTGATGTGTATCTCACTAGTACTCATAGTAGTGCCTAGGTATTTGATACTGGTTCGGTTGCTCATATTTGTAACTCGAAGAAGGTGCTGCAGAATAAACGGAAGCTAGCGAAGAACGAGGTGACGATGCGCGTTGGAAATGGATCAAAGGTTGATGTGATCGCGGTCGGCACGCTACCTCTTCATCTACCATCGGGATTAGTTTTATACTTAAATAATTGTTATTTGGTTCCTGAGTTGAGCATGAACATTATATACGGATCATGTTTATTGCAAGAAGGTTACTTGTTTAAGTCCGAGAATAATGGCTGTTTGATTTATATGAGTAATATGTTTTATGCATATGAACCTTTGATAGATGGTCTATTCTTATTGAATCCTGATTGTAGAAATACACACATTAATAACATTGAAGCTAAACGTTTGAAATTGAACGATAACTTGACCTATATGAGGCACTATCGTCTTGGTCATATTGGAGTGAAGCGTATGAAGAAACTCCATTCCGATGGACTTCTTGAATCACTTGATTTCGAATCACTTGAAAGATGCGAAGCATGTCTGATGGGTAAAATGACTAAGACTCCATTTTCTGGTATGATGGAGCGAGCTACGGACTTATTGGAAATCATACATACCGATGTGTGTGGCCCAATGAGTGTAGCATCGCGCGGTGGTTCTCGTTATGTTCTTACCTTCACAGATGACTTGAGTATATATGGGTATATATATTTCATGAAACATAAGTCCGAAACTTTCGAGAAGTTTAAGGAATTTCAAAGTAAAGTAGAGAATCAACGTAACAAGAAGATTAAATTTCTATGATCTGATCGTGGAGGTTAATATCTAAGTTACGAGTTTGGCGAGAATTTAAAGAAATGCGGAATACTTTCACAATTGACACCGCCGGGAACACCACAACGTAATGGTGTGTCCGAACATCGTAATCGAACTCTCTTAGATACGGTTCGTTCTATGATGTCACTTATAGATTTACCGCTATCATTTTGGGGTTATGCATTAGAAACAACCGCATTCACTTTGAATAGGGCACCATCTAAATCCGTTGAAACGACACCGTATGAATTATGGTTTGGGAAGAAACCTAAATTGTCGTTCCTTAAAGTATGGGGTTGTGAAGCTTATGTAAAGAAGTTACAGCCCGACAAGCTTGAACCCAAAGCGGAAAAATGCGTCTCCATAGGATACCCGAAGGAAACTATTGGGTATACCTTCTATCATAGATCCGAGGGCAAAATCTTTGTTGCCAAGAATGGATCCTTTCTAGAGAAGGAGTTTCTCTCGAAAGAAGTGACTGGAAGAAAAGTAGAATTCGACGAGGTTGTTGAACCAACTTGCGAGTAGCGCAACACCAAAAGTAGTTCCTGTGGCGCCTATACCAATAAGAGAGGAAGCTAATGATGCTGATCATGAAACTTCGGTTGAAGTTACTACGGAACCTCGCAGGTCAACAAGAACTCGTACCACTCCTGATTGGTATAATCCCGTTATGAGGGTCATGTTGGTAGACAACACCGATGACCCTGCGACATATGAGGAAGCGATGATGAGCCCAGATTCCAATAAATGGCAAGAAGCCATGAAATCCGAGATTGGATCCATGTACGAAAACCAAGTATGGACTTTGGTAGACTTACCGGATGGCCAGAAGGCTATCGAGAATAAATGGATTTTCAAGAAGAAAACAGATGTTGATGGTAATGTTACTGTCTATAAAGCTCGACTTGTCGCAAAAGTGTTTCGACAAATTCAAGGAGTTGACTACTGAAAGGATCGTATGGGCACCTAGGGGGGGTGAATAGGTGCTACTTCAAATTTTCTTCTTTTTCAATTTAGGTTTGACAATAAGGTAAATTCTCTAGATAATGCAACTATGGTGAATTTACCTATATGACAATTATGCAAGAGCTACCACAACACACATTAGTAACGAGTAAGTAACGTGCGGTAAAGGATAGAAGTAACCGAAGAGTGGACGTGGAGACACAAGGATTTGTTTCCCGTAGTTCCTTCCTTTTGAGGGGAAGTACGTCTATGTTTGGAGAGGGGGTGGTTTCAAACCACCAACGCCACGAAAGGCCTCCCTTGTTATCCGATGAATCTCACCCCAACGGGATCGATTCACCTTCCACTATATCGGCAACCTTCAAGGTGGAAGCCGGCACCGTTACAAGTTTGGGGCACACATCCACAACTTAATCGGAGGCTCCCAAATACAAGCAAGCTGTCAAAGCAATCAAAGAAAAGCTTGTAAGAACCAAAACAAGAACTAGGGTTTCCAAGAAAACACTAGAGCAAAGGGGCCCTCAATGAAATGAGGGGGAAATGAAAATCTCTTTTGGTGCAGTAGTAGATCGGGGCCTCCTCCTTCGATTCTCCAAAGATCAAGGACTTTGGATGGTGGAATGAGGAGATCTTGAAGATTTGAGTGGCTCCAATGGTGGTCTTGACTTTAATGTGTTTGAGCAACTTGTACCAAGGTAGGTGGAGGGGTATTTATACCCCTCCACAGAATCTGGCCGTTGGAGCATTTATTGAAGCGGTAGTACCGGAAGTTCAAGCGGTACTACCGAAGAACTCCGGTACTACCGGACCACCCTTTTTCAAACTTCATTAAGTCCTGCCCACAGCGGTACTACTAATGATGCTACCGGGAAGCGGTAGTACTGCCAATGGCAAACGGTACTACCGGACAGGGAGAAATCAGCAGCTTTCAGACGAAAAACTCTCTGTCACGCCAGGTAGTAAAATGCGGTACTACCGCATTTTGCTACAAGCGCACATGTAAGCTTTTGTAACGCATAAAAGTCTCACACGCTGTAGTAAAATGCGGTACTACCGCATTTTGCTACCGCATGCATGTAAGCTTTTTGCAATGTACAAAAGTCTCGTTCTGAAGCGTACTAAAAATCGGTACTACCGCATTTTAGTACCGGAGCAGGCAGAAGATTTTGACAAGCTTTCTAAAAGCTTTTGTCGCTTAGGTACTAAAGCGGTACCGCTTTTAGTACCAAAGCGCAGAGACTTTTGGCTTAGTCACAAGCTTCGTCGTTCCAGCAAAAGCGTACTACCGCTTTTTGGTACCGCCAAAGTGCATAGTTTTTTGAATGTTTGCGGATCTTTTTAATGTACCTGCGACACACTTAGCAAATCATTAGTCCGACATGTGTGTTATTATCAAACACCAAATTCACTAGGGATAGCAAATGCTCTTTCAATCTCCCCCTTTTTGGTGTTTGATGACAACACACATTTTGCAGGGAAATCTAGTGATGACAAGATGTAGATGGGGCTCCCCCTAGATATGTAGAAACAAGCCCCATACACTCTAACAAGCTACCTCTGGGAGTAGAAGTCGCACATAGAGCACATACCTTTGCTAAATAACATGTGATGACCAATATTGATGAGAAATGGGAAAGGTCGTCACATAGGATGGATCCAAACAAGAATAGCCATATTACACACAAGATGGATCCATACGATAACCACATAGTCTTACCGCATAACCACATAGTTCACACATAATAAGTCACACATAATAAGAGGCAAACAAATAAAGTTCACAAGCTAATAAAAACAATGGCAAGAACGAAGCTTGGACTTTTCCTCAAAATCAAGATACCTAATGTGCAACTTCTCCCCCTTTGGCATCAAGACGCCAAAAAGGGACAAGAGCAACACTAACGTCCCGGAGATCACTCGTCATCATCATCAACCCAGTCTTCCCATGCATCATCATGAGGTGGCGGGGCACGGAAGGAGGAGGTGGCATCATCTTCCCAGTTGCTGTGCTTGGAGATCCATTGGTCTTTTGGGGTAATGTTGTTCTCGGAGCCCTTGGAAACGGTCAAGCCTTGAGCCTCCATCATTTCCTTCTGACGAGCACATGACTTCTTGGCATAGACATGGGCCTCGTACATGCGTTTCTGATTGTCCACTTGGAAGTAGAATATCTTCTTGAGTTTGGCCTCAAACCTCTTAGCCCAAGATGGTTGTGCGAACTGGCGACGTGAGACCACAAATGCAGCAGCCTGCTGCTCATCAGCTGCATCACCTGACTCCCCCTCAACCGGGTTCCCATCCTCATCAACAATCTGACCGTCCGCATTGCGTGGTTTAAGATGGGTCTTGATCAACAGATTCTTGTGGCGGTGAGTGGCAAGACGAAGAGAAGGCAAGTCACGGGCAATCACAGGGCACTTGCTAATGATGAGAGCCATTATGTATGGAGCAAAAGGAGGCACCCTCCTCTGAAAATTGGCGCAGACCATTTCATTCCAAATAACATCCATCACATCCATAGGTAGGACAGAGTCACGGTGGTGAAAGGTGGCCATCATAATATCTACCATGAAAGCATGTATCGCATCAACATTCCCAGCACGAGGGGCGACGGTCTCACGAAAGATGCGATGCAAGATGTCATATGTAGGGAGGAGCCCTTTGATCTTTCCAGGGATCCCGTGCCCCCGGATGTACAGTGGGGAAAGCACATATTTCTTCATGGGACGATCATTGGCGTGGCACGGAAAGCAAACGGGAATGTCCTTGCCACGGTCTTCGTACCCGAGGATAGCCCCAAACTCAGCCAACGTTGCTTGCTTGACAACACCCTCGGTCATCCAAGTGAGAGTCCGAGTATCATTCTTGGAAAAGTGAATGGTTGCATAGAACTGAGCAATGAGCATTGGATCATAGTTGCACCGGAACTCCATAATGGGAAGCAAGCCAATGTTGGTGCGAATGTCAAGGGCCTCACCAAAGTAGTTCAGATTCTTCCTCACATGATTCATCTTGATCCATTTTTGAGGAACCACAATTTTGTCATCTTTCATGAGAATCTCATGGAACACCCGCTCCTGAAAATCCGTAAAGAAGAGGATATTTTCACGAGCATAAGAGCGAGCTGTCCCATATGGACTGACCACCCGCAGGGCATGAAATTCTGTCTCAGACAAATCACACAACAGATTTGGCCCAGATGGCCCAGAACTTTGACTCTTGTGAGGACCAGAAGGAGGAGGAGGTGGGGGAGCTTTACCACGACCAGCACTTTGCTTGACCCCCCCACCCCTACGACCACGAGTTGTTGGCAGTTTCAGACGGGCACTAGGTTGAGGCATGACCTCCTCTTCTGACTCAGTCTCAGATTCTGACTCATAGTCCTCGATCTCATAGTGAGCTTTGGAGCGCTTGCGCGATCCCCGGGAACCCCTGCACCTGTGAAAGAACGAGGGAGATAGCATAGGGGTAAGGGAACAAGAACCTGAGGCAAACAGAGGATGGAGCTTGGTGTTTTAAAAGAAATTTGTCACAAGATCGGTAGTACTGACCTGCACTAGCGGTAGTAGTCATTAAGCGGTAGTACCGGAAAAAGATTCCCGGTACTACCGGCCCGCGACTATAGTGCAGATCTGAACTAGAGATCCAAGTACGGGCAATAAATTTGTTGTAAAACACGATTTCCATCGGACCAAGTGATAGATCTGGTAAATAGCACATGATACAACCTCAAGAATGCGAGTTTTAACCAAGAATCAAAGTTACCCTAGATTCAATGGAGAAAACAAGTGAGAAGATGAGGAGGGCGGTAGTACCGGTGTCCATGATGGTGGGGAAGAGAGAGGAGCCCGCAGGGAGACCGAATCCGGTGTGAATCCGGGAGAAGGAGGGAAGGGCGAGGCTCCTCCGGCGTCCTCTTGCTCTGGTGGTGGCGCTGGTGAGGAGTGGAGACGAGGGATGAATGAGGCACTGAGGGGTGCCTCTCCCCCGTCTTTAGTCTTAACCGACGCGCACAAGCCGTAGTACCGGTTCCATGGGAGGTAGTACCGCTATGCGGTAGCACCGGAGGTACCGACCGGTAGTACCGCACCTAGGAAGTTAGCAGGCAGGAACCTGGAAACAAAACCAGAGGCGGTACATTGGTAACGTCCCTAGTACTGCTTACGGTAGTACCGCATATGAGATCCGGTAGTACCGTAACCATCAGGACAGAGAGCCAAGATACATAAAAATGGAAGGTTCTTGTGCAGAGAAGATGGGTTTTGTTGGGGGATAAGAATGGCATGGGTTTAGAGAGTCACGATGATATGGGCCAAGGCACTCAAAAAATTGCAAAAAAACATATGGAGAGCCAAATGTGAGTGCATGACCAAAGGAACAACACCAACTAGAGGATGACAAACATGAGTAAGAACCAATTCAAAAAGTGACAAACACGAGTAAGCACGACAACCTCTCGATTGAGAGGGGGGCGGTGGCCTAGGCCACCATATTTGAGTATACTCGGCTTGGCACCACGAAGATATATCTTGGGTCCATTACCGAAACTCATCATTAAGCTCACATATCACAAAATGATATTAAGAGGAATGATTTTGTTTACTTTGCACATAATGGGGGGAGGGATGGTCCAATCAATTAGGACCGCACTCCCCCTATGTCCATGCCTACACCTAAACCAAATATGGGTCGAGTATTAGCTGAGAGTGCAAGATAGTCAAGTCAAGCTCCTTGAATCTACGATATTTAGTTCATTCCTCAAGTAGCAAAACCTTGCTTCATCAAGTGGCTTCGTGAAGATATCGGCAAGTTGATCTTTGGTTGATACATAGGATAAATCAATATCACCTCTAGCAACATGATCTCTAATGAAGTGATGTCGAATCTCAGTATGCTTTGTCCTTGTGTGATCCACCGGGTTGTATGCAATCTTGATGGCACTTTCATTGTCACATAGAAGAGGCACTTTGTCACAATGGACACCGTATTCCTTTAAAGTTTGCCTCATCCATAGCAATTGGGTGCAAGCACTAGCAGCAGCAACATACTCGGCTTCGGCGGTGGAGAGAGATATACAATTTTGCTTCTTAGAAGACCAACATACCAAGGACCTACCAAGGAATTGGCAAGCCCCGAATGTTGATTTTCTATCATCCTTGTCTCCCGCCCAATCCGAATCCGTGTATCCACAAAGAGCGAATGTTGAGCCTTGAGGGTACCAAAGACCATAAAATGGGGTATGAACTCAATATCGAAAGATTCTCTTGACCGCCATTAAATGGCTTTCCTTAGGAGCCGCTTGATATCTTGCACACACACCTACACTCAACACAATATCGGGTCTAGATGCACAAAGGTAAAGCAAAGAACCAATCATAGACCGGTATACCTTTTGATCCACATCTTTACCATTTGGATTTTGTTCTAGATGAGTCTTTGTTGCCATGGGAGTTGGAGCTCCATTCAAATCTTGCATTTTGAATCTCTTGAGCATATCTTGAGTATACTTGGCTTGATTGAAGAATGTTCCTCCTCTAACTTGCTTGATCTCAAAGCCAAGAAATACTTTCAACTCCCCCATCAAGGACATCCGGAACCTACTAGTCATAAGCTTTGAGAATTCATCATTAAAAGCTTTGTTAGATGAGCCAAAGATAATATCATCAACATATATTTGGCATACAAAAAGCTCCCCATTGACCCTCTTAGTAAAAAGAGTGGGATCGATTTTCCCAACCTCAAAGCCACGGTCAAACAATAACTCTCTAAGGTGCTCATACCACGTGCGTGGGGCTTGCTTGAGCCCATAGAGCGCCTTATCAAGTTTGTAGACATGGTTTGGGAAGTTGGGGTCCTCAAATCCCGGGGGTTGCTTAACATATACCAATTCATTTAAAGGACCATAAAGGAATGCACTTTCTACATCCATTTGTTGCAACTTAAAGTTATGATGTGCCGCATAAGCAAGAAGGATACTGATGGACTCAAGGTGAGCCACGGGTGCATAAGTCTCTCCATAATCAATGCCTTGAATTTGAGAATACCCTTGTGCAACCAATCTAGCCTTGTTCCTTACAATAATCCCATGCTCATCTTGCTTGTTCTTGAATATCCACTTTGTTCCAATAACATTGCGGCAATCTTTTGGCTTCTCAACTAACTTCCACACTTTGTTTCTCTCAAAGTTGTTGAGATCTTTGTGCATAGCTTCTAACCAATCCGAATCTTCAAGAGCTTCCCACACTTTCTTTGGTTCAATCATGGAGATGTGTGCTTGATGTTCACTAAACCTCTTCAATTGTGCTCTTGTGGAAATTCCTTTCCTTAGATCTCCAACAACATTTTGGAGGGTGTGGTCTCTTATTTCCAACATTCTTTCTTTTTTAGCTTCGCGACGAGCGTGGATGTCCTCATTGTTTCTTGGAGGACCCTCTTCATCATTTTGATCCTCGTCTTGACCATCAACTTGACCTTGATCATCATTGGAGTCATCCTCTACATTGGGAGGCAAGGATTGACCTTGGTCTTGATCAAGTGCTCTTCTAGCATCAATTTGAGCTTGTCTCAACACAGTCTGGATGGATCTTCCTTGACAAATTGACTTGGCACCACTTGACAACCCATCGAATGGACCAAGCTCCCTTTGATTAGAGTTCACACATTGATCACTATGTTGAGGGTCCACATCTTGTCTTTGTCTTGAGTCAATGTCCTCTTCGGTAGATGGAGCATGTTGAGGTTGTGAAGATGAGGGCTCCACTCGAGTGGAGCATAGTTCTTCTCGATCCGCCATAAGGGGTTCCTCAACGGGGTGGATATAACCCACACCCATTCTTCCTATGGCATCCTGAGGCATTTCATCATCTGCATCACAAGAATCAACACGCCCCCCTTAGGGACCATCATATTCTTCGAAGGTCACACTACAAGATTCTATGACGGCTCCGGAGAGCTTGTCATAGACTCTATAAGTGTGAGATTCGAGACCATAGCCAACAAAAATACCCTCTAATGCTTTAGACTCGAATTTAGAGAAACGAACACCTTTGATGAGATAGAAACACTTACAACCGAACACCCGGAAATAAGATATGTTGGGCTTGTTACCGGTAAGTATCTCATATGGAGTCTTGTTGATTTTCTTGCGGAGGTAGAGTCGGTTTGAAGCATGGCGGTGGAGACGGCTTGCCCGTGGTTGTATGGAGATTTAAACTCCGCCAACATGGTCCTAGCCATCTCAATAAGAGTCCGGTTCTTCCTTTCGGCCACACCATTTTGTTGAGGGGTGTATGCAGCGGAATATTGATGTTTAATCCCCTCATCACTAAGGAAATCATTCAAGGTGTAGTTCTTGAACTTGGTGCCGTTGTCACTTCTTATAATCAACACGGGAACATTGTGTTGCCGTTGAACCAAGTTGATGAAGTCGATAAAAGTCCTTTGAGTTTCACTCTTCAACTTGAAGAAATAAACCCAAGAGTATCTTGAAAAGTCGTCAACAATCACCAAACAATATTTCTTCCCTCCAAGACTTGCATGAGGTGGACCAAATAGGTCCACATGGAGGAGTTCCAAGATCTTGTTAGACTTGATTTGGTTCGTGGGCTTGTGAGGAGCGTCATGCATTTTCCCTAGAACATATGCCCTGCAAACACGATCTTTGGCAAAGGAAACATTTTCTTTTAGTCCAACAATATGGCCCTCTTTATGGAGACTTTGCAAAGTTCTCATATTGACATGGGCTACTCGGCGGTGCCATAGCCAACCCATATCGACCTTTCCGTATAAGCACATCGGACCTGCAGTGGCTTGCCCCGAAAAGTCCACCACATACAAGTCGTTTTCGACGTACCCAACGAAAGCGACCTTGAGAGACTTGCTCCACATGAGGACCACAATATCATCATCAATAAAGACGGCAAAGCCCATCTTTCCAAGAGCACGGACAGAAAGTAAATTGTATCCAAGGGTTTCAACAAGCATGACGTTCACGAGTGTAATGTCGTGAGCCACCACTACCTTGCCGAAACCCATTACCTTAGACTTTGACTTGTCGGCATATGTGACGGTGATTTGATCTTCATTTGACACCAAGTCCTTGACCATAGACGAGCTTCCGGTCATATGATTTGTGCAACCACTATCGATCACCCATTTTGACCCTCCGGAAGAATAAGTCTACAAAAGATCAAGCTAGTTTTTTAGGTACCCATTTTTCAATGGGTCCTCTTTTATTAGCAACAAGGGTCTTGGGAACCCAAATATACCAAGCAATATAACCATCATAAGGGCCAACATATTGTGCATACACATCACCATAGTAATCACGCATTAGAACATAGTGAGGGTTAGCACTTCCCGCAAAATCATCATGAGACATAGTTTTACCATTTGTGGTCTTACTCTCCACAATGGTCTTGTTGGTCTCTTGTGTGGGCTTGTCCTTCTTCTTCTTGTTGTTCTTCTTCTTTGTTTAGATACAAAACCAATGCCCCCTTTATCACTACTACGCCTTTGCTTGCTCAAAAGATCATCAATAGACTTGTTGCCTTGTGGAAATGTGGCCTTAGCAAGCTCCCCCTTCAACCTAGCATTCTCTTAAAGAATAGTTGTGCTACTAGATGGAATGAAGTTGCTAGGTGAAGGTATATTGGCCAATTGAGTTTGAAGCGTTTCATGGGACTTTGTGAGAGACAAGAGTTCACCCTCCAAGGCCTTGTGAGCCTTGTTGAGCAAACTAAAGTCCTCGGCAAGTTTTTCATGAACCACAGCAAACTCAATCTTGTCCTTTTTAGCCCTTTTGTATTTAGCAATAGCATGATCACGCTCTTTGATAAGTTTGTTAACAATGATGTCATTGGCCTCATCAAGCCCTTCAAGTTTTGACTCAAGGGACAACCTAGTCTCTTGTTCCTCTTCTAGAGCATTGCTTAAAGCCTCTAGTTCAATCATATGTTCATGCCCAAGTTTACATCTAACATCTAGAAGCTCTTGAGTATGGGAGAGTTGATCTAAGATGTTCCCAAAATGTAGTTTAGCATCGCCTTCTAGGTTAGTCATGAACTCATCAAAGGCAATTAATTCCTTTTTAACATCAAGAGACATTTCATCATCAATCTCATCATTATCTAATTGAGTAGAGTGGGATTATGAGGATACCTCCGTTCCTCTTGCCATAAGGCAATTGACGTTCTTGGTGGAAGAGTTCTCATTTGGAGAATCGAAGAGTGAGAGTGTCGGAGTAGAGGTGGTAGATAGAGCAGCCACACCTTGTGAAGTTTCTTCTTCCTCATCTTCATCATCTTCATTGTCGGAGGAGTATTCTTCATGAGTGATCAAGACAATTTCTCTCGACTTCTTGTTGACGGGATTCTTTTTGATGAAGGGTTTCTTGTAAGGTGCCTTGAGAGTCTTCTTCAACACAAGCTTACCACCATTATCTTCTCTCTTCTCATAGGGGCAGCTTGCCACAAAGTGATAGCGGTCACCACAATTGAAGCAAGTTCTCAACCTAGTGGTATTCTCTCTTTTCCCATTTGGATTGCTTCTTCGTTGCATTTCCATCTTGGCCTTGGCGGGGTTCTTCCAAAAGTTCTTTGCATAGAAAGCCATATATTGACCATGAGCAATCTTGAATTCATCGGGATGGTCCAAGGATAGACCTTCATCACTATCATCTTCATCTTCAAGGTCCACAACTTTGGCCTTCAAAGCAACATTGACCACATTGCTCATACCGAGGGCACGAGCACGGGCATCTTTGGAATTCTTGGCGGCGACCTTGAAAGCGGCCATCTCTTGCATAACTTCATTTGAGGTCATGAGGTGGTAGTTGTGTCTTCCTTGTAAGCTCTTCAAGTCGGTGGACTCAAAAGGCATGAGTGCACTCACATATTTCCTTTTTATCCATGCATCATCCACATGCGAGGCACCCACATTTCTAAAAGCAGTGGCAGTGGTCTTGAGCCTTCGATACATGTCTTCGTGGTCTTCACCTTCTTTCATGTAGAAGCCTTCGGCCTCATTGCTTAGAGCATCAAATCGGTTCCTCCTCATACTCTCATTTCCAACAAACAACACAGTGAGAGCATCCCAAGCTTCCTTGGCAATGCTAAAGTTCTCAATGTGTGGATAATCCTTTGTCCCCAAACCTTGTTGAATCATGTGCAAAGCAGTGGCATTGAGTTGACTATTGACAATCTCTCTTCTTGTCAAGTTGGTTGGATCCCCAATAAAGATTCCATGCTCGATGATGTTCCATAGTTCAATGCAAGAGCTGCGCACATGAGTTCTCATTAGTGATTGCCATTGAGCAAAAGTAGCAGACTCTGAAAGCTTAGGTGGGTCACCCCTATTGTACACATGAGGGTGTGGGATGGGAGGATCGGGAGAGTACCAAGAATCACGGTGCTCACCCTTCCCCCCATCATGTTGTGTGGAGGAATTGGCGTGGTCTTGTTTACCCCCCACCATCATACCCTCGGGGGATACCGACGTATTCCCTTTAGGTAGAATGGATGGTTGATCCTCTTGAGGAGGTGGGGGTGGTGAGCCTTCTTTGTATTTAAGAAGTTGCTCGAGCATCTTCTTGACTTCGTTGACCAAGGAAGAGCTCAATCTTGTTTCCAAGTTTTTGAGATCTTCCATGGTCACCGGTGTTGGCTCACTACCACCATCCCCATCGTCGCTACCCATATTCTCCTAGGCGGTAAAGCCCGAATAAAGAGCCGAGGCTCTGATACCAATTGAAAGGATCGTATGGGCACCTAGAGGGGGGTGAATAGGTGCTACTTCAAATTTTCTTCTTTTTCAATTTAGGTTTGACAATAAGGTAAATTCTCTAGATAATGCAACTATGGTGAATTTACCTATATGACAATTATGCAAGAGCTACCACAACACAAAGTAGTAACGAGTAAGTAAGGTGTGGTAAAGGATAGAAGTAACCGAAGAGTGGACGCGTAGACACAAGAATTTGTTTCCCGTAGTTCCTTCCTTTTGAGGAAATCGTCTCGTTTGGAGAGGGGTGGTTTCAAACCACCAACGCCACGAAGGCCTCCCTTGTTCTCTGATGAATCTCACTAGCAGGATCGATTCACCTTCCACTATATCGGCAACCTTCAAGGTGGAAGCCGGCACCGTTACAAGTTTGGGGAACACATCCACAACTTAATCGGAGGCTCCCAAATACAAGCAAGCTGTCAAAGCAATCAAAGACAAGCTTGTAAGAACCAAAACAAGAACTAGGGTTTCCAAGAAAACACTAGAGCAAAGGGGCCCTCAATGAAATGAGGGGGAAATGAAAATCTCTTTTGGTGAAGTAGTAGATCGGGGCCTCCTCCTTCGATTCTCCAAAGATCAAGGACTTTGGATGGTGGAATGAGGAGATCTTGAAGATTTGAGTGGCTCCAATGGTGGTCTTGACTTTAATGTGTTTGAGCAACTTGTCCCAAGGTAGGTGGAGGGGTATTTATACCCCTCCACAGAATCTGGCCGTTGGAGCATTTATTGAAGCGGTAGTACCGGAAGTTCAAGCGGTACTACCGGAGAACTCCGGTACTACCGGACCTGGTACCGGACCACCCTTTTTCAAACTTCATTAAGTCCTGCCCACAAGGGTACTACTAATGATGCTACCGGGAAGAGGTAGTACCGCCAGTGGCAACCGGTACTACCGGACAGGGAGAAATCAACAGCTTTCAGATGAAAACTCTCTGTCACGCCAGGTAGTAAAATGGGGTACTACCGCATTTTGCTACCGGCGCAGACAGAAGCTTTTTGTAACGTATAAAAAGTCTCTGTCACGCCATGTAGTAAAATGCGGTACTACCGCATTTTGCTACCGGCACAGACAGAAGCTTTTTGCAACGTACAAAAAGTCTTTGTCCCGAGCGGTACTAAAATGCGGTACTACCGCATTTTAGTACCGGAGCATGCAGAAGCTTTTGATAAGATGTCAAAAATCTTCTGTCGCGCTAGGTACTAAAATGCGGTACTACCGCTTTTTAGTACCAGGCGCGGCAGAGACTTTTTGACATTGATCCTGAGCTTACATGCGGTCGATAGCAAAAGCGGTACTACCGCTTTTTGGTACCGCGCCAGGCAGACAGTTTTTGAATGTTTGCAGATCTTTTTAATGTACCTGCGACACACTTAGAAAATCATTAGTCCGACATGTGTGTTATTATCAAACACCAAAATCACTAGGGATAGCAAATGCTCTTTCAACTACGATGAGACTTTCTCACCAGTAGCGAAGCTAAAGTCTGTGAGGATTTTATTAGCAATCGTTACATATTATGATTATGAATATGGCAGATGGATGTCAAAACGGCATTCCTCAATGGAGACATTGATGAAGAGTTGTATATGGTAAAACCCAAAGGTTTTGTCGATCCTAAAGATGCTAACAAGGTGTGCAAACTTCAACGGTCCATTTATGGATTGAAGCAAGCATCCTAGAGTTGGAATCAATGTTTTGATAAGGTGATCAAAAGTTTTGGTTTTATACAAACTTATGGAGAAGCTTGTATTTACAAGAAAGTGAGTGGGAGATCTGTAAAATTCTTAATACTATATGTAGATGACATATTGTTGATTGGGAATGATGTAGACCTTCTTAATAGTGTCAAGGATTATTTGAATAATAGTTTTTCAAAGAAAGATCTTGGCGAAGCAGCTTACATATTAGGCATAAAGATTTATAGAGATAGATCAAGACGCCTAATATCATTGTCACAGAGTACATATTTGGACAAAGTTCTAAAGAGGTTTGGAATGGAAGATAGCAAGACAGGGTTCTTGCCCATGTTGCCCAATACGACCTTGAGTAAAACTCAAAGTCCTGCAATGGCAGAAGATAGAGAAAGGATGAGTAAGACTCCCTATGCCTCAGCCATAGGATCTCTTATGTATGCCATTCTATGTACTAGACCCGACATTGCATATGTTGTTAGTTTGACTAGTAGATATCAAAGTGATCCAGGAGTGGATCATTGGACAGTGGTCAAAAATATCCTTAAGTACTTGAGAAGAACTAAGGATATGGTTCTTTCTTATGGAGGTGATGAACAGCTCGTTGTTAATGGTTACACCGATGCTAGTTGGAACACTGATCCGGATGATTCTAAACCTCAATATGGATACGTATTTACTTTGAATGGTGCAGCAGTTAGCTGGAGGAGTGCAAAGCAAAGCATTGTGGCGAGATCTTCAACTGAATCGGAATACATAGCTGCTTCAGAGGCTTCACAAGAGGCAATATGGATGAAGGAGTTCATTACAGAGCTCGGTGTGGTTCCAAGTGCGCTGGACCCAATGTCTATCTATTGTGATAACATGGGCGCCATAGCCAATGCGCAAGAACCAAGGTCACACAAGAAGCTGAAGCATATCAAGCTATGTTGTCACGCTATTCGAGATCATGCCCAAGATGGTGACATAAAGATTTGCAAAGTACACACAGATCTGAATGTGGCGGATCCGTTGACTAAACCTCTCCCAAGGGCAAAACATGACCAGCACCAAACCGCCATGGGTGTTCGGTATATTACCATGTAATCTAGATTAGTTGACTCTAGTGCAAGTGGGAGACTATTGGAGATATGCCCTAGAGGCAATAATAAAAGTAGTTAATATTATATCTTTGTGTTTATGATAAATGTTTACATTCATGCTATAATAGTATTAACCGGAAACATTAATACTTGTGTGATTTGTAAACTAAATTAGAGACCCTGGTAAAGCCTCTTTATAATATTAGCTTGTTGGTTAATCGATGATCGTGGTTTCTCAATCATGAACATTGAGATGTTGTTAACAACAAGGTCATATCATTAGGAGAATGGTATGATGGACATACTCCTATAGATAAGCGTAGCATAAAGATCAAGTCATTTCAACAGTTCGTTTGCTATAAGATTTCTGATACATAGTAACCTAATTCCTTTGACCATGAGATCATGCTAATCACCATCACCGGAAGGATGCTTTGATGACATCAAACACCACACCGTAACTGGGTGGCTATAAAGATGGCATTGAGTGTTTGAAAAGTATGGGTTAAGGCACATGGATCAAGAGTGGGATTTGTCCATCCATATGACGGATAGATATACTCTGGGCCCTCTCGGTGGAATGTCATCCAATTAGATTGCAAGCATATGAATTTCCAGATTCCTCTATGTGTTATTGATCGGAGAAGTGTCTCGGTCATGTCGGCATAATTCACGAACCATAGGGAGACACACTTAAGGATTCAATGTTGTTTAGTAGATATGGAATGTAAGTAGGGAGACCGAATGTTGTTCGGAGTCTCGGATGGGATCCGGGATATCACGAGGAGATCCGGAATGGTCCGGAGAATAAGATTCATAAAAGGAAAGTTCGATTCCGGAGTTCGGGAATGATTTTGATGTTTTCATCGGAGAGATTCTAGAAGGTTCTAGAAGGTTCACCGGACCGGAAGGGGAATGGTCCATGAATGTGTCATGGGTAAGTGGAATGATTGGATCATATCCTAGGTCACTTGGTTTGGGCATTTGTGACAGAGAGTTAAAGCTCTAAATTGAAAGTCAAACGGGAGGTTTGAAAAGTCAAACTGGATCAATGGTTTCCTAGTGGAAGAAGTAAAGAGTCCTTCCAACTTGGGTTTGGAACTGGATTCAAACTCCCCTCCCTCAAGGCTGCCCCCCTCTCATAAATAGAGGGGGAGGGCTGCCCCAAACAACACAAGAGCCAGCCCTCCCACCCCATGCGCCGCCGCCATCGCCATCACCGCTGCCATGCCGCCGCCATCGCCGCCGTCATCGCCTGCCGCCTAGCCGCCGTCGACACCTCCTCCTCCTCTCTGGCCTTCTAAACCTAGATCGTTGGAAACCCTAGATCCACCATAACTCGTACCGGCTTAGGCGAAGCCCTGCGGGATCTTCCCTCTACTTCCGACACCATGCCGTCGTGCTGCCGGAATCGCGAGGGGAGAACTACAACCTCTGCTGCCTGCTGGAACAAGGGAGAGGAAGGTCTTCATCGAGTACCGAACGTGTGACCGACTGCGGAAGCGCTGCCGGAACGTAGCGCCGGAAGCATCGTCTACGCGATCTTGAGATCGGAAAGTGTACGACTATATCACCCACGAGAATCTGCTCTCGCTAACCGCTTTGGAATCTTCAAGAGTGAGCTCTTATATCGACTCGTTGCTACAATCTAGTAGATAGATCTTGGCTTGTTTGTGTGCATGCGGTAGAAATTTTGTTTTCCATGCTACGAACCCCTACAGTATGTTGTTGGAGAACTCGGAGAGGAGATGATCAAGCTACCATATGGTCAAATCCCCGTGAAGATACATGGCAATGGTCGACGGTTCCCACTTTTCAAGGTGAGCAACTCTAACATGTTCTTCTTTGGATGATTGTATTGGACAGCCGGCTAACATTCTTGTAATGTCGGGATTGCATTGGAGAAATTGATGGTACTCATGTGATGGCTAGAGTGCCAAAATTTGAGCAGTTTGCATATAGGGGGAGGAAGCACTACCCCGGTCAAAATGTGCTTGCCGCCGTTGATTTTGATATGAAGTTCACATATGTGCTTGCCGGGTGGGAAGGATCTACCCACGATGCGACGATTCTGGCAGACAACCTTAGCAGACCTTATGGCATGAAGCTTCCTGACGCCAAATTCAACCTTGCAGATGCCGGGTATGCCTGCCGGCCTAGAATTTCGCCACCCTTCAGATCAACAAGGTACCATCTCAACGAGTTCTCTGCTAGGAACTACCCAAGGACTCTGGAAGAAATTTTTAATCTTAGGCACTCTAGCCTTAGAATCACGGTTGAGAGGGTCTTCGCTGCTCGAAAGAACAGATTTAAGATCCTTGATAAAAAGCCTGTCCACTCTTTCCCCATACAAGTTAAATGTGTTCTTGCCTGTTGCATTTTGCACAACTGGATCCTGCAATTTGGCGCCGATAAGTACTTCTCGGAGGAGGAAGATGTAGTTTCTGACGATAATGACACTGACGGTGGCCATAGTGTTGCCCATAACGATTGTGTTGCTTGGAAGAGCAGGAGACAACAGTGGGCGCTCGACATGTGGGCGACGAGAGGCAACTATAGGATCTGAAGAAGACGAAAAAGATGATTTGTTGATGAAATGATGCCCTTGTGTTCCATGAACAACCCCTGATGTGGGTGTAAAATATTCATTCGTAGTAGCTAGGTAATATTATGGTGAAATGTCATTTGCTAGTAGATAGGTAACATTATCGTGAACTCATATTTGCTAGTAGCTAGGATGGTAATTTGATACTACGAGTTTTATTTGCCGCTTGCTTAAAACTGCTAGTTCAGTTTGCTGTCTATGTGCTTTTACGTGGTAACATCACCAGCTGTGAGAAGTGATGAGCACATCACTATGGCATAAGCAACCAAACATGCAGAAATTTGCATCAAACGACACAAAATCGGTTATCTTGGCAACCAAACAACTTGTTAAAATTGCAGAAAAACTAGATATGGGCAATCAAACGAATTGCCAAACTTGGCCCAAACCCAATCTCCTCCCATACAACACCCATTAGGCCAAGTAGTAAAAACGAGAAATTTTGATCCGACCAACCAAACACGCCCTTAACTATGCAAACCTAGTTTTCCCTTCCTCTACACCACCATGTGAGCCTACCTTACGGGGCGATGCTGGGGCACTGGCCATGCTGAATTGATCCAATTTTTATAAGATTATTTCAGCATAGTAAACATGTTTCTATTCCTCATTCTTACCTGCTTTGTAGCCGCTAAAATACGGTATCTGCGACTCCTCTTTGAAATGTTCTCCCACAACCATAAATGGTTGTCATGCCAGATGACAATGAGCACAATCGGCATTGAAAGTGCAAGCGCCTAGAATAGAAGGTGTAGGTCACTCACCCACATAAACAACATTAGAGCATCTCCACTCAGGTTCTCACGACGCCGATGCCACGGCAATTTTTTTATCCGAATGCCGAAAATTGATCCAGTCGCGTTTTTAGGATCCCGATTTTGTTCGTATTTGGGCCAAATTTGGTTCGGGGTTTTCAGGCCGATCCAGGGTCGCCGAAAACGCCATGGGAACACCGAACAAAGCAAAAACGGGCGTGGCCAACCCTGTCGGCGAGACAATCCCATTTTTCCACACCCACTTGCCTCCCCTGTGGCGAAGAGCTCCCCGAGCTGCCCCTGTCGTCATGGCTTCGCCGACGAAGCTCCACCACGCTGATCTGTATCCACACCTCTAGATAGGCTCGCTGCCGTCGCCACCCCTTTCCCCTCGGCCTAGGCCATCTTTCGCCGCCCAAACTTCGTCGTAGCTCGGCTTCGCTGCGAGCTCCTACTACCTCGCCGCCAAGTGTTCGGTGTTTTGCCGGTTCGGCCATGGACTCCGACGACGAAGAGATGTTCGCCGCGTTGCTGGAGGAGGAGAATGCCGCTGCCGCTGAAGATGCAGAGCACATGCAGATCCTCGCCTCCCTCGCCCGGCTGTACGTGCAGACGGCAACGCCGAAGCGTGGAGGTTCGGCGAAGGGTCACCGGAAGTGCAAAGCAAGACAGATGATGATCTGGTTGAGCACCTATGGATACGCAGGGGCAACACGTAGATGCTAATCATGAACTGGCCGAACTAGACCGAAATATGTTGTATTGTTATTGTATGCCAAACTATATTTCATTTTACGTCGAACTGTGTTTAAATTTATGCCGAACTAGCTAAACATTGCTCTGTATTATATTATGCCGAACTATGCTGAAAAACTGGTCGAATTTTTAAACCGAATTTGGGCCGAAAATAGCTGACCTTGGAACTTGGCCCGGAAACGCGAGTGTTAAATTTAAGTCCAGATTTCGGCATGAAAACAGAGCGGAGATGCTCTTAAAATCATCAGTAGTCTTTGATGGAGGAATGAATGGGGACTGGAGACTGACTAAAGCGAGCTGGACCGCCTGGAGGGCACCGCGCTAGCCGTCGAGGACGTGGCCAGGGCGGCGCTGCACCTTGCGTCGGACGAGGCCATGCCATGTACATGACCGAGCACAACCTGCTGGTCCACGGCGGGTTCACCGCGCATTAAGGTGTCAGTAGTCTGGAATCTGAATCTTGGAGGCGCTAAAAAATTAAAGCCTAGCAGGGTCCATTGAATTCCGAACGCATCACGGATTTGGCGAGCTTCGATGACTTCCACATGAACCACAACACATCCGATTTCATTTTATCAACTGAGCTCGAGTTCTTACCAGGAAACTAAACACATAGTTGAGAACTACTACTAGTACTGCATGCAAGAGAAACGACTGAGAACACGCACTAAACACAGCATCATACACCATTGCTTCCCTAGTATCTACTCTCTTGACAAGAACACACGATGCCCGACAAGCTAGCTAGCTAGGGCGCCTCATGCATGATGCCTGATCCAGAGCATCCCGAGGGCGGAACCCGTGGCGAGAACCCCGGCGGCGGACGCCATTTTGGCGGCGAGACGGGACAGCGGGGCCAACTGGCCGACCATGACGACGGCATTACCCCGCGCCGATGTCGAGACACAGGAACACCGTCCCCATCGCGACTAGGACCAGGAGGTCGCAGTTGCCCGGCTCCTCGCCGCCGAGACACAGCCAGCGGACCTCGAGCCACAGCACGTACCCGCTAAACAGTATGGTCCCGACGACCAGCCCGAGGATCAGCAGCAGCCTGAAAAATTAAAAATGGTGAGGTCAGCGGTGAGCCGGGATTACTCAAAACTAATTTCTCAGCTCGTCGGCGACAGACCCTGGTTCCGCGAAGGCATCGACGGCCAGCGCCGCGACGGCCAGCGCGAGGCTGCCGGCACCGGAGACGACGACCATGAGCTCAAGAATCCTGCTGCCTGCCATGCGCGCGCCGTGCCCGTGAGCTTGAGCTTGAGCTTGAGGTACTCGGTGTCGAACGATGTGGTGGTCTGGCTGGTACAGAAATTGATGAAGTGACATCGATGGATGCGGCACTCCCACCCCCTCCCCTCGTGATTCAGTGAGGTTTCTTCAAACGGGTGAAACAGTCTTGCTGGCCATGGTGGTAGATGCTTTCACCGATTGGGAAACTTGATTGATAGCGGGAGGACCAAGGCACGTCGTGGCCTCTGCTACGCTGAAATGACGCGGCGTTGCTCGTCATTTTCTACCTTCCGAGCGTTTTTTTCCCCCTTCAATCAGAATTTATGATTCCCTCCGTAAGCTCATCCTTGAAAACAAAATTTACAAAGAACTCAACGATAATGCCACTTCCTGAACAGAGCACTAGCTTCTGCCACGACTTGGTGTTCCCGTGCTAAATGAAGGTGTGCTCCTTCCTTGTAAACTCAACCATGCTTTCGGTTGAGCAAATGCCCGGATCATTTTGACGAATAGTGCTAAGAGTAACTAGACCATTTTTTTATATAGTAGAAGCGGGATGGCTGAGATTTCAAAAATTCATCCCTAACTGGGATCGAAGTCCGATCGCTGAGATGCGCCAACTGCGATTTAATCACTAGGCTATTGATCCATTCTCATGTAATTTCTTTTTATTGACCAGGTTCTTGCAACAATCACTAGTAGAAAAAAGGCTATCCGTTCGTGCCTCCTAACAGCATTAGTCCCGGTTCCGCTGGCACGTGTCCCGGTTCGAGAGGGCACGGGGCCTGGAGGCATGCATCCCGGTTGGTAGGGGGCATACGTCAACACAAACCGGGACTAAAGGTTGGGCGTCAGCCACGTGGTATGGCACACACCTTTAGTCCCGGTTTGTGTTACAAACCGGGACGTATGCTCTCGCCCTCTATAAATGCAATGCCCCAGCCCTCTGCCTCCACTCTGTTTTTTCTTGGTGAAAGGTGTGAGGGGTGTGCTAGTTTTTTTCCCCTATGCATGCATTCAAGGTGTTTGATGAAATGTTTGAGTGAATGATCCCGTTCAATTTCTCATAGAACAAAAATATAGAAGGTGTCCGAGACGCACTTGAGCTTTCTCCTCTTTATTTTCCTCGATCGAGGTTAGCAATCTTATCTTTTCTCTGTCATTGATACAATGCATGTGTCGATGTGAATTGGTCATTTCACTATTTATCATGTCCTGTTTTTGATAAACTTACTTATATGATGCAGATGAACGGTCGGGAATGGATTTACGGTGACCGGCGTGTACCCGGGTATATGAAAGGCGTGGATAAATTTATCGATGTGGCTACGGCAAACAAAGAGAATGGTTTTATACGTTGTCCATGTGTTCAATGTCGGAACAACAAGGAGTACTCTTCCTCGGAAATCATTCGCGGCCACCTGATTATGAAAGGTTTCATGCCCAACTATAATTGCTGGACCAAGCACGGGGAAAGAGGGGTTATGATGGAAGATGGTGAAGAAGAAGATGATGATAACAACTATCATCATATGTTTCCTGAATACAATGATACTGCAATGGAAGACAATGGAGAGGAAGGAGGTGAAGAACGGGCATCAGATGAGCCGGCTGATGAACTTGGTAGGGTCATTTCTGATGCAAAGTGAGACTGTGAAACAAAAAATGAGAAGTTGAAGTTCGAGGGCATGTTAGAAGATCACAAGAAATTGTTGTACCCAAATTGTGAAGATGGCAGCACAAAGCTCGGTACCACACTGGAATTGTTGCGATGGAAGGCAGAGTGTGGTCTAACTGACTCCACATTTGAAAAGATGCTGAAAATAATGAAGCCGAAGTTTTCAAAACATAACGAACTTCCCGAGAGTACCTACAAAGCAAAGAAGACTCTCTGTCCTCTAGGATTAGATGTGCAAAAGATACATGCATGCATTAATGACTGCATCCTCTACATGATAAGGAGTATGAGAATTTAGATAAATGCCGGTATGCAATGCATTGCGGTATAAGATCGAACGAGATGACCTGGTGATGTTGAGGAGAGCCCCTCGGAAGAGGGTTCTGCTAAGGTTATGTGGTATGCTCCTATAATACCAAGGTTTAAGCATGTTCGAAACAAAGAGCATGCCAGGTTGTTGCGATGGCACAAAGAAGACCGTAAGAAAGGCGAAGTTGAGACACCTGGCTGATGGGTCACAGTGGAGAAAAATCGAGAGAGACTTTTCAGACTTTGCGGTGGCGCAAGGAACTTATGGTTTGGTCTAATACGGATGGCATGAATCCTTTTGGGGAGCAGAGCTGCGATCACAAAGACTGGCCCGTGACTCTGTATCTATAACCTGCCTCCTTGGTTGTGCATGAAGCGTAAGTTCATTATGATGCCGGTGCTCATCCAAGGCCAAGCAACCGGAACGCGACATTGATGTGTACCTTAGGCCATTAGTTGAAGAACTCTTACAGTTGTGGGGCAAACCAGGTGTACGTGCGTGGGATGAGAACAAACAGGATCCATTTGATCTATGAGGGTTGCTATTCGTAACGATCAATGATTGGCCTGCTCTTAGTAACCTTTCAGGACAGACAAACAAGGGATATAAGGCATGCACACACTGTTTAGATAAGACTGAAGGTACATATTTGCATAAATGCAAGAAGGTTGTGTACCTGGCGAATCGACGATTTTTTCGACCAATCATCTCGTAAGAAAGAAAGGCAAGCATTTCAAAGGTGAGACAGATCACCAGAAGAAGCCTGAACTCCCTGCTGGTGATGATGTATTTGGTATGGTCAAGGACACAGAAGTAATCTTTGGAAAGGGTCCCGGCGGTCAATCAGTTCGAGCAGCGTCGCTCAGGACACGCACCCATGTGGAAGAAGAAATCTATATTTTGGGAGCTGCCATATTGGAAAGTCCTGCGTGTCCGCTCTTCAATCGACGTGATGCACGTGACGAAGAATCTTTGCGTGAACCTGCTAGGATTCCTAGGCATGTATGGGAAGACAAAAGATACACCAGAAGCACGGGAGAACCAACAAATTATGAAAGACCCAAAGAACATGCATACACAGAACAAGACGGATAAAGGACATCACTTAAGTCGTGCCAGCTATGCATTTACCAAAGCAGAGAAGGAAATCTTTTTTGAAGTTCTTTACATTATCAAGGTGTCGTCTGGCTTCTCATATAATATAAAGGGGATAATAAATATGGCAGAGAAAAAGTTCCAAAACCTGAAGTCTCATGATTGTCACGTGATTATGACGCAGTTGCTTCTGATTGCATTGAGGGGGCTTCTACCGGAAAATGTTCGAGTACCCATTGGGAAGTTGTGTGCATTCCTCAATGCAATATCTCAGAAGGTAATCAATCCACATATTCTGCCAAGGTTACAGAAGGATATGGTACAATGTCTTGTTAGTTTTGAGTTGGTGTTCCCACCATCCTTCTTCAATATTATGACGCATCTCCTGGTTCACCTAGTGGAAGAGATTGCCATTCTCGGTCCGGTATTTCTGCACAATATGTTCCCCTTTGAGAGGTTCATGGGAGTTTTAAATAAATATGTTCATAACCGTTCTAGACCATAAGGAAGCATCTCCAAGGGATATGGAACAGAGGAGGTCATTGAGTTTTGTGTTGACTTTATTCCTGACCTTAAGCCGATTGGTGTTTCTGACTCGCGGCATAAGGGAAGACTAAGTGGAAAAGGCACGCTGGGAAAGAAAGCAATGATATGTAGGGACGGGGATTCTTTCACTAAAGCACACTACACAGTTCTACATAATTCCACCTTGGCAGCTCCGTATATCGAGGAACACAAGAATATTGTACGCTCAAAAACCGGGAAGCTGAATCATGGATTCTGAGATGAACGCATGAAGTCTTTCGGTGGTTGGATGCGGACACATCTCTTGAATGACACCACTATTGGAGATCATCTATACTTGTTGGCGCGTCACCATCTTCTCTTGTTGAATTTCCAAAGTGCAAATAAATGGGAATACATTCTACGATCACCCAAGATAAAAAGAGCACCAACCAAAATAGTGGTGTCCGCTTTGATGCAATAGACGAGAATGGACAAAAGGACACATACTATGGTTACATAGAGGAGATATGGGAACTAGACTATGGAGTCTCTTTTAAGGTCCCTTTGTTTCATTGCAAATGGGTCAACCTGAATGGGGAAGGGTTAAAGATAGACCAGTTGTACGGAATGACAACCGTGGATCTCAACAATCTTGGTTATAGAGATGAACCATTCGTCCTAGCCAATGATGTGTCTCAGGTTTTCTATGTGAAGGACATGTCCTCCAAACCGAAAAAAGAAAAAATATGCAAACGAATACATCATATGATGAGCCAAAGCGTCACATAGTTCTTTCAGGGAAAAGAAACATCGTGGAAATCGAGGACAAGACAGACATGTCAGAAGATTATAATAAGTTTGATGAAATTCCGCCCTTCATAGTGGCCCAAAGCATACCGTTAAGTAAAGAAGATGTGCCATGGTTACGTCTGAAGTGATCATAAGGAAGGACATATGCCAAGAAGTTCATGCTCATATTATGTAACTCTACTTCATCTCTTTCGCGGTTTGTGGCTTCGAAGGATATCTTTCGCGGTTTGTGGCTTGACCGGGACTATATATAGGGGCCTTTAGTCGGTTTTGTAGTCTTGGTTTTAATATTAATAAATGTCTTGAGTGTTAGTCCCGTTTTGTGGCTGGACGGGACTATGAAGAAGTTGTCGATTCGTACTTACCATTAAGATCTGATCTCCAAGCAGCAGTCATATATTAGGAGTGCCTCTATGACCAGTTTCTTGGAGATGATCTGGGAGGATCTCCAGGATCGTGGCATCTCCTCGAAAACCATCTTGCAGCTTGTAACTTATCTAACTAGATCAATACACCTGGGAGCTAACTAAATTCACATATTAGGGAGTGCCTCTATGACCAGTTTCTTGGAGATGCCGGAGGACTGGGATCCGACGGCATCTCCCTGAAACTGGTCATAGTGGTGTCCCTCGCCTCAAAACCATCTTGCGCTTGTAACTTCTCTAACTAGATCAATACACACAGGAGCTAACTAATTTCACATATTAGGGAGTGCCTCTATGACCGATTTCTTATAGATGTCGGAGGATCGATCCCGGCATCTCCCAAACCGAGTCAGTGGTGTCCTCGCTCGAAAACAATATTGGAGATGCCTCAATCTGGCTGGAGGACTGGACTCACAAGGATGCCTATTTATAGTACAAGCAGCTCGGCATAGTATCAACACTTACAAAATAATGTCGACACTCACCCCTATTATTAGTGCTGACTCGTGTTTTATCCCGATTGGTGTCTCCAACCGGGACTAAAGGTTCATCTTTAGTCCCGGTTGGTGACACCATCCGGGACAAGGTACACGCTGCACGACATAATGTAGACACTCGCCCCTATCATTAGTGCTGCCTGGCCCAGCCTGCCGAAATCCCTCCAACCGGGACTAAAGATGAACCTTTAGTATATTGAAAATCCGAACAATGAAAATCCTTCGTGTGGTGTCATATTATGTGACATAGTTGAAAGGAAAAATACCAGACTTGGCATATTATGTGGCATAGTTTGTGATGTTGTGCCCATATTATGCATGCATGTGGACATTGGTATGGAGAACAATGTTGCAGGAGGAAGTTTTCCTTTTTGTCGCACGGAAAAGCCCTTTTCCATTTTCCGAGCGCAAAAAACGGGTTGTTTTGTGAAGTAACCACCAAAATGCTGTTTTAGAATGCTACCGTCCCATTTTCCTAAAAATACTAGACCACCTTACATGGACTATCTCCCAACCGGGACATCTCAAACCTTTTCGTCCATCCCGGGTAAAAAGGACAAATATCTGCCGAATCGGCAGGAAGTGAGGCCGGTTTATACTACAGATACATGATCTATCGCCCGTGATTTTTTGAAAAAATAATTTTTAGACTCGCAATATGTGGTTTTTTCAGAGATCCAATGCAAGTTCTAACGATGCTCGTCCCCTATATTCATGCACGTCGGTTCGACCATAGTTAGAAATTCAGAAAATTCAAAACGGGCATAATAAATTAAAAAAATCCGAACAATGAAAATCCTTCACGTGGTGTCATATTATGTGACATAGTTGAAAGGAAAAATACCAGACTTGGTATATTGATCATGTCTCGAAAAAACCTTCACAAAATGACCTATCATGTTCGAGGTTTCATGGCATTCGGTCCAAATGACCGATGTTATGTGCTGAATCTCGGCATAGTTTGTGATGTTGTGCCCATATTATGCATGCATGTGGACATTGGTATGGAGAACAATGTTGCAGGAGGAAGTTTTCCTTTTTGTCGCACGGAAAAGCCCTTTTCCATTTTCTGAGCGCAAAAAACGGGTCATTTTATGAAGTAACCACCAAAATGCTGTTTCAGAATAATACCGTCCCATTTTCCTAAAATACTAGACCACCTTACATGGAATATCTCCCAACCGGGACATCTCAAACCTTTTCGTCCATCCCGGGTAAAAAGGACAAATGTATGCCGAATCGGTAGGAAGTGGATCCGGTTTGTACTACAGGTACATGATCTATCGCCCGTGATTTTTTGAAAAAATCATTTTTAGACTCGTACTATGTGGTTTCTTCAGAGATCCAATGCAAGTTCTAACGATGCTCGTCCCCTATCTTCATGCACGCAGGTTCGACCATAGTTAGAAATTCAGAAAATTAAAAACGGGCATAATAAATTCAAAAAAAATCCGAACAATGAAAATCCTTCGCGTGATGTCATATTATGTGACATAGTTGAAAGGAAAAATACCAGACTTGGTATATTGATCATGTCTCGAAAAAACCTTCACAAAATGACCTATCATGTTCGAGGTTTCATGGCTTTCGGTCCAAATAACCGATGTTATGTGCTGAATTACGGCATAGTTTGTGATGTTGTGCCCATATTATGCATGCATGTGGACATTGGTATGGAGAACAATGTTTCAGGAGGAAGTTTTTCTTTTTGTCGCACGAAAAAGCCCTTTTCCATTTTCCGAGCGCAAAAAACAGGTCGTTTTGTGAAGTGACCACCAAAATGCTGTTTCAGAATGCTACCGTCCCATTTTCCTAAAAATCTAGACCACCTTACATGGAATATTTCCCAACCGGGACATCTCAAACCTTTTCGTCCATCCCGGGTAAAAAGGACAAATGTCTGCCAAATCGGTAGGAAGTGGGTCCGGTTTGTACTACAGGTATATGATCTATCGCCCGTGATTTTTTGAAAAAATCATTTTTAGACTCGCAATATGTGGTTTCTTCATAGATCCAATGCAAGTTCTAACGATGCTCGTCCCCTATCTTCATGCATGCCGGTTCGACCATAGTTAGAAATTTAGAAAATTCAAAACGGGCATAATAAATTCAAAAAAAACCGAACAATAAAAATACTTCGCGTGGTGTCATATTATGTGACATAGTTGAAAGGAAAAATACCAGACTTGGTATATTGATCATGTCTCAAAAAACCTTCATAAAATGACCTATCATGTTCGAGTATTCATGGCTTTCGGTCCAAATGACCGATGTTATGTGCTGAATCATGGCATAGTTTGTGATGTTGTGCCCATATTATGCATGCATATGGACATTGGTATGTAGAACAATGTTGCAGGAGGAAGTTTTCCTTTTTGTCGCACGGAAAAGCCCTTTTCCATTTTCCGAGCGCAAAAAACGGGTCGTTTTGTGAAGTAACCACCAAAATGCTGTTTCAGAATGATACTGTCCCATTTTCCTAAAATAGTAGACCACCTTACATGGACTATCTCCCAACCAGGATATCTCAAACCTTTTCGTCCATCCTGGGTAAAAAGGACAAATGTCTGCCGAATCGGTAGGAAGTGGGTCTAGTTTGTACTACAGGTACATGATCTATCGCCCGTGATTTTTTGAAAAAATCATTTTTAGACTCGCAATATGTGGTTTGTTCAGAGGTCCAATGCAAGTTCTAAATGAACCATTTTTGTTCCCGCGATTTTTCTTCCCGCCATTTCTTCCCGCCATTTTTCTTCCCGCCATTTTTTTCCGGCATTTCTCCCGCCATTTCTCCCGCCAGTTCTTCCCTCCAGTTATCTTCCTGCCATTTCTCACTATATATATGTAGGGTTGGCCTCCATTGTCATTGCACATCTCTAAACTCATATCTGCAACCTCATCACTCTTTCCCATGACTTCCACCGTAGCACTAACTCCCAGGGAGGCGGAGGCGCTTTGCGCCTCGAACTACCCCTTGAACTCTTGTGTCCCCGTCGGCTGGATCTTTGGCCGAGGTGTGCCGGTTCCTCCTGTCCCTCTAGGTGTGGCGCGTCGGATGGCCATCACGAACCACTACTACTTCGAGCTCACGCCGGAGCAGCGGAGGAATCCCAGATGGCATCCCGACTTGGAAAGCCTTCTTCGTGGATCGGCGTGAGAGGGCGCTTGCCAGGCACGAGGAGGACGGCCCACCTCCTCTGAACTTCAACGAGGATGGCCGTCGGCTGTGGTGGCGCGGCCGGACTCTCCAGAGCGTCATGGCCTACGACACGGCCGCCGACTCTAGCCCCCGCCTGCGCTACCCTCAAGTCCATCCCACTCGTACTCAGCCTTCAAGGTTCAACTACGGCGACCCCGACGACGACAACGACGACGGTTGTGGCGAGTACGCCGACTGCAGTGGCGAGTATTACAGGTGTAGGCAGGAGCATGACTGAATCACTCCAACATTCCAAAACAAGTTCGGCCGATTGTGGCTTAATCTGGCCATGTATCTTAATTTTTAGTTCTTCTATGTAACTTTGTGTTAGTTGCGTTATGTACTTTAATTCTAGTTCTATCCTAATAAATTTTTCTTTCCGTCCATTATTTCCCGTCCTTTTTCTTTCCGCCCATTAATATATAAAAAATATAAGTTAATTCAAATCCAAATTAAAAACAGAAAATGGTTTTGAATTATTTATTCAAATCCAAACACTTTTTATGTTTAAAGTTTTTCTAAATTCCAAATTAATATTAAAAAAATATAAGTTAATTCATTTTTAATTGTAAATGGTTCATATTTTAAATGGTTACATTAATTATTTTTTTAAACAGAAAATGGTTTTGAATTATTTATTCAAATCTAAACATTTTTTATGTTTAAAGTTTTTTTAAATTCCAAATTAATATTCAAAAAATATAAGTTAATTCATTTTTAATTTTAAATGGTTACATTAATTATTTTTTAAAAACAGAAAATGGTTTGGAATTATTTATTCAAATGCAAACACTTTTTATGTTTAAAGTTTTTCTAAATTCCAAATTAATATTCAAAAAATATAAGTTAATTAATTTTAATTTTAAATGGTTCATAGTTTAAATGGTTACATTAATTATTTTTTAAAACAGAAAATGGTTTTGAATTAGTTATTCAAATTTAAACACTTTTTATATTTAAAGTTTTTCTAAATTCCAAAGTAATTATCATTTAAAAAACATGACAAATTTAAACCCCAAAATAAAAAATAAGGCGGGAACAAAGAAAAAAAATTGAAAAAATTTGAAAACAGGGTCATATGTCCCGGTTGGAGCCACCAACCGGGACTAAAGACCCCTGCGCGCGCCAACCCTTGGCCTGCTGAAAAAAAGTGGAGTATACGTCCCGGTTGGTGGCTCCAATCGGGACGTATGACCCTTTAGTCCCGGTTGGAGCCACCAACCGGGACGTATTCTCCCTTCCATTTATACACGACGCGCCCGTTCCTCTTCTTCCCTTCTCCATTCTTTGCGCCCGCACACAACACAGGGAGACGCCGCCGCCACGCCGTCGCCTCTGTCCTTGAACGCTCGTCGTTGCCTCCGTCCTTCAGCGCTCGCCGTCGTCGTCGTCCCCGGCCAGTAGCGTGTCCGCCGCCACCTCCAACCGCCGCCGTGCGTCGTCGTCCCCGGCCAGCAGCGCCACCGCCGCCGCACGTCGTCGCCACCAGAAGGTGCGTCCCCCTCTCCAGCTTGCCTCCGTCCCCCTCCTCCCTCTCCCCCTGCCGCCGCCGGCAGGCACCGACGGGATTTCTCGCGTGTGGCATGGTTCGGCGCGGGTGCGGCGGCAGTGGGATTTCTCGCGTACAGTGGAGGCCTCGCAGCGGGGGCAGTTCTGTCCATGGTGGCGGGGCAAGGTGCTGCAGGCCGGACTCGGCCGGCGGGTGGCGTGGCGTGGCGGCGGAGGGTGCTGGCGTGGCGGCAGGTGTTGAAGGAGGGTGCGAAGGGTGCTGGTTGGCGTGGCGTGGCGTGGCGGCAGGTGCTGGCGTGGCGTGGACCAGGCCCACCCGTCGATGGCGATGTGTAACCCCTACAGTGAAAAACACCCCTCTGTCCCACTTTGCTCACGTGGCTGCCTATGTGGCACAGGGCCCATCTGTCAGTTGCCGTGGGTATAGTTTGCCTGGGTGTAAAAATAATTCCAGACTTATTTATTTTCAGAAATTGTTTTGAATATTGAAAATTCAATAAATTTTAATCTGTAAGTCAGAAAAATACAAATAATATATCAAAATGTTCAGAAAAATAAAACCTAGCTATCTAAGCTATCATCATGCATTGTTCAACAACTTTCAAGACAAGTTTAATTAGAAGAACATAGTAACCCTCACAGGTGATTCCGGAGTTTCGCCGAGTTAGGGTTTTCACCCCTCGGAACCCTGATTAATTTGTCGAGCATGCTTTAGGGTTTCAATTCAATGCAAATTAACTTGTCATATCATCATCCCTGCTTGAGCATTGCATCGATGCCATGTGTTGATTGTTTCCCCTTTATTTTCCGGTGTTTGGTTCTTCCTGGTAGAATACGAGATCGAGATCAAGATCAAAGGCCGACGAACAATACTTGACCAATTATAACAAGTCAAGTACAAGGCTCCCGAAGATCTGTTTATCTCCTATCAATAGGCAAAGGCAAGCATAGCCCCACCATGATATAATCCTATGAATTTGAAAGCATTCAATTCCTGCCATGATGCATACGATTCTACTATGGTTTCTCTTCATTTTTATTATTGTGTATGTATATATTAGGGTTTCTCCGAATTAGGGTTTATATCTCTCAACACCCTACCTAACATTCTCCATTAGCCGCTTTGACTTATCCGTTTTTCCACCTATGCAGAAAATATGGACCCACACGATAGAGACGAAGAAAAGGAAGAGTTGATCCAAGGTGTGATCCGCGGGGAAGAAAATTTAGATGTATCGGCGTTTCTGAACAACTCCGGTGAGGGTGATCCTCTTTTTGCCGGAATAGACGACTTGTTTGAGGTTGAAGGTGATGCCTTCCGCGAGGGACAAGGCGATGCCTTGTGTAATCGAGAAGACGACCGCTCTGGCGAGGTTCATGTAATATAATTAATTCATTAATTAATCATCTGCTATCTATATAGAAATAGTAACGATGATCTTTGTTCTTTTAGACCTCCGGATCGAACAAAACTACTGAAAAGAGCGGACGAGGCCCAACCAAAAAGTTGGAAGACCATGAGAGGTTCAGGATCGAAGATATCGCTGAAGACGGCAAACCAACGGCTCCCGAAGTTGTCGCAATCAAATTTGTGGCACAATGCGGAGTCCTCGTTAGGGACTTAATCCCGATCACCATTCAAAATTGTAATAGGCCTGCTGATACGGAAGAAGAGGGAATATGTTTGTTTCTCCCTAACAAGGCCAAAGATTTACTTTGGAAGAGGCTCATGCTTAATTTCAAACTACCGAAGATAGAGCTGGATCCAAATGCGGAGGATCCAGTTGAGTACGCCTTAGAACATGGGAGAGCCATGGAGGCTAAGGTCAGGGAGTGGGCTTTGAAGAATATGGCCTAGTGTTTCACCAACTGGAAGAAAAGATTGCACCTTGACTATGTAGTGAAAGAGAAGACTCCGGATTTCAAGAATATTCAGTTTGAGAAGATAAAACCATTCTGGGCTGAGTTTGTGAAATACAAGACATCAGAAAAAGCTAAGAAAATGTCTGCAACGAATAAGCTGAATGCTGCTAACAAGAAGTATCACCATACTATGGGGCAAGGTGGCTACAGGGCTGGCATTCCTAAGTGGGAGAAACTTGAGAATGAACTGCGTGCTAAAAATATCACTCCAGACACAGACGATTGGGTAGAACGTGCAAGGAATTGGTTTTACGGGCATGGGGGAACGTTGGACTCAGAAGGGAAGTGTATATATAACATACAACATAAAGAAGACCCCTTGCCAATCGAGAATATGAGAAAAGCAGTAAAGGCTGTTAAAGATGGGGACTTCATTCCTGATAGAGAGAATGATGAGCTCACACTCGCCCTTAGAAATAGGGAACATGATGGACGAACACGAGGCACAAGCGGCTCCAAACCATGGGGGACTGGGTTTCCCGAAGAGAGGAAGAAATATCCTGATAGAAGCCGTCAGAGGAGAAAGGACAAGGCGGAAGTTGAAGCAGATATTCAGAAAGAGCGAATGCGTATAATTGAAGAACGAATAAAGCAACAACAAGATGAAATTAATGCACTTAAAGAGCAAAGTACTACCGGCCCATCTCAGCAGCACACTACATTTGATGCTACCGGCCTATCGAATAATCAAAAAAGCCATGTGGCTTCCACCGAGGTCCCGGGTGATGACAATGGCGATGACGATGGTGCACCGACGATGGCTCCTGTTGGCTACCCAGTGGATGATATCACACAGATGACACACTGCGAGCTACATGTCAAAGTTGTGAACATATCAATAAAGGTGGCGGTCGGCTATGCCTTACCAATTGGACCCACACCAACTTACCACTGTCGTCCCGTTCCACAGGGCTACGCTGTTGTCGGGGTGGATGAAATCATGCCCACCTTTGAAGTTTTGAAGCTTGACTACCCTGCAGGTTAAGGGGATGTGACTGAACTGGGAGACGCAACAAACGTCACCATTCTATGGCCAAAGGAATGTATCGTGCTTCGAAATCACACGCCAAGGCCATCTTCGCCGCCGCCTCACCCGTCTCCAGCGAGGTAAATGCGCCCATGCAGCCGTCTTCGTCGCCTCACCCGGCTCCGTCGCCTCACCAATCTCCGGCGTAGCCATCGCCGCGGGAGCCATCGCCGGCACCTCAGGATAAAAAACGTAAGCGTACCGCTACTCTGCGTCGTGGTAAGCGATCGCCGAAACGTAAACAAGAGCCTCTTCCAAAAGTACCAAAGGTTCCTCCCAAGAGAGCTTATGACTGTATTGAAGAGGAGACTGCGGCGATCATTGATGCGGAAACGATAGCGTTTTTCGCTAAGTTGAGGCGGCCGAAAGAGCCAGAGTTCCCCAGCACCAAAGAAGAAAAAGGCAGAGTGTTGAAAATTCTAAAGACTCTTCATCAACCCGAGCCAAAGCTGTCATCAGACTATGAGCGTTCTATTCTCAAGTCACATGTGGCACAACAAGCCTCGAAGATCAGTACTGATGCAAGCGAGAAATCTATTGCCCAGCTCGGAGAACAAGCAAAACAGTCTTGCGCCCCTCTCAAGGTGATTTCCCATACCAATGTGGGGTCGAGCAAATATTGGGCCGAAGAGCAGTATGATCTAGAGGTAGTTGCACAATACGGAGAAGTTGTCGCTGCTCAAGGTATGAGTATTGCCCAGTACTTATCCCAGTTAGAGTACTTTCCCGTGAGTGAAGTAGCATACAAATACCAGTACGGAAAACCTCTCGTCAAACCTGAGGTAAATAATCTTCCAACAAAAATGCGAAGATTGCATAACTGGTACATGCATGCCACAAAGGCCGTGGCTAATTGGATAGTGCTGAAGGTTACAAAAAAGCATTATGGGAAAGATATAGATGACATGATATCCATTGAATTTGATGAACTATTTCAATTATTCAATCAAGACGCCTTGGACAAATTGATCATCAGTGCTTATTGTCTATAAGTACTAATTCTGTAATTAATTTAGTCTCCAGCTATCTCACCTTGTTTATTGCATGTATATAATCATACTGTAATATGCAGAATGAAGATTCTCGAATGCAGCAGAGGACAAATCTATGACATTGGCTTCATTGACCCATATTGGGTTCATCAAGCTAATCTCAAAACAAGCCCCCAGGATACGGAGGATAATATAGTACACGCGTTAAGGTTTCAAGAAACCAGAAGGGAAATACTTTTTCCTTACAACTTCGAGTGAGTGTTAT
Source organism: Avena insularis (assembly GCA_023614405.1). NCBI lineage: Eukaryota > Viridiplantae > Streptophyta > Magnoliopsida > Poales > Poaceae > Avena > Avena insularis. The sequence continues at coordinate 98,127,265 of CM042695.1, forward strand.
TGTATTGTATACACTTTCTATTTCGCTTACTCGATGTTAAGTATATAATTGATTAGTTATGCATTCGCAGCTTCCACTATATTCTGTTAATCATTCAACTTGACAAAGGGCGTGTACTAGTCATGGACTCGAAACATAAACCCCTTGAGCAGTGGAAGGACATGCAGATGCTTCTCCAGCGGTAATTCTAATCATTACGACACTATATCGGTAACGTTCGTGAATTTTATGATATCAAGTAATTAATAACTTATTTTATTCGTTTTCTTCGTCGGGCAGCGCTTGGAAACGGTTCACCAACAAGGCTAGGGGTGTTTGAAAAGCGGAGCTTACATTTGAAGCACTAGATGTAAGCACCACTAGCTATATCCGCGCATCTCTTTGATTTTAGTTTTGATACAGTTATTATCATGCTTGATTATTATTTTAATTGAACTATGTTCTCGTAAAGTGCCTGACGCAGGGACCAGGTAACAATCTATGTGGATACTATGTTTGCGAGTTCATCCGGCAGACGTGCGATGAGAAGGGCAGAAATTTAGAGCAACTCCACGTACGTAAACAATTTCTATAGTTTTTAAATACAATCAAATTGTGTTTAGTTTCATTCATATAGGCTGACTCCTTTTTTAAATCAGATCGAATGTCTACGGGATGGTCATCTGCAAAAGGATCGCGTACGAGCAATTCAGGAGGAATTGGCGGGATTCTTGGATGCAGAAGTCCTAAACCTAAAAGGAAAATACTATTCGGCTGTGTATAAACAATAGGGATTGTAAAAAGAGCAACTTTTGTATATAGTGCATGAACGCGATCCGTGTATCGAATGTAATATTGTCATGATGATCTTGTGTAATATAATGGTTCCTTCATTGATGAGTGCAAAACACTAAATAAATAATAAAACAACATAAATGAATTCTCTGCCGCGGCACAAAAAGTGGCAATGCTGTCGCGGCAACAAAAGTTGCCAAAATAAATTCTCTGCACGGTAGAGAAATGTGTCAAATCTCTGCCGCGGCAGAAGGTTATTTGTCCCGGTTCGTGTTACGAACCGGGACGGTTGCTCCACCCCCCTCGCCCTCTGTCACGAACACGTATACCCCCTTTTGTCCCGGTTGGTGGGGCAACCGGGACTAAAGGTTGGGGCTTTAGTCCCGATTGCCTCGTCCCGGTTGGGTAACCAGGACTAATGCCCCTTACCAACCGGGACCAATGAGGCTGTTCCCATTAGTGAACGTCATTGCACAGGATACACAATTACATGGCCTGCACAGTATAGCTCTGATTCTAGGAGAATGACTTACATGTAAGATAAAAGATTTCAAGGCAGGAGCTGCATCAAGATGTGTGGAGTTCCAAGATCAATTATGCTTTTTCCAATATGCAAGTTTAATATCAATGTTTGCTAGTCTGTTGTCCCCTATAGTTAATCTGATTAAAATGTAAAACCAAAATGTACCTCATTATAAGAAATCAGGGTAAGTCTCCCAACATTTGGCGCAAACTATGGGGGCTTGGCCCACTCACGAACCCGGCCAAACGGAGTTGTCGGCCTAGGCCCACTCAAGAACCCGGCTAACGTTCATTGGACGTTGGCACATACGCCGACGGCTAATCGTCGGCATAGTGTTATATTTTTTTGAAAATTTTAATTTTTTTGAATTGATTGACAAATTAAACGCATTGTGGCCTCTTTATTCCTAAGCACACTTAATTTATTTTATTTTATCTCTAAGCATGCTTAATTTCAAATCAAATCGCTTAATCATAGTCACACTTACCGGTTAGTCACCCATCCTTAAACTACTCCAGGTTCCTTTCCAATGATCTTCCGAGAAACAAGCTATACTTTGTTAATAATACCAATCATATTAACCCTTGGGCCATGATGTTCCACACCTTTATCTTTTGAATTTCAAACAATTAATTAAGTAAACAAAAATGATTAAGTGATAATAATCTTGAATTCAAATAATAATAAAATATTTTTTTTTGCCTTTTTCCATTTAAAAATGAATAATTCATATCTACAAATTTCTAAATCGGAATTCGACAAATAATATGGTTAAAGCGATCAAAAAAATGAGAGGAATCCAAACATGGCATCCCTATTATCTTTTAGTAATGCATCATGTATTTTTAATAGTGTACTGTAAGGTTTTCTAAATAAAATTCATTTAATAGTGTGCAAATCTTCAAAAAAATCCTTTTGAATTTGAGGATTCTAAAAAATGGTAAACGACCATAGGTTGTTGAAATCGGATGTAAGTTTTCGCAGGCATGAATTTGGATCTTTTTTAATTTCTTATGTCCGTTTTAAACTATGGTCAAAACGGTGGGCATGAAGATTCTTAGTTCGGGGTTGAGCCTCGCTAAACTTGCAGTGGATCTCTGATGAAATATCATATTGTGAACCTAAAAATATTTTTTTCAAAATATCATGAGCACTAGATCATGTACGTGTAGTTCAAATCTGACCCACTTTCTACCGATTCGGTAGGAATTTGTCTTTTTATGAGGGGTCAATAGAAAGGTTTAAGATATCTCGATTTGGACATTATCCATATAAGGTATCTAGTACTCTTTTAAAAATAGGGTGGTGCCATTTTGAAACTTTCATTTGGTGGTTGCTTCACAATACACCGTGTTTTGTATTCAGAAAATAAAAAATGGATTTTTGGTGCGACGAAAATAAAAACTTTCTCTTGCAACATTATTCATCATCCCAAGATGCACATGTGTGCATAATATGGACATATTATCACAAACTATGTCGTGATTCTAGCCATAACATTGGTCGTCTGATCTCAAAGTCATGGAACCTCAAAAATGATAGCTCATTTCTGAGAAGATTTTTTGAGATATTTGCAATATTTCAAGTTTGATATTTTTCCTTGCAACTATGTGTATGACACCACCTGAAGGTTTTACATTGTTTAGATCATTTTTAAATTTCTAACACCCATTTAAAACTATGGTCAAAACGACGGTCATAAAGATTTTTAGCTCGGGCCGAGCCTCACTAAACTTGCAATTGGATCTTTGATAAAATAGCATATTGTAAACCTAAAAATGATTTAAAAAAAAACATGAGTATTATATCATTTACCTCGAAACGAACTTAGATGCTCTTAGTAATACTAATTAGAATACTACTGAGTAATTGGAGTCGTTAGTACTCCTAATTTTAGAAATTGGTAGGCTTTACTTTTGCTTTGACAAGTCAGCATTTGTTTTTGCCAGACAGATAGGGACACTCCCATTGAACATACAGATCATCACGTTACAAATCTAGTAGTACTGTCTTTGTCCATGTATAAGTGTGCTTGTAACATTTGTCTGAATTCAAACTTCTAAAATTTGAACAATCTTATAGAAAAGAGTAGCAACTATATGACACAAATTGGTATATTATAAAACTACATTTCAATGCGCTTTCGCTATGAAGTTTATATTTTTTTTATTTAATAAAAGTCTCGAGTACACTTATTCGTGGACATAAAAAAGCAGTAGAAAACATGGGGACATAAGTCTCCTAAACTCACAAAAGTGAAATCCTACTCTTCGTACAGCTAATTAGAGAAATACACTTTCTTTTTGCAAAGCGGAATTAGCTAGATGCCTAGATGTACTCCCTCCTGTCCTCCAAAATGTGCTGCATATAATTTTTTTTCTTAGAGTCAAACTTTTTGAAGTTTGATCGAACATTTAGGGGAAAAAAATGAACTTGCATAATATCAAACTCCCTCCGGAACGCCCTGCACTACGAGTCTACGACCTGGATACTGAGGAGAAAGACGTTCTTCCCTCAAGAACAAGTAGGCTCGTCACTGCAATTTGCAAATAACAAAGAATTTTATCAAATCAATTTCTCAACTCAACTAGTAGTAGAAGCAGACCGGGTATAGTAAGCAGTAGTATATAGTTTATAACTTCCCTAGGTAGTGAAGCATTTACGTCAAAAAAAAATGGCCAAACTCACTTCATGATAAAGCGTCTAGCTTCTGACACCCTTTTTTTTCGAGAATGAGCTCCTGACGCTTTTTATTACTCCCTCCGACCCCAAATCAAAGTCAAGTAATATGGGTCAGAGGGAGTACTATTATTATCGGAAAGCTAGGTGCTGAAATAGAAGATGCTGGAATTTATCAATTATTTGTGAGCCACAACTTTTGTTACAACAGTTTTACTAGTCAGCGACCAGAAAATTCGGCGTAACTTTGTTATTCACGGACAGCACGGCGGCACGGGCATGGTGTATGTTCAGAATAAACTACAGTTCCCTTGGATGGAAGAAAGTAATACAGTAATAAAACCTAGAAAACAATGCAAACAAAGGCAGCAAAATGAATACATGACACAATTTCCCCCCTATCCATTTATAACAATACAAATATTGAGCAGACTGGGCCCCGCACTGATAACAAGAGAGAATTGTTCCAGTTGGAAGCTCCATAGCCACACACACCTTATGCAGCTAGCCTTAATTTCTGTGTCTTCGTCTTCAGCCGGTCCATGAACTGGGAATTAGCCTTAAGCCTCGCTTTAACATAGGCATTTCTAGCATCATCGGCCAACACGTCGGCTTTCATGGCATCTTCCACGAGAGCATACAGTGTCCTCAAGCAATCCTTTCTGTTCTCTTCCCGATGATCAAACCTGCAGAAACAATTTAATTGTTATCTACAAAGTAGTAGCACCAAGTGATGTTTGTAACAACACCATCCTGAAGTCTGCAAGTATAATAAGCCAAAAACCTTGACCTTAACAGGGTTGCTCAGCATAACACATTTAACCGAAAAAATACTACAGTAGGATTCTTCAATATTTTTTCTACTCCCTCTGGTCCATATTAATGGCCTAGATACATTCTTATCTAGACAAAGTTGAGGCCATTAATATGGACCAGAGGGAGTAGTAAAAGATCAACCTATGTCCGTCAAACCAGAGATTTTAAGCATACCTAACAAGCACCTTGAAAATGAGCAGAAACCTATCAGCAAACCTCACTGCCAAGTGCAGAGGTAAAAGCAAGATAGAGATCACACTTAATTGTCTTACACATTGAGAATTTTTAACATGGCAACCAGAAAATATAGGATTTTAGCACAGATATAATTTTTGCTTAACAAACTAAAAGGAATATGTACTTGTTTAATCATGTTTTTTCCTTTGTCTGATAATCGCAGTTGCAACCTTCATCTAACAAATGTTTTATTTCACCTGGATACATAATCTGTCTAGAATTTCAAGCATCGGCTATAGACACAGTATTTATATCAAGGCACGGGAATTAATCCATCTACAGAAAGTACAGTTCCGCAAAGAGGAAGAAGGAATCCCCAGCAATAGTGCTACATGCCACGAAATTGAACGATACTAGTATGAACAATGGAAATGGGAACATTTGGCATACCTTTCACTGGTTATTGTAAGCTCATCTTTTCCTGAATTATACCTCTTTCCAACAACCTCACGTAATCGACGGAAAGCGTGCCTTGATAGTCCCAGTTCCTTGACGGTTACACTGAGTTTAACTTTCCTATTTTTGGGATGCCATGCATCACCACCAGGAGCAAAGACAATAGTTGACTCCCACCTAAGAACAGGTCCTGCACCAGGTGGGTCATTCAACTCAACACTCTTATTATCTGTTTCGGAAAGTTCGTCAGCAGTTGGTGGCTCTGCTTCCATTAGTTCCGTGCACTCTGAGACCATCTTATCCTCAAATTCTTTAAATAGCTCATAAGCCTGCTCAGGTTCAAGCTCCCCCCTCTCGCACATGTCCCCCAATTCATTAAATTTAGCCTCTACCTTTTGCTTTATCTCATCTTGATGTAATACAGGATATAGAAAAGGAGTCAAAAACACATCAACCATAGAAAACAAAATTACAGAGAATATCAAAAGGGCTCAGACAGTCTATACAGAATTGCAGATATAACAGTATGCTAAGGTATGCACAAAAAATAAAAAAATAAACAGGATTTTGACGATTTTCATATCTAGGTACTAACCTGCAGAAGTAAATAACTATGGTGTTTGCAACTACACACCCGATTGAAAGCAAACCAGATAGCATGTAAAAAGGGCCACATATCAGGTAAAGATGTACATTCGGTTGATAGGATATGGTGATTGCCAGTATGCTAATCTGAATGAAATACCAACTCTATCTCTATAAAGTAAGTCCCAACATATCAACACTTCATTCATAAACTAACGTGTAAGTGTTTTCTTCAGTACAAAATTTATGAAAAAGGTTCATTTTAAAGAAGAATTTCTACTAGTGGATAGGCATACATATGTGCTATTGGTTATTATTTTTATTACTTAGCATAGTTAGTATCCTATCTACAAATGCACAGAACACCCTCAACCCCTGTTCAGTTGTGTGTGCCCAGAGACGCATAAAAAACTAACAATTCTCCCAATATGGTGGTAAAATGTTCAGGAAACTCGCAAGGCTTTCATATCTCTAGTTGTACACAGTAAACAACCATAGAAATACTAAATATCAAACAGAGACCAGACAGGTACTAGCAGACTGAATACAGAGGTGAAAAGGACATGGTACTAGCTGAATTTTGTTCATGGTGTTGCTTGCTTGGGTAAGGGGTAGGTATGCTGGCCAAACAGGAGGCTCTCATTAGGCAAGACAACCTGCCTAAGAGATGGAAACCAAATAATTAACTCAGAAGAAGCAAGCTAATTATGGAAATCTATCCCTAATAGATGGAGTAAAATTATCTTGTATTGCTACTGGAGATAGAGAGATGCTGCTTCACTACTGGAGGAGTCTTGTGCCAACAGAGTGCCTCAAACAGATGAAACATAATATCATAATGCTATAGACTTCTAGATCTGAATTAAGAATCAGTGCAGAAGTCTTCTCCTCTTGGAGGCTTCAGAAATACGAGCGACAGCCAGAAGTGGTGCTAGCATGACTGGCATGTATAATAAGTCATTCACGTACATGACAAGGGCCTGAATATGCTAACCAGGACTGATCAACATAAGTCAAAATGATCGAGAAAGGTGTGCACTGCGCTTATACTTCAACACTCCTGCTCACATGTGGCTCCCTCTGGGCCAAAAATTGGACCAAAAGTGGGCTGCATTTTTTTGCTTTTAAACTGCGCCAGCTAGGTCAGAAACTCCAGACTTATTGGCTCAGATACCATGTAGAGTTGCATTAACCAAAAGTCTAAACTAATAGAGGAAGGTGTGCAATGTACATATACTTCAACAGACCTAAGGTAGAAATATGACAGGCATGTCTAGCAAGTTGACCATCACATATGTTTGAAGAGGTCCCAGAGCATGACTACTTCCCTTGAAGATACGTAACTTAAATTACTTATGCTATGAAGCTCCAAGTAATAACTGTCATTTTTTCAGGTGCTATGTATGTGCACTGTCAATTCTGAAAACTTCTAGAAACTTACGAAACCAAATGAGTTAACGTGATCATGCTTCCTTTCATCTTTATCGAGTGATGAAACCATTTGGACAAATTTTGTGAACTGAAATGAAAAGAACTGAAACCTCTGCAATTTTTTATTATAGAACATACATGGATTCTCATTAAACAATAATCACTTCATTGAGTTTTCTTGTAATTTGAAATCAACTGGCAAGCCTGAAGTACTCTACCAAACAATCTAGCAATCGTGGATTAAATATGACGAATAAATCTTATTTATCATTATTTTGTTTAATATATAAACTACTTAATCCATCCTCCCAAGTTCGCCAAAGGCAACTACATTCTACCAAAGCAAATTAAAGATTGTACTTGCGCAAAATCTACTTCCTTTGCAGCAATTAGAAGAAGCAAATTAAAGATTGTACTTGCGAAAGATCTACTTCCTTGGCAGCAGTTAGAGGAAGCAGGAAACATAGATTCCACTGACCAGGTAGTAGCTTATCCCAGTGTAGCATGTCCTCGAGTATATCCTCACACACCTTCATGGTATTCAGTTCGCCGTCTGCTAGTTCGTTGACAACATAATCCCACTTGGTGTCATCCATGACAACCTCCTGGCTCTTGCACTCCTCAAAAACATCCTCCTTGATCTTACTGAGGTCGTCCTTCACGGCGCGGTGCTGTATAGATTTGTTGATCATGTCCCACTTGGTGTCATCCATGTTAAAGCACTGATTCTTCCTCATTTTTTTCTCAACATGCTGCCTCGCGTTGTACAGGTCGGTAAGCTCCTCGTCCGTTGTGTGCGCGTCGTCAAAGTCAGAGTCAAAGTCCTTATCACCGACATCAGGAAGCGGGTGGTCGCGCAGCTCCTCGATAAGTTCATCGTCGGTCTCACTGTGTGCATCTGCAAGCCCCCGCTGGAGAACAGCCTCGGCGACAGACGATAGGTCCAACTCCTCCTCCACCTTGTAGTAAGCCTCCAGCCTCCGCTTCAAGTCTGCAGGCAGAGGCACAAGTAAGAAGATATTCAGAAGATCATTACAATATTGGTACACGACGTGTCATGGCACTGGAAGAGCAGGCATCTTTCAAGCTTGGATGCAAAGTGGTGTTATGGGCGTGGCATCTGGTCGAACAGATGGCAGCCTAGCTACGGTGAACGCAATTCTGCTCGGGAGTGAGGAAATGCAGACGGCAACAGCATTATTACTACGGGTAGTGGTGCATTTGATCGAGCAGGAGGCGTGGGCTCGGATCTCTCCGACAAGACGATGGTGTGTTAGTGGCGACAGGTAAAAAATGTTGAAGACAATACCTTGGTTCGGAACGTCGGCGAAGGAAGGAGGAGGGGGAGGCGGTTGCTCGGCAGCCGGAGGAGGGGGAGGCGGTTGCTCGGCGGCCGGTGGCGAGGCGTCGTCGGAGAGTAGGCGACTGGAGTGAAGGAAAGGGAGGTTGATCTTGGTTGTGGGGATGCGAGACAGAGGTTGAGATGGGCGGAGGCTGTGGGAGTGGCGGTGGAGGTGGGTGAGGAAGCGCCTCATCGCGGCGGCGGCCGGGAGGGAGGAAGGAGGGCCGTCGGAGAGAGAGAGAGAGGGAAATGGGGCGTTATGGGTCGCCCTGTGTTTTCCACGTCCGAGACGTTGTTTTCTGAGACGGGCCTTTTGCGTATTCGTTTGTGGGCTGATTGTGATGTTCCGGGCCCTTTTCTTTTCTTTTTTTCTTTTAATTGGGCTGTGTGGAGGAGGGAGGAAGGAGAGGGAGCATGGCTGTGCCTATTGTCCGGTGGACCGGCGACCTACCGTAATGGCGCGCCGCCGACGGACGGCGGAGGTCTCTCCCTTGGCCTGGAGCGTGCGCCTGAGGCCACTCGAGGAGGAGGGAGGGCATTCGTCACCACGGGAGGGCCAAAGGGAGTTGAGCACGGATTTGTGACCATCGACGAGCACCAGTTCTTCAATCAATCAAGAGGTATAAACGACCAGATCCATTCATCCACACGCACTGTTGATGGCAAGTAGTAGCAGTAGGGCTTGTCTTGTTGGGGCCGCACTGATGGAATGCTCCAAGCTACTCTCCCTCTAGCTTACAATTGTTCCTACTTTACTCTGTTCTCAGTCGCCACGCCCATTTGATTTTACTTTTTAAGTTCAGATTCTTGCATCTTAGTTGGGGAAGTCCTAATTGGGTCATACAAATTGTTGCTTACACACTCTTCTTTCAGTACGTAGGTAAGAGGTAGCTATGGTTAATGTAAATAGTGATTCATTTTATAAAACAAATAGAGGGGAGTGTGAGTCTATCAAGCTGTAGGCATTTTACCTACACTTTGATCGTTAGGTTTCTCAGCTGATTGCTTGTCCACTCAATCTGATTATCTCATTTTCTCCTAATGCTACAAACTCCAACTTTTCGTACATGTATTGTTTTCCTCAGGTTTCTCAGCTGGCAGGGCGTCGTAGCCATATATACTTTCCTTCACTATAGTGACTTTATATGTTGAACCGTTTGGTGTGAAAAAAAGGCATTGCTATTCATTCCTTTTGTGTTGCAGATGGGAATTTTGTAGTATTGAGTTGTCGAGTGCCTGATGGAGGCGATCTCTGGAACCACTTCATATCCAAGTTAACGCCACAAACCTGTCTTATACATACCCTCTTTTATGTTTCTATTACCCACTTGTCCACTGTTATAGGCTGCCCCCTGCCCCCGGGTGATCCATTTTTTTTTTGTCATTTTTATTCCAACCCATTGGCTGAAAGCGCGCAGGCAGTTGTAGCTGGACAAGCAGTACATGCGGAACAAGCAGGATGCTTGGCCAATTTTGGTGGTCTTCAGACATGCAGTGATGAGCTGCGATGTCCATGATTCGAACCATTTCATTGACGCCGTTGTTGAATATCTGTTTTGTACCTGTAATGTATTGTCACGTACTCCCTCCGTTCTAAAATATAAAATGTTTTAGCTTTATGAAGGGTATGTATCTAGACCCTTTTTAGTCTCTAGGTTCACTCTAAATCTAAATGAATCTAGACACTAGAAACAATCTAGATACACTCCCTTTACAAAACTAAAACATCTTATATTTTAAAACGGAGGGAGTATGTGTAACGTTCGGCTAGTCCTAGTCTATCGCCATCCCCTAGTTTCCAGGATCTCAACTGCTGCACGATCAACACTCCTGTAATTCCCTATGTAAACAGTCTGCTGAGATCAATACGATTAATCATCTTTCCCAAACTAACTTGGTATCAGAGCAACCCTCTCTCTCTCTCTCTCTCTCTCTCTCTCTCTCTCTCTCTCTCCCATGGCCGACGATTCTTCCTCCTCTGGTCTGGCCACTGCTCCGACCTTCCCCACCACCCTCGACACCGATCCCCTTACTCCCCTCCAGCAGCGTGCTCCTCCTAGGCCGCGTGCACCTCCCAGCCCCATCACCCATCGCGACACCGCCGCCATGTACGACAACGAGCACATCTCCACCTCGGCCACACCAACACTTCCCGTGATGCCCACCTCCGACGTCGTCGTTCCCAGTCTCGTCTTCCCCTCCCAACTCGCCACCCCTCTCTCCTCCCCCATCCTCGGCATCAACATCGAGAACCACTTCAAAAACAAAGTCACCTCGGCGGGTGCCAATTTCTCAAAGTGGCGTGAAGTCGTCACTCTCCTTCTCTCCATGTATGGGGCCATGGATCACATCACAGAGGGCGCTGCCCCTCGCGCCCCTGACGCCGCCTGGATGGCGGTCGACTTCCACATATCTCTGTGGTTCGTGGTGACGCTCGCGGACGACCTCTACCGCCTCGTCAAGGGCGCCGACGGCCGGGCATGCACGACGTGGACACGTCTCGCCCACTTCTTCCTCGACAACTAAGATCAGCGCTACATGTATCTCAGCAAAGCCTTCCGTGTCGCCACGCGCGGCGACCTCTCCGTGTCCTCCTACGCCAGCAACCTTCAGTCGATCGCCGACGACCTCGCCGCCATAGGTCGCCCTGTCGACGACACGGACCTCACGGTGCAGTTCCTTGAAGGGCTCGGGGACGGCTTCGAGTTGCAGGCCGAGATCGTCAAGAGCCTCAAGCCCCTGCCCTCCTTTGCTGACGCCTTCTCCCGCATCCAGCTCGCCGAGCTCTCGGTAAAATCTCGCAAGAGCAGCGCCGGGTCGCAGGTCATGGCGGTGCAACACGACCGCGGCCAACCCAGTGGAGGCGGCGGGAGTGCGCCACGCGCGCCGACGGGCGGCGCACCACGACCCGCTGGGTAATCAGCCCAATTATAGGGGGAAGAACCCAATCCCGAGAATGCGTTCACGGCGCCACGGGCGCGAATCGGCTGGCGCGGCGTCGTGGGAGGCGTCGGCGGCGATCCCCCTCCTCGTGTCTCCACCGAGTCCTTTGGTCGTGGTGGCCTGGGCACCTCGCAGACCCCTTGGATGGGGTATTTCGCCCTCGTCGGCGCCCTGTTCCCGCCGCCACGGGCCCCATGGGTGCCCCCAAACGCGGCCGGCATCATGGGGGCTCGGCCTGGTGCTGCCCACCAAGTCTACCCGGTGCACTACGCAGGCGCTCCTCAGACACCACCTCCTGGCTACCCCCTGCCGACACCTGCTGTCTACGCCACGCCCACGTACTCCTTCGATCATGGCGCAATGATCCACGCCGCCGCCAGCAACTCGCCGTACCCTCAGCCCGAATGGTTCATGGACTCCGGGGCATCAACACACGTCACTGGTAAGACGGGTAACTTGACCTCTTTTCACTCCCCATTAGGACATAATTCTCAGCATATTGTTGTGGCCGATGGATCCAAACTTCCTATACTTGCTATCGGGTCTGTTCAAATATCTTCACTACCTCTATCTCTCCAAAATGTCCTAGTCTCTCCTAATATTGTCAAAAACTTAATTTCTGTTCGCCAATTTACTCGTGACAATTTTGTTTCCATCGAGTTTGACCCCTTTGGTTTTTCCGTGAAGGATCTAGCTACCAAGAACACAATTCTTCGCTCCAATAGTGACGGTGATCTCTACCCGTTCTTCGGCTCCAAGACACCTCCACCATCCGTGTTCTCCACCACCATTGGCGACTTGTGGCACCAACGACTTGGACATCCTAGCAAGAATTCCCTCTCTCATTTACCTTTAGATTTTCTTCAGCCCTGTAATAATGATGTTCTCACCCGTAGTTCCCCCCTTTGCGAGGCGTGCCAACTAGGGCGCCAACCTCGTCTCGCTTTTCCCACCTCCACCTCTCGCACTACCGCTGTCTTCCAACTCATTCATTGTGATTTGTGGACATCACCCATCTCTAGTTTTTCGGGCTATAATTATTATTTGGTTATATTAGATGATTTCTCCCATTATTCTTGGTCCTTTCCTTTGAAAAATAAGTCAGATACTTGCGTTGTACTTCAGCGTTTCTTTCAATATATTCTTACACAGTTTCATGTGACCATTAAATGCCTGCAATGTGACAACGATGGTGAATTCTTGAACACTGCCTTGCGTTCATTCCTCTCTAGTCGCGGTGTATCGTTTCGATTGTCCTGCCCACACACATCCCCACAAAACGGCAAGGCTGAGCGCCTCATTCGTACAACCAACGATATTATCCGCACACTCCTCATACACGCAAAACTCCCACCCCCCTTTTGGGCCGAAGCACTCCACACCGCCACCCACTTATTGAATCTTCGTCCCTCAAGTGCAATCTCCTTTCACACGCCCCATTACCAATTGTACGGTATCCCTCCCTCCTACGACCATCTGCGTGTTTTTGGGTGCTTGTGCTATCCTAACTTATATGCCACTTCCGATCATAAATTAGCACCTCGCTCCACTAGGTGCGTATTTTTGGGTTATCCGCGCGAACATAAGGGATATCGCTGCCTCGATCTCACTTCCCGTCGTGTTATTATTTCCAGGCATGTGGTCTTTGATGAATCCACGTTTCCTTATTTTTCTGATGACCACGAACCTCCTCCCGCAGAACCATCCAGCGCACCATCACCTGGCAACACGTTCCGTCTCGGGTTCCGTGCTGCAGCACCTGGTCCGCCTCCAGGATTCGCGCCCTCCTCGTACCAGCCAGCTGCCTCCACCGGTCCGCGCCCTCCGTCCGCTCCGCGCCTGCCACCTCGCACGCCAGGCCCACCACCCACCGCGCCACACCCGATCGACCGGACTCCTCCCTCGCCCAGACCCACAACCTGGTCCCCCACCGCCCAGCCAGCGTCTGTCGCGAGCCCGCCCATCTCCTCTGTTCCGCTGTCACCTGAGCCACCTGTGTGCCCCACTCCTGCTACGCCTCAGCCCCTGCCACCAAAATCCATCCCAATACAGCCACCCACAAACCGCCACACCATGCAGACTAGAGGGAAATCTGGTTATTTCATGCACAAACAACATTTTTCACTCGCCGCCTCCACCACCGCTATTTCGCCCATTCCCTCCACCTATCGTTCCGCCTTAAAAGATCCCAATTGGCACAATGCTATGCTTGATGAATATAATGCTCTAATGCGGAATGACACTTGGTCTTTAGTTCCTTGTCCTGCAGGTGTCAATGTGGTGACCGGTAAATGGATCTTTCGGCACAAGTTCAATGCGGATGGGTCTCTCTCTCTCGGTACAAGGCGCGTTGGGTGGTTCGCGGATTCACTCAACAACACGGTGTGGACTATGGTGAGACCTTCATCCCCGTTGTGAAGCCTGCCACTATTCGGGTTGTCTTGAGCATTGCCACCACTCACTCATGGCCCATTCATCAAATGGATGTCAAAAATGCATTCCTGCACGACGACCTCCAAGAAACGGTATATTGTGAGCAACCCTCCGGCTTTGTTGACTCTTCTCTCCCCACTCATGTGTGTCACTTGCGCAAATCTCTATATGGGCTCAAACAAGCTCCTCGGACTTGGTTCCACCGCTTCCATACCTTCATTGTTTCTATTGGTTTTTGTGCCTCCAAGAGTGACTCTTCCTTGTTCATCCTCCAAACTGGTTCTTCCATTGCATACTTGCTCTTATATGTGGATGACATCATACTCACTGCCAACACCACCACTCTCCTGCAGTCCGTCATACACTCTCTCAGCTGCGAGTTTTCTATGAGTGATCTTGGTGATATCCATCATTTTCTTGGCATTAATGTGCACCGCACTAGTGATGGCCTTTTTCTCTCCCAGCAGCAATATGCCTTGGAAATTCTGGAGCGTGCCAAAATGGTTAATTGCAACCCCATTCCTACTCCCATCGACACAAGCTCCAAAATTTCAGCACATGATGGCGCTCGGTTTAGTGATCCTACACTCTATAGGAGCCTTGCCGGCGCTCTCCAATACCTCACACTCACTCGCCCCGATATATCCTATGCTGTACAACAAGTCTGTCTATTTATGCATGATCCGCGCGAGTCTCACATGCAGCTTGTTAAACGCATCTTGCGGTATGTTAAGGGGACATCTCATTATGGACTACGCCTCCATCGGTCTTCTTCACTTGATCTTGTTGCATATTCAGATGCTGACTGGGCTGGGTGTCCCGACACACGCAAATCCACCTCCGGGTTTTGTGTGTTTCTTGGTGACAACTTGGTCTCCTGGTCGTCCCGGCGGCAACACACAGTTTCCCGGTCCAGTGCGGAGGCTGAATACCGGGCTGTCGCCAACTGTATCGCCGAGTCTTGCTGGTTGAGGCAATTACTACAGGAACTCTATCACCCCCCTTCCCGAGCCACTGTTGTCTACTATGACAATGTCAGCGCCATGTACATGTCCTCTAACCCTGTTCAGCACCAGAGGACCAAGCATGTGGAAATTGATCTTCACTTTGTTCGGGATCGCGTTGCACTTGGCGAGGCTCGTGTGCTTCATGTCCCGACGACCTCTCAGTTCGCTGACATCTTCACCAAGGGCTTGCCGACTACTGTGTTTCAGGACTTTCGTTCGATCTAAGCGTCGTTCGCCGTTCGGGGTGTTGAATATCTGTTTTGTACCTGTAATGTATTGTCACGTATGTGTAACGTTCGGCTAGTCCCAGTCTATCGCCATCCCCTAGTTTCCAGGATCTCAACTGCTGCATGATCAGCACTCCTGTAATTCCCTATGTAAACAGTCTGCTGAGATAAATACGATTAATCATCTTTCCCAAACTAACTGCCGTTTCGATCATTTATGTTCTTAGAGAATTGTTTGTTGCAGTAGTGTTTCTTTTCAACTTATTAAATATATTCTATCTTCATAAGAATGTTGAAGGAAACCAACTGTTGCTCAGTTGATATAGGAGCGACAACGTCAACCTGCCCACTAGGGTTCGACTCCTGCGTGAAGCGGAATTTATTCGGCAGCACGGAGTGACCTCTGTTCAGTTAGTCTTCTTTGAAACAATGCTACTGGTTGCTAGTGCCTGGTTACTTGGATTTTTAAGTGTATAAGGGTTGTGTTCCTTCACTTACTAGAAAAGAATAATGAATCATATTGTACCCATAAGTTTTAATCCTCTAGCAGTAGCAGTACTTTAATGTATGTTATTTTCCCTTTTCATTTTGAAATGGTTATGTTTTTTTTATTCTTTCTATTGAATAAATCACTCGTATATAGTTTGTACAATGCGAGGTTGATTCGAGATATTACCATTATTTACTGAATACTCTTTTGTATGTAATATGAAGGTGGTTATGAGTAGGAAGTTGAAAAGGTGTCCAACTTTTAGCAACATGAAGACCCTGTCCCTTGGTGAATGGTGTATGACTGATGATTTTGATGTATTAATATTCTTGCTGCAACATTCCCCTAATATAGAGGGGCTTTTTCTCCAACTTAGATTGGTATGTGTAGTTCCATATTTGGTGTATGCTACTTGATTCTGATTTTATTTTCTTAGTTCTTTGTATGTTAGCACATGCTTAATAACAGGTTTGATGATGTGCAAAAGAACTTCAGCACCAGGAAGACATTGGAAACAAGTATCAAACCAATGGGAAGATCATTTACTTGCAAAGACCTTCAAATGGTGAAGATCAAACGCTCAAAGGATGACACAAGAGTCCATACATTGGCACATGTGTTCAGGGAAAATGGTGTACCCCTTGAAAAGATTTATGTCCATCCGAGTGGGAATGCTCGTGAGCCATACCTTCTCTTCACATACTATCTTGTATTTACCTGCAATATCAGTATTAGAGTACTGGTTTATATATATGGTTGATTGCTATGTACTGGGATGCATGATGCATATTGTCATGTTCCTGAAAAGCTAAATATGTTAAAAAGTTATATGATCTGCTTGATATTTGTCATTATTTTGGTAAATAAGATGTTCTTTCGTACATGGTCCTAATACTACGCTCATCCACTCCACTTCACGATTTTTCTACCAGATCTCCCTAGCCAGAAGTTTATGAGGGAGCTCACCAAGCAAGAACTGGACGAGTTTGGGGACGACTGGATGTAACGTCCAGTTTTTTTTTTTTGAAAAGGAGCATATATTAATATCAGTTGATATCAATTACACCCAGCTTTTGCAACAACGCATTGTCCTAGCGGCCACACGGATGCACACAACCCAAAAAAGAAAGAAGAATTACAAAAAAGAAAAGTCCCGATACAGTGACTCATTCATTGAAACATTAGTAATACCATCACCAAGATAGTACCAGAAGTCCAGCTTCTCCAAAAACGACGCCTCCAAGAAGGGGACAGTGCACAAACACCGTCATCGCCCGGTCAAAGATCTAGGTTTTCACCCTGAAGAAAGTCCACGCTCTCAAAACAATACCTTCAACAAGTCCATTGCCTTTTCGCAAAAAAAAAACAAGGTCATTGCCAGGCACAACCAATTAAGGCCAGACTCTGGGTTTTCACCCTGAGAGGTAGGACCATGAACCTCTCATGTGCGGTCGCCCCCACTTACATGCCACTGCTCCAATTCACAAGTCACCTAGCAAATTCCTCATCACCGCCCAGACTCGAACCACCATTGTCTGTCCTCAGATCTTGGTCTCATGACTTTCTCCGTCAGCACCATAAAACGAGAACATGCCCCATGATAATAACAGCCAACAAAGCTTCGAAGCACACCCTCTAAAACCAAACGGTCGGGGTAAAACATGGGTGTGTACGACCGAATTCAATCCTTCCACCAAACTCATGGCACGATATCACTTATGGAGTTCATCGGCGAGCCTTCCGGAACACGACACAGAAACCAGATCGATGAAGACTAACATCCGGCAGATCATCGTCTTGCTTGAGAGGGATCTAGGACCACCTCATTTATTGAAACCGAGCCAGCAGTCCCCACGGCACCCACCGGAAACCAGCATGATCCGTCACAAGACGGCAAGACCACCCGGCCGACCATTCTGACGGAGAAGGAGGCCACCACCACCATGCCGGGGAAAATGCCCCAAGCGCCCTAGTGTCACGGACAAGACCCGGGTTGCCTGGTGATGAAACATCCAGTTATTTAGCTTTGATTTTCTTTTCTAGCAATTAAATCCTGCTTGGGTGATGGAATCACCGATTAGCAAGGACCTGCATAGTGTGTGGCTATCAAATCGTTTGAATGTTCTTCCTAGAATCCTAGTGGGATGAGTTGAGACTAAGCTAAGGAGTACGTGTGGTTTGTAATATATTAATAGTCCTCGATTGAATGTTTCAAAGTGCTTCAGCTGAAATGCGTTGTTGTGTTTCAGAGTGTTGGAGCTCAGAGCCTCAGATGCGTTGTGTTGTATTCTAGTCTTATATGCATGGAACCATCACTAGTGGGAAAATCCTTATCCACAGGCCCCTTGTTCGTGGCGTACCAGATATCATGTGTCACTAACTACGTTATCTGTGGCGCACGCACGAACTATGCGCCACTAACCCCAACTTATCTGTGGCGCACGCATAAGGCGGGGCCCACCTCTGACGGCCGGCCACCATTATCCATGGCGCGCGGAAATGGGGGTGCGCCATGAACGTGGGTGGAGTCTGTGGCGTACCCTTTCGTGTGTGTGCCACGAACTACAGTGGGTCAGGCGCCCTGCATAATTTTTATGGACGTTTGTGGCGCACCCTATTTCGGTGCGCCACGAACCTGGGTAGTCTGTGGCACATGAAAACTAGGTGCGCCACGAACCTGTCGTCCCACCCTCCATAAAGGTGGCACCTTCTCCTACCTACCACCACAAGCAAGCCATTACTTCCCATAGATCTAGCTCGACCCCCTTCTACTCTGAAGGGGTTCGTAGCATGGAAAACAAAAAAATTTACCGCATGCAAACAAACAAGTCAAGATCTATCTACTAGATTATAGCAACGAGTCGATAGAGGAACTCACCCTCGAAGATTCCAAAGCGGTTAACGAGAGCAGATTCTCGTGGGTGATGTAGTCGTACTCTTGCCGATCTCAAGATCGTGTAGACGATCCTTCCGGCGCTGTGTTCCGGCAGCGCTTCCGCAGTTGGTCACACGTTCGGTACTCGATGAAGACCTTCCTCTCCCTTGTTCCAGCAGGCAGCGAAGGTTGTAGCACTCTCCTCGCGATTCCGGCAGCACGACGGCGTGGTACCGAAAGTAGAGGGGAGATCTCGTAGGGCTTCGCCTTAAGCCGGAGCGAGTATGGTGGAGTATGAGAGAGAGGCCTTGGTGATCTAGGGTTTAGAGGCACCAAGGGGGAAACTTGGCCGGCGGCTAGGGCTTGGGGAAGCCCCAACTCGGCGAGTTGGAGAAACCCTAGGAGGCGGCGGCGACTTGGAGGAGGCCGGCGGCTAGGGCTAGGGTTTTGGGGTGTGTTGGGTGTGAGGGAGAGGGGCAGCCCTGCCCCTCCTTATATAGGTGGGAGGGCGCGGCTTGGGAGGAGGGATTCCTCCCCCAAGTCGGCCTCCTTGGCCGGCGGGTGGAGGGAGGAGACTTCCTCCCCAAGTAGGTTTCCTACTCTCCCTCCACCAAGCAAACTTGCCGTTTGACTTTTTCAAATTAGTGTTTGACTTTCAAACTAGGATTTGATTTCTCCCTTTATTTTGCCCAGCCAAGTAACCTAGTACATGATGCAACCAATCCATATTGTTATGACACATTCATGTACCCTTCCCCTTCGGAGTGCCGGACCTTCTGGACCCTTCTAGAACATTCCTGGTGAAAACACCGGAATCATTCCCCAACTCTGAAACAGGACTTTCCTTATATGAATATTATTCTCCGGACCATTCTGGATCTCCTCGTGATATCCCGGATCCCATCTGAGACTCCGAACAACATTCGGTCTCTTACTCATCATTCCATAACTACTCAACAACATCGAATCATTAAGTGTGTCTCCCTACGGTTCGTGAATTATGCGGACATGACCGAGACACTTCTCCGATCAATAACCAATAGAGGAATCTGGAAATTCATATGGCTCCCACATATTTCTACGATTACTTTGCGATCGAATGAACCACTTACATATGGTACCAATTTCCCTTTGTCTCACGATAGTTTACTTATCCGAGGTTTTGATCGTCGGTATCTCTGCATACCTAGTTCAACCTCGTTACTGATAAGTACTCTTTTCTCGTTCCCGTGGTATGTGATCCCTTGTGAGCCTGTCACATGCTTGCAAGCCAATTGGATGACATTCCACCGAGAGGGCCCAGAGTATATCTATCCGTCATATGGATGGACAAATCCCACTCTTGATCCATGTGCCTCAACCCATACTTTCTGAACACTCAATGCCACCTTTATAGCCACCTAGCTACGGTGTGGTGTTTGATGTCATCAAAGCATCCTTTCGGTGATGGTGATTAGCATGATCTCATGGTCGAAGGAATTAGGTTACTATGTATCAGAAAGCCTATAGCAATTGAACTATTAAAATGACTTGATCTTTATGCTACGCTTATCTATAGGAGTATGCAGAGACTATGATCATAAACATTCTCCTAATGATATGACCTTGTTATTAACAACATCTCAAATGTTCATGATCAAGAAACTATGATTATCTATTAATCAACAAGCTAGTATTATAAAGAGGCTTTACCAGGGACTCTAATTTAGTTTACAAATCACACAAATATTAATGTTTCTGGTCAATACTGTTATAGCATGAATGTAAACATTTATCATAAACACAAAGATATAATAATAACTATGTTTATTATTGCCTCTAGGGCATATCTCCAACATCCTCCTCACCCCATTTTCTTCAATTCTACCTCCATTTTAGGTTGCCAAACACCTTTTGGTTGGATGGGTGTGGGGAGGGAGTTCCTCTCCACCATGTAGATTCACTAAAATCCCCACATATACATCATTTATTGGTCACATCTCCATCTGTAGGGTTCACAGCATAGAAAACAAAAAAAAATCCTACGATGTGAACTATGTACCAAGATCTATCTATTAGATACAAACAACGGGCGGATGTATATCCGTAGAGAACATACCCTTGAAGACCAACAAAACTTAACGAGTTCAACTCGTGGTTGATGTAGACGATCTCTTGCCGATCTCAAGATCGAGAGGAAGTCCTAGCATCGCAAATCAGCAGCGCATCCGTGCTCGCACACACGTTTGAGGCACCGAGCAACCTCCGCCTCCTCGCTCCAGCGATGCAGCGGAAGCACAACTCTTTCTTGCCGAATATCCACCGGGAACATGTATCTCGCTAGTCCGAGACCATGGGGGATAAATTCCAGAGGGGGAGAGAGATCCTTCACGGGGAGGTGTGAGAGACAAGTGAGGAGGGGGGCTCCTTTTATAGGAGGAGGGGGAACCCCAAGGGGGTGGCCGGCGCATGGGGCTGCCCCTTGCCCTTCCCTCTTCATGTGGGTGGACACTCCACTCACAAAAGTCCTTTAAATTCCCTCCACTCAAAAGTCCACTCAAATTCCCATTAAATTTCCACCAAATTTAATGCAAACTCTCATTAAATAAAACTATTTTATTTTATTCAGAATTTTGTCAATTACTTTAATGACAAACATTCACAAATAACCCCTTGCTAGAATTCCATTTCACATGCATAACCACTTTATGCAATTTCACCCGAAAACCTGTTTCGGTATCTAGTGAAATAAATTCCTGCGCTTGTTCATTCTTTCGGCATGAAACTTTTGCTCCAATTGGATGTCGGTGTCTCTTAAGTGTGTCACCCTACGGTTCGTGAATAATGCGGACATGATCGAGACCCCTCTCGGATCAATAATCAGAAGTGGTATCTGGAGACCCATACTGACTCCCACACATTCAACGATGACTTTCTTGTGATTGTCGAAACCTTTTACGCTAGTATCTTAATCCCTTTGTTTCACGATATATTACATGTCCGAGATTCGATCATCGGTATCTCCATACCTAGTTTGATCTTGTTACCGACATGCACTCTTTTCTTGTTCCCGTGATATAACATTCTAGTGATCAAATCACTTGCTTGCAAGCTAATCAATGTGATATCACCGAGAGGGCCCAGAGTATATCTATCCATCATCGGGATGAACAAATTCCACTCTCGATCCATGAGCCTCAACATAACACTTTATTAGTTCTGAATCCATCTTTATAATCACCCTGTTACGGTGTGACATTTGATGTTATCAAGAAACTCTTCCGGTGTTAGTGATTGACATGATCTCATGGTCTAAGGATTAGGATCACTTCGTAAGTTGTTATAGCAATATAAACTCAATGACTTTGATCGTAATGCTATACTTCGGATGAATGTTCATCACACCATTACACTAATGTTGTGATCCCGTTATTAACAACATCCAATGTCCATGATCAGGAAACCTTGATCATCTTGTTAATCAACGAGCTAGTTTATGAGAGAGGCATAACTAGGAACTTCCTGTTTGTTTATTAAACACACATGTATTAATGTTTCCGTATTAATACAATTATAGCATGCAAAATAAACATCTATCATATACTTGGAATACACATAATAAATACTTTATTATTGCCTCTCAGGGCATATTCCCTTCACTCTCCCACTTGCACTAGAGACAATAATCTAGTTACATAGTGATAAATCTAACACCCATTGAGTTCTGGTGTTGATCATGTTTTTCTCTAGGGAGAGTTTTAGTCAACGGATCTGCTACATTGAGATCCGTATGTACTTCTAAATCTTTATATCTCCATCCTTGACATGCTCATGAGATGGAGTGAAACCGTAACAATATACTTGGAATGCTTGTGAGACCTTGGTTCTTTGGCATTGGCAATGGCACCATTGTTGTCATAATAGATCACCATTGGGTCCAACGCGTTTGCAACCACTCCTAGTTCGGATATGAACTCCTTCATCAAAGCGCTTCTGAGCCGCACGAGCAACATATTCGGCCTCCGTTGTTGATCCCGCTACCACAGGTTGTTTGGAGCTCCTCCAACTAACCGCTCTGCCATTCATGAGAAATACGTATCCGGATTGAGACTTAGAGTCATCCGGATCGGTGTCAAAGCTAGCGTCAACATAACACTTAGCAACGAGCTCTTCTTCACCTCATTACAAGAAACATATCCTTAGTTCTTCGTAAGTACTTAAGGATATTCTTGACCGCTATCCTGTTCGAACACGGATCCGATTGGTACCTACTAGTCAAACTAATAGCATGTGCCACATCCGGTCTTGTACATAGCATGGCGTACATTATAGAGCCTATGGCTGAAGCATAGGGGACTTTGTCCATTATCTCTCTTTCTTCCGTCGAAGCCGGACTTTGAGTCTGACTCAATGTCTTGCCTTGCAACATAGGTAAGAACCCCTTCTTACTTCCGTCCATTTTAAACTTCTTTAAAATATTATCAAGGTATGTACTTTGCGATAGCCCTATTAGGCGCCTAGATCTATCTCTATAGATCTTTATGCCTAATATGTATGACGCTTCACCTAGGTCCTTCATTTAAAATTTGCTGTTTAGATAAGTTTTAACACTGTTTAAAAGATCTATATCATTTCCGATCAATAATATGTCATCCACATATAATATCAGAAATTCCACATTGCTCCCACTCACTTTCTTGTAAATACAAGATTCTCCATAAGTTTGGACAAATCCAAACTCTTTGATCACCTCATCAAAGCGGAGATTCCAACTTCGTGATGCTTGCTTCAATCCATAGATGGATCGCTGAAGCTTGCACACCTTGTTAGCATCCTTAGGATCGACAAAACCCTTTGGTTGTATCATATACAACTCTTCTTCAATATTACCATTGAGAAACACGGTTTTGACATCCATCTGCCATATCTCATAATCGAAATATGCAACAATTGCTAACATAATCCTAACTGATTTTAGCATCGCTACGGGAGAGAATGTCTCATCGTAGTCAACTCCTTGAATTTGTCGAAACCCCTTTGCGACAAGTCGAGCTTTATAGACGGTCACATTACCATCAGCATCAGTTTTCCTTTTGAAAATCCATTTGTTCTCCACGGCCTTTCGGTCGTGAGGTAATTCCACCAAGTTCCAAACTTGATTTTCATACATGGATTCCATCTCGGATTTCATGGCTTCTAACCATTTGTTGGAATCCAGGCTCATCATCGCTTCTTCATACGTCGCAGGGTCATCATTTTCATCAACCATGAAATTCATGACAGGATTTCCGTCTGAGCTCGGGGCTGCCGCGTCTGCTTGACCTGCGAGGTTCGGTAGTACTCTCTTCGGAGTTTCATGATCATTATCATTAGTTCCCTCTTCAGCGGTGGAGCCAACTCGAACAACTTCCCGCGCGCTACTCGCCATACTTTGAAGAGATGGTTCAATAACCTCTTGAGTTCTACCTTCCGACTACTCACACCTTTTCGCGAAACTCTTTCTCTAGAAAGGATCCATTCTTAACAAAAACCTTGCCCTCAGATCTGTGATAGAAGGAATACCCAATAGTTTCCTTAGGGTATCCTATGAAGACACATTTTTCCGCTTTGGGTTCGAGTTTATCTGGTTGAAGTTTCTTCACATAAACATCGCATCCCCAAACTTTAAGAAAATACAGCTTAGGTTTGTTTCCAAACCACAATTCATCTGGCGTATTTTCAGCGGATTTAGATGGTGCACGATTTAAAGTGAATGCAGCGGTTTCTAGTGCATAACCACAAAATGACAACGTCAAGTCCGTCAGAGACATCATAGATCGAACCATATCTAATAAAGTACGATTACGACGTTCCGACACACCATTTCGCTGTGGTGTTCCGGCAGGCGTGAGTTGTGAAACAATTCCACACTCTTTCATGTGAGTGCTAAACTCGTAACTTAGATACTCACCTCCACGGTCGGACCGTAGAAATTTGATCTTTCTATTACGATGATTTTCCACTTCATTCTGAAATTCCTTGAACTTTTCAAAGGTTTCAGACTTGTGTTTCATCAAGTAGATATAACCGTATCTACTCAAATCATCCGTGAAAGTAACAAAATAACGATATCCACCTCGCGCCGACACACTCATTGGACCACATACATCAGAATGTATGATTTCCAATAAATCATGCCGTTCCATTGAACCGGAAAATGGCGTTCTAGTCATCTTGCCCATAAGGCATGGCTCACATGTATCAAATGATTCAAAATCAAGTGATTCCAAAAGTCCATCTGAATGGAGCTTCTTCATGCGTTTAACGCCAATATGACCTAGACGGCAATGCCACATATATGCGGATATATCATCATTAAGTTTAATCCTTTTAGCATCAACATTATGAATATGTGTAACATTATCATCGAGATCTAATAGAAATAAACCATTCATCATCGATGCATGACCATAAAAGATTTAATTCATATAAATGGAACAACCATTGTTCTCGGTTTAAATGAATAACCACCGCATCAAACACGATCCGGATACAATGTTCATGCTCGGTCAGGCACCGGATAACAATTATTCAAGTTTATAACTAATCCCGACGGCAAGTGGAGAGCGTTCCGGCGATCACATCAACTCTTGATCCATTGCCGACGCATCTTGACCTCACCCCTTGCTAGCGGCCGCTTGTTCGCGACCTGATTGAGTTACAAATATTAGCAACCAACTGGTATCAAATACCCGGTGCTCTCTGCGAGCACTAGTCAAGTACATATCAATAACATGTATATCATATATACCTTTGTTTGCCTTTGCCGGCCTTCTTATGCGCCGGATACTTGGGGCGTTGCTTCGATGGCGGTCCCTTACAATAGTAGCACTCGGTATCAGACTTAGGTCCAACTCGGGGTTTCTTTTTAGGCACAGCAACAGGCTTGCCTCCCTTACTTCCCTTCCGTTTTCCCTTCTTGTCTTTCTTGAAACCAGTGTTCCTATTAATCATCAACACTTGATGTTCCTTTTTGATCTCCACTCCTGCAGTTTTAAGCATTGTGAGCTCGGGGAGACTTCTTCATGCCTTGCATATTATAGTTCATCACAAAGCTCTTATAGCTAGGTGGCAGAGACTGCAGAACATGATGGATGCCTAATTCAATAGGAATCGTTATTCCCAAGGAGACAAGCTTATCGGCGTAACCCGACATCTTGAGTACATGCTCACTAACGGAGTTGTGCTCTTCCATCATGCAGCTAAAGAACTTTTCTGAAGCGTTGTAGCTCTCTACTGAATGTGATGTGTGAAAATCATTTTCAACTCACCCATTGTATCAAAAGCATTGCCATTTTAAAGCGCTTTTGAAGTTCGGCTCTAGCCCATACAATATGCAATGAACTAAGTTGTGGTCCTCTGGAGTCGATAGACATTCTTTTCCTCGTCAGGGGCATCATCAAAAGGTGGGGGGCCTAGTGGCGCTTCTAGCACGTATTGCTTTTGTGCAGCAGAGAGGAGAATCCTCAAATTCATGGCCCATTCGGTAAAGTTGCTACCGTTCGTTGCTAGTTTCTTTTTCTCCATGAACACATTGAAATTAAAAGCAGGTGGTGCCATCTACAACAGATTTTGTAAAGTTTAGACTAAGTGTATGATAGATTGAGTTCAACTAATCCATATTACGAATGAACTCCCACTCAAAACGACACCCTCGTGCCTTTTGGTGATTACATGAACCAAATCCACTATACCAAGTCCGATCATCGGGTGAGTCGGTATAGCTTCAAAGCGAGCATCAAATGGGCATCATATCAACTATATGACTCATGCTTAACCTTTCGGTCCGTGTTAGAGGCCATATGCGTACATGCTAGGCTCGCAAGTTAGAACCTTAGTATTGGCGTGTGTAAGCTGTTTTACACCGAAATATGGTCGTGGATCCAAGAACACCCGATCATCACGTGATGTCTTGGAGCGTGAAACATAATCGGTGCATACTAAAGGAAGAACACATTCTTATCTTGATATTTAAAGAGGATCATCTTATTATGCTAACAAAGCGCTAAACAAGCAATATAAGATGCTATCAAACATCACATGTTTATTAGTGAAATGATATGGTTCCCGCAGATGATCTCTATCATGTGCATCGTGGTATGATCACTATCATACCTATATGTGTAAATCCAAGGTCTATGGAGTTTACATGCTATGTGTGTTTTAAGAGTATCATCTCATACTTCTACTTACAACACTACCATATCATAACACTAGCCCAGCAACAATCTAAACTAGACGCCTCTAATTTATCCATTGCAAGTTTTAAGTGGCTTAGGGCTTTCGAGATAGAACCGTTCTTACCTACGAACATGAACCACAACGAGGATAACCAAATTGTTGACAACTCGTTTGCAAAATAGATATTGACTATAGTAGGAGAGACAGACACCCGCTAGCCACTTATGCAAACAAGTTGCATGTCAAGCGTGGAATAGGTCTCATGTGCGAGGACATGTAAAGTTTGTCCGGGCCGCTTCATCCCACTATGCCACCAATATCCAAAAGTACAACAAAGGAGCAACAACATGAAAATCAACGCCCACATACTCAAATGTGTACTACCGTGTAAAGTATCTACGCATAGATCCGCTCGATACCCTTTGTAGGGTTCGCAGCATAGAAAACAAAAATTTTCCTACGATGTGAACTATGTACCAAGATCTATCTATTAGATACAGACAACGGGCGGATGTATATCCGTAGAGAACATACCCTTGAAGACCGACAAAGCTTAACGAGTTCAACTCGTGGTTGATGTAGACGATCTCTTGCCGATCTCAAGATCGAGAGGAAGTCCTAGCGCCGCAAATCAGCAGCGCATCCGTGCTCGCACACACGTTCGAGGCACCGAGCAACCTCCGCCTCCTCGCTCCAGTGATGCAGCGTAAGCACAACTCTTTCTTGCCGAATAGCCACCGGGAACATGTATCTCGCTAGTCCGAGACCATGGGGGATAAATTCTAGAGGGGGAGAGAGATCCTTCACGAGGAGGTGTGAGAGACAAGTGAGGAGGGGGATCCTTTTATAGGAGGAGGGGGGAACCCCAAGGGGGTGGCCGGCGCATGGGGCTGCCCCCTTGCCCTCCCCTCTTCATGTGGGTGGACACTCCACTCACAAAAGTCCTTTAAATTCCCTCCACTCAAAAGTCCACTCAAATTCCCATTAAATTTCCACCAAATTTAATGCAAACTCTCATTAAATAAAACTATTTTATTTTATTCAGAATTTTGTCAATTACTTTAATGACAAACATTCACAAATAACCCCTTGCTAGAATTCCATTTCACATGCATAACCACTTTATGCAATTTCACCCGAAAACCTGTTTCGGTATCTAGTGAAATAAATTCATGCGCTTGTTCATTCTTTCGGCATGAAACTTTTGCTCCAATTGGATGTCGGTGTCTCTTAAGTGTGTCACCCTACGGTTCGTGAATAATGCGGACATGATCGAGACCCCTCTCGTATCAATAATCAGAAGCGGTATCTGGAGACCCATACTGACTCCCACACATTCAACGATGACTTTCTTGTGATCGTCGAAACCTTTTACGCTAGTACCTTAATCCCTTTGTTTCACGATATATTACATGTCCGAGATTCGATCATAGGTATCTCCATACCTAGTTTGATCTCGTTACCGACATGCACTCTTTTCTTGTTCCCGTGATATAACATTCTAGTGATCAGATCACTTGCTTGCAAGCTAATCAATGTGATATCACCGAGAGGGCCCAGAGTATATCTATCCGTCATCGGAATGAACAAATTCCACTCTTGATCCATGAGCCTCAACGTAACACTTTATTAGTTCTGAATCCATCTTTATAATCACCCTGTTACGGTGTGATGTTTGATGTTATCAAGAAACTCTTCCGGTGTTAGTGATTGACATGATCTCATGGTCGAAGGATTAGGATCACTTCGTAAGTTGTTATAGCAATATAAACTCAATAACTTTGATCGTAATGCTATACTTCGGATGAATGTTCATCACACCATTACACTAATGTTGTGATCCCGTTATTAACAACATCCAATGTCCATGATCAGGAAACCTTGATCATCTTGTTAATCAACGAGCTAGTTTATGAGAGAGGCATAACTAGGAACTTTCTGTTTGTTTATTAAACACACATGTATTAATGTTTCCGTATTAATACAATTATAGCATGCAAAATAAACATCTATCATATACTTGGAATACACATAATAAACACTTTATTATTGCCTCTGAGGGCATATTCCTTTCACCATCAAGTTAGCCTCCACAAGACACACGCTCCCTCACACACGGTCTCCATCAACTTGTCTACTAGGTGAGTTGTGTTGGATGGCACATGCTTGTCTGTGAGTTGTTGGATATGCGTATGCATGTGTCACGGGCCGGGACGTCGACCGGCGGTGTATGCATGGCGCGGATGTGTGTTGTATGTGAAGGCCGCCGGCGTCTTCGTCGTGTGTATATGCTTGTGTATGCTTTTGTGTGTTTATGTGCAGGTGCCGGTGTGGTGCATGGTTGTTGAAATGTTGATTCATTTCTGTTTCGGCCAACTTTTTCACCACCCATATGCCCTATTTACAAGGGAGGTGCTGCCAAAATTTTCTGGCGAGACATGCATGCATATATATGGTGTGATTCATTTCTCTTGTGCGCAGGCAACCATGGTGCGCCAAATGAGCGAAGGTATGGTGGCTAGATACAAGGCCCGGGCGATGGCCGTCATGCTTCGTACCAACAAGACCGAGATAATATGTCCTTGCAAGACTTGCAAACTCGAGACCCTAATCAAACCTAATTCCGGGACATTGGAGAAGCACTTGCTCATGGGTGGATTCATGCCCGACTACAATGATGTCGTGGAGGAGTAAGAGGCACCCGGACATGACCATGTTGAAGGAGATGCCGGACATGATGATGATCATGACGATGAAGGAGATGTAGGACATGATGATCATCATCACGATGATGATGAAGGAGATGCCGGACATGATCACCACGATGAAGGAGACGCCGGTGGCGGAGAAGACACAGACACCGCTAAGTTCGGCCCTGCTGGACCCTCATCTTCAAGAAGTGATCCTCAAGGGGGGTTACAACACAATAGCGGCCACGAGAGAGAAAGAAAAGTTGGCACAAATGGAGAAAGACGTTGTTACTCTGTTGTATCCTGGGTGCCGGCCCTAGCATACACGTCTGAATGTAACCCTCAAGGCTTTGGAGATGAAGGTGAACAATAGATGGACCGACGTGAGCTTCAACGATAACATGGAATTCTGGGGTGATGTGCTTCCCTATAATAACACATTGCTAAGAAGCATCGATGAGGCCAATAAAGTCGTGTGCCCTCTCGACCTACCATACGTCAAGTATCACGCATGCATCAATGACTGCGCACTTTATCGGGACGAGTACGAGGATAGAGTGACATGTCCGGTGTGCGGCCAGCCACGATACAAGAGGGGTAACAAGAAAGTTCCTCATAAAGTTGTATGGTATTTTCCTATCACCCCCGTCTGCAGCGGTATTTCGTGGACCCTAAGGAAGCGAAGCTCATGCAATGGCACGCGGAAAGGGTTCCGCCGGAAGATGATCCCGAGAAGGGCCAGATCCTGACACACCCTGCAGATGCTAACTAGTGGAAGACACTAGACATGGAGTTCGAAGACGAGTTCGGGTGCGATCCAAGGAACGTGAGGCTGGGCATGAGCACCAACGTATTGAACCCCTTTGGCAACCAGAGTAGCACGCATAGCACCTGGCCCATGTTCGTATGACCGTACAACCTCTCCCCTGGCTGTGCACCAAGCAGAGGTATGTGCACATGAGTATTCTTATTCAGGGCCCGAAACAACCGGGTACCAACATGCATGTGTATCTAGGGCTATTGAAAGAGGAGTTAGTCACGTTGTGGGAGACGCTGGCCCGTACGTAGGACGCCTACACTGGAGACTACTTCGATATGAGGGTCGCGCTGCTCATGACGGTGCAGGACTATCTAGGCTACACATATGTATCGTGACAGGTGAACCATGGACACAATGCTTGCGTCAGGTGCATGGAGAATACCCGCATATCCAGATGCCGAGAGATCCCGGGTCTTCGAAAACCGTGTTCCCAAAGATGCGAAAGTGGCTACACGCGAATCACGAGTGGAGGAAACACGCGGATCTGTTCGATGGTACGGTGGAGCTCGATGGACCCCCGAAGAGGAGGAGCGGCGAGGTAATCAAGGAGCTGTTGGATAACTGGAAGGAGTGCCCTGCGCTGGGGAAGAAGCGTCCGAGGGTGAAGCCGTTGCACGGCGTTTAGAAAGCGAGGTCTGTTTTCTGGGACCTGCCGTACTGTAAATACCTCCACACGCCCCACAGCCTTGATCTCATGCACATCATCAAGAACGTGTGTGAGATTCTGCTTGCCACTCTGTGTAACATGCCGGATAGGACCAAAGACGGGCCGAAAGCAAGATACGACATGATACATCTGGGCATCAAGGAAGCGCTTCAACAAGGAGGACGCCCCGATGATGATGATGACGACGAGGAGGAAGAGACTCAAGGTCGGCGCAAGAGGCCTAATCCGAACAACTACTACGACCCTCCTTCCTGCTTCACTATGAGCGAGGACGAGCTCGAGTAGTTTTTCAACACCCTCATAGGAATCAAGCTTCCTATCGGCTACGGAGGGAAGACATCCAGATACGGGACGTCTGAATAAGAGGTTGGTGGGATGAAGTCACATGACATCGCGTCTTGATAGCGCAGATACTCGATTGCGATCCGAGGGATCATGGACGATCACGTCCGTGAGACATTGTTTTTCCTCTACAACTTCTTCGACATCATCTCTAGGAAGGAGATCGGGATGAAGCAACTCGAGACCCTGTAGGACGAGATCGTCGTGATACTCAACGAGCTCGAGATCTACTCCCCCCCCCCCACGTTCTTCGATATCATGTTGCATTTGCTTGTCCACCTCGTCGATGACATCATCCAGCTCGGTCCGCCGTTCCTACACAACATGATGTCGTTCGAAAGGTTGAACGGCGTGATCAAAGGATACGTTCGAAACAGGGAGAAGCCGGATGGAAGCATAGCCAAGGGCTTCATGCTCTATGAGTGCATATCGTTCTACCAGAATTATATGCAGTCCGGGGAACCTGTTGGTCTCCCGAAGCGCAAGCACTTCGGCAGGATCGCTGGAGTTGGTCACCGCGAGGGCTTCGCATCAGTGCACGCCATCTTCAAGGGTCGACGCCTAGACTATGATAGGGCACACCGAGTCGCGCTACAGCACATACAAGTGGTCGGTCCTTGGGTTGAGAAGCACAAAAGCTTGATTGATAACAGGTTGAACGACACGGGCCGACGGAGGACGAGGGGAGACGTAACGAGAGAGCATAACTCTACCTTCACGAGTTGGTTCAAGAAGGAGCTGCTCCTTCTTAATGAGGGTAAGGCGCCTGCTGGCGATGATAGACTCTTATTCATCATGTCGCAGGGGCCCTTGTTGAACGTGGGGACCTATCAGGCGTACGACATCAACAGGTACACTTTCTACACTGAGGAGAAGGACAAGAACAACGAATACCAGAACTCGGGGGTCACGATGCTATCCTACGCCGACGAGGAATCCAATGTGAAGGAAAGGTTCTTCGGAAGGATCGAGGAGATCTGGGAACTCGACTACTGCGGAGAGAAGATGCCGATGTTCCGGGTCAGATGGTCCAAGAACGTCGAAAAAGAAGGCCGGTATTTCACAACCATGGTTATACCCGAAGCCAAAGCGTCAAAGACGGCCGGCGCGAACGTCCAGGCGAAAAACGAGCCATGGGTACTGGCTAGCCATGTGGATCGATGCTTCTTCATTACCGATCCTACAAGGCCTACCCGCGTTGTCGTCAGGAGGGGGAAAAGGAGCATCATCGAAATGGAGGGAGCCGCCACCGAGCAAGACTTCGACAAGTACGCGATCCGAAGATAGAAGAGGAATTCAACAAGTTCTTCGACAACCCTAGCACAGATCCTCATCTTAGAAGGAAGACCACCCTCCCTGCTAAAGGATGTCCGTACACGAGAAGAAATCCACAAGTTCCAGGGCTCAATTACTCTACCATGACGAACAAGGGCAAGAGGATCGTGACGAGACGTCGACGCTAGCTCGTTCGGAAGCAACATCGCACGAAGTGACCTTTTTTGTGTGTGATGTATGCATGTGCGTAATCGTGTGCGTCAAGTCGACAAAATACTATACGTGGTTTTTTGGAGTAGGGGTGTTGATATACACAAGATTATTGGTAGTTTTTTGTAATAAATTTATTACCTACCAGCAATTATATACATGTTCTCACTTTATATCTTAAAAATATTAGAGCTACTATGTTTTAGAAATAGTAGAAAATTATTATTTGTAATGAGTAAGTGATATTCGTTACATATGGAACTTAAAAATTGCCAAAGAATGTTTTTTATTATAAAAAAATGTTGGAGTGCCAGGAATGCCAGGGGAACCGAGAACCACTAGGTTATTACAAAAAAATGTTGGCACCTCCAGGTTTTAAACGAGACAACCAACCCCAGAACCACTAGGGTATACAAGTGTTGTTGTCACACTGCACCGCGCAACCGTTTTAAGTAATGCCAGGGGAGTTCGTGGCGCACCCCCATATCGTTGCGCCACGGATAATTGTCCGTGGCGCACCGATATGGGGGTGCGCCACGAACTCCCCTGACTTAGCCAAAATAACAGCTTCGCCTCGCTCCCTTCTCTCCCATTCTTCTTCCCCAAATTCCTGTGCGCTCTCGCCTCGTTCCCCCGCCACTCGCCGGACCGCCCGCCAGTGTCGCCGCTCGCCGGACCGCCCGCCACCGCCTCCCGTCCGCAGGTACTCAGCCGCCCTATCCCATCTCTCTTCATCCCCCTCGCCGACGAACCGACGAACCCTAACCGCCGCTCGCCTCGATCTCCCCTCCCCTCCGCCCCTCCCCTCTTCCTACCCCCTCTCTAACCTCTCCCCTCTCTGGCAGCCACCACAGGAGGAGAACCTTAGGAGGAGGCCCGCCTACACCAGGAGGAGGAGGCCTGCCCGCACCACCGTCCTCGACAAGGCCAAGCTCGCCAAGACGACACTCCACCACGTGAGCCTCTCCCTCCCCTCCCTGCCTCTCCCTCCATGGTGCAGTTCTGAATAATCAATCCTGGTAAACATGGCATGTACGTATATGTAGCAACAGTTTCAGCCTTTCAAGGGTGTCATGCTGTCTTAATAATGGACTAATTAATTTAGATTTCTAGTGTCAACAAAGACTGGCGTCCAGATCTTGGATGAATCTATCATTTTTTTACTACTGCAGCCTCAGGTTTGTAACTGATGTGTATTTTTGTAGTGACATCCTGATAATCAATGTTAGCACCAGTAGTGTACTTCTGTCCCAGACAAAGCAAATCAGTTGTCTAGTTTGAGCCGAATCTCTCATGTGGCATTATCATTTTAATGGAATTATAATATAGTACAAGTAGATAAGTTTTGGTTAAATTCGGATGGATTGTTTGCCATTTACATTTCAGAGTTGTAAGTTGATTATTCAGAACAGACCGAAACATATCTGGTAATAAAAGAACCTGGTAAACATGGCCTGGTACAATATCTTCACATGGCATTATCTCCAAGCCTGATGTTTAGGGTTTAGGGTAAAAATGGCCTGGTAATAAAAGAACCTGGTAATAATCTTCAGGGTGTGCTCTGATGCAGTATGGGTTTGTAAACATGGCCTGGTAATAATCTTGTTACTGGAAGGCTGATTTGTAAATCTTGTTTCACCATGCAGCCCATCACAAGACTACTGTTTAGTATTGTCTCCATATATATATTCTGGTAGTTTACTATAGCTTTCTGTTTTCCCTTTGTTTTGGTGGATTGTGCATTTTCCTTAGTTTGGTGGTATCAGCAGTGGGGTGCTTGATTTTCCTAGCCCATTATAGTGTCTGGTTTGTTTGTTGGTAATGTTAGGCAACCAATTAAGGCCATTGCTAAGTAGAAATGATGATTAATAATTATGATTATAGTGTCATGTTTCCTTATAGTGTCAGGCAACCAATTAAGGCCCATTATAGTGTCAGGTTTCCTTATGCAGTCCATCTTAATACCTCAAAAAGAAATGATGATTAATAATTCGCAACACTTATCATTTTCTGAGTAGATATCTGTCAGATTCTTTAATACTAGTAGAGTACAGATCTAAGTAGAATGAAATATTTAACCAGCTCTATTTCAAAGAACTGTTGGTTTCGGTTGCTGTAACCAGCTTGCTGCTGGCATACATTATTTGAAAACTGGAATGGTTTTGGACTTGTTGTACGTGGAAAGATTGTTGCCATTAATATTGCATTCGAAGTACTGCTGCATAATATCTGGTTCTTCTAGTCATAGACTAATTACACCTGGTAATTAATCGTAGATGAGTGCTACTGTCACCTACTATAATATTTCAGTCAGTCTTGTTCATCAGTAATGAAAAATGCAGGAATAAAATGGCATAACACTTAGAATCCTCTAGTAATGAAAAATGCAGGAATTGGTAAGATAAGTTGTTTGATTGTAGTGTAGGATTGCAATGCATAGGAATTCTGTAGGATTCATTCCTTTGAATCAAACACACCCTATTGGAAAAAATGTTATGTAATTTTCTACAACTAACCATTAGCGGAATGATATGCTATAGTTTCTGGTTACACATGCACACAAGTTTACTAGTGTAGAGCATAGTGTTTCCCTGTGAATTTGTTCTTGGCTTGTAGAAAGGTCACCTAGATTATATTTTGATGTATTTTTAAGTGAACATGGCCTCCAAAAGCTGATTGGGAGCATTTTAGTGCTTTATATTATGAAGATCAGCAGGTTGTCGACCTTTATGGTGGAAAGGCGCCATTTGATGCCTTTTGTGGATGTTTTGTGTATATTGCCGACCCTCTGTGGTCGCCGAAGGCACATTTTGTGCCTCTTTTTTTGTGAATTGTTGCATGGATCTCAAATGAGTGCCCGTTACTCTCGAAATGTTGATTCATTTCTGTCTCGGTTGAGAAACGGGCACTCCTACATAGACATTTTTAGGGGAGGTGCTGCCGAATTTTTCGGTCGAACTAATGTACTAACAAGTTCTATTTTCTTGCATAGTGCAACAATCTCGACCGGACACATCAACAACGGTGCCGGTACATCAAAAAGACCCAGGACCGACTGTTGAAGAGCAAGCCCGGCAATCTAACCACAAGTTTTGGGAGTTGTCCCAGAGGAGGGAGGAGGAGGAGGAAATAGATGGGATGGCAGACAATGAAGGCGATGCCAAATCATCGTCAGGTGATGATGGCGAAGATGAGACGGGGTCCAAGGATGAGACCACCACCGACGGTGGAGGCCGCACCAATGCCGGTGAATGCACCGCCGGCGGCGAACAGACGACCGATATTGGTGAACGTACCGACGGCGGCGGTAAGAAGAAGGTTGTGAGGAAGCCTCGGCCACCGCCAACGCTCGGCAGTCAGCGCCAGGAGTTCACCCAAGTGTCCCCGACCGGCGCGCCCGAGGAGCCAAAAGATCTTGCCGCTGGCTACGGGGTCCAAATCGGGTGCATGGTCCGGGAGGTCGTGGCGATCAACACGCGAAACCTCCGAGATCCCGCCAACGTTCACCTCGTCGAGCTCCTCATGGAGAAGCTTCATGGGCGCTACAAGTTCCCGGATGAATTCGACAACAAGGTGGTCAAGGGAAATATCGTGAACCAGGCAGTGCTCACAAAGATGAGCACCACCTTGGCCAGCTGGAGAGCCCGGGTGAAGAAGAGGATCAACGAGAAGAAAAGCTGGGAGGAGATAAAGGCCAAGGAGCCGATGCTCGAGCACAATGACTATGTGCCCTTCAAGGAGACGCTGGAGACTGATACCGCGAAACTTGACACGGCGTGGGGGAAGAGACTCTACGACCATAACATAGGCCACCACCGCCTCGGGAGCGGTGGCTACAGAGCAGCCCAGGAGATTTGGGACAAGGAGGACGCCGAGCTTCGGCGTCTAGGCAAACCAAACAGGTGGGACCGATTCACGGGCCCGCAGGTGAGGAACTTTGTGCGGGCACGCTACTTCCTGTGCCCCATAGCAAAGGAGTTCAAAACCGAAGACCCGGCCGTGCAGGACTTTGAGAAAATCCTGGTAAGACACTTACCGCGGATCTCAGTAGTTCATATTATTTGTAATCAGTAATGAATCCATCCATTGTAGCAGTACTAAATGGGTTCCGCCTATGCTTGTGCAGGAAGCTGAAATAGCAGCCGCGGCAGGTATCGAAGAGGGTGTAAGGGAGCCGTGGGACACTCCTTTCAATAATGCGGTCAACGCCAAAAAGAAGAGGCCCAAGAACAAGAAGATGACGTCCGGTGGACGTGTTGCCGGTTTTGGGCTGATCACGAAGGTCGGCGTCCACTTCAAAGAGGACGCAAAGACCAGGAAGGAGAGGAGGGACAAGAGAGCGGCGGAGCAGGAACAGAAGATCGAGTAGCTCGAGGTAGAAGTGGCCGAGCTGCCGGCAAAATTGGAGGCCAAGATGGAGGCGAAGATGGAAAAGAAGATGCGGAGCATGTTCCCTCCTCACCTGTGGGAGGGTTTGGCCAAGTGGAATGCGGCGGGTGGAGTTGGGCCGATACCGGTGCCCAGTGGCGCGACAACTCTCAACAGCACCCGTCGCCAAACTTTGTGACCCCGCCCTCCAACCCCTCCGCGCATCCTCTTCTCACGTTGGTGAGCCCGCAGCCGGCGGCGGTGCCCAATACCCAAGCTCAGCCTGCCGTGCCCAACACCCAAGCTTAGCCTGCAGCGGCGCCGGCGCCCAACACCAACCCGCAGTCGGCGCCGTTGCTTCGGGATGAGCGGGAGCAAGAGCTGACGCAGCCTCGCGTGTCCACACTTGCCGAGCTCGACGCCCTCACAACAGTAAGTGTTGAATGCTTCATCATAGGGCTCGCGACCTCACACACAATGAACTAACACACATATATGTTGTCCTGCAGGACGCCAATTGCACATTGCTTCACAAGGTTGACGGCGTGTTGAGGTATGTAGGCAAGGGCGCCATCATTCAAACCAAGGGGCTCATGATGCACAACAAGCGAATCCCTGTTGGATGGTTCCGGGTCAAGGTCGTGAGGGCCCTGAAGGGTTTCGAAAGAATCGACCCGCCCAGGCAACCCGAGGGAGCCGAAGAACATAAGGAGGTTGCTACGGCTGGCCCATGCTATGGCCCAAGAGCCAGCTTAGGCTTGCGAAGGACGACAAAGCACGCGCCACCGCACCAAAGAAGGTACCGCTCGTCGTCGCCAACACCGCACGACATAAGGCTTTGGCTGCACACACGCCGTCGCCACAGCCCAATGATGACGTGGAGGCTGCACATGATGACGATGATGATCTGGAGGTCAACGTGGATGACTACTTCAACACCAACGCCATGGCCAACGACGGATTGTTCATGCCTCCACTTGGAGAGCCAGCCCCCCGCGGTGAACCGGCCGACCGTCCATTGTCATGCACGCAGCGCTTGCGGTTTGGCGGTTCCCAGGAGACGCCCGATGCTGACGTCGGTGGTCCTCCTACGGTGATAATCAGCCCTAACACACTACACAAGGCGGCCGGTGAGCAGTTGGCGGGATCCGCTGACCCAGACGCTAAGAAGTCGAAGTACCGGAAGCATAGCCGGAGCAAGAAGGTTTCGGCGAGCTAGCCGGCTCAGAAGAAGCATGCAGTTTTTCGGAATCATGACGCCGCCTTCACAGAAGCGCCCCGGCCTTACACGATGCACATAGTGGGCCAGCCGATTCTGACTCAGGAGCTGCTCGATGTCGCGGATGCATCCATGAAGCATTTTCATCACAGCATTCTGCATCTCGAGAGCATGCTTCTGAAAGATAAGAACCCCGGGTACCCGGTCTTCACATGCAAGGTGCCAAATGGACATGGCTTCGTCGAGGCAGCACCCCCGGACCTGTTCTTCCCGCGATACGAGGACATCTACGATCTGGTGCACTCGAAGCGTCTGGACTACAACTTGGTCCGACTCTTCGCCCTCCAGATGTCGATGAGGATCCATAGGGAGAAAATCAAAGGTGTATCCATTGTGGACCCCTACTACATGCGCGACGAAATGTTTGCGAGCAACGGATACATGGAAGCGGTGTCGTAATACCTCGGGAATTTCTTCTTCGAGAACCAGGAGGATCTACGCTTGTCCATGCCTTCCCCGAGTAAGTGCACGCAACCGGTCTCCATCCATCGTAACACATCCTTAGATTCCTTTTGTCCCCTTCTTCTAACAGTTCTGTTTCTATTGTTTCTGTGATGGCATATCTGCACTCATCTCTGTCTACCCGAGGTTGTCGCAAGCAACGTACTTGGACTCATCCAGTGAAACGAAGCTGAAGAGATGGGACTGAATCAAGCGTGTCCTGGATCTTTCTATACAAGTCTACGCCGCCAAGGGAGGCAAGTTCAGCAAGGGGGGCGAAAGAAAGAAGGATGGAAGGAACATCTGCAGCCACGCCACCAAGTTCCCATGCGTCAAGCAGCCGACGGGCAGTGTGAAGGAGGCCTTCTACGCCTTCCATCATGTAAGGATGTACATGCATGATTCACGGATGGAGGCGCTGCCGGCTAATCTCCGAGTTTGGGCCGAAAAGTTATCGACAATCAACGATTCAGACCTCTAGGAACAGTTCTGGCGCATCCAGAATCAGATCTGTCTATGCATCCATGAAGATGTCATGACAAGAGGAGGGGCCTTCCACTACGGCGGCAAACCGCGAGATCGAAGACCGCCTCGAGTTGCAGCGTGACGACATGACCTTCATAACGAGAGAGGGCTGCCGACCCTTGCCCAAGAAGACTACCGGCTAGTATGTGTCGTGTGTGCCGTCTGTATTATAATGATTTAGGTTAAAGTGTCTTACCCCATTAGGGGCACACCTTGCATGTTTATATAGAGGTTTAACCAACTACCTCAAAGGGATTACAATCAGGTTGCTACAGCCTTGTTACACAAGAGATTAACCAAAAGATCTAAACATCTTGGATCCTTATCTATAGATCACGGCTGGTACAAATACATGGCTAACACAATCGTGTACAACATATATTGTCACGCTAACACCCCCCCTCAATTATAACTTATCTAAGTTAAGATTGTTTCTAAAAGCTTCTAGCTGTCTCAAAGAAAGAGGCTTAGTGAATCCATCTGCAACTTGATCTCCTGTTGGAATAAACTTGATATCTAGCAATTTCTTAGATACCCTTTCTCTAACAAAATGATAATCAACTTCAATGTGCTTTGTTCTAGCATGGAAAACTGGATTAGCTGATAAGTAAGTTGCACCCATGTTATCACACCACAACTGTGCCACTGGAGAATGAGGAACTCTTAGTTCATCAAGGAGGGTTTGTACCCACATTACTTCAGCTGTGGCATTGGCAAGAGATTTATACTCTGTCTCAGTGCTAGACCTGGACATTGTAGCTTGCTTCCTGGCGCTCCATGAGATCAAATTTGGACCAAGGAAAACTGCAAAGCCACCTGTTGATCTTCTATCATCTGGGCATTCTGCACAGTCTGCATCTGAAAAGGCACTCACAAGCATAGAAGAGGACTTGCTGAATCTCAAGCCTAAGCTAGATGTGTCCTTAAGATACCTTAATATCCTTTTAACTGTTGTCCAATGCATGGTAGTTGGAGAATGCAGGAATTGACAAACTTTGTTTACAGAAAAAGAGATATATGGTCGTGTGAGAGTAAGATACAATAATGCACCGACAATACTTCTATACCTTGTAGCGTCTTCAGCTTCAAGTGGAGTTCCTTCATGAGCGGACAGTTTCTCCCTCGTGGACATGGGTGTACTCATTGGTTTGCAAGTTGTCATACCTACTCTTTTTAACATATCATTGGCATACTTCTCTTGAGTCAATATGAGTCCATCTTGTGTTTTCTTTACTTCAATGTCCAGAAAGTAGTGTAGATCACCAAGGTCTTTCAGAGCAAACTCTTTCTGAAGATCACGCAGAAGAGCTGTTGTTGCATTAAAAGAAGAGTCGTTGTTGCACTAGAAGAAGAGCTAGCAACAATTATGTCGTCAACATAAATAAGCACAAAGATGGCAATACCCTTTTTTGAGTAAAAGAATAAGGAAGTATCAGCCTTGGATGGGCGAAAACCAAGTGCTTGCAATTTATTGCTAAGTTTGGAGAACCATGCTCTTGGGGCTTGCTTCAGCCCATATAATACTTTATCAAGTTTGCAGATGTGTTGTGTTTTCCCTTTGACCTCATATCCTGGTGGTTGCCTCATGTAGACAATTTCCTCCAGAACACCATGAAGAAACGTGTTCTTCACGTCTAGCTGACGAAGGCTCCACCCCCTGGATACAACAAGAGACAATACAAGATGAATGGTTGCAGCTTTGATTACGGGACTGAAAGTGTCCTCGTAGTCAATACTGTATCTTTGTTTAAAACCTTTAGCAACTAGGCGAGCTTTGTACCTATCTATGCTACCATCAGCCTTGCGCTTAACTTTATAGACCCACTTGCAATCTATAATATTCTTGCCTGCTTGAAGCGGAGAAACTAAATGCCAAGTTTGATTTTGCATTAGAGCTTGATATTCTTCGTCCATAGCATGTTTCCAATTTTTATTTTTTAAAGCTTCCTCTAAATTTTCTGGTTCGCCTGTAGTAGTAAGATTAGCATACCTAATCATAGCCCGATAGGACTTGGGTTGAATTTTACCGGTTTGGAGACGTGTCCGAGGTGTAGGCGGTGTTGCAGAGTCGTCCGGACCAGATGATCCGATCCCTGGCGCGTCACCTGATCCGGTCGGAGAATCGGCATCGGGATCTACGCGCGTATCTGCGTCAGAGTCCGGATCCGACGCATCGGATCTGGCCGGACTCGTGTGGACATCTGGCGCTGAAGAGCTTGGCGTAGAAGATCCCCGACCATCAGCCCGGTGGTGCGTGGCGGGGTCCATCACGGGGACCGGCCTCCTGGCAGCCCGCTGGCGAGATGACGTGGTGGCCCCTGATTCGCCACGCGTGCGACGAGAGGATCCCATCGATCCCGAAAACGCGTTGTCGGACGCGGTTTGGATCCGCTGATGCACGGTGGGGTCCACTCGACCCTGGGCTTCTGTGCCGTCGCAGTGGACGCGCTCCAGGTGCAACCTGGGCGTTATTTCGTGTGGAGTTTCCTCCTGATTATCTGCTGATCGACCAGCTTCTTCCCTATTTCTTTCTTCTGCAGACTCACAGATAGGATTAGTAGGATTTAAAGGAGTATTAGTCACAGTTGGATCATTTCTATCTTCTCCCCCATGATCGAATTGTTCAAGATTTAAAAGATGATCAGGAAGTAACAAAATTTCAGATCGAAGGCGTTGGCCAGCATTAGCATGAAGTTTTGAGAAAGGGAAAACGGTTTCATCAAAGATCACATCACGTGAGATGTAGATTCGACCAGAATTAATGTCGAGACATTTGAAACCTTTGTGGAGATTGCTATAGCCAATAAAGGTGCATTGCATGGATCGAAATTCTAGCTTCCTTGCATTGAAGGGACGAAGGTTTGGATAGCATGCACAGCCAAAAATGCGCATTGAGGAATAGTCGGGGGAAATTTTCTAGAGTTTCTAGAGGCGTGGAGAAGTTTAGCAATTTAGTGGGAAAGTGATTGATGAGATAAACCGCATCTAAGAAAGCTTCGTCCCAATATTTTAGAGGCATGGAAGCATGGGCTAGGAGGGAGAGACCAACTTCGACAATGTGGCGCTATTTTCTCTCGGCGGATCCATTTTGCTGATGAGCATGTGGACAAGATACATGGTGAGTAATTCCAATTTTATTAAAAAAGGAATTGAGTCTCTCATATTCTCCTGCCCAATCAGATTGTATTGTGATAATTTTCCACTCAAATTTTCTCTCAATAAGAGCTTGGAATTGATGAAAAATATTAAAAACTTCAGATCGATGTCCGATCAAGTAGATTCATGTGAACTTGCTATAATCATCAATGAAACTAATATAATAATTCTTGCGACCAAAAG
Organism: Avena insularis; assembly: GCA_023614405.1. NCBI lineage: Eukaryota > Viridiplantae > Streptophyta > Magnoliopsida > Poales > Poaceae > Avena > Avena insularis. The sequence continues at coordinate 98,170,178 of CM042695.1, forward strand.
AATCTAGGGCAGGTCCCCATACGTCAGGAAAAATCAATTCTAATGGATGATGAGAAACACTAGATGATCTAGGATACGGCAATTGGTGACTTTTTGCCTTTTGACATGACTCACACACCGACACTTTATTTTCACTAGAACATGGGAGTTTATTTTTGCTAATGACACTTTGAACAATTTGAGAGGCTGGATGGCCTAAACGGCTATGCCAACTATGATGGGATGGCGTAGTGACTCCAAAGACTTGCTTAAACGAAGACGAAGGTGGTGTGTCGGGTAGAGGATATAGCCCATCTTGACATGGACCATCAAGCAGAATTCTCCTCGTGGCCTTGTCCTTAACACAAAAGAATTCGGGATGAATCTCAACGAATGCATGATTATCACGAGTAAAACAATGAGCAGAAATAAGATTTTTGCTTGCATCGGGAACATGGAGAACATCTTTAAGATGGAGATTTTGATCATGTGTTTGAATAATAGAATGTCCAATGTGATTAATATCCATACCTGCACCATTGGCGGCGTGGACTTGGTCATTGCCATTGTACTTCTCATAGGCATGGAGCTTCTCTAGCTCGCTAGTGATGTGGTCGGTGGCGCCGGTGTCCATATTCCAGCCACCATTGCCGCCATTGTTGTTGTAGTTGGCGGCGTTGGTAGATCTCTCCCTGACGAAGGGAACAAGGTCTTTATCGAAATGGTACCAGCAGTCATTGACTACATGGCCCGTGACGTTGCACAGCTGGCAGCGCGGACGGCGCTCACCGTTGTTGTTGTTGTTGTTGCCGCGGCCACGATCATTATTGTTGTAGTTGTCGCGGCCACGGTTGCCGTTGTTGTTGGAGATGTTGCCGTTGTAGCCTCCTCCATTGCCACGACCTTGCTGTCCATGGCCGCCTCCTCCACATCCACGGCCGCCGCGCCTGGCAGCGTTGACCGATGATTGCGAGGGAGCGAAGCATCTGTTGACGACTTTCAAAAGAGGTAACCTGAGAGTACAACTCACTCACCGTGATGGGCTCGACCCTGGTGAGGATGGCAGCAACGAGTGGTTCGTAGACGACGTCCTTGAGGCCGACGAGGATGTAGGAGACCATGTCCTCGTCATCGAGGGGTTTCCCTGCAGATATCATCTCGTTTTCGAGATTCTTCATGTTGGCGATGTACTCTGCCATGGTTTTGTTGCCCTTCTCAGCATTGGCGAGGGCGATGCGGGTGTTGGTGGTGTGTGCGCAGGACTTGGCCGCGTACATCTCCTAGAGGATCTCCCAGAGCTCGGCCGCCGTGGCGCAGTTGACGGCGTGCGGCTGCACCTCCCTGGATAGGGAGGAGATGAGGAGTCCTAGGACCTGCTGGTCCTGAGCCACCCAGAGGTCGTACTCTGGGTTGTCTTCCTTGATGATCTCTTCGCCCTTCTTGACGGTGATCTCCTGCGGCGGTGCCTTGCGGGAACCATCAAGGTACCCCATCATGCGGGCTCCCCTGACAGCAGGAAGAACCTGCGCTTGCCACCGGATGAAGTTTCCCTTGCCCAGCTTCTCGGTGATGCCATTGGTGAAGGGGTTTTTGTCAGAGGAGTTGGACGAGGTGGAGGAAGACATGGCGGCGCCCGATCTAGATCGATCCGGCGATGGGTTTTTGGTTCTCGGAATAGGCTAGACGTGTGTGGAGGTACCAGGCTCTGATACCATATAATGATTTAGGTTAAAATGTCTTACCCCATTAGGGGCACACCTTGCGTGTTTATATAGAGGTTTAACCAACTACCTCAAAGGGATTACAATCAGGTTGTTATAGCCGTGTTACACAAGAGATAAACCAAAAGATCTAAACAGCCTGGATCCTTATCTATAGATCACGGCTGGTACAAGTACACGGCTAACACAAACGTGTACAACATATGTTGTCACGCTAACATGTATGTCATGGACTTGATCGACTATCATTGTGATGTTTAGAAAACTGTCGTGTTGGACATGTGTATGTGTGTGGGAGTCGTAAACCTTAAGTTACCGAGGCTCCTTGTGCCTATGTTGGACCTATTTAATTATGTGTGTTACTATTGTTTTAGGTGTATGAATGTCTTTGCTATATTTCTTTATCATGCCGTTATATTCGTTGCATAACATGAATGCCTACTATGTCTATATTTTTTCCTTGTCCGCGGTGATGGCGAAGGCAAACTGCTACGTGGTGTACAGGGGCCGCGTTCCGGGAGTCTACGAGGTGTGGGAGGACTGTGAGCAACAAGTGATCAACTTCAGCGGCAACAGCTACAAGGGGTACAAGACTCGAGAGTTGGAGGTATCCAAGTGGAGGAGGCACCTATGGAAGAAGAACCGGATGAAGATCATCATGGTCTTCTCCTTGCTCACCGCCGCCGCCGTTGTCCTCTATTCAGTCATAGTCTAGGTTATGATCGACGATGATCGAATATGTATCGAGATGCATGTGTGATTTTGAACTTGTACTCTCCCATGACTTGTGTGTAACACTTGGACTCTTCATATTGATGTATTTTGGCACTTTGTATGAATTTCCGTGAGTTTCTGGGTATTCATGTGAGTTCTGTGCATTTCTGTGATATATTACTATATTCTGGTACATATTTCCTGTGTATTCTGTGTATTTCTGTTGTATTCTACTATTTTTTTGAAATCCTGAGACAAGTTAGTGGCGCACGCGTTTATCTAGTTAGTGGCGCACGTTATTAGTGGCGCATCGAAATAGGATGCGCCAGACATTCGTGACGCACGATGAGATGGTGCGCCACGGATAACATGGTAGTTAGTGGCGCACGTCGTGATGCGCCACGAACCTTCTGTAGTTAGTGCCATCTTATTCGTGACGCAGGGGGAATCGCCACTAACTTCAAAATGTGTGCGCCACGGATAGGCTTTTTCTCTCTAATGCATGTTGCTTCAAGGACGACCTACGACGTTGTGTTGGTGAAAGCCACACACAAGAAACACAAAAGAGACACGCACTATCTAACAACAGCCTAAATAGATTATTACAAGCCTGCAGCATGGTTAATAAGATAGCTCATCTTGTGACTTAGTCTTATAAAAAAAGACCTGGACAAAATACCTACAGCCAAGCATTTATCTCCGAAATGGTGGAATTCTATGAAACAAAGTGCTTGCCATATTTTGGTAACAATAGCTATATTGAACTGAAGTTGCACCAATCGGACACGAAATAGTGGCATTGGTCAAATTACTTGCGACTTCGGTAACAATCAGACACGAAACAACCAGACACAAATGTATCTAGACTTCTTTTAGTATATAGGTTCACTCAGGTTTAGAGTGAATCTAGATACTAAAAGAAGTCTAGATACATTCTTTCACAAACCTAAAACATCTTATATACGTCCTTCGGCCCATATTAGTTGACTTTGATTTGTTAAATTTTGGATGAACCTATATACTAAATAGTGTCTAGATTCATTTAAAATTTGACAAATTCAAGTCAATTAATATGGGTCGGAGGGAGTAATAAATCGGAGGGAGTATATTATTTAAAACAATAACATGATCCACATGATAGCATAACAATCACCAAATGATGACGGCACAAGTGCTAGTTCTGTCATCCAAATTGTTTTCAGTTCTACTAGTAGTGTACTAGAAACTCAGAACACAAGACATGGCTCATACTACTATGGGATGGATTCATACTAGATAGCTGCTCCAATGGCACATCAAACAAAGGGAGTCCAAGACATGAAGATGCATCTTACAGCACTATGACGAATGGAGGCTCGTTGTTCACAGCCTCTTCTTCTTCTTGCCTCTCGAACAGTGGAAGTGAAATCACACTCTCTTGTAGGCGATGCCTAGTAAGTGTCAAGAGGTTTTCATGCTTTTCGATTTCAACATTTTCAAGGAACATACCATTAATGTCACAATGCAACAGGCGCTCACATGTCCTAAAAAAAGATGTCTCAAGTTTATTTAAATTTAGATGTATCTATATACCAAAAAGTGTCTAGATACGTTCAAGTTTAGACAAACTTGAGACATCCTTTTTAGGACGGAGGGAGTATTAGTTTTGCGAGGATTATGTATTTAGACTAGACGTCTTTTATGTGTAGATTAGAGAGGTTCACTATAAATCTATAGGGATGTAAATGGTACGGATAGTTTCTGTTCCAAATCCACATCTGCGTCCATTTTCTAAAGATATGGTATGTATTTTTATATACCTGGCGGATATGAATACGGATACGGATATTTATTGAGCGGATATCCAAAAAATATGGTATCAGATATGGTATTGATGGTATCCGACGGATATGAATAATCCAGCGTTTTATACGGGTTATCCGAGGTATTTAAATAGGATAATCCGATAAATTTAACCTAACCTCAATATCCAGACAATCTAGTTAGTGTATCGGCCAGCTATGCATGTTACATATGCATGTTATACTATGCTATTACCAATCTTGCACTTTTATACTACTGCTATCTAGTTTTGCACGTTGTCATTTCTTTTGCATAAACTAAATAAATTTTTATTTTTCTAGGTGTGTTTGTTTTATTATCCTCTTCTGATCTGAATCCGCTCCATATCCGCAATCTGATATAATCCGTGTTCGAATCCGTATCCGGCTATTATTCGCTCCAATCTGAATCCATAAAAAAACATGGTAAAGGATATGGTAATAGCAATATCTGATCCGATTCGATTCGTTTACATCCCTATGAATTTATACGCTAAACGATGTTTAGATACATTATCTTCAAAAAAACATCGTGTATTTTAAAACGGAGAAAGTAATTGTGTTTTGCCAGCTTTCATGACCAGTGGGGGACAACTATAAAGGCTGAGTTGGCAGCACACACATGGATGAGAAGCTGAGTTGGACGAGGGGCCCACCTGTCAGTCCCTTGTTTTCTTCCCCCCTCTTCTTGGTGGACGCAGGGCCCACTCAACCTTTCATCTTCTTCGTCACAAGCATTGACCGCCACTTGCACCCACCATCATTTGAGAGTACGACTAGATGTGCCTCGTCGTCCATGTCGTTCCCGGGGAGAAATTGTAGTAAGGATCCCCACATCGACGTTGTCATCTCTGTGATCCCAGGCGCCATACGAAGATCCTCGTAGATGCGACTTGCTCCACTCGTCTTAGGTGTCCAGGTGCACCTAGGCGCGTTCGTTGGGTGTCCCGACAGCACGGCCATGAGGAGAGTCAGGGAGGACGCATCGCCCATGCTGCTCCACCTCGTCATGCCCGGAAGCAAGCGAGGGTCGCAGAGTTGCCGACAATGGGCGGTACGGAGGTGGTAGTGAGGGATCTTGCGAGGTCCGGCGCCAGGGGCAGGCCAAGGTGGGATCGTCTCGGTTGCACGCACTAGAGGTCCTCGACGAATTTGTCTAAGAGAGAAGCGGTAGGATAAAGATGATAGGAGAAAAGACTAGGAGGCTAATAGGTGGACCCCATGTCCATGTTAGCATCTTTTTGCCAACTCAGCCCCTTCCATATGGGCCGTAGTGGTCAGATTTGCAACCAAAGATTGTTGAATGAATATTAGTTTGATTTTTTACGCTATGCCTCAAACTTAGGATTTTTTTTAAAAAAAATATCAAAAACGGTAATGACTCGTAAACCTTGCCCCAATTGTGGTAGTTTTATGTAATTTAATCCCTAGTAATATTATTTTATGCCCCAATTATGTTTTAGAAATATGTTTTTCTGTAGTAGGAGCATTTAGTCCTGCAAGACAGTGTGGATTCCCATTGCTTCTACCGCCATGTTTGTGTCGTCAGAGACTTGGATCAAGATTATCCTTCCCATTCTTATCTCGAAGGAACAGAGTGTTTTTGTTCCGGGTAGACTGATCACTGACAATGTCATTATTGCCTATGAGTGTGTCCATGCAATCAGAACTCGGAAGAGGAAGAAGGCCCTCTGTGTGATGAAACTGGATATGATGAAAAAGCATATGACAGAGTTGAGTGGATTTTTTTCGAAAGAATGATGATCAAGCTAGGGTTTGCCCATGGATGGGTACAAATGATTATGTGGTGCATGAGCTCGGTTCGATTTTTGTTAGGTTAAATGGAGAATTATCGGGAAATTTTGCTCCATCTAGGGGGCTACGGCAGGGAGACCCATTGTCCCCTTACCTCTTTTTGTTTTGTGCTGAAGGCTTCTCCAAGTTGCTAAAGCAAGCTCAAGAAGAAAATATGTTGAAGGGTGTTCTATTTGGTACGGGTGGTCCCCATATTACCCTCCTTTTATTTATAGATGACATCATAGTATTCCTAAAAGCAATAGTTGAAAGTATCAACACATTCAAGGGAGTTTTGGAGAAATATGAGTTAGCCTGAGGACAAAAGGTTAATATGCAGAAATCCTCAGCGTTCTTTGGGGAGAGTTTCCAAGAGCAAGTGGAGGACTGATGGTGCTCGACGTAGCACTTTGTTGGTAACCCCAAGCGCGGGTTGTGAAGAGCAAGCAACAAGTTTTCCCTCAGTTGAGACCGAGGTTATCGAACCAGAAGGAGGAAGGAAACATCACACATGTGTTGCAAGCAACATGGAGACCTGCACAACACAAACTCAAGACTTTGCCCCAACGAACAGTGAGGTTGTCAAGCTCACCGGTTTGCTGTAACAAAGGATTAAACGAATGGTGTGGAAGGTAATGGTTTGCAGCAAGTAAACAAGTAACAGTGGAAGATGTATCAATGGTAAAGATTGGACCAGGGTCCATAGTTCACTAGAGGTGCTCTCCTTAGATAAACAACATGGCATGAAGCGTAAACAAATTACAGCAGGACAATTGACAGGAACTGAGCAAGGCATAACAATGCAATTATTAGTCAGAACCTATGAGGTTGATTGGGCAATACAACAAGATACATAGACCGCCATCCAACTGCATCTATGACTAGAAATCCACCTTCAGGTTATCATCCGAACCCCCTCCAGTATTAAGTTGCAAGCAACAGACAACTGCTTTAAGCAAAGTGTGTAAGGTAAACAGTCTACATGTTCTATGAACAATAGACCGTTGTTTTCTCCCTAGTAGCAACAACACATCTACAACCGAAGAGATTTCTGTCACTTCCCTTGGAAACTAGAGGCATGAACCCACTATCGAGCATAAATACCCCCTCTTAGAGTCACTAGCAACTACTTGGCCAAGATAGCTACTAACAATGGAGATCATGCAAGATCACAAACAACACAGACATGATAGAATCATAAAGATAAAACCATTAATAAAACCAACATAATAATCTCAATATCCATCGGATCCCCGCAAACACAACATGCATAATTACAAATAGATTAGATCTTGATTATGAACGGAGCTCACAAGATCTATACATGAAAGCACAAAGGAGGAGATACAACTATCTAGCTACTACATGGACCCATAGTCCAAGGTGGAACTACTCACGTATCATACCGGAGAGAAGGCCTCCGGGATGATCTCCCCTCCGGCAGGGTGCCGGGAAGAACTTCAGATCCCCCCGATCTAGGGACGATGGTGGTGGCGGCTACAGACGGTTTCGTGGATATTTGATCGGGTGCTTAGGATTTCTGCATCGGGGGCTTCTTATAGGCGAAGGGGGAGACCGAGGCGGCGTCCAGGGCGACCAAACCCTAGCCAGGCGCGGGGTGGGGCCCACACGTGCCTGGGGTGGGTCTGGCCCCTCTGGCTCTCCTCTGGACTTCTTGTTTTCCACAGAAAGTAATTGACTTTGTCCTTTGTCCCGTCCAATTCCGAGAATATTTATTTACTAACTTTTCTGAAACCAAAAACATCAGAAAACAGTCATCTGGCACTGTTGCAACTTGTTAATAGGTTAGTACCAGAAAACATGTAAAAAGCACCTCAAAGTGTGGACAAGTAAAGAAAAGTAGATACAAAACAAGCATGGAGTATCAAAAATTATAGATACGTTTCCAACATATCAAGGACGAGTTGATGAGCTCCCTTGGCATTGAAGATGAGGCCCTATCAGAGAGGTATCTCGGTTTACCTACTGTTGTAGGGAGATTGAAGGAGGGGAGTTTTCGGTACATCACGCATCGATCGGGAGCCAAGGTCGGTGGGTGGAAGGGAAGGGGCTCTCGAATAAAGGTAAATAAACATTGATTAAGTCGGTGTTACAATCCACTCCAACCTTCCCAATGAGTTGTTTTCGACTAAATAAAAAAAATGCAAGAAACTTGGTTCGATTTCCTCTGATTTTTGGTGGAATGATGCAGATGGCTCTAGGAAAGTGCATTGGATTTCATGGCCAAAGATGTGTCTGTCGAAAGGAGGCATGGGATTCTAGGATTTTGAAGCGTTTAATCAAGTACTCCTGGCAAAGCAAGCGTGGCGGCTACTTACCGTGCTGTCATCTTTGTGCGCCAGAGTCTTACAAGCTCGATACTATCAATATACTGATTTTATTCAAGCCACATTTTTTTGGGAAAGGGGCATATATTAATATCAGAGGATACCAATTACACCCAGCCTCTGCAACAACACATTTCCCTAGCGGCCACACGGATGCACACAACCAAAAAAAGAAAAAAGAATGACAAAAAAGAAGGGTCATTCACATGGAGGAGCATTCTCCATGGACGTACTATGTTGTCAAAGGGTTTAGTTTGGAGAATTAGAGACGGCTCGAAGGTGGATATTTGACAAAGAGATTGGATCCCGAGAGTTGGGGCAGAGTGAGCACTGGGGCGCAAATGTCCAACTAACGAAATGAAAGTCTATGAATTATTGAATAGTGAGGGAACATGGGATGATGCAAAGCCGCAGGAGATCTTTCTTGAGTTTGATGTTAATGACATAAAAAAGGTTCAGGTTGGTGGAGTAGGGAGGGGGATTACCACGCCTGGAGATAGACAAAAAAGGTATTTTTTCGGTCAAGTCGGCCTACCATCTCTGTATGAAGCACCGCAGAAGTGTACGTGGTGGGATTGGTTCGTCGGCATCAGTTGAAGCTCACAAAGGGTGGCTAGCACTCTAGGAAGCCGAGGTTCTAGGTAAAGTCAAGATCCATGCATGGCACCTGCTGAACAATGGTCTTGCGGTTGGATTAGAGCTCAATCATCGTCATATCAAGATGAGGTGAATTGCATTGCTTTGCGGGAGAGAGGAAATCGCTATCGATCGGTTGTGGAAGTGCTCTCATTCGAAACAGACCTAGGAACATATTAGAAGTCTAGAGCCAAGTCGTTATCTGAACTTCTCGATGATGTCCGATCCCCGCGGGATCTACTTAATTGGCTGCTGGAATGGTTAAACCAGGTGAAGGAGGAGTCCATGGATATCACACTGATGGATCTGTACCAACTTTGGCTTTCGCTAAATGATGCGCGTGAGTCTAAGGTAATAGAGGATCCTCGGGCCCTTGCAAAGAGATGCTTGCATCTTAGGCAGGAGTGGAGAAGTGCCCAGGAGCAGCGTTGGACAAAAGCCCCAACCCCAGTACAACATTGGTCTTCGCTTGGAAAAGGATGGGTGAAGGTGAACTGGGATGGTGCCCTAAACAAGTCCTCGAAAAAGGGAGGTGGAGGTTATGGATGCAGGCGGACGTCCGCCAAGCACTCCGGCCATGTCCGCCTCCTTTCCAAATACTAATTCATCTTCTAATTATGTTTCATTACCTAAATTTGCATATAGTCATTTAGGCATTGGCGGACTGTCCGCCTAGTCCAATAGACTGTCCACTTGTATCCCTAGTGGAGGTGTGGTCGTTCGCAACCACCATGGTAGCTTCCTCGCAGTGGCATGCCATTTTCTCCCTCTTGTCTCCGATCCTGAGGAGTCTGAGCTCCTGGCGAGCTTAAGGGCAGTGAAGCTAGCGAAAGAAATGGGGCTGGAACAGATGGTGCTTGAATTGGACAGCTTAGGCATTGTCTCAAAACTAAAGCATGGGGAAGTTGATCGGTCGCTGCATGGGCCCCTAGTTGAAGAGATTAAATAGGAGCTTCGATCATTGGGTGACCATCTGATTGTATTACGATGAAACTTGCTTCAGATTTATCCGGCAATGAATAAATTAATGCAGCTTTTCCCTAAAAAAAGAGACTTCGATCAAGATGAATACAAGTTTTTCCTAGGTCCACCCCTCCAACAATCATCTTAGCTCATATCAAGGAGGCTGCGGCCATGTGGACGATCACAAAACTTAATTCAAGGAGATTAGGCTTTTGTAATTTTTGTTTAGGTCAGCTTGTGCGCACACTCTATTGAATCGAATACAATGAAAAGGCAAAGGCAAAGCTTTTGCACATTTCATCAAAGAGTGCACACCATGCAAGTTCGTGATTCACCCACATCAGAAGCATACAAATGAAAACCCAAACGACCAAACCAACTCTCCACAAGAGCCTAGTTTGCTAGAAAAAAAATCCCAGGACTCGAACAAAAGAAGAGAAACCTAGATGAATAAACACATCTCTTGTCCAAAAGGAATTTTGTTTACCAGCGAACTTCCCAACCGGTGAGATCATTCTAAACCCGATGCACCATTTGTACAGTGTATAGCTGCCAAGTTCCTAAACTTTGTCAAGCTAGTAAAATATTGTCCTTTGTTCACAACGGCTTCAAACCCCAGTTTACGAGTCAGCGAGAACGAAGCATCTCACTCATGTTGTCTTCAACCTCAAGAGTATCGAGTCAGGCTAAAAGCTAGCGTGGTTAGAAGAAATCAGTACTCAAATTTCTGCAAGCATCAATATGAACAAGCACTGGAATTTGGTAGCTGATAATTTCTGTCACTTGGAGAGATGTTCAGTCTCACACCGGTGGAGTTGGTCCTTCGGCACCTGTATATATTTGAGACACGGATGATTTAATATTGAGAATAAAAAAACAGCCATTTTATCAAATAGCAACAGTGGGAACAAATCGTAGATTCTACACAGTTGCTCGCTAACCAGATTCAGAAAGGATAATAGTTGCAGATGCAGCAGGTATTTTCAAAATTGATCGTCACCTACCTTGCTTCTTCCTTTTTGGCCAACACTTTAGGATTAAATTCTTCAATGGAGTCTGGGGAACTGGAATGAACTTCCCAACAAAAGCCAACGGCCAGCTACACGAACAAGCCAATGGTTAACAAGCAAGCAGGCTAAAGTCCAAACTCTGTAGGATATTCACCCAAAACTAACCACCTGCTGTATTGATTTGAAGTGCTAGCAAACTAATAGGAGTACTTGGAACGAAAATTTTATAACTATATTATTTTGGAATGCATACTTTATTGTCAAGGAATGCATAATTTATTCTCTAGAACACAAGTAGGTTCATAATTGGGACAAGGATCTCACCTGACAAAAGCAATACCCACAGAAACAAGCCAAAGCTCCCAACTGAGTCTCACAGTTGATGTAAATTTCCCCAGGAACTCAATAATTATCACCTGAGAATAAATTATGGACGAATTTCAAATCCTACAGACTCAAAGGCTGTCTATATTAACTCATAAATTTGCATTTTTCTATCATTTCATACCTGCAGCACAACAGTTATGCTCACAACGGCCAAAAAGAGATGGTTTCTTGAAACTCCTTCAAATATGTTCAGCTCTTCTGGTTTTCGAGAATTGAACTCATTAAACACCTATTCGGACAAAATGAAACAGTTAAGCTTTGTCAAGCAGCAAGATATGCTGAAGGGAAGGGATTAAGAGGAAGATGAGTCCATACTGGGACTACACAACATTTGGGAGAAAGGCTGCTTTATGGAGCTTAGCCAAAATACTTGAACAAATAGGGAGAAAGGAGCAATATGAACAAAATGATGTTATCTCAAAATTACTCGTTGCTATAAAATATCTCCAATCTTACTAAACCATTTCTAAGTCAGCTGTTGAAGGCAAAGGCTTGAAGCTAATGATGTGCATGTTAATGTAGCATAGAGTTAGGAAGCATGCTACTGTAAAACTGTTGATGCTCCACATATTCATTACTCAAAATGGAGAAAAACAGTACATTCAAAATCAACCATAAAGCTAGAAAGGTGCTTAAAACAGATAGGAGGTTACCTGGCACAGGACAAATGTGTTGAATATAAATGAATTTTTCACTTTGCTTGAGTGTTCAAGGGTATCTTGAGTCAAATGCAGAAGATTTCGGCCTCCAAAGTTAAGCGTCAGAAGAACAGCAACTTGATAGACAGCCTGTGGTTACATAAGAGCTGAGTAAGTGACCGCCTAGTAAAACATTTAGTTGACAGACAACATCTGAAGAAACTTTACCTGAATGAACAAGTTTCTCCACATGATATTAGTCACAAGAGGTTCTCTGCAATATATGAACAAGAATGTTATGAATGTTATATGGTACACAATACTAGTGCTAATCAAAATCCTATAAATATTTCAAATATGTTTATGGTTGTACCATAAAATTCTATAAATATTTTCCAATACGCTTATGCCATTTTCGCATCTAATCCTATAAATTGTTGGAATAAGTAATGGCTAAATTTTTTAGTCCTTCAAATGTGTGGGGCCCTCATAAAAAAGAAGGGTGTATTCAACAACCTTTATGCGGGAAAGAGAACAACGAGATATACAATTCTGCTTAGGATAAATGTTAACACAGAAGTATAATGCACACATATTTGTTTTGTTGTAGATAGCAGTTTCAAGAGGAAAAGGACTAACCTCCGTCCAACAGGTGTCCGCTTCATAAGTTGGTCCGTTGGTGGTTCAGTAGCCAATGCAAGTGCACCAAGTGTGTCCATTATGAGATTAACCCAGAGAAGCTGTGTCAACAACAGAAACAAGTAAACATCTGGCCATATCAAAACCAATACAAGTTTAATAGTACCTCAAATTCATTTCTGTTTATTCACAATTTCCTACTAGCCCATGGCAACGTTATTTTCATAATTGTCGTCTTCAACATTTTATGAAAGATACATATTGCAAAAATGATGGTTTTCACAAGTTACTCTGACAGAGAATATACTCTCAGCAGATATCACATCCCATGGGTGCATACACCCGCAATAAAGTAGTATGGCATTTTCCTATGGACAAATCTCCACGATCTGCTGCCTGAAGTAGGTGCATTTTTTTAAGGTTGGTGGATGTCTGCCCGGTTCAGAATCCAGAAGGAGAGATATGATAGCTTGGTCATGTGGAAGATTTCGAAAGAAACAGGAGAATTTTCAATCATGAGAAACACAGCCTCCAATTGTTGCCTTAGAAGGATGTTCTCCGTTTCATGTTTGGGCTTCTGTTTTTACCCGCACCCCCACCCCCTCCACACACACAAAAAAAAAACGACCCCTTTGTTCGTTCGTGTTTCAACGGTGTTGTAAACTCTATTTATTCTTAATGTAAACACATGCAGCTCTCATGCATGCTCTAAAAGATAAATACGTACTAAATTCTGATTTCCAAGTGAAGCTCTTGCTTAGTTCAGGCCATTAAAGTATTGCAGTGAACAAGCAGGATTTAGTCAACAATAGTAGCAAAAACAGGAGTGTATAGACTAACACTGTTATAATGCGGTCTGAATTACTTTTATTAGCCAGCATAATGATTTCAGAAACTGGTAACAGTGAATGTCATGTAGATCCAATTATCTAGGAATATTCAGATACAGCTAGCGTTGAAACTATTATAACATGTCAAATAATTTTAATCTGGCAATCATGGTTTTTAAAGCATCCGCTTTAGGACGCCTAGGCGACGCCTAAGCGTCAAAGCGCCCCCCCTCCGCTTTGCAAAAACGACCGCTTTAGGCGCCTAGGCGTCCAAAGCGCCCGCCTAGGCGTCGCCTAGCGCCAAAGCGCCCCCAGGTCGCTTTAAGACGCCTTAACGCCTTAAAAACCATGCTGGCAATGATTCTAAGAAACGTAAATAATAATGTTCTGACAAACCTGAACGGCATTTAGAGGAACATTGCCAGAGGAAATGGCAGCAACCACATTGATGATAAGAGCCGCAACATTTACAGTAAGCTGGAATTGAATAAATTTTTGGATATTGGCGTAAACAGAACGACCCCAGCGAACCACCTAGTAGAACATTAAACATGAACATAATTAAGGCACTGTCATTTGTGGACCAGAAGATCATTAAGTTCTACAGGCAGGCCTAACCTTCACGACGGAAGCAAAATTATCATCCAGAATAATTATGTCTGAGCTCTCTTTAGCTACTTCTGTTCCTTGGATGCCCATAGAAAGACCAATATCTGCCTGAAAATATGAGTGGTGACTGGTAAGAGAGTGAAATTAGGAAACAACAATGTCGACTCATAAATGTTTGTTGTACTAAGCTGTGCAGTACATGATTACAAGTATAATTAGTCCTTGTTTTCATTCAAAATACATCCAATGTCCTTTTTTTAAGTTTTATCCCTTCAAAGTACAACCTCGTGCCCTTACCTCATGCAATGCAGGAGCATCATTTGTTCCATCACCAGTAACAGCAACAACATGGCCATTCTTCTTGAGTGCTTTTACAAGGAGAAGCTTATCATTCGGTGAGGATCTTCCCATCACCTGCCATGTATTTTTTTAGATCAGGCTAATTGGTAGAAAGATGATGCTAATAGCAAGAGCAAGTTTTGGACAAGATAACAGACTCAAACAGACGGAGGAAAGGAATGTCTTCCCCATCACATGAAATAGAGCTCCAGAAATGGCGTACCAAGCTAAAAGCGTAATCATGATATTCTTGTATCTACAGGTTAGTGAAAGGCAAATTCTGTTGTTCTGTATTTTCGTATAAGTACAATGGGTAAAAGTTAAGCATGAGACTGTCATGGAACACAGATATATACTACACAAAAATGCATAGGAGATCATTTGGTGTGCCTCAATGACTGAAAGAGGGAATTTATATGTCAAACCAGACAGGTGAACATCAGCAGTAGCAAGAAACAAGATTACCGAATAAGACAGACACAAAGTACAACAATCCACTCCCTATATCTTCCATTGATTTTTTTTTATGTTCAGATAGTTTACGATACATTTCCCAATTTCATTTCCTATACTCCTAAAGCAAAGAGTTATTTGACTAAAATTTGCAAGCAAGTTCTTTTAGTCAACATTTTTTCCCTGGGAATTCAAGTTAACATTAAAATAGTTGTAAATCAAGAATCATACATATAGTTAGACGCATTATACAGAACTGTGGATGATATGAGAGAATTTGATCCTCCTTAAATGCATGATTTCAGATTACCAGCCCTACGGTTTATAATCCATTTTGCCAAGCAAAACACGGTAGAAGGCAAGATGCACAACAATAACCTTTCAGAATAACAAATGAACCAAAAGTACTCACATTAGGTTAGCTCATAAACTTGGGACACATTTTAATAATTTTGCGAGCACAAACAAATTATGGTCTTACGGATATCTTGTCGGCAACTTCCTCCCTTTCGGCATCACTGAACGCACGGAAAACTCTTCCCTCTATTATAACTGGTGTAGAAGCCTGGGGGTCAGTGAGTATTCCACACTCGAGTGCTATTGCTCTAGCTGTCTGCAGATTATCTCCAGTTACCATCCGTACCTACTTGTTCAAAAACTGCAGAAGTTAGTTTATAGTGATGACAAGAACTACAACTATACAGACATTACTGTGCCAACATTTAATGGTGTCAATAGTTGACAGTTTTAAAGCGGTCGATGGTATTGCACACAATGTTAATACAATGTCACATTACACAAGACATACTTCAACACTCGTCATCAGAAGCAATCATGACTTGTAACGTTTCAATTTTAACAGTTTTTGTATCCTTCAGCAGCACATGAATTGAAGAAACAAACCTTAACGCCAGAATTGGTGCACAGCTCAACAGCATCTCTCACTCCAGGGCGACAAGGATCCTGCAAACAAACATGGATGACTTAGCCACAAACAGAAAGCTTATAAAAAAATATGAGAAAAATAGAGGATAGCACTAGGAGCGGCAAATCGTTATATGCAACATAATAATTGAGGATTTGCACGTTTCATCCATGTACCTTCATCCCCACAATACCGATAAGAGTCAGGTCATTATCTGGCAACTGCCAGCTAATTCTTTGTTCCTCACTTGGAATGTCCTTCAGATCAAGATTTCTGTAAGCAAAAGCAACACAGCGAAGACTTTGCTCGGCCATATCTTCTATGTATTTCTTGAATTGATTAGCCTGAAAGAATAAAATGAGGCAGGAAACTACATAATTAATTGTCAAAAAAAATGTACATGGTTTACCTCATCAGGTGTCATTTCATGAGTTGAGCCATCTACATCAAGCCAATTTGTACATAAGGCAAGAACTATTTCAGCAGCCCCTTTCCAGTGCACATGAACATCTGAATCTCTCTGCAAAAAGCACATGACAAGTTCAGTTTATATGGTTGAAGTGTGTATTGCAGAACAAAAAACAACACTTGTCAATCATGCAACGATTGACACTCTAGCTAAACCACATTAATAACACAATCATGTCACACTTAACACAAGGACAAATACATGTCAGACTCTTAAACTAAATGAAGTATGCCAATCCTGAGATGGAAGTATTTCTGTATTTGTATGCCAGAGACTAATGTTGTTTTCAAGTTAAATTAGACACTGAAATGACCACAGGGGCCTCTTTTGTACAGCAAAATACTTGCAAGGGTTGGCAGAATATTAGCACGCGTGCTTTAGATATATTTTAGAGTTCAAACGTAGGTGTGAGCAAAGAATTTTGTCAATCGACTGGTCATTATTCTGTTCTAATGTCCTAAAAATCACTGCAAGAGGTTACGGACCACAGGTAAGGAGGATGGTTGAGAAAAACATAAACAATCTGAAAATATAAGTGCTATCATGAATTCTAGTTTGTGAAAACTCATTCTTGGGAAAATATGACTATTCAAGAAATAGTGTGCCAGAACAAACTAATAATAAGGAAAATAGTAAAGATACAGTGGAAAGTGAAATAGAAATTACCCCAGTTACTGCAACACCACCACGTTTTTTCTCTGAGTTGAATGGAGAGACATGAATGATAGAAGATTTCGATCTCTCCACCGCAAATTTCATGTGAAGCTAAAGGAGGAATCAGCTGGATAAGCAAGAATATAGCCACCAAAAGTGGAAGTTTTAACACTTGAGGAATCTTTACCTCAACACCCCACGAAAGGATTGCTTTCTCAGTTGGTGAGCCTGTTACCTCGACAGTGCTACCATCCTGATGAGTAAAAAATCAGTATCATGTAGAAGGACAGATATCAATTACATCAAAATAAAAATGCACAACTGTAACTACCAGCATGACAGCTGGGACCCTATTTTTGGTCAAAAAATAGCAGGGGGGCTATTTTCGGACAAACAATAGCAGGGACCCTATTTTCGGTCAAAAAATAGCACGAACCCTAAAGAAATGGCATTGCGCCGACAAAAGTTTTGACTGTTAACTGCTAGTACACGCATTGCTAAAAGCAGAAGATACCGCCTATTTTTTGAAATAGATGTTGTCTTATCATCGTCACAGCCTCCACTACATGTATGGAAGAACGTTTAATGTGAATTCTGGGTGTTCTCTTCTGAGAATAGCAGAGGAACCTCTCGGAAAATAATCCCAAGATGGAAATTCTAAACACTACTTGAAGATTCAACACAAAGCAGAAAAATAAATTACAAAAATTAAATTTATAAAGATGATAGTGACCAGACTTCATGTTATCATATGTGTGATCTAAACGCAGTAGTAAAAGATGTTGAGTAGTGGAAACATGTGACATTACCTCTGGCTCAAACACACTGCCTGAAGTATTCTGTGCAATTCCTTCAAGTACAAAAGAGGTAACTGTAGGTGACAACTTCTCGATAGTAGCCTGAGGTTGCAGCTCTATCCCCGCAACTATTGATCGCACCACAGTCATCTGCGCAAAAATCACATATAATTAAATGGTCACAGAGGATAAAGTAATAAAGTGAAGATCTATTATGATGCAAAAAGCAAAGAAGAACTAACCTGGTTGAGTGTTAATGTACCAGTCTTGTCACTACAAATTGTTGTAGCAGAGCCCATCGTTTCACAAGCTGAAAGTCTTCTCACCTTAAATTGACATGTAGATTCATGTGATAAGAAAAAGAATGAAAAACAAAAAGACTGCAAAAAAAAATGTACCAAAGCTTTGTCTGCCATCATTTTCCGCATTGAATAAGCCAGGCTGAAAAATACAATAAAATAGGTCAGAAAACTAAAACAAAGTTAAAATGATGAAGGAAACATTTGATATATATCAACTCACGTTAGTGTTACAGCCAGCGGTAGTCCCTCAGGTACAGCAACAACAACAATAGTGACCTAAATGTTGGGATGTAAGAATGAGATAAGGAAAATGGTGCTTAATATACACCAAACATTCAATCATTACATACCGCAACAGTTAGTATCTTTATTGATCCAAATATTATATTTTTCACACTTGTTTGTCCCTTAACAAACTGAACGGTGCCATCTGAGTTTGTAGTATGTCCTGTAAAATATCTGGGAGTAAAGAAAATTTTATTAGCATGTCCTGTAATAATATATAAAGGAACAAGAGAAAGTTTCTAAGTACGCCCTGGAAGCTGAAAGTATCTGCAAGCAAAGGAAAAGTATCTGTGTATGTACATATATAGTGGATACAAGAGCACAACATAGATCACTGAACTGAAGCATAAAGCATACCAATTACAACACAGGTTGTACATTTGTGACTTTATTTCAGTTGTATGGACATTGTTCAAATAATGGGGGAAACACATAATGCATCTTACCTTGCAAAAAGGACTACAAGAACCAGTGCAGCGACGACAAGCCCCACAATGCCTATGAATGTTGCTACTCCATTCAACCGCACCTTCAACAGAAAAGAGAGGGCCATGAATTCACACAGATGGCACATAGATTGTTCCAAATAATTCACAATTAGATCATCAGCGGAAGGATAAAAAAGAGGAAGAACCTGTAATGGAGTCTCTTCATTGTTGTCTTCTGAAATGCTAGCCATTAGTAAACCCCATTCCGTATTCAGACCAACCGCGGTTACCTGCATTTGAGTAGCACAGTTGCAAGTGGGATTTTATCAAATCACTGAGTGAGGTTAAAGGTCAATCCACTGCCCTCACAAAATGATTAATCTAGCTGACAGGTAAATAATGCCCAAATCCAAGGGCACAAACAAAGCAAATGAGCCTCAAGCCCTCAACTGACTCTTTTTGCTCGTAGACATGCGATTTTCAAAACAGAAAAGAAAAACAATGAGGCGAGAAGACAAGATATGATTGCTCACCAACATGGAACCATAACCATCAGCTACTTTGCATCCTCCCATTAGAAAAGGTGACTTCTGATCCTTGAAAACCTAATCAAAGATCGAAGGTTTACTACTCATGGACAAACCAATCCTGCATAGGAGTCTAAAATCAAGAGAAAACTTACAATTTTACTTTCCCCAGTCATACTGGATTCATCAATGGCAAGAGAATGGCCGCTAATTAAAATACCGTCAGCTGGAACCTGAAAGGTGGTTTTTGTTTCATTATAATATCAGGGATGCAAACAACACAAAAATAAGTGAAAGAAGACCATATTTGTTTACTGCAGCGTACCTGATCACCAATTTTTAAAGCTACTACATCGCCAACCACAATGTCAAAGATTGACACTTGAATCCTTCTACCGCCCCTAATAACCTGATCACCACAGCACAGTTGCAATACTATCAGAAGACTAAAAATGGCAAATAAATAGTGAAGATTTTGTCAGGTTAAGCTCACAAACCTCGACTTGGATATTTTGTTTCTCCTCATTGAGGTGTTGGAACTGCAGGGACTGTTTGTAATCACTGACAGCTAAAATAATAAGACAAAAAGTATCTTTAGTCAGGTACAACTGGATTGTCCAAACTGGACACTCTTACATTGGGCGTAGTGAGCAAAAGGAGAAAAGGTGAAGTTCAAAGAAATGGCGTGTATGAGAAAACAACATAAAGATATACTTGAAGGCCGTGTCTGATATTTGTTGAGGCACAAAATAAAGCATTTTATCTTCCAAATACAATGTATGAAGATGGACCCAAGGATACTACTGAGGAATAAAACTAAAAAAGGGGTCTAGTGGTTATCTTTAAAAATGACAGTAGAATCCCAGGTCAAAAATATTTGATTTTAAGGCACATTATTTCCACCTTGCTTTAGTATAATAATTATAAGTATCCATATTTAATAACACGAAATATTAGGAGTTGAACATGAGAGAGAGAGAGAACAGCATACCAGTAACAAATATCACAAGAAAGACAGCAAATGCTATACTAGCACCATCATACCATCCTTCTTTGATACCCTAATGAAATTCTTGAAGTTAGAACTAAAAGGAAACATAATATTAAAAGGGTTGATCCATACAGAAATCACAGTTAACCTTGTTTGGAAGTTTATGGAACCAGATTTAAAACTCACAAGAGGGAAAACATATATAGTCACTAAGGCATCAGCTAAAAATTAGACAAAGTACAGAAGAGAGGAAATAGAGAAAAATCAGGTGGACGAGGAGTTCACCTCTGTAGCGATGCCCAATGCTAGAGAAATGGCTGCAGCCACAATAAGGATAACCAGTGTCAAGTCCTGGCAGGCCTCCCAGAGAAAAACCTGTTTTCATGACACAGAACACAGTAAGAAGGATTAATCACTGATACCACAACATATTCATTGGTACAATCACAAACTAAAATTATAAAAAATAAACTTGCCCAAAAGCTTCTTCCTTTCTTGCGAGGATATCTGTTAGCCCCAAAAGCATTCGCCCTGCATGATAAATCTTCTTCATCTCCATGGATTCCCTTCTCTGAGTTTGTTTTCAGTAAATTTAGGAGCCCTTTAACCTAATGTTCGGATAAGGACACCACATTAATTAATGATGCTGATGCTGAAGATTCTAGTAAATTTGCAGGTAGGAATGGTATGTACCCCTCCATATTCTTGCAGAGTGGAAAAGTTATGGTCCCTTGTCATCGACGTAAGTTGTTCCTCTCCAATGCCAAAACCCCGTGGGGGAATTTCTGTGTAAAAGAAACATTAAAGTAATAAAATAGCCATATTTGAATAACTATTAACAAGGTGGGACGGTCCTTGATTAAGTAGACCATCAGGGTTAAATAACACAGAATATAAAAGACACTGACAGTATCCTATGTGTACAAAAACGAAATGAGTTTGAAGCAATTACCTGGTAATTCTCTATCGCCATTCTGCTTTTCTCCTGCTTCCTTGAAAAGTAATGCGGCCTGATTGAATTCAAAACTAAAATATCAAAAGGGAAGATGTGTGATGATAAAACATATATACTGCAGAAACAGAAGCTTGGATATATACCCTTATGACTTGAGCATGAGCCCTAATTTTCCTCCTTATGTGTTCTTTTTCTTCCTCTTTTTTCAAGTCCAGTGTATATCGGAATCGCCGAGAAGCATTGAGCACAAGTGCAGCTTGCTGCAGAATGGACCAAAACCATAACAGCAATGAGTATAATTAATGAACTGACTATACTTATCCTATCAGTTATGATCGAATGTGCAGGAGCACTAGCAGTAGTGGTGCAAATTTTGCATAAGTACACAAGTTCAAAATGCCCTAAGAAACATTCTAACGATGCATGAACATATGACAGCAATGTGCAAAACTAATGAACTGACAATACTATCAGCCATGAACTTATGATTGAATATGCAGCAGACTAGTAGAATTAGTGGTGCAAATTTGGCATAGTACACAAGTTCAAAATTCCTTAAGAAACATTCTAAACAATGCATGAACATATAAAGCATTTCACTTCCAAGGTGAGCCATGTGCATGCAGCATGAGTGAATTAGATAGTTAGATAATCAAAATCATATTGGTTACATTATGCAAGAACAAAGTATTTTTTACAGAATGCAAGAACAAAGTAGATTTAAAGGACTAGAATTTAGTGTAATCCAACTTTTAATACCATGTGAATCATATGCTCCATCCCCAACAAAAGTTCTACTTCACAGGAATAAATAACGCCAACATGCCAGGCTATAGGGAGAATTGCATAACTGAAGTTACAAAAGAAAATAAATATTGCTTTTGGATCGTCTCAGTGCAACTTTTAATAGGCAGTTCAGTCACAAAATATTCCTAGCAATGCAGTAGAATTGCATGACAAGAGCAGGACATCCATTGATTTGCATTTTAGAAGGAGATACGGAGAATGTTTTTTGATGCAATAGGGATTGCGCATGTGGGAGGAGAGGAGTTCAATCTCCTGCGTAGCACAAGATTACAATATTCCGCAAGGCAGGAAGTAGCTTTAGCTTGAGAAATTTGAATCCGATCGAATTAGGAGGCTCGTATACAGATAAAATTTAGGACAAGCACTAGGTTGAGTTTGGATAAGGATACATATTGGCAGTGTAATCACCCTCTTGTGAATTTACTCTCACAATACCTGGAACAATGTACCATAGACAAAACAGCTCATCTTAGCCGACCAAAATGGATAGATGCTTGCTGCGGGCAACATGACTCAGACAATTAAGTAGCGTCAACTCCTTTATCTTCTCTGTCCCAGATTGTATCCAATCTAAACACTCATCCTTCATGCTAATACCCAAGTGTGAAGTGTCCACTCCATTAGTTGAATCCATCCAACAGAGAAATCCAATCAACTAACTAAGAGGATTTCCCACGACAGTGATCACATACTTGAGCAAGTCCAGCGTCACTCTTCTCATCCCTTCACTCTGTCCAACTGTCCATGCTTTTATAGAAATGGTAATGTTATCTCACACTGTGTGTCTCGCTTCGCACACTTAAGTACATGGCCAAGTAACCTAAAATCATGAGCTCTTACTGACCACCCGTGAGATTCTTCGAACTAACCAATCAAGAGACGATGGCATGATAAACGGACGTACATATCCATGGCTAGGTTCATTGCAATTCATAGTGTGTCGCTCAAAACCCAGTAGCATATTAAGCCAGGTGGTTACAGATGAGCCCATATCTACCCAAGAACACCAGTCACTTAAAATTGAGACTATTAATCCATCTAACTACAACTCACTAGATTGTGGATGCAGGAAACCAAGGCTAGTCAACATTGGGACATATGGCCAATTCTCTAGTACTCCCTCCATTTCAAAATATAAGATGTTTTGGCTTTGTGAAGCAAACGTATCTAGACTTCTTATAGTACTAGGTTCACTCTAAAAGAAGTCTAGATACATTTTCTTCACAAACCTAAAACATCTTATATTTTGAAACGGAGGGAGTAGTAGTGAGGTCCACAATCCTTCCTCCAATCATTCTGGAGCTTCCACGCCAATTTTGGCATAATAATAAATCAAATGAAACTAGTTGGTTGCAGTGAATAAGTTGGACAGCATGTGCTCCACCAGAACAGGTACCAAACATGTTTCGGTGGTAAGACAAAAATAAACCCGTCTAAACAAAAAGGCAATCTACATACACGGAGTTAAACCACATTGCGGCGCCAAGCATAACAAGCACCCTCCAGCAGGCAAGTTGGGGTAGGGAATGTGTTTGGCGGGACTCACCCTCCATCGCCTGAGGCGCTCGACGGGGGCCCGCTTGGCGGGGATGTCGAAGGGGTCGTCCCCGGGCCCCCGCGCGTCGCCGCCGCCGAGCACGTCGTCGCAGCCGTCGTCGTCGGGCGGCACCTCGTCGTGGCGCCGCACGTAGCGGCCCGGCGACGCCTCGGGCGCCTGCACGCCCGCGCCGCTCCCGGGCATGGCGCGTCTTCAGGAGAGATGACACCTCACGCCACGCGGCCGCCGCGCCCCCTCGATCTGCACGCACGTTCCACACAGCATCGTCAGAGAGAAACCGAGAAAAAAAAAGGCACAAATCGAACCAACAAACCCCACGCGCCCGAATAAACCCCAAAACAAGCAGATGTCAGGCCACCTCGAGGCGGGCGCCGCCGCGCGCGGATGTGAGAGCTAGACGGCGGAGGAGGAGGAGGAGGAGAGAAGAGAAGTGGGGTGGTGGAGCGGTGGCGGCAGGGAAGCGGAGGAGGAGGAGGGGAGCCGTGCGGCGGAGGAAACGAAGCGAATTGGGGGCGCTGTTTCCGCGCTGCTTCCCCCCGCGCTTGCCTTTTTCCCGCTTCACGCACTCGGATTGGGGGTTTCTTCCTTTTTGGCTTTCAGTCTGTTTTGCGTGGGCTCGGGGCAACGGATCCGTCCGAAAACGCGTTCCGTAGCTAAAAGCAGCTGTGGGGCGTTGAGCAGAAGCTGCCGTCTCTTCTTCTCTCTGATACTGTACGAAAAAGCAGCCTCGTTGCCTCATCCGGTAGTACTATACCACAAAAGCAAAAGCATGGGAACAAAAAAAAAACAGGTGTCTGTCTGCTGATTTAATTTAATTAAATTTGATCTGGAGATGGTGCCAAAAGCGGATATAACATAATAAGCAAAGGTTGACGCAATTTTAAAAGACGACCTCTAATTACTAATTTTTATTCTTTTGTGATTAGAAAAGTAGTAAGGGATAATGCTGGTAGTAGCTGGTGAGGTCGGGCCGAAGGACGGTGGTCGCCGGTAAAAGCGGAGTGTTGCGTTGGGTGGAGCGTGGTGTCAGCGCAGTGCAGGCGCGACTAGTGTGTGTGTGTGGGGGTCGCGGTCGTCGTGGGTGACCTCAACTGCTCGAACGAAGCTCCTATACTTTGACCCACCGACCACACCAGTACTGCGACTCTCCGGTGCGGTGCAGTGGCGTGGGATGGGATGGTGGCGCCGCTTCGATCGGGTCGTGGAGTCATCAGTCAGTCACGCGAGTTGCATGGGTTTCCCTCACACTCCCAGCACACACACGCGTTCAGTGGAGTATTTTCTCCTAACTAGTACTGTATGAAAAAAGCATTTCTGATTAATCATGTGTAGCTCAACGTGCAAGCAGTAAATCTCCCACGTGCATACTACGCGCTTACTCTACAAAGGAAGCAGCAGACAGGACAGGTCACAGGAACCCGATCCTGCCTGCGTCCCCCAAACGAAAGAGTAGTAGTTTGATCCGTACTGTGCTGAAATAAAGCCGGCCTTGATTTTCTTCGCAGTTTGAGCGTCCCGTGAACATGGCTCCGACAGCCATATGTTGGCCGAAAGTTTTTGCAAAGAGACTACCGATCGGTCGAGAAGAGAACCCAGAACCCACCAGTTCAATGGAAAAAAAAAACGCGCGTGGAGTGGAGTAACTGCAAGCCTGATCCGGACGGGCAGACCGACCCACCGGCCGACGGCCAGCGCGCACGTACCTTGACTTCTCGTTCGTCGACTCGCCGGCCGGCCGGGCACCAGGCACGGTGGAGGAGGGAGAGGAAGACGGCGGCGGCCGGACTCCGGCGCTCGATCGCGGCTTTTAACCTTCTGATGAAAGGCTACCTAGCTAGCTAGCTAGCTTCCGGCCGACGAGCCTAGCTTCTAGTGCTGCTGCTGCCTGCTACTGATAGCAAAGTAGCGAAGCGCGTCTGACAAACACGGCAGCATATATACGCCCGCAGCTGGGAGTAGCTAGCAGTAGTACAAGATGGCTTTGGCTTTGCGTCCGGAGGAGAGCAAGGAAGCTCGATCTATGCCGATGATGTGAGCTTTAGGAATCCGCGGCGCTGGCCGGTCGGGTGCTATGGTATGCTCTCCTTTTATAGACGGCGAGGTGTGCATGCTAGTACTATGTGGTACAAGCATTATTTGCCTCTTAAATTATTACTACCAACATTATCTTATATATTCTAATTAATCTCACATAATTGGGGGTATTGAATCTTTTGCACTCTTCACTACTTGCTTTAGTTGTGAGATTTGTAATTTTTGTGCATCCCAAAATACAGGGTTTTCAAGTTGAGGGTTTTTCAAGTTTGTAGGGTACCTACTATACTCCCTCCATCACAAAATAGATGTCTCGGATTTATCAAAAATTTGATCGATCTAAATACTATTTAGTATATAGGTTTATCAAAAAAATATTACAAATTTGCGACATATTTTTCGAGACGGAGGGAGTACGTTATTTCCTACATCTAAAATTTTTGGTACTCCCTTCGATCCATAGTACTAGGGAGGAGGTGCTGGCTCTAGCCGTGCCCCCCTTACAAAAGAAATCAAACATTAAAAATCTGATAAAAATACGAAATTAACGGCGATTTTATAAATGGTTCAAACATGTTTATACAATACTGGTGCGCCCAGCAGGCAAATTTACACAAAATGGCAAGAATTAAAACTAAGGCAAGCTGTTATCGCCAGGAGGGCACAGCGGTGGCCCTCTGTCAACACCCCCGCATGTGGACGTCGTCAAGTTGTTGCAGTCACAGGTGCTCCGACAAGAAAACGTGGTTGAGGACGTCCCACCCATAAGACTCGCCGGTATTCCGGTTAACCGGCCCTCCGGGTGGTGGCGACCGCGGAAGCGCTCGCTGGCGCTCATCCCGAATACGGTAGTTGATCATTCGTTGTTTGAGTGGCACTGATGGCGTCTCCTATGGCTCCTCGGACTCGGTGTTGGAGTTGCCCCCGCCCAACTCCTCGTCGTTGGCTGCGTCGGAGTCGTTGGAGGGGGTCCCCTCCTCTTCATCCGAGTCGGTGTGGTTGGGGCCATGGAGAGGCGCCCTCTCGGCTCTCCTACTAGTGGTACGCGAGATGGAGGAAGACGGCGGCCAGGCATGGTTGTGTGCCGCTCCTATTGGAGAAAACAGCATCTCCGAACGCCGCTCTAGATATAGCGGGAGAGGGTACGATGTGTGGACATAGTTTATATATGCAATGACGATGGCCGCCGCGCCTACATATAGCAAGAAAAGGGCGGGAAGACTAGACGGAAAGCGGTGGAAAAGACGGGAAGGGCATAGCGGGAGAAGACGGTGGCAAGCAATTTCGCCGCTGCGTGGCCAGTCGACGTGAAGTGTCATCTCTAGAAACGAAGCACATATCTCGCTGTAAAAAATGGCCCGCGGTATTTTCAGCTCCATCAGACGCCCCCCGCTAGCCCCCGTGGATTAGACTCGGTTTAGGAGCGCCGGATAATAAAATCGGTACCAAAAAAGAATTAGGGACGGGTTAGACGTGATTTTGAGCGCCGGCACCCGATAGGCCTGTATGGGGACTTTAGGGTCCTGAATGGAGATGGTCTTACTATGAATCGAATGGAGCATATTTTATTTAAAACTTCAAAACGTTACTTTTGTACAGCATGGTTCAAATAACGGGGTATGTGTAGCGCGAGCAATCCACTTCGTACTGCTGCAAAGGAGGGAGGACTCACACACATTCATATGGTTCAGCTAGCGGGAATCTCGACAGTACGTACACGCCGATTATTGGCAGGGACCGCGACGGAAGTGGCTACCGCTAGCTGGGGGTTGCTAGGATACGTTCGGAATCAATGGTGCGGATTTCCTCCTTGTCCTCGAGTCCTTGGAGAGTTTATTTAGGAGATCGGTTTCGAATCTTCGTTATAATTCCAGAAATTCGCCATCGTCCCTGTTAGTACGTACGTTTGCCCCCATATCCGCGTATCGATCGAACGGAGTTGATATGTATATGTGGCTCAGCCGTACGTGCGCGTGCATGCCAAACTGTCGGCAGTGGTAGGGTTTTGTGATGTCTCTTTGATTCACCCGTTGAACGATCTGTGGCGTCGATCAAATCGTCGGTAGTATCACGATATGCATGCGGCGTCTCCTTAATCTACCTGTTGAATCCTCGGACAGGATTTGACCGAGGAGCAGTACGTACGGCGCAACATTTCAACGCTAGCTTGGGATGGTGGCCAGATCTGCATTACCCACTTTACACCACCGCGTGCGTGTTTAACCTTCAGAGCACTCAAACCCTAGATTCGATGTGATCAAGAAATAAAATTACACGCAGTGGATAAGAGCATCTCGTTCCCACGAGCGAGGGATTTTTACTGCATCCGAACAGCGAAATTTTTTCCAGTCATCGTTCCTAGCCGTCTTTTTCGCGGATTTGGCCTATTTTACATTTCCCAGACCAAAACCAGGGCACTGGGAACCGCCTAGAAATGCCGGACGCGGCGAAAAACGGGTGAACCAACCTTGTCGGCGAGACAATCTCATTCCCCACCGCGACCCGGCTCTACAGCGGCGGAGAGTTTCCCCAGCCGTCCCGTCAAGCCGAATCCACGCCTGTAGATAGGCCCGCCGCCGTTGCCGCATCCTTTCCCCTCGGCTTGAGCCTCGTTTCGCCATCCCGCCTTTGCCGCAGCTCGGCTTTGTTCCGAACTCCCGTCACCTCGCTCGCGAAGTGTTTGGCGTTTTAACCGTTCTGCCATGGACTCTGACGACGAGGAGATGTTCGCCCTATTTCTGGAGGAAGAGACCGCCACAGCCGTCAAAGATGAAGAGCACATGCAGATTCTCGGCTCTCTGGCCTGGCTTTACACGCAGACTACAGCGCCGAAGCGTGGAGACTCGGCGAAGGGTATACGGAAGTGCAAAGCAAGGTAGCAGATGGAGGGCTACTGCATGTTGTATGCCGACTACTTCACCGACGAGCCGCTATACGAAGTGGCCATGTTTCGACGCCCGCTTCAGGATGAGCCAGAAGCTCTTCCTCAAAATATCGTGCATACCATCCGGGAGTTCGACCCATATTTCATGTGCAAGAAGGATTGCACTGGCATGGTTAGATTTTCCTCACTGCAGAAGTGCACAGCTAGTAGTGATGAGGTTGCTTACATACGGAGCTCCAGGTGATAGTCTGGTCAAACTAGGCCGAACTATCTAGGAGAACTATAGCCAACTATGCCGAACCATGTTTAATCTTATGCCGAACATTGCTCTATATTCATATTTATATTGAACTATTTAAATTTAAGTCTAATTTGGACAAAAACTTACCGGTTTTGCCTCGTCTGAAAATATGAATGATAAAATATTTTTCTTAGATCGAAAGTTATCCTGCGCTAAATAGCACCGGATATGCCCAACGAGCGGAGGTGCTAGACAGGGAGCAATGTGTGCTTCGTGATCTCATGAATGTAGGAGTAGTTCGACGCAAGTCCTATCAAGTGCTAGGGGCACATCTTTTCGGTTCAGTCAGCTGACCAGACTGAATTAAAGGATCCGAACAGCACGCACGTTCGATCGTTTCACTATTTTGGTTACTCCTTACGTCGCATCGCGCACGAAGCTTCCGTGCTCCTTCGCGCTCTGCACCTATATATGACGTATCATCGTGGACGCATCAGGACGACGACAGATCATGCATCATCACTCGATCGTGAGTTGTGAGTTGTGACTGTGTGGGTCAGGTTGAGAAATTGCCATGCAAATGCATCGAGCGAATGAATTAAGGAACGTAGACCAATGCACGGATGAACAATGCACGGGTTTACAGAAAGACAATAACGGATTAATCTTCGGTACATTTACCTAGCAGGAGTAAAAAAAATTGGGGTGGGGTGGGGGGTATGTATACTATTTTTTTCGGGATCTTTATTATTAAAAGAATGTTGGTGATCGTAGGTCACGTCAAACATTGGAGCAATCTCATGCATCAAATAGCAGATATCAAACATTGAAACAATCTTAACCATCGAATCTCAGACGTCCCCTCCTACATCTGGACACAAGGAACTCACAATCAAAGGTCCACAAGGAAACTCACAGTAAACGAAATTAC
The DNA here is from genome assembly GCA_023614405.1 of Avena insularis. Classification (NCBI taxonomy): domain Eukaryota; kingdom Viridiplantae; phylum Streptophyta; class Magnoliopsida; order Poales; family Poaceae; genus Avena; species Avena insularis. The sequence goes on from CM042695.1 coordinate 98,199,846, forward strand.
ATGCGAAGTCATAATATCGCCAATCACTTGCCAAACGAACATTGAATGACTAATATTTCTTTTCTAATAATCTCAACGGAGGTAATAGAAAATCATGATTGGAGCTCTGAAATTTCATTCTCGGCGAGTGCTAAAAAAGCATGCTTCAATTTGATATCATCATGGAGTAATAGAAAATCATGCAAGTTTTTTTTTTAAAAAGGCAGGCTATCCAATCAGATAATAGAATAGAATACTACTTACCAAATATCTTTCATTTTTCTATCTCCAACGTGCACCAATATCTCTACAGTTAAAGGGTGTACTAGGCATTTCCGGGGCTTCCTACTGACACGTGTCCTCTAAAATTTCTCAAATCTCATTTCTGCTATACTATGTCCCGGTTTTGCAACATATATCCCACTTTTGCTATACATATTATCCCACTTTTTCTACACTGTAGGAAAACACGGTTCGCACAAGAACAGAAAAAAAGACTACCCCTCATTGCAGGCTTCGTCGGAGATACCATAGCAAAAGAATTATAGTAATGTAGAAAAAGCTATTTTATTGAAGACTCATTGGATACTCGTCGGATACTTTATAACAAAAAAATTATGCTAATGTAGCAAAACTATAAGACTCTGAACGCCGTAGGTAGAAAAACCTATAGCCGTAGGTGGCAACCCAGCCGCCACATGTAGCAAGGCGATACGCCGCAGGGATCAATGCCAGCCTCCGTATGTAGCAACGGTGGTCGTCGCAGGGAGCAACGCCGACCTCCGTAGGTAGCAAAGCAACAACGGTTGCCGTAGGGTACAACTCTGGACGTCGTGGATAGTACAACCGACTTCCGTGGGAAACAACACCGGTTCCTCTGTGAGCAGGGCCGCTATTCTCTCATAGGAGAGCAGGCAGCACCACCGGCGCGGGCGGCGCAACCACTGTGCATGGGCAACATCGCCACCGGCGCAGCGGTACTCAGGGCTGGAGGAGTCGACTAAGGATATTCTGCGCCGCGGGATAGGGAAATAGGAAGGTGGTGGGTGCTGGGGAAGCCGGCGATAGCTGGGGGCTGCGGGGTCTGGTGGAGGTTGCGCTGGATGAGATGCGGCGTCATGCGGGAAGACAAAAATGGTGTTGCTCTGTGTGGAAAAAAAGAGAACGAGATGGAGGGGGGAAGATGTAATGACATGCGCAGAAGGAGGCAGGAGATCATAGCGAGCGATCCTCTCGAGGGATATGTATCATTTCCCACTTTTAAACCTCTTAAATCCAACATTTTATATTGGTTCAACATTGTATGTTGTATATGTAACACATCTTGTTGCAAGAACAATCTTCCATAATCCTGCCTAATTAATCTCCACTAATCACTCCCGTATCTATGCACAACTAAAAAGTTGCATTTGTTCTACTTTAAATATTTATTTATTTTGCTTTTGTTCTGAATTGATGAGCGTCACATTATCCATGGCGGCGTAGACACGACGAGCGCCTCTGAAGGCATGCTGGTGGAGAAGGTCGTGGTACGCTGCCTATCACGACCGCGCTTGTATCTGGAACCATCGCTGCAATACAGAGATGACTCTCCTGGCCATAAGGAAGCACAAACTGACACGTCTGGGACGAGGCGCCCGCCCAAGTTAGGTGGTGCACTTACTAGCCTGGTGTTCACGTCCAGCAGCACCTAATGCCGGCGTTCTTCAAATCCTGGTAGCAAATCCCTAGTGTGAGTGCACGACAGCCCTGTTCTCTTGGTTTTGAAACTGCCTCCCCGACAGCGCGTGTTCTCACATGTATCTGGGTTCCTTACTTGATTCTTGGTGCTCCATGCTTGAATGTCCCCTATCAATTTTGTTATCCAGTTAACCAGTCCATTTCTTTCTTTGCTCTTTTTTATTCAACATTGTGTTCCTGCGTCAGCAGGGTACTTATCTGTATCTAGACCGCGTCTGAAACTTTTTCATCCAGAAGGATTGCAATAATACGATGTTGCCTGATCCACTGTTGATATGATACAAATTTGTTTGAAGTTAATTTACACAGCTGCTTTTATAAGATCGTTCTCTTTTTTCTCCCCGGTACACTTTATCGTCTTATATTTATTAGTAATTATAGTACAAATGTATAACTAATAGTATATAGAAAAAACATACAAAATGAATTGGGCTCATGGATTCAATTTTCCACCAGTTTCCCTTTTACAATATTCTCGCTCGCAAGCAATCAAGCATATATAAACATGGTTTAATATTTTCGGTGTCAACTAAAATGCTAAATTTAGTGGTCCTACATACTGTTGTAATTTCATGAAAAATAGAATTCAGCACACCACGTGTTTTATTTGCACAGTTAAAATTGAAATATGTTAAAATATTTATTATTTAATATTTATTTGAACGCTTTGTTTGAAGAGGGACACATGACAAGCGGACATGGCAAGGAAGGAAGGATGTATATTGAATCCATGAGCCCACTTATGCGTCTGGGCAATGTGGGAGACGCCCATGAGCAGCCCCCCTCGCCACACCACTTGTTTCCACTTTTTGCAATGTGGGGTTAAAAAGAAGCTGTCGAGAAAGCCGAATGCATTTATGCAATAATACAATGACACATGCTTACATCCGTAGTAATGTACGAGCATTCAGCTAGTATACATAAGATATATGTAGTCGGTTGATGTAATGGTTTTATGTGGAAAAACACATTTTTTTTTGAAAATTATATCGCGAGATACGCCTAGCCTCTACAACAACGTATTACCCTATTGATATTACGGATGCACATAGCTAAAAAAAGTATAGAAAAAATAAAATTCATGCTACAACAATCTATGGCTTATAACAGCGGACCAAACACCATCAAGACAGTATCAGAAAACCACCACCTCCAAAAGCGACGCCTCCAAGAAATGAATAGTGCACAGATGCCCTCATCGCCTTGATCAACAATCATGGGTTTTCATCCCGGAAAAAGTCCATCCTCACAAAACAATGTCTTCAACAAGGTCATCGCCAAACACGGCCAATTAAGGTCATGCCTTAGATTTTTTATCATGCAAGTTTGAACTCTAGAATCCTCATGTATTATCGCTCCCACTTTTTTATGTCACTGCTCCAAGACCCATATCACCAACTAAAATGGAAGGATTTCACTTCCCGGACATTTGCATTAACTAGGGATGCACACAACCATTAAGCATGAGTACCATGATTTTTAATCTCGGTAAAATACCAAACATGGTCCTCGGGTTAAATTGCATGAGTAACAAGAGAGTCTGGTCTTCAAGTATAAATAGAAATCTAATTTTACATTCATGAGGATCTGAACTCAGGTGTTAAATTTGTACATCCACTCCTCAAACCAGCCTCACTTCCCGTGAAGAAACACATATTCTGAATGTTCATAGTAGCACTCATTTGTTCTAGAATAATCTAATACGAAACTTCGCAGCCTCTTACAAAGTTGGTTCAAGTGAACCACAACGGAAGAAATAAGAGAAAGGACATAGCCAAAAAAAAAAGAAGCAAACCCCCACGCGGCACACCGCACACATGCGTATTAGAGTTCGTCTAAAAAATTATAATTGTGGTCATTGCGAATTCATATGGATTGTGGTCATTGCAAATTCATATCAATTGTGCCCCAACTTTATATTGATGTGTGTGATTGTTCAAGATTTTACAGAACTTGTAAAATGTTTTTTTGTGTGCGGAGAACCAAAATGTGTGCAGCAAAAGAGGGGTTTGGGCGGTGACCCGGATCTTGACTCGAGGGGTCGCTAGGACCAGATAGATAAGCATTTTCGATCGGCAAGACCTGCACACATAAGCATGCGTCAAGATGCCAACCAACAAGGGACTGATCGAGGAAACTTCCGATCAGTTTCGTTGCAATGTGGGCGCAGCTAACTGTGCGTAATACCCATGACCTACGAGGACGTGCAAGCTCGGACCTTGCAGACGCTTCACATATACTGTAGCTAGAAAGTGTTCCTTGCAACCTACTGAATGATACTCGCTCCTAGCCTAGTTGTGATCTGTAGATTATGGAAGCCGTTGTCATCGGTACACTGTCACTGTACACCTAACGAAAGTAGAGCAAAACTGAAAGAAGAAGAAGAATCATATCTACCCCAATCTATCCCAACTCCAGCGAGTGGTTTAAGTTAGTAGCATATCCTCAACGGAAAAAAAAAAGTAACCCCTGGTATAGTAGTAGTAGATTCAGTGGGTGCAGTTGACTTTATGCACTTGTTTCACACCCCATTTCCATCGAGCTTTGAGATGCTAGCATGTGTTTCGTGTGCACGGTGACGCGGCGGGTGCCCTGCAAGGCTGCAATTGAGCAACGGATTTGCGTGCATGAATGCACGAGCTGCATGCACAATTGAAGCTAAAGGAGCGCCAAGGTGCTCTGCCAGCCGTGCCGTGGTGGTCGCCAGCGTCGTTGCCTGGAAAGAAGATAAAGGTCGAGTAGAGATCAAGAGTTAGGGATGTCCTACGACGTAACGGGCCTACGACGAATTGAAAGCATCAAAGCAAGACCGACCTGGCCCTGGTCTTCTGGCTTGTCAAGCACGATCCCCCTGTCATGATGCATGCATGCATGGACATGTGTGTGTGCGTGATGCGTCTCGCGCGCTTGTCAAGCACGCCGAAATACAGCAGAAAAAATATACTAAATTCTGACAAATCTGAAACAATTATGTTTTGAGACGGAGGGGGTGTAGTAGTTTTTTGTTGAAAGCCAGGGGGTGTAGTAGTTAGGAGAGTAGGAGAGAGAGGAGAGCGATGGATCTCTCACGAAAGAATTGATGGAGGACAGCTGCTTGGTGCGTGGACGTGATGGTTGCTGTGCTGTACTAGGCTCGATCTGCAAACTCTAATGTAATCTTTCGTCAAAACGAGATCTAATCTTCGCGGGAAGTGCACAGACCACGGAGCGTCGGGGCTGCGTGCGCGCGCTGGATCCATCGGGCCCAACAACCGAATGCCGTGGCCGTGATGCACGGAGGGTCGGGGCTGCACGGCAGCCCAGACTGACGAGTGTGACTCCACTCAAACATTAGGGCATTTGATGATATTTATCGCTCAACGCGTGGTAATAGCGCACGCCTGAGCCTTTCCATGGTCTGGGCCAAGCCTAATAATCTCCGTGTTTATGATTTTTTGTGTGTTTTCTCTTCGGGTTTTTTCATTTGGTTTTTCCTGGGTTTGGTTTCCTGTTTTTTTCCCAGTTTTCCTTCCTTTTTATTTTTTATTTGGAAAATTATCAAACATGATCGTTTTAAAATAAATGAACAATATTCAAGTCTAAACTTTTTGTAAATTTGAACATTTTTTATATTTTAAAAAGTTTTGCATCTGAACAGTTTTTAATTTGACCCTTTTTATACTTGAATTTTTTCGAAAATCCCAAACTTCTTTACCGTTTTAAGAACACAAAAATCATTTTAAGAAAACAATACCTGTTATTGGGCCGAAATATGGACGAGGTTTCATGTGTTTGGAGTAGTTGCTAGGTGGTTTGATAATCTATTTATAATTTTTATTATTTTTTAGGTCTCTTCGTACTATTGTTGATGATTATTAATAGTAGATCGGTGTAATTCCATGAGAAAATAGTGCACACATCGAGCGAAAAATAGCATATCGCGTGGCTATTTATTTCATGTGTTTGTAGTTGTTGCTACTTATTTATAATTTTTAAAATCTTTTTATACTATTGTTGATGATTATTAGAGCATCTCTAACAGAGCCCGTATTTCTCCGAACCGAAAACGCGGAGTTCGATCTTCCGAACTGTTCAGTTTAGATGGTTTTAGTCACGGCGCAGATTAGAAACAGAACTCGCGAACTAAAAAACCGAAAATCAAACGTCGCGGGAAAATATGCTGCGATGATCTTGCGAAATTGAACCCATTCTTGCTCCGATCGAGCTACATTCGTCAATAATTTACATAAACTAGTCAAAATACAGAGCAATTCGAGCTACATTCGTTAATTCGAGTATTTAAACTACTAGATTAGGCCCCAGATTGTCACCTGGGCAATTCTTGCAGCGGCAGAGGGTTTTTCCGCGCCGACGACTCCTATGCGACGATGAGCGCGACCGCCTCGAACGTCGCCGCCTCCGCCGAGCTCCCGCTGAAAGAACATGTGGATCCCCATGTGTGGTTTTGGTAATTAATGACAATCTTTATGGACTAATGTGTGTACTAAGTTGTACTTGTAGGAATTGTCTATTGGCATTGCTTGGAGCATGTGTTGGCTTCAAGATAGATGAAATGAGAAGAAGATGTGTTGTGCAAGCTCAAAATGCGCCATCTATAGAAGATTTCATGTTTGATGCTTTTCATCCTCGGTGATCATGGATCGATGATGAGAAATCAAGAAAGGCGTTCCATCTTGAGAAGGTCAAATTCGTCTACATCGAGCTCAAGTGGAATGCTCAAGGCAAAGGTATAATCTTGATAGGTTTTCCCTTTTTCCGGTTTTATGTTGTTAGTGGGAGATCGGGTTTAGGATAGATAGTCGTGCTATCAAGAGGGGATCTCGAATGAGTAACTCGGTCACATCGTTCGGAGAGAGCTCAAACCTTTGCATACTTGCATCATCGTATTTGGTTGTTATTTGATCTTGTCCATGTGAGGATATATAGCTTGTGGTAATGTTCATAACAAGCTTTTATTCATCAAAATCGGATTTCCCTTTTATATCTTATTGCATTTTGATCTTGAAGGTTTTACCAGTTTGTATTTTAGAGATAGGTAAAACCTTACATTATTTGGTTCTTACTCATGTGAGGATTTAGAGCTTGTGTTAATCTCCATGAAAAGCTCTAGTTCATCGAAAACGGATTTCATATACATTTTCTATTACGTTTTTGATGTTGAAGGTTTTATCGGTTCGTGTTTTTGAGAGAGGTTAAACTTTTCGTCATTTGGATCTATCCTCCCTTACTGTACTATGATGTTTCTTTGCATGATCTTGTAGAGATTGTTTTTCTCTTCGAAACGAGCCCAAGATCATCAAAATCGGAGTCCGGATGCAAAAGTTATGGCCGTTTTCGTTCAGGGGTGACCGGTAGTACAGGAGGTTCGGTAGTACCGCCCCTTAGTACCGGTTGGTACTGAATAAGGTGCGTTTGGCATCCTGGGATCTCCAGGGAATGTACGGTAGTACCAGGAAAAAGTCCGATAGTACCGGGATTCGTGTTTTTGGGCTTCAACGGTTGGAACCTATTTAAGGGGCCTTCTTCCCCAATGGTTTCCCAACTATTCTTGCAAGTTTTCCCCTCCATTGTTGACCTTTCAAAGCTTGATATCTCTCAATATCTCCAATGATTCTTGCCCATATTTGAGTGAAAGAGAGAGGAGATCTAGATCCACATTTTGACCAAACCAAAACATCTCTTTGTGAGTGTATCCTTGGGATCTAGATTTTGGGGAATTTTGTGTTCCTCTTTGATTCCTCCTCTCTTGTTCCCCCAATAGTTTTAGTAGCTTTGATGGAACTTGAGAGTGAGGGATTCGAGCACCTTTGTGGTGTTCTTGCCATTTTCATTTGGTGCATCGGTTTGAGTTCTTCCCGGAGGATTTGATGAGTGAAAGTCGAGAAGCTTTTTACTCTTGGGTTCTTGGAACCCTAGACGGTTTGTTGTGTTGCAGGTTGAGGCCTTGGTGGAGTTTGTTGGGAGCCTCCAATTAAGTTGTGGAGAAGTGCCCCATCCTTGTGGCCTTTGTGGCGTTTGTTGGGAGCCTCCAATTAAGTTGTGGAGAAGTTCCCAAACCTTGTGAGAGGTTCCGGTTGCCACCGACAAGTGCACCGATAGTGGAAGCGTGGATCGATCCCGTTGGGGTGAGATTCACCGGAGAATAAGGGAGGCCTTTTGTGGCGTAGGTGGTTAGATACCACCCCTCTCCAAACTATACGTACTCCATGTTGGGAGGAACTCGGTAAAATATCGTCTTCCCCACGTGCCTCGGTTATCTCTATACCCGAGCTCTTACTTATGCACTTTACTTTGTGATAGCCTTCGTGCTTGAAGTATATATCTTGCTATCACATAGTTGTTTGTCTTGATTAGCATAAGTTATTGGTGCACATAGGTGAACCCTAGATTGTTCTAGGTTTTGTGCTTGACAAAGTAAACGCTAGTTTAATTCCGCCTTTGTCGAGCCACTCTCGGAAAAGTTTTAATCGCCTATTCACCCCCCTCTAGGCGACATATGTATCCTTTCAATTGGTATCAGATCCCGGTCTCTCATTTTAGGCTTCACCGCCTTGAGAGTAAAGATGTCGACTAGGGGATTTGAGAACGATTCCTTCTATATATTCGATGGCACAAATTATGATGTTTGGAAATCTCGCATGCTTGATTATTTTCGGGACATTCACCCAATTATCGAAGAATATCTATATATATGGGTTTGTCTTCTCCTATGGATCCCCAAAATGAATCTTTAGGGGAGAAGATGGACTCTCATATAGATGCTCAAACTACTAATATTATTTTATTTGTTGTGAGCAATGTAGTTATTTCTTATATCATGCCTTATTCGAGTGCTCATGAAATATGGACCAAGCTTCAAGATAAATATAGTAAGTCCAACATTATTGAGGATGATTGTGTTGCTTCCACTTTTGGTCGAGATGAGTTCTCATCGTCCACCACTTCACCAACATGTGATTTTTCACAAGGTAATGATACGGTGAGTGGTGATAGAAATTGCAATGTGGACAGTGTGCTTACTATTTGTAATCCCTCGTCCTTAACACTTCTAGCACTCGCAACTCCTTACATGCTAGTGTTGATAGTCCTTGCATATCATGTAGTAATGGCTTGAATAAATCTCATGATGATATGCTTGTGTTGTCTTGTTGTCATGATAAAAATGCTTCTATTTCCTCTAGTGCTTGTGTTGCTAACCATGTATAGGAAAATGAAGATTCTATGGGCCAGGACAAGGTCTTGAATAGAGCTACAAGTGCAATCTCATCATCACCTTCCTCCGGTTCTCACATATGACTTATGGCTAAGGGAACAAAGATAACCTCTTTGGATCCCATTGTATCTCATGATGATGAGGAGGAGGTTGAGAATGATAATTATGATTATCGAGGTAAGTATGATATTACCTCTATTAATAAAATGGGAGAGGTTGTCTATAGCGCTCTCTTCAAACATAAAATTGCTTCCTCCAACTTTATTGAAATCTTGAATTATACTATAGAAGGCAATGATCTTATTGAGGAGCAAGAAAACTTAATTGATGTACAGTTTGCGCGTGAGCGTAAGTATGATAATGAAATTTCTCAACTAAAGGACTCTCTTGAAGAAGAACAATACACCAAAGAATCTCTTGAGGAGACTTTCACTCTAGAATTATCTAGAGTAAAAAAATACCATGATAGAGAACTTGTGGTGGCAAACTCCTTCAAGATTAAAAATGATGAACTTGAAGTTGCTTATGCTAAACTTGTTGAGGATTTTAAGAACCTCGAAAATGGCTCTCGGGTCGTTAAGAGGGAGCTCATCAAACTCACCAAGTCGCATGAGCAACTTAAAGCTTCATATTCCAAAGAGCTTGCCAAGTTGCCCTCACCTCTCGCTAATAATGATGATGCTTGTGCTACTAACTATATTTCTTATGAAGCATCTATTTTGAAGGAGAATGTTGAGCTAAAGGCTCAACTTGCGTTGCTAACTAGCAACTATGGGAAATTAGAAGAAAGTCATGTTAAGCTCTCAAGCTCGCATGAGGATCTTCTAGTCTCCCATGGTAGGCTAAAGTTAGCTCATGAGGCCATCGTGTCAAAGGTAACATCTAGTGGGCCTCATGTGGACATTAGCACTATATCTACTCCAAATGTTAAATTGCCATGTGCTAGTCCTTATAGTTCATCCTCTCACAAACATGATATATCTCGTGATGAATTACATTTCGTGCCTTGTTGCTCTAACAATGTAGCATCTACTTCCTCTAGTGTTTTTGTTGAAACTAACCATGTAGAGGAAATCAAAAGGCTTAAGGCTCAAGTCACTTCTTTGAAGAATGACTTGAAAAAGGGTCATCAAGGGAAGGTCGCACTCAACAAAATCTTGAGTGTGCAAAAATACCCCAATGACAAGAGTGGGCTTGGATTCAACTCCAATGTCAAGAACAAGTCCACTATCAAGTTGAAGCACAAGGACAACAAGAAGAATGGCCAAGATCAAGTCAAGAATCTGGCCAACATTGTTTGCTTCAAGTGCAAGGAAGAAGGGCACTATGTTAGATCTTTCCCATTGAAGAAAAAGCCTCTTAGTGTGAAGCAACAAGGGAAGCAGCCTCAAGCTCCACCTCAAGTCATTAATGGGCCTCTTCCTAAGAGGACTACTCGAGCTCTTTCTCGAGTTGTGGCTTCACCTAAGAATAAAGATGGCAAGATGTCACATCCCAAATTTTAGATTTGGTACTGCATAGAATACATGTCATTTCATCATGAACATCATTGCAAAAAAATCAGTTTGAAAAGGTTTTGGCAAAACCCCTCACTTGCAATTGCATTTTGACACCTACACTTGAGTGCTCGGTTTCTACCATGCATCTGCTAAAATGATATATTCTAGTTGTTTGGAAGGCACAAGTGCGTAGAGGGTTCCGACACGAACCCGTGGCACTTTGAATCGCCTAAATCGGGGCTTCACAGCAAATTCTACGACGATCTAAATTTTCTGCTTATCTAAAGATAGTTTCAGACTGTTCAGACAAAAATTCAGTTAAGAAAACCTTCACGAAAAAGAATAAAAAAAGGAAAAAAGAGAAGAAGCGCAGAGCCAGACATGAGGCAGCTCACCGGGCTGCCACTGGCCTTCGAAGAAGAATAGCACGCTTACCAGGCGACAGATAGCCATCGCCGCGGCCAGCCAGCATGAGTCATGTTGGTGACGAGGCCCCCATCGATCTGGCGGAGCAGCAGGCCGACGCGGACTCCTCCGTCGTCGCTGATTCTCGCGGCGGCCCTTCCGTGCGGGACTCCGTTTGAACCCCCTACCACTTAAACCTTCGAGGCAGCCACCTCTTCCCCCCGCCTCGAACCCTAGCCGCCCCAAGCTAGCCGTCCCGCCGCTGCGCCATTGAAGCTCGGTGAGAGCTCGGCCCCACTAGAGAAGATCCTCCCCTCGCACGTCGTCGACCTCTTGACCTTCCCCTCGCTCGACCGATTCGCCTCACCCCCTTTTTCCCCTCTGTCTTGCAGTACACCGCCGGGAATTCCTCGCTGATCTTCTCGCCGGAGTGGAGAGTGGAGGAGCCGACTGGGACCATAGGAGCGAGGAGGAGCGGAATTGAAGGCCCCGAAAGATCCGCCATCCCCCTCTGCACCCCGCAGACCGCCCAAACCTCGCTGGACACGACCGCCCCGCCGCCGACATCGCCGCCTGAGCCGCCACCATGGTCTCCCCCATCAACTCCGGTGAGCTCGCCTCTGGTGCTTTCCCTACCGTACGATCTGAAACTAACGCTTGAGATTAGAAGAGTCCAGCGAGGCATCAAGCCACTTATGCGGGTGGCCACGTGTCTGTTCAACACTGGGCAGCGTCGGTGATGATGTCAATAGTCAGCTTATTGCTCAATTAAATTGATTTATTTTTGCAGAAAATAGAGAAAACTTATAAAATCAATAGAAAATAATTTACTAGGCAAAAAATTACAAATAAGATGATCCACCGTTGGTAGATGTGCTTAGCCATGCTATGATGAACAAGGGTTGGGGTACATCACTGAAGGTTGTTTCTAAATGTGTTGGTTTGCGAAAACTAAAAATAACTTAATCAATGAATCCTGGGTGGGATGAGATTGAAGATTTTGGTGGTATCATTGCGAAAAGGCACCCAGGTACAAGAGAAAATGATTGACTTATTTATTTTGTAGCTTACGTGTACAACCATGTGCCAATAATGAAATGGGCGGTTGGTTGGACTCAGTAGGTTGTGGTAACTCGAACCCACGTATCGAGAGATGTAGAATTTTTGGTAGGTTGGACCGGTGTGTGTCAGGTTTGGGGAGCTACTTCCCGAATGGTCCCTTCTTGGACTTCTCCCTATCATCACCCAATATAAGAGTGGTGGTACGAGCTGGGCTGGCCAAGTCACATGGGTAAAGTGTACTAACCCCTGTAGGGTGTATAAACTAATCGATTAGTCGTGTCCCCGGTTATGGACATCTGAGTTGCTTGATATTGATTTCATGACATGTTTCTCGCTCATTCTAATTTCATAATTGCTTTAATGTTGATGGGTTAAATTAATTGGGATCTTTTCAAAGAAAATCAAAAACTGTTTATGAAAGTAGGACAAAGGTATTCGCAAATGCAAGCTAGACACAACTCCACTTGCCAAATATGCATGTAGATGTTAGCTCTATTGTCTCCTTTAATAGATCTACTTGCCATACATTTCATGTATTGACCCTTCGGGGCTGCTACGTTTCATGTTGCAGGATATTCAGATTCTGAGTGATCGATTTAGTCCACAGTACTCCACTCAGCACTTGTTCACTTATGGGCAATTTGAAGAATGGAGGAGTTACTTTATTTATGTTGCTACTTGAATAAGCTGAGCTAGCCTAGAGCTAAGCCCCTTTATTGTAATAATGTTACTCTGGATCTTCGTTATTTATGATGCACGGATTGCTATGTTATTCATCTTTATTCTATTGTGGGCCAATGAACCGATCCAGGGATTAGCATGTCACATAGAAGCTACGGTCTTTTCAGAACCGTAGTGTTACAAGATGGTATTAGAGCCCGTGTGTCGACTGTAGGATCGTGACCTAGGTTTGGATTAGGACGCCATAGAATTATTAAAGCTTATATTAACTCTGTCTTTCATCTTATGCCTTTCACTCTCGTAAATCTTTACCATGTGCTATTCTCACACTTTCCTCTATTAATTGATAGATGGGAGAAGTCAGGACTGAGTATGCAACGATGGAGTCACCAAGGCCCTTTGCAAGACAGTTGGCACAGCTCTCGCAGTCATTGGGATTGCCACTTCCCATGTTCAAGGGAAGAAGGCTATACACCTATGGATATGGCGAGGATGCCTGGGAAATCACCACTTTCATCTTCAGGGATGCCGCCTTGCCAAACCCTATGCATCTGGTCTACACCAAGACATATTGCAACTGGGGGCTTGGGATAAACTTGGCCCTGCATGAAGCCCTGTCACGCCAGTGCCATCTTGTTCGACACCTGCTGCCAGAAGACTCACCCTACCGTGACTACGGAAGGCGGGATGATAATGGGAACGTTGTGGTTACCCCAGGCAACAGGAGCAACATGCCACCCCGTCGGAGGCACATAGAGGATATGGAGAGGGAGAATGGAGCCCTAGCTAAGAAAGTGATGATGGTAAAGGATATAGTAGATTTGGCAGACACGGTATGGTGGTCCAGGGACAGGAGATTGGCAGGGACGCAACCATAGCCCATCTGAATGGGACCGTCCATGAGAATAATCAAGCCATAGCACAGCTTAATGGGACCGTGCAGGAAAACAATCAAGCCATACAGCAGCTACAAGGGACCGTCCAGGAAAGAGACCAGACTATTGTTGATATGGCAGCCCAGATTGCCGCTCTCCAAGCACAGCTGAATCCGCCCCCTGATGACAACAATGGAGATGATGGCAACAATGATGATGATGATGACGATGGTGGGAACGATGATGATGAGGACGAAGATGATGATGATGATGGAAACGACGATGGTGGAGGAGATGAAGTTGTTGCTGCAGCAGCAGAGGATGAAGAAGAAGAGGAGGAGGATCCAGAAGAGGTGGAATTTGAGGTTTCAATTGATGATTCAGGAGAGGTGTATACTCCATCGCCATGGTTGGTCCGTGGACAGAAGCGCCAACGCATGAATGCAAGGACCTACTGCAACCTCTTTATGAAGTAGTTAGATGTCCACCAAATAGTCTTCGTTAGGATACATTATTAGCTTAAGTCTCGATCAATGTATAACTTATTTACTGTTAGTTTAAAGTGTTTAGTTGCTCCTATGTGTACTCCAAAGTTCCAGGATTATTTGTGTAGGGGTTCGTTGCATGGAAAACAAAAAATTTCTACCGCATTCAAACAAACAAGCCAAGATCTATCTACTAGATTGTAGCAACGAGTCGATGGAATAACTCACCCTCGAAGATTCCAAAGTGTTTAATGAGAGCGGATTCTCGTGGGTGATGTAGTCGTACTCTTGCCGATCTCAAGATCGTGTAGACGATCCTTCAGCGCTAACGTTCCGAGCGCTCGCAGTCACACGTTCGGTACTCGATGAAGACCTTCCTCTCCCTTGTTCCAGCAGGCAGCAGAGGTTGTAGCACTCTCCTCTAAATTCATGTGCATGAGGGATCACCTTATAATGCTACCGTCGTTAACTAAGCAATACAAGATGCATAAAGGATTAACATCACATGCAATTCACAATATGTGATATGATATGGCCTTTCTTCTTTGTGCTTCCGATCTCCATCTTCAAGCACGAACATGATCTCCATCATCACCGGCATTGCATCAAGGTCAATGACGCTGCTCCATGATTGTCGTCCACCAGCTTCAACTATTACAACTACTTTGAATAGACACGCGGGTTTTAACAGAATTTAAAGAAACAACCATATGACTCCTGCCGGTTGCCAACTTACAATAAGGAACATTGCATACATCAAATATAATCAAAATCATGGACATATCACATCATAGCACACCCCTGCAAAACAAAGTTAGACGCCTCTAATTTCTTTGCATGTTTTACGTGGTTTGGGGCTTTCAATAAGTGTCGATCTAATTTACGAACAAGAACCACAACGTTGATGTTTGAACTATCAAGTGCCCGTTGTAAATTGGATCTATACTATAATGGGAGAGACAGACACCCGCAAAGCCACTTATGCAATACAAGTTGCATGTTGAGCGTGGAGCAAGTCTCATGAACGATGTCATGTAAGGTTAGCCCGGGCCGCTTCATCCCATCATACTGCAAGATGCAAAGTACACAAGAAGCAATTGATAATAAAAGCACCACCGCCCACAATGACCATTGTGTTCTACTTGTGCAACAGATCTACATATAGACACGACTCTGATACCACTGTAGGGGTTCGTAGCATGGAAAACAAAAAAATTCTACCGCATACAAATAAACAAGCCAAGATCTATCTACTAGATTGTAGCAACGAGTCGATAGAATAACTCACCCTCGAAGATTCCAAAGTGTTTAACGAGAGCGGATTCTCGTGGGTGATGTAGTAAATACTCTTCCCGATCTCAAGATCGTAGACGATCCTTCCCGCATGGCGCATTCCACGTTGCATTCGACGAAGACCTTCCTCTCCCTTGTTCCAGCAGACAGCAGAGGTTGTAGCACTCTCCTCGAGATTCCGGCAGCACAACGGCGTGGTACCGAAAGTAGAGGGGAGATCTCGCAGGGCTTCGGCTTAAGCCGGAGCGAGTATGGTGGACTATGAGAGAGGCCTCCGTGATCTAGGGTTTAGACACACTAAGGAGAGAGGGCTAGGCCAACGACTAGGGCTTGGGGAAGCCCAAGTCGGCGGCTAGGGTTTGCCCTAGGCGGCGGCAGCAGAGAGGTGGCCCATGGCTTGGGGCTAGGGTTTTGCGGAGGCAAGGTGTAGGTCTTGGAGGGGAGCCCCTCCTTATATAGGTGGAGGGGCCGGCCAAGGGGAGGGGAGTCCCTCCCCAACTCGGCCTCCTTGGCCGGCGGTGGAGGGAGAGGGACTTCCTCCCCAAGTAGGTTTCCTACTCTCCCTCCACCAAGCAAAATAGCCGTTTGACTTTTCAAATTGGCGTTTGACTTTTCAAACTAGGATTTGATTTATCCCTTTATTTTGCTCAGCGATGACACCTAGTACATGATGCAACCATTCCAACTTGTTATGACACATTCATGTACCCTTCCCCTCCGGAGTGCCGGACATTCCGGAACCTTCTAGAACATTCCCGATGAAAACACCAGAACCATTCTCCAACCCCGAAACAGGACTTTCCTTATATTAATCTTATTATCCGGACCATTCCGGATCTCCTCGTGATATCCCGGATCCCATCCGAGACTCCTAACAACATTCGGTCTCTTACTCATCATTCCATAACTACTCAACAACATCGAATCCTTAAGTGTGTCTCCCTACGGTTCGTGAATTATTCGGACATGATCGAGACACTTCTCCGAACAATAACCAATAGAGGAATCTGTAAATTCCTATGGCTCCCACATATTTCTACGATTAATTTGCGATCGAATGAACCACTTACATACGATACCAATTTCCCTTTGTCTCACGATAGTTATACTTATCCGAGGTTTGATCGTCGGTATCTCTGCATACCTAGTTCAACCTCGTTACTGATAAGTACTCTTTTCTCGTTCCCGTGATATGTGATCCCTTGTGAGCTAGTCACATGCTTGCAAGATAATTGGATGACATTCCACCGAGAGGGCCCAGAGTATATCTATCCGTCATATGGATGGACAAATCCCACTCTTGATCCATGTGTCTCAACCAATACTTTCCAAACACTCAATGCCACCTTTATAGCCACCCAGTTACAGTGTGGTGTTTGATGTCATCAAAGCATCCTTCCGGTGATGGTGATAAGCATGATCTCATGGTCGAAGGAATTAGGTTACTATGTATCAAAAAGCATATAGCAATTGAACTTTTAAAATGACTTGATCTTTATGCTACGCTTATCTATAGGAGTATGTCCATCATATCATTCTCCTAACGATATGATCTTGTTGTTAATAACATCTCAATGTTCATGATAGGGGAACTACAATCATTTATTAACCAACAAGCTAGTATTATAAAGTGGCTTTACCAGGGACTCTAATTTAGTTTACAAATCACACAAGTATTAATGTTTCCTTGTTAATACTGTTATAGTATGAATGTAAACATTTATCATAAACACAAATATATAATAATAACTACATTTATTATTGCCTCTAGGGCATATCTCCAACAGTCTCCCACTTGCACTAGAGTCTACTAATCTAGATTACATGGTAATATACCGAATACCCATGGCAGTTTGGTGTTGGTCATGTTTTGCCCTCGGGAGAGGTTTAGTCAACGGATCCGCCACATTCAGATCTGTGTGTACTTTGCAAATCTTTATGTCACCATCTTGGACATGTTCTCGAATAGCATGGAAATGTAGCTTGATGTGCTTCAGCTTCTTGTGTGACCTTGGTTCTTGCGCATTGGCTATGGCGCCCATGTTATCACAGTAGATAGACATTGGGTCTAGCGCACTTGGAACCACACCGAGCTCTGTAATGAACTCTTTCATCCATATCGCTTCTTGTGAAGCCTCCGAAGCAGCCATGTACTCCGATTCAGTTGAAGATCTCGCCACAACGCTTTGCTTTGCACTCCTCCAGCTAACTGCTCCACCATTCAAATTAAATACGTATCCAGATTGTGATTTAGAATCATACGGATCGGTGTTCCAACTAGTATCGGTGTAACCATTAACAACGAGCTGTTCATCACCTCCATAAGAAAGAACCATATCCTTAGTTCTTCTCAAGTGCTTAAGGATGTTTTTGACCGCTGTCCAATGATCCACTCCTGGATCACTTTGATACCTGCTAGTCAAACTAATAGCATATGCAATGTCGGGTCTAGTACATAGCATGCCATACATTAGAGATCCTATGGCTGAGGCATAGGGAGTTTTATTCATCCTTTCTCTATCTTCTGCCGTTGTTGGACTTTGAGTTTTACTCAAGGTTGTATTGGGAAACATGGGCAAGAACCCTTTCTTGCTATCTTCCATTACAAACCTCTTTAGAACTTTGTCCAAATATGTACTTTGTGACAATGATATTAGGCGTCTCGATCTATCTCTATAAATCTTTATGCCTAATATATAAGCTGCTTCGCCAAGATCTTTCATTGAAAAACTATTATTCAAATATTCCTTGACACTATTAAGAAGGTCTACATCATTCCCAATCAACAATATGTCATCTACATATAGTATTAATAATGCTACAGAGCTCCCACTCACTTTCTTGTAAATACAAGCTTCTCCATAAGTTTGTATAAAACCAAAACTTTTGATTACTTTATCAAAATGTTGATTCCAACTTCGGGATGCTTGCTTCAATCCATATATGGACCGTTGAAGTTTGCATACCTTGTTAGCATCTTTAGGATCGACAAAACCTTTGGGTTGCCTCATATACAACTCTTCATCAATGTCTCCATTGAGGAACGCTGTTTTGACATCCATCTGCCATATCTCATAATCATAATATGCAGCGATTGCTAACATGATCCTCCCAGAATTTAGCTTCGCTACTGGTGAGAAGGTCTCATCGTAGTCAACTCCTTGAATTTGTCAAAACCCTTTTGCGACAAGTCGAGCTTTATAGACAGTAACATTACCATCAGCATCTGTTTTCTTCTTGAAAATCCATTTATTCTCGACAGCCTTCCGGCCATCCGGTAAGTCCACCAAAGTCCATACTTGGTTTTTGTACATGGATCCAATCTCGGATTTCATGGCTTCTTTCCATTTATTGGAATCTGGGCTCATCATCGCTTCCTCATATGTCGCAGAGTCATCGGTGTTGTCCACCAACATGACACTCATAACGGGATCATACCAATCAGGAGTGGTACGAGTTCTCGTTGACCTGCGAGGTTCTGTAGCAACTTCAACCGAAGTTTCATGATCATCATCATTAGCTTCCTCTCTTATTGGTGAAGGCACCACAAGAACTTCTTCCGGTGCTGCGCTACTCGCAAGTTCGAGAGAAGGTTCGACAACCTCGTCGAGTTCTACTTTCCTTCCAATCACTTCTTTCGAGAGAAATTCCTTCTCTAGAAAGGATCCATTCTTGGCAACAAAGATTTTGCCTTCGAATCTATGATAGAAAGTATACCCAATAGTTTCCTTTGGGTATCCTATGAAGACGCATTTTTTCGCTTTGGGTTCAAGCTTGTCCGGCTGTAACTTCTTTACATAGGCTTCGCAACCCCAAACTTTAAGGAACGACAATTTAGGTTTCTTCCCAAACCATAATTCATACGGTGTCGTTTCAACGGATTTAGATGGTGCCCTATTTAAAGTGAATGCGGCTGTTTCTAATGCATAACCCCAAAATGATAGCGGTAAATCTGTAAGTGACATCATAGAACGAACCATATCTAAGAGAGTTCAATTACGACGTTTGGATACACCATTACGATGTGGTGTTCCCGGCGGTGTCAATTGTGAAAGTATTCCGCATTTCTTCAAATGCTCGCTAAACTCGTAACTTAGATATTCACCTCCATGATCGGATCGTAGAAATTTAATCTTCTTGTTACGTTGATTCTCCACCTCACTTTGAAATTCCTTAAACTTCTCGAAAGTTTCGGACTTATGTTTCATGAAATAGATACCCATATCTACTCAAGTCATCCGTGAAGGTAAGAACATAAGATAACCACCGCGCGATGCTACACTCATTGGACCACACACATCGGTATGTATGATTTCCAATAAGTCCATAGCTCGCTCCATCATACTAGAAAATGTAGTCTTAGTCATTTTACCCATCAGACATGCTTCACATCTTTCAAGTGATTCAAAATCAAGTGATTCAAGAAGTCCATCGGAATGGAGTTTCTTCATACGCTTCACTCCAATGTGACCAAGACGACAGTGCCACATATAGGTCGAGTTATCGCCCGATTTCAAACGTTTAGCTTCAATGTTATTAATATGTGTATTTCCACTATCTAGATTCAATAATAATAGACCATCTATCAAAGGTGCATGTGCATAAAACATATTACTCATATAAATCGAACAACCATTATTCTCGGACTTAAACAAGTAACCGTCTCGCAATAAACAAGATCCTGATATAATGTTCATGCTTAACGTAGGCACCAAATAACAATTATTTAAGTATAAAACTAATCCCGATGGTAGATGAAGAGGTAGCGTGCCGACCGCGATCACATCAACCTTTGATCCATTTCCCACGCGCATCGTCACCTCGTTCTTCGCTAGCTTACATTTATTCGCAAAGACTTTTGTTTGAGTTACAAATATGAGCAACCGAACCAAGATCAAATACCTGTGCACTACTACGAGTACTAGTGAGATACACATCAATAACATGTATATCAGATATACCTTTCTTCTTGATGTTGCCGTTCTTCAAATCCGCCAAGTACTTTGGGCAATTCCGCTTCCAGTGACCTTCTCCCTTGCAGTAAAAACACTAAGTATCAGGCTTAGGTCCAGCCTTGGTCTTCTTCGTCCGGTCTTGGTAACTTTCTTACCACCCTTCTTGAAGTGTCCCTTTTGCTTAGACTTGCCTTTCTTGAATTTGGTGGTCTTATTGACCATCAACACTTGGTGCTCTTTCTTGATCTCCACTTATACAGATTTTAACATGGAGAAGAGTTCTGGCAACTGCTTGTTCATGCTTTGCATATTGTAGTTCATCACAAAGTTCTTATAACTTGGTGGTAGTGATTGGAGGACACGGTAAATCCCCAAAGCATTAGGAATCACTATACCCAAGCTTTGAAGTTTGTTTGCGTGCCCAGACATCTTAAGCACATGCTCACTAACGGAGGTGCCCTCTTCCATCTTGCAGTTAAACAACTTTTCAGAAGCCTCATAGCTCTCAACTGCCGCGTGAGTCTCAAAAATCAATTTGAGTTCACGGACAATATCATGTGGGTCTGAATTCTCAAACCTTTTCTGAATCCCCGATTCCAAACCATACAAGATAGCACACTGAACTGTGGAGAACTGATTCTTCCGAGCGAGGTAAACATTCTTTACTTCATCGGTAGCATCAGCAAAGGGTCACCCAGCGGTGCATCCAGCACATAGGTCAAATTACCAGCATTGAGGACAATCCTCAAACTGCGGAACCAATCCGCGAAGTTGCTTCCATTGTTTTTCAACTTTTCTTTCTCTAGGAACGCACTAAATTGATGGTAGGGGCCGCCATTGATCTACAACATATTTGCAATAGTTTAGACTAAGTTTATGACAAATTGAGTTCTAATTAATAGTTAAATTAATCTAGGTGAAGTCCCACTTAAAACAATATCCCTCACATTGTTTTAGTGATCACACGAACCAAATCCACCACATCAAAACCGATCATCATGAGAGTTGATATAGCTTCAATGGCGAACAATCGACATGTTCATCATATCTACTATATGATTCATGCTTTACCTTTCGGTGATTCGTGTTCCGAGACCATGTCTGTACATGCTAGGCTCGTCAAGATCAAACCTTAGCTTCCGCATGAGCAAATCTGGCTTGCTCATGTTGTATACACTTGCAGAATCTAACACACCCGATCATCACGTGGTGCTTCGAAACAACAAGCTTTAGCAACGGTGCTTACTAAGGATGAACACTTTAGAACTTGAAATTTATGTGCATGAGGGATCATCTTATAATGCTACCGTCGTTAACTAAGCAATACAAGATGCATAAAGGATTAACATCACATGCAATTCATAATATGTGATATGACATGGCCTTTCTTCGTTGTGCTTCCGATCTCCATCTTCAAGCACGAACATGATCTCCATCATCACCGGCATTGCATCAAGGCCAATGACGCTGCTCCATGATTGTCGTCCACCAGCTTCAACTATTACAACTACTTTGAATAGACACGCGGGTCTTAACAGAAATTAAAGACAACCATATGGCTCCTGCCGGTTTCCAACTTACAGTAAGGAACATTGCATACATCAAATATAATCACAATCATGGCCATATCACATCATAGCACACCCCTGCAAAACAAAGTTAGACGCCTCTAATTTCTTTGCATATTTTACGTGGTTTGGGGCTTTTAATAAGTGTTGATCTAACTTACGAACAAGAACCACAATGTTGATGTTTGAACTATCAAGTGTCTGTTGTAAATTGGATCTATACTATAATGGGAGAGACAGACACCCGCAAAGCCACTTATGCAATACAAGTTGCATGTTAAGCGTGGAGCAAGTCTCATGAACGATGTCATGTAAGGTTAGCCCGGGCCGCTTCATCCCATCATACCGCAAGATGCAAAGTACACAAGAAGCAATTGATAATAAAAACACCGCCGCCCACAATGACCATTGTGTTCTACTCGTGCAACAGATCTAGATATAGACACGGCTCTGATACCAATGTAGGGGTTCGTTGCATGGAAAACAAAAAAAAATCTACCGCATACAAACAAACAAGCCAAGATCTATCTACTAGATTGTAGCAACGAGTCGATGGAATAACTCACCCTCGAAGATTCCAAAGTGTTTAACGAGAGCGGATTCTCGTGGGTGATGTAGTCGTACTCTTGCCGATCTCAAGATCGTGTAGACGATCCTTAGGCGCTACGTTAAAGGCTTCCTTGATCGGTCACACGTTCGATTTTCGATGAAGACCTTCCTCTCCTTGTTCCAGCAGATGCCAGAGGTTGTAGTACTCTCTCGCGATTCGGCAAAGACGGCGTGGTACCGGAAGTAGAGGGGAGATCTCGCAGGGCTTCGCCTTAAGCCGGAGCGAGTATGGTGGACTATGAGAGAGGCCTCGGTGATCTAGGGTTTAGACACACCAAGGAGAGAGGGCTAGGCCGGCGGCTAGGGTTTGCCCTAGGCGGCGGAAGCAGCATGAGGTGGTGGCGCCGGCGGCTTGGGGCTAGGGTTTTGCGGAGGCAAGGTGTAGGTCTTGGAGGGGCATCCCTGCCCCTCCTTATATAGGTGGGAGGGCACGGCCAAGGGGAGGGGAGTCCCTCCCCAACTCGGCCTCCTTGGCCAGCGGTGGAGGGAGAGGGACTTCCTCCCCAAGTAGGTTTCCTACTCTCCCTCCACCAAGCAAAATAGCCGTTTGACTTTTCAAATTGGCGTTTGACTTTTCAAACTAGGATTTGATTTATCCCTTTATTTTGCTCAGCGATGACACCTAGTACATGATGCAACCATTCCAACTTGTTATGACACATTCATGTACCCTTTCCCTCCGGAGTGCCGGACATTCCGGAACCTTCTAGAACATTCCCGATGAAAACACCGAAACCATTCTCCAACCCCGAAACAGGACTTTCCTTATATGAATCTTATTCTCCGGACCATTCTGGATCTCCTCGTGATATCCCGAATCCCATGCGAGTATGTCCATCATATCATTCTCCTAATGATATGATCTTGTTGTTAATAACATCTCAATGTTCATGATAGGGAAACCACAATCATTTATTAACCAACAAGCTAGTATTATAAAGAGGCTTTACCAGGGATTCTAATTTAGTTTACAAATCACACAAGTATTAATGTTTCCTTGTTAATACTGTTATAGTATGAATGTAAACATTTATCATACACACAAAGATATAATAAATACATTTGTTATTGCCTCTAGGGCATATCTCCAACAATTTGTGCGAATTTTATAAATGAGTTATAACAAGTTTTGGTTGATATTCGAGTTTCTCCTGATGTAGTTTTCTGCTGACCCTGTTGTACTGTACGATTTTTCATATTTTATCGGTAACTGGTAAAAATCTGAAAAATAGGGTTTGGTCCTAAACTCTCTGTACTGTATACAAAAAAAATCAGAAAAATTCCTGACGAGTTTAAGTCAGGTATAAAAAATTCGTAAACACTGCTGGACTGTTCTAGCAGATTCCTGTTTTAATGCTTTGTTGGCCAATTTGTGTTAATAACTGTTGCCAACACTTTTAAAACTATTTCAGTAGATATACTGCTAGGATAACCCCTGAAACTTTGCTTGATCACTTGCTTGCTGATGTGTTGCTTGCTTAAGATTGTTTGTGATTGTTTTGTTGTTGTTTGAGCATAATGCATGGGTAGAATCCTATTTTCGTAATCGATTCTTTCTAAGCTTACCTGTGCTGAACCGCAAATGCCTCCCCGCCGTCAATCCACTAAGATGGAGCAGCTTATGGCAGCTCAGGCACAGCTAACCCAAGTGATGACCCAGTTCATGGAATCTCAGAACAACAACAATGGGAACAACCATCCCCAGGGAGATGCACTTACAAGGTTCCTGAGGCTAAGGCCAGCGAAGTTCTCTACTGCAACTGAGCCGATGGTTGCTCTTGACTGGTTGCGTTCATTGAATAAGGATCTGATAATTGTTGGGTGCACAGATGCTGAGAAGGTGACATTTCCCGCTCACCTACTGGAGGGACCAGCCTCTTCGTGGTGGGACACTTTTCAGATCACCCACACGCTGGACACTGTAACTTGGGCCATGTTTGAGGAAGCACTACAAGAGGACCCCTCCTACAACAACACATTTATCTGTATCTAAATGCCAATATAGGCGTTGCTAGCACCCATACCAACAGATGAAAATGCGTTGCGTTTTTGGGCGTTGCAAGGGTACAATGCAACGCATATGGAGCCGTTGGTAACAAGTCCGTTGCTAGGTAGCAACATATATAACTAGTGCTTAGCAATGTATGCGTTGGTGCTTACCCTACTTGAACTGCTATGTAGCAATACTATTTATGAATAAAATTAAATTGCAGAAAATGTGTTTAATCTTATCTCCCAATTCTTCAAATTAGAAGTTGAACTTTATATTATACACCATTTTATTAAAATTTTAACAAACACATCACTCAAAAAAAAGATCACAATAAATAAATCATGAATGAAAGCTTTATTGAGTCAAATTTGGAACACATTTCCGAGTTACATACATCGGCGTGATAGAAGATGAACATTGAACCATATAGCTATCTATATGCTTCAAGACATAATTTTATCAAACTAAATCTCTAAGAAATGAAGTAAAATTATTCGATGTGCATTCTCCAAGCATCCTTGTTGGATTCTTGATATACGGATAGTGTCTGTACAATAGTCCTTTTATGTTTACCTCCTGCAATGAAAAATTAACTAGGTCAATTTTTGTACAAAATGTTTGTCCACAATTAGAATTAAAAATAAAACAATAAATTGCATGGAAAAAAACATAACATAGATCCATAATGTTCGTTAGCTGCATAAGCCAACAATCGACCAGGAAAACTATTTTAACTACTAACTTGTTTCTAGTGATGAACTATACGTCTAGTTGTTCAACTTATGATATTTTATTGCATGCACTATCGGTAGCACTAATTTTCACAATTAAGTTTTAAGTGAACACAATAACTCTATCTAGGAGCATCCAGCAGAATTTTTACAACGGAAGTACTACTAACCAGTAAATTAAAAACTAACTACAAGCAAGAAAAATGATGGAAGTTGTAGATCTGCAAACAAAATATCAACTATCTATTGCACACAACTATGGTCTGCAGGAGCATAAGCAAGAACATTAGATAAGGAACCTTGTATTGTACTGGTAATCATATACAAACATAAAATTAGATAATAAGAGTTATACATACTAGGATATAGCGACAAGTAATGCTACACTTGCTGGTGGCATGCCAGATCCATAAGCTTCCAGTCATCTACTGTTAGAAAGGAAGTCATGTAAATATAAGAAAGGGTGAAGAAATAAATCTATTCATTGTCTCCTTAAAAGAAAGAACAGGGAACATTCGAGTTGTACTTATGACAACACATTTAACACTTACAGTTTGCATATTAGTTAGGATATGAATCTGCAAATCATTTTCTAAAATAAACATAAGATGTAGGTACAATTCAAAAGCAGGATATAACCATTCATTTGCAAGTTAACATTCTCTAACTTAATTCATGCTTACCTATAGAGTAAGGAATGTTGGGAATATGCCCTAGAGGCAATCATGTATGATGATATTTCCCATTGTATTCATAAAGATATTAAGGAGTCCTTATATAAACATCTGTTGTGTATCATTGAATATGTGATTCGGTTGTGGAACTATACATTCATGTTGTTTGTACTAAATATCCTTGGTCATTGAGGTTGTGCCAGACACACTACTTAGACCAATGTGAAAGTTGGCTTGATGACTCGGTTCCACTTGTCATGGACATGGAGATGCTATTCCAACTTACACAGATTCGGCTGAAGAGTTTAGCGAGTCGGATTGACCCATATTTAGGTACAATAAACAAGTTGTCATTTGTATATCTCAATCAATGTAATCCTTAGACCTGAGGTTATTGCATAATCCGAGTTGAGGATAACCGACTTAGGTTCTGTCAAACACCGATCCGAATGGCGAGGTTATAAAGGCGAGTTCAATTTGAGAATCAAGCTGTGTGATGTGAATAACCAAGATGGGATTTTGCCCCTCCTCTTGGAGAGATATTCTCTGGGCCCTCTCGTGAGATATGATTCGGAAAGCATGGCCATGCACGACTCGGTTAAGTGTTAACCGAGGTGATCGACTAAGAGTTAGTCGGGTGAATCACTTATCTCGGATCGAGAAGAGATTTGGACTATTTAAGGGATGACAAGTATTCGCCTATAGTCTGACAAGGTATATCATGAGACAAAAGTGACTCAGACTTAAGTCGCATTGAAAAGGCAAGTTGTCATGACTCTTTGGTATTTGGGAGTCGGCACGTTCTGCTAGGAGCCGCTACCGACTGATCGATTTGGAGTCAGACTCTAATCGTGTCCAAGTAGCCATGAGCCTGCGGGGTCACACACTTAAGAGCGGGAGCAGGTTCGGATCGGATTTGAACCGAAAATCCAGTTGGGTTGGACCCAAGCCGGATTAGGACTGAGTTAGTGAGTTGGACTCACGGTGACTAACATTATATGGGCTTTAGTGAATGGGCCATGCGAGCAGAGCCCACGTTCACTCCCTATATATAGTGGAACACCGTAACCCAGAAAGGTTAATCGTTGTTCGGTTAGGTCATTCCATGTCTTGGAAACCCTAGCTCCACAGCAGTCCTGCCGCCGTAACGAATCTAGCAGTTCGCCACCGGTGCTCCTTCTTGCACGTGTGGATACCAGCAGAGGTGCTGTACGATCAGCACCAGGACGATCGGATCGTGAGGACTACACTGCATCAACTGAAGCGCTTCATCAGTAATCCGCAACTGCGCGTCTAGTGGTAAACCTCGTGGCCTTCTACCTCAGCTAGATCTTGGGATCACCATGTTAGAGGGAAAATTTTGTTTTATCTCTGCGTGGCCCAACAGTGGTATCAGAGCCATAGCTTCTGGTTTTTGGCTCGAGATCTCGCATATGTGATATGCGGTAGGCTATAGATGAGATCTATATGCTGTTTTGGTGGTCGATCTATGAGATTGATCGGTTTTGTACGAGGTTGATTCGAGTCGAAACAATGGTCGGACTCCATGTCCGGATCGTAGATGAGATCTATGTGATATGCGGGACCGCCGGCTTCGCCTTGTCGTAGCGCCTTAGATGTCGTTGCGAGTTTCACAACGTCGGTAGATATTATATCTATGCATAACTTGTTTTTGCAGGAAGTTGTGAATGGTATGGTTCATGTGCATGTGATGTATGTGTGTAATCTATACGTGATCTGCGAATCACGGTTTTTGTCAGCCGGCTGGAGCCTAGGTGCTGTCATTTTATTATATAAATGACCTGCGTTTCGGATTCTCTATGTAATGTATTTTACTTAGCTAGTGTAGCTGTTTGTTGAATCCGGATGGCATGCAAGGCGATGTACATGTCGGTGACATGGGGTAAGACGACAAGTGACAAGATGATGGGGATATGCCTACCGGGGTATACCCAGCAGGACGTTTCCGACTGACCCAGGAACTGGCGAGTGGGCCTGCAAGACGGCGACTGGATCGTGGCCCGGTGTGGATCCAAGCTACTGGAAGCTGAAGGCCCAGGCGAGTAGATAGGCCCAGTCGGATTAGGTTAAACAAGTACCGAAGCCTTAACTGATTCGGTTGAGATATGTAAACCCCAGGGGAGGTAAGTCTATATAAACCTCCCTACAGGGCGTGTAGAGATACGTTCCATCATACACCCAAGCGACTCGCCGCCTAGCCGCCGAGCTCTCCCATTGTACCACCATCATAATACAATCTAGCAGGAGTAGGTCTTTACCCTCCGGGGGGCCGAACCTGGGTAAACCCTTGTGTCTCCGCCCTCATCTCGCACCGCAGATGGCTGGCCGCCCTTGCCCCTTGTTCTACTACTCGCTGCCGATTGCAGCATCTGCCATGACCATTCCCACGACAGTGGCGCCCACCGTGGGGCCTGGCCGGTGTTCTGCGGCGAGATCCAATCTGCCCATCAACTAGACGGTCGCCACCGGCCGCATGATAGTGATCGGCGAGATGCTCCAGATCTTGCCGAGCAGCTATGTCCCGGCGGCGCGACCCGTCACGCACAGCATGATCTTGCCAGTAGGCACGATTAGCCTCTTTGTCGGCCTCACCGACGTCATCGTCTCGGAGGACTCGGCTCGCATCCGCGAGTCGCCGCCACGTGATCGGCTCTCCGAGAGCCAGGTCCGCACGATCCATCGCCTCGCCTCCGAGTACAACTCGGCCCACAACAATGTGGCCGAAAACTCCGCGGCCGCGAAAGACGCGTCCCTCAACGACGACGCCGACTCGGCGACCCCGGCGTCACTCGCTGGATCCATCACCGCGGCTTCACCCGCGGGCTCCATCACCCAGGTATCCAACATGGGAGACTTCGAAGATCCTTCCATCCTTGGGATCTTCGACTTCGACTCCGGGTCGGAAAACTCCGCCGATCTCCGTGACGGTACCGGTCGCCACGCCGCGACCTATATGGCGACCGACACCGATCCACCGGAGGATCCCTTCTCCACCCCGATCCCTCCTAACGCCATGGCAACGGAGGTCGAGGAACTCCGCCTGCGGAGGAGCAACCGGCCTTGAAAAATTTCGCCTCGAGCAGGTGACGGCGCAGGAGCTGTCGCGCTACCACTAGCAGCGAATCAGGTCGCGCCTGAACCCCACCGTCCAGGGGCGCGCCCTGAACTTCGACGACAAAAATGACCTGGCCCGCGCGGTCGAGCGCGCGATCTGCGAGAACGCGCCACCAGGAGGAAGCGCCCGGCCCTCGCCAGGGTCGACGGTGATGGGCGCCCCACCTCCACCCAACCGCACCCCCCCAGGGATCAGCCGCGGATAGTAGTCTCCTCACGGGAGCGAGACGCGAACGGCCTCCCACTGTTCTCTACCCCGATGGACAACCTCGTGGCGGGCCGAGCAGCATCTGACAACATCACGGCCACCAGCGACGGCGCCCTACAGATCCAGTATATCAGGGCCCTGCTCGCAAAGGCCATCGAGCAGCAAAACGCAGGCGCCGACTCGCAGGGTCGAGTGTACTCGCGTTCTTCGGGAAGCAGAGCGGCTTCAAGTGGCCGCCCAATGGCGGCAAACACCCTCAACTGCCCGCCACCAGAGCCACTGCAGCTCCAACACCGGCCCGCGAACGCGACACTCTCCACCAACGACCCCAGGCCAGCGACCAACTTCGTCGCCGCCAACGGTCAACCCATCGACGCCCGCACCCACATCATCAACAACCAAAGCTGGCGCGCACGCCAGCCCGACGACCTGCGACACACCCTAACCAATCGCCGCGACGGCGAGCCGATGGGGTCGCTAAGTCGACTCGGGCCCAGGTGCTTCGGACCAATGATCCGAGGCGAGAAATACCCGACGAACTTCAAGGCGCCAAAGGAGATAGAAAAGTACGACCCTTCGTACGACCCCTCCGTGTGGCTCGATACATACCTCATGGCGATGGGGATCGCGGGCCAAACCGACCTGCTAGCCGCCCGTTACCTCCCCTTGATGATGGAGGGGACGTGCAGGCAGTGGATCAACACCCTCCCCCAGGATAGCATCGACTCTTGGGAGGAGATGCGCGACGCCTTCGTCAGACACTTCGAGTGCTCCTACACCCGGGCCACCACCATCGAGGACCTGGAGCGTCGTCAGGGACCCAGCGAGTCGACCAAGAATTGGGTCCAGCGGTGGCAAGAGCTATGGTACAACGCGGTCGGCATCCACCCGGACACCGCGATCCATTGCTTCAAGACCTCGTGCCGCTACGAGCCCTTGGTCACCAAGCTCAAGCGACATTCTCGCACACTCGACAACATACCGGACCTCCTCGAGATCGCCAAACGGTACGCGGAGGAAGATCCAAACCAGGAAACCGACGACGAGTCGGGAGGCCAACGCCGCACGAGCGGCAACGACAACGGACGACGGTCCGACCTACGCTACAGCAACACTCGCCTCACCGGCAAGCGCCGCAGTGACGGGCGAGTCGACTTCGTCGCCAACGCTGGGCACGCACAACGCGAGCCCAAGAGCTTCCGCCGAGACGGAGGACAATGCCGCGACGGCGGCAACTACAAGGCCAAGCCAAGATTCGACCCCGCGGCCCTCCTTAACCAACCTTGTGCGTTTCATAGCAGGGAAGGGAAACCCGCAACGCACACGACCGCCGACTACCACACTCTCAGGGAGATTGAGAAGGCACGGCGAGCACGGGAGGACCCTGACAACAACCTGCCAAACGGCGGAAAATTCGGCAACATGGCCGGCTCGCTCCATACCTTCACAGGCTTCAACACGAAGCACGAGAAGAAGGTCATCACCCGCGCCGTCGCCGTCAACGCGGTGGCCCAGGTGGACGTTCCCCAGTTCCTCAACTGGTCGGAGCATCCCATCACCTGGAGCCGCCAGGACCACTCACCACGCATCGAGTACCCAGGCCGAGTCGCCCTGGTGGTCAAGCCTAAGGTGGGCGACTACTGGCTCCCCAAGACATTGATGGACGGCGGCAACTCCATCAACATCCTGTACCTGGACACCTTCAGGCGGCTGTGGCTCCCGCAGTCGATGATCGAGATGACCCACACCACGTTCCACGGCATCGTCCCTGGTCGGAAGGCGTACCCGATCGGCAAGGTCACGCTGCCAGTCACCTTCGGCACACCAGCAAACTTCCGCACCGAGCGGATCGTCTTCGAGCTGGTACCCTTCGACAACCCCTACCACTGCGTCTGGGCGCCAGCGTTTACCAAGTTCATGGCAGCGCCCCACGCTGCATAACGCGATGAAGCTCCCCGCCGTGCGGTGTCATCACCATCAACGGCGACCGATATGGCCGCCGAGTGCGAGGCCAAAGGCCGAACTTCGACGCCGCTATCGCGCCCTAGGCCAATCACGCCGACGAAGCTTCGCCAAATGCAGCGGCGGGTCAACAACGACGACCCCACCATACTCAAGAAGCCCAACTCGGAGGGCGCAAACACCTCAGCCTTCGAGGCAACGACGCACACCCGCACCGTCGAGCTGGTCCCAGGCGACTCCAGCCAGACGGTGATGATCGGGACGGGCATGAGCCCAGCCTAGGAAGGCGCGCTCATCGAGTTCCTCCGTGAGAACAGGGACATATTCGCATGGAAGCCCTCTGACATGCCTGGTGTCCCTAGGGAGCTCGCTGAGCACAAACTAAACGCCGACCCCAAAGTGCGACCCATCAAGCAGTCGCTGCGGCCCTTCAATGAAGAGCGCCGCTGAGCTATCGCCGAGGAGGTGCAGCGTCTACTCGCTGCAGACTTCATTCGGCCAATTAAATACTCCAAGTGGATGGCAAACCCAGTCTTGGTCGAGAAGAAGAACGGGACCTGGAGGATGTGTATCGACTACACAAACTTGAACAGCGCATGCCCGAAGGAGCAGTTCGTCCTCCCGCGGATCGACCAAATAATCGACTCCACCGCGGGCTCGGAGTCGCTGTGTTTCCTCGAGGCCTACTCTGGGTACAACCAGATCAAAATGGCTGTTGAGGACGAGGAGAAGACGGCGTTCATCACGCCATTCGGAGCCTTCTGCTACACCGCCATGACCTTCGGCCTCAAAAACACCGGGGCGACCTACCAGCGGTGCATGCAGGAGTGCCTCGCGAGCCAAATTGGCGCAATATCCACGTTTACATCGGCGACATGGTGTGAAATCCACTCGCGGGGGTGATCTACTCCGCCGACTGGCGGAAACATTCTCAACCTGCGGAAATACAAGATAAAGCTCAGCGAGGCAAATGCACCTTGGTGTACCAGCGGGGCAACTCTTTGGAATGCGTCGTCTCAGCGGCGGGATCGGCGAACCCATGAAGATCGACACGATCGCTCGACTCGGCAAACCCGAGTGCTGCGCGGCGTCCGAGCTCGCGGGCGGTAGCGGCTCTCAGCCGCTTCATCCCCGCCTAAGCGAAAAGCGATGCCCTATACGCTGATGCGCAAGAACCCCACCTTCGATGGGACAAGGAGGCGGACGACGACCTCGTGACCTCAAGAAGGTGCTACTCGCAGCACCATTACCGCCCCGTCGACAAAGAACCCATGCTGGTCGTCGCGGCTTCCGAGCGTCGTCGGCCGTCATGGTCGTCGGCGACGGAGGAAGGAAAGGCGCCCGGTACAGCGACCGTGTACTACATCAGCGAGGTCCTCACCGAGTCGCGCGGCGATACCAGTACCGAAACTGGTATACGCGATCTTGAGCACAATGGCGCTGCGCACTACTTCCAGGAGCACCCGATCACGGTCGTCTCCTCAGCACCGTTGCAGGACATCATCCGCAACCGTGAGGCGACTGGGCGAGTCGCTAAGTGGGCCGTCGAAATCGGCGTCCATAACATCAAGTATGAGCCGCGAAAAGCGATCAAGTCGCAGGCTCTAGCGGACTTCATCGCCCGGGGAAGAGGCCCAGCGGAAAAAGCTGCCATACCTCCACTCATGGAGCACGCGCTTGACGGCTCCAAGAACACGACGACGCAGGAGCGAGGATCGTCTGACTTCACCAAAGGGCGACAAGCTCCGCTACGTCCTCTGCCTCGACTTCACCCCCTGCACCAACAACATGGCCGAGTACGAGGCACTACTCCACGGCATGCGAGCCGCCAAGGAGATGAACGTCCACCGCCTACGCTGCTACGGAGACTCTGACCTCGTCGCGGGGCAAGTCGCCGGCACTTGCGACGCCGTCTCCCCCACAATGGCGGCGTATCGCCAAGCGATGAACAAGCTGGGGGACACCGCGAGCTACTCCGTCGAGTGGATCGACGGCGGAAGAACGAGGAGGCGGCGCACTCTCTCGCATCGGATCGGCTCGATTCGCCACCGCGGCGTCTTCCTCGACGATCACCAAGCCGTCAGTCTCACCCCAAGGGAGATCGACATCGAGTCCGCTGCAGCGGGCGGCCTGGTCGCACTTCGCCCGAGCGAACGGCTGGACCAGGCCCTCGTCGCCTACGGAGGCTGGCACCTTGCCTTGCCGAGGCAGACGGGGCCGCCGGATGATTACACGCTGATGCAAATCCTTCACCATCATCGACGGCGAAGCTCCACAAGCGCAGCGTGACCGGCGTGTTCAACGCTGCGTCCAACCCGAAGGACGCAAGATCCTCCACGACATCCACTCTGGCATTGCGGCCACCACGCGGCGCCCGCTCTCTCTGATCGCCAAGGCTATGCGACCGGCTTCTCTTGGACCACCGCTGCGCCGATGCCGTCGACATCGTCCAGCGGTGCGGGTGCGAAATCGCCAACCAGACACACGTGCGAGCTCGGCGCTCAAGACAATCCCCATCACTGGCCATTCGTGTGGGGTATGGATATGGTAGGCCCCTTCAAAGGCCCCTCCGCTACACCCACCTTACGGTCGATCGACAAATTCACAAAGTGGGTGGAGGCCAAGCCAGTCCGAAATGCGACGGGAAGACCGCCACCAAGTTCTTCGTGAGCTCATATATCGCCACGGGTTCCCAAACAGCATCATCACGGACAATGGCACCAACCGCCAAAAGGAGCCATGGTGAGTTCTGCGAGGAACACCACATCCGGCTCGACTGGCGTCGATCGCCCACGAGTCAACGGCCAGCGAGCAGGCCAACGAGCATCCTCCACGGCTGAAGCCGTGGCTCCAAGTACCACTCGGCGCACCGCGGGTGCTGGGTCGAGCTACCCTCCGTCATCCGGGGCATCTGCACCTCGGTCAACAGATCGGCGGGTTCACCCCTTCTTCATGGTGTACGGTGCCAAGCGGTCATGCCCACCGACCTCGAAACCACGACTTCGCCGGTCGTCCACTACACGGAGGCTGCGAGCGAACTTCGCACGCGACAAGATGGAGTCGATCAACTCGGCGAGGCACGCGACCCAGCTTCGCCACGCACCGCCATCTACCAACAAGGACTCCGCGCTACCACAGGCCGGTGGGTGAAAACTCGCACCTTCCAAGAAGGCGACCTGGTGCTGCGCCTCATCCAGGATAAGAAGGGCATGCACAAGCTATCCCCCCCATGGGAGGGACCATTTGCCATAGGGCGAGTACTCGGCAATGACGCCTATTACCTCATCGATGTCCGCGGGGATGGCAAACTTGACGTCAAGCGACCATGGAATGTAAACCTCCTACGGAAGTTCTACTCCTAGAACTCCACATATGTATCCTCGAACAGCTATGAAATAAAATGTTGGTTACCGCAAATTGCGTCTACTCTCCGTGTCTTGTGTCACTACTTTTCGTAATAACAGCGTCAAGCTAGCGCATAAGTCAACCTACGGTACGGTGATCGGCATGGCCAAGTAGTGCGCTACAAACCTTGGGTACCCAGTCTTGTAACGTCCACAACGCCTACCGGAGCCCCATTGAGTCGCTTAGCTCGGTGGCTCAACGAGCCAAGACAGCCGCCGCTTCTGGCGACCATGATCCTCCGCATCCTCGACATAGCGACTCAAGCGGCCAAGTACCACGCCGGGGTAGCGACCAGTTCAGCGTGGCGGCTAGGAAAACGCCAAGTATGAGAGCATGCCGGGACTCGCCATGCGTGACCCAACGGGCCAGGAGTGATGCGCTCAAACCAACGCGCCAAGTCCTCACCCACCCTCGAGTCGCGCCTAGAACAACCAAGTACCACGCTCGGGGACTCGGCCACCCGACCTCGTTCGCGCAAGGGAAAACGGTGAAGTACAGAGCACTCATGGGAGTCGCCTTGTGACTGGCTCTCCGAGTTCGGGCGAGTCGGCCCCAATAACAAAACATTCAAAACCGCAAACACATAACAAACGAGGTAAACCCCATAACAAGGGCGGACGCGCTCGGGGACTCGTTCAACCCTCAATCAAAAACGCACGACAATTCACAAAACAACACGATATCTCATTAATAGCATGTCGCAATCGTCACAAAATACAAAGTATGCCCAACGGTAGAACTGCTACTAACGCCCCAGGGCAAACTACTCTACTCCGCAGGCTTCGACGATGACTCGCCAGCACCCTTGCGGTTGCAAATGAAGGGCGTGTACGGGTTTGACGGGTACGTCGTCACCTCACCCGCCATCGTCGCACGGAAGGGTTGCTCGATCTTGAAGTCCCGGTGCTGCGGCTCGGGGTCGTTGGGTGAGATGACCGTCTCCTGGTAAGGAAGGAGGTCGCCCATCGCCCAAACGCGCTCGGAGTACACCGCGGCGCGGTCCGTCAACTTGAGCACGTCGGAGATCTCCACCGAGCCAGTCGACGATGGGTAGCCACTCGTCACGTCGTCCAGGTCGAAGTCCTCCGGGAAGTGAGCGAGCCCAAGGCTAAGCGCCATCGCTGCTCCACGTCGGAATGCCGATCACGTCATGAACTCGACGACCGACGGCGCCTTCTCCAAGTACCGCCACACCTCGACGAGGTCGCTGGGAATTACTTCCGTGGGCGACATCTCCTGGAGGTATGCCCGTATGCATGTCGCCGACAACGTCGCCGAATCGACCAGCGTGGCTACACACTGCCGTGCATCGAACAAGCTCGCCTCTTCCGCGCTATCGAGGATCCGACCTGCGGATAGAAGATAACAGTGAGTACATCAAACAATACACAATGCATATGCAACAGGTAGGAATAGGCACACTCACCAATCAAGGGGCGGGAGAGATCCGTGATGAAGCTCTGAAGAGAAGTATAGTCATCCTGAAGCCCAGCGACAAGGGCGTCAGAAACCTTACGTTATTCCGCGGCGGCTGTAACAGCGGCCTTGGCTCGCCCATCCGCCGAACTCGCTTCCTCTTTCGCTTCCCTCAGCTCGCGCTCGAGGTCGGCGATCCGCTTCTCAGCCGAGCTCAACGCCGATTGAAATGCGCCAACTCACTCATTGGGACAAGTCCTGGCAGGCCTCCTCTGCCTTCCGGCAATCGCTGAAGCCCCTTGTTCACCTCTTGGGCGGTGGCAGTTCCTTCTCCGTTGGCGTTTAGCAAGCCGGTCGGTGACTCATGCTGCAAACCACGCACACAATTCAAACGATTAACAAAAGCGAATCCAGTGCCCACCCGCTGAAATTCAGCGGCGCACTCGACCTGCAATCAAAATCCTAAGTTCCCACCGCTGAAATTCAGCGATGCGCACTTTCGAGGGGTAGCAATCAAAAAATCCTAAGTGCCCACCCGCTGAAATTCAGCGAGTGCGCACTCGGGGACTGGCAATCAAAAAATCCTAAGTACCCACCCGCTGAAATTCAGCGAGTGCGCACTCGGGGACTGGCAACTAAAATCCTAAGTGCCCACCTGCTGAAATTCAGCAAGCGCGCACTCAGGGACTGGACGCGGAAAATAAAAGCAAGACACTAAAAGAATCAGACCGCTGCCATACATCGGCCTGATCCTCGGGGACTGGACATACCTGGATGGCTGCGCCAAGCATGCCATGAAGTTGTATCGCATCCACGGACGCGAGAAGAGCCGGTGTGTGCCCGCGACGCTGCTCGACCTCCGTATCGGCGACCCTAGGCGCGCGGCTCGAGGGCGAGGTACCACTCGCTGTAGCCGCTTTGGCCATGAAGCGCGGGAACATCGCGATGGAGGCACCGGCACCAAAGGAGGCCGGCTCGGCCGCCCCAGGCGAGGGAGCACCCTCTTTGGTCGGCAAGGCCGCCTCCGCTACGGGTTCACTCGGCGCGATCGCCGTGTCGTCAGATACCGTGACGACTTCGTCGCCCTTGGCCTTCTTGGCGCTGTCCGCGGGGACGACGACCTCGTCCGCCTTCCTCTTTCGGGAGGGATCATCCTCGCTAACGACGGGTGGCACCTTGGCCACGGTCGGATGGCCTATCTTCTTAGCTCCGGTCCTACAAATTGATCGCGTGAGCAAAATAATCCGAGTACAATGAAAGACAAAAGTAGGTGGGCAAAACTCACTTGGCGACTGGAATAAAGCGTATCCCCGTGCGGATGCCGGCCGGCTTCTCTAGTTCGGGGCCCAGTCGGCGACTGAGGCCCATCTCCAGGACATCGCGTGCCCAAGACACAGACGGTTTCTTCGTTGTCGAGGCTGCGGCCAGAGCTTCCGAAACATTTTCGGCAGGAGCATCCTTGGGCGGCGAAGCTACCGCGACCGGAGTGGCTCCCGACCCAGAGACTGGGGCGAACGATGGAGGCATCGAGGCCAGAGGCACCTCATTCAGGACGGCGGTGATATCTGGCGCCGTCGCCATTTGTGGGGCTTCACCCCTGGCCAGGCTGGTGGCGTCGGAGCTGCTTGGCGAATGAGGCGGAGACGCCTGTTTTGCTGGCTTTGCCTTCTTCTTTGGAGGGGCCTTCACCTCCTCCTCCTTCTTCTTCTTCTTCTTCTTCTTCTTCTTCTTCTTCGATGGAGTGGCCTCGCGACGCGAGGTGTGCTCGGGGAGCTCTTTGTCATCATCATCATGACGCTCGAGGCTTTTGCTCGCTTCGAGCTCACGCTGCCGCTGTCCGCGCGTTTTCCGGACCAGCGGGGCGACCTCTTCCTCGGATTCATCATTGTCGCCACTCCCGTCACTCTCGACGCCTCCCCTCGCTGGAGGCGATTCGCCCACCTCCTGAACGGACGAACTCGAATTCTCGTCGTCCGCGAGCGGAAGCCACCCTTCAACCACTTGAAATAGCTGCAATAGGCATAAACAACATCAGTATGACCGCGAATGCATTTGACTGCGACTGCGAATGACGAAAAGATGACTTACCGTTGGGGCTGGATGCTTCGCGGTGTAGGGGGCGACCCCAGCCTTCGCGTCGAGGTACGTCGCCTGGGTGATCTTCTTCAGCACCAGGAGGTAATCCTCGAGTTGCCACTCGACGAGGCAGGACTTCGTCGAGTCCTCCCGGCCCGCGTACTCGTACATGTAGTGGTCGCGGCGGGCCAGGGGGACGAGTCGCCGCCCGAGCTAGCAGTTGTACAAATTGATGGGCAGGAGACCCCTCTTCTTCAGGCCGCGAATGGTCTGAAGCATTTTGTCCACGACCATCCGCTGGTCACAGTTTGCCGACTTGAAGTCAGCACGGTTCAAACCGGCGAGAGTATCTTGGGATCGCCACTCGCCTAGAGAGTCGCCGGTGACATAGAACCAAGAATTCTTCCATTGGCTCGCCGCCTTGGCGGTAGCATCAGATCAAGAAGGAAGCCTTCGATTTCAGCTGAACGTCAGCGCCGCCCTTGGCATTGGGCCGCCCGCTTCCTCGCGACTGATCCGCCCGTGGAATAGATCTTGCCACAGGGAGAAGTAGGGCCTGCAGCCCAGGTAGCACTTGCGGAACGCCACGAAAATGGCGAGCTGCTCGATGCTATGCGGGCCCAGGTCCGACGGTTGGATCCCGTAGAAGGCGCAGAAGCGCCGGAAGAAAAGAGATGTTGGGAATCCCAGCCCCCGCTCTAGGTGGCTGGTGAAGCAGACGAACTCTCCCTCGCGCGGGTCCGGGGTCACCTCTCCGGCCGCAGGGATGCGCCACCTGCCGGCGCGCAGGATCCCAGCCTCCTCGAAGGACGCCAATTGCGCTCTCGTACACTTGGATCTGCCCCAAGGCTCGGTGGAGGGGGCCATTGGCGGAAGGATTCGTGGGGGTCGGAGGATTTCGCATCGGCTGGATCGCG
Organism: Avena insularis; assembly: GCA_023614405.1. Lineage (NCBI taxonomy): Eukaryota > Viridiplantae > Streptophyta > Magnoliopsida > Poales > Poaceae > Avena > Avena insularis. The sequence goes on from CM042695.1 coordinate 98,238,727, forward strand.
ATGCGGAGGAAGACGAAGGTGCGCGCAATCGGAGGAAATGACGAGGAGGTGGTTCTCCGATCGCCTACCATCCCCTTTATATAGCGATTGTTACCCGCCAAATCAGGGAGCCGTTACTACGCGGTGATTACGCCAAAAGTTACCGTTGGATTACCCCAACGGCTAGTTTGATCGTTTGGGCGGTCAACTTCAGCCACTCGGCTCGCGACCCGCTCTACAAATGTGACTAAATATTACAACCCGATCGCCAAAGCTGCGACCGAATGACTACTTTCCTCCTTTACTCAAGAGCCCGCCACGATTATTTGGATGCCCGCGTTGAAAGCCGTATACTCCAACTGCCAGCAACCACCTGCGCCCAATCAACAACGGCCTCGGGGACTACTGATGGGGATATGCCTACTGGGGTATACCCAGCAGGCGTTCGACGGCCCAGAACTGGCGAGTGGGCTGCAAGGCAGCGGCGGATCGTGGCGGTGTGGATCCAAGCGGCGGAAGCTGATGGCCCAAAGTAGTAGATAGGCCAATGATTAGGGTTAAACAAGTTAACTGATTCGGTTGAGATATGTAAACCTTAGGGAGGTAAGTCTATATAAACCTCCCTATGTATGCAGAGATACGTTCCATCATACACCCAAGCGACTCGCCGCCTAGCCGCCGAGCTCGCCCATTGTACCACCATCATAATACAATCTAGCAGGAGTAGGTCTTTACCCTCCGGGGGGCCGAACCTGGGTAAACCCTTGTGTCTTCGCCCTCATCTCGCACCGCAGATGGCTGGCCGCCCTTGCCCCTCGTTCTACTACTCGCTGCCGATTGCAGCATCTGTCGTGACCATTCCCACAACATAAGAGTTGGCACGAGTCGGATTACAGGCTTTGTGGAGATGGAGATCGCCATGAAGAGAGCCATACCATTTCACATTATAATTTCTTTATTTTGTGTTATTGTTATGTCTCTATTTTACCTCTATTAGATAGTCGATAAAATTTAATCCCTCAAAGAAGGTCTAGCCGGTTTTCCCGCCAGTGTTTGCACCATCACAAGTCGGACATTTTTGGTAGTGGGCTCATAAAATTGAGGTGCTGCCAATTATTTCCGACAAGGTGGGTTCGAGTCGGACTGCGGTGACCCAGCATACCACTGCATGTGTAGTACACTATAGTCGTTGACATGACATCCACAGAACACCGTTCCGTAAATATCACATCCCTTAGAGTGGTACAACAGAAACATTGCGGGTCCATATTACAAAGGTACACACATTATTATTACAATACCGGAAGTTCAAGACTTCCAAAAGATCCAACTTACAAACCAAAATATAAGATGTTCAGCAGAATTTTAAAAGTAACAAACTCCGACTAGGAGTGGGGCTCAACAACTTATTTTATAGAGTTCATGCTGCTCGGCTCCGTTAGTTACTACTAACTAGACCCTTAAGTGGACTCGTTCTCATCGACACCATAGCGGATCTCGTAGTCCATGCCTTCAACTCCTCCGGATAGATCAGGTTCCTCATAGAACACGTCTTCTTGGCATTCAGCTGCATACATTGGCACGTCTTCGGGATCCTCAGAGTCTAAGCAAGGGATCAAAGGAAAGGATGAGTAACAGCGTTACCCAACAAGTTCATTATATACAAGGTGGGAAGTTTGATGCTCTAACTACCACCTCGGATTATAAATCCTTGGCACTATGCAGTTTTTGTAAATCTTTCTTCAAAGGTTGATTTTATTCCGAAAAACTATGACAATCAGCCTTCATAGGTTGACCAGAACTTTCATGGAGTTCCTTTCCTGCCGCATTCATAGCTCCTTCTCGGAATAGGGAGTAACAAGTTATAGTTCTTACACTCTACAGAGGTGCGTTACTTTACCCATGAGAGATCAACTCCTTGTTGCACAACCGGGCGTACTTTCCCGTCCACAATTCCATGATGTGGGGCCCAGTAGTTGGTCCAAGCCAATTACTGCCCCCTTCGCGACCCCGCATGTCTCCTTGGTGTACAACATGCCCACATAATGAATTACGACAATGGTTTGTACAAACCGTTAGATGCCATAACTATCGTGGGACGATGAGGGTTCCCACCCATATGCTGCATATCCTCTATGAATTACCAATTAATATGCATGCTACAAGGATAACAGCCATGACCTGCACATCCGGCTTCATGCGAGAGGAAGAAGATACAGCTGACTTCTCTGTCCCATTCCAAATCTTATGGCTAACGCGTAATATACGACGCTAGAATCACTTATGTCAGGGGTTATTAAGTCCCTATTTGATCATCATTGTTGCAATAGAACTCTAAGTTCTATTGCTGCATTATATCACCACTTAGGATGATATCTATGATTTCTTTGTTTATGAAAATAATATTTTCTTTATTTTATAACATATATGATAACACACAATTTGCAAATACTTTGATAAACACTCTTCAAAGGACATGAGCAAGTGATGAACTTGCCTTATGATGGCAAAGTAGTGAAGTCTCATGCTTGCACTGGACCTTGAGCCTCTAGTTCTACAAAAACATCATTATTGCCCGGTAAAGACAATATTTAAAGAAGCAAAATGATTATGCAAGTAATGTAATGCATTAATTTATGTGCATTTACCCCAAAAAGTTCCTTTGTGAGTAATAAAGGATTTATAAATATTTCTTTTTAATATTTATAACATGTATTGAATTATTTTATTTTATTTCCATTTATTTGACTTTTATTGATTTAATAATTCTTTTAGGAATTATTATTTATACTTTAAAATTTATTATTAAATATTGATTTAGTATTTTTCAAAAATACTATAATATTAATAAATAATGAAAGTGATTTTTATTTATTTTTATAACCTTTCAATAATTTTCTAAAATTCCATAAGGAATATTTAAATTACAAAATTCTTATAAAAATTTAAGTGTTCAAAAATTTATATTTTATTTTATTTGAACAGAGTGAATTATTGTGAATCCAAAAATATTTTATTTATAATTTTTGGGCTATTATTTTATTTTCTATAATTTTATTAAGGTCAGGGGTATTTTGGTCTTTTCCAATTGATTAAAAGATTTATTAAATAACCTGGGCTGGCCCCTTGGGCTTATTGGGCAAGGGTGGCCCAATAGGGCAGGGTCAAATGACTACCCCGAAGGATTTTGGCCCACCCAGCCCACTCTGCCTCCCTCTCTCTCCCTCGACCCTATCTCCTCCTCCTCTAACTCGCCCGTCTGGGTTTAAGCCGCCGCCATGGTGTGGGTTGGGGTTGTCGATGATGCTCGTTCATTCTATCCACTTGGATTTGACTCTAGGGCTTCCCTGTGGTCAGTTCCACCCCATTCCCGAACCCTAGGGTTCGGAAAAGATGCTGTCGCTGCCGCCGCGATCCCGCCTGTGGTGGTGTGTTGGTCTCGTGCGCTGCTGCGGCCACCGCCGTGGGAGGTGCAGGTTGCAGCGCCCCTTTGGGTGCTCCCTGTGCCGCTGCGGTGCGTCGGCCCCTCTGCTTCCTCTTCGATTCATCAGCGAGGACCTCGGGTAAGTTATCTTTGTGGTGTTTGTCCATGCTACTGCCATGATTCTCCCTGTGTATCTAGTGGCTTTCATGTCAAGTGACTATGTGCTGGTTGAGTTCATCTTTGGATTAGAGTTCTTTCTCTGATTGGGGTTCATAACCCCCCATTGTTCATATCTATGATGCTTTAGATCTAGTATGGTTCATATCTGATCATGGGAAATGATTGTCTGCTGTGGTTAATGGTTGATAGTGGCTTTGATCATACTAGTTGCATGTCAGATTAATTCTAGTGGTAATCCACCATGATCCATGCTAGTGTATCAATGAAATCCTTGATTGGATTATGTTGTTGATCTAAGAGTTTACTCTACTATCAGATTGCTTATACTGACAGTAGTTGCTTACTGCAGTTATACCGTTGGCTTGTCTGAGATTATTTAGTGGTTGTCCCCTTTTATCTATGGAAGCTAAGTAAAGATTGGTTTTAGCTCATTAAAAACTTGTCCTTGTGATACCACTTTATTCTGGCACACAAGTGATTGGTTTTTTTTATTTCTGGGATTAGCTTGATTATGCTTGTGATTAAAACTAATAAGATGATATGGAAGCTTTTTATTAACTTACCTGCCTATGGTGTTGGTTTGAGGCTCTAGGATGTAATTCCTAGTTAGTTGGGCAATAGTTTGTTTGAAACTTGTAGATTTAGAGGTGCTACTCTCTCTCTCTGAGAGATGTGCCCTGATCTGTTAGGATCAAATGAAAATGATCTAAGTTGTAAAAAAATAACACTGAACCCAGTGATGCTGGTCTGAGGGTTTAGTGTTTGTGGTTGAGCTTGATTTCTTATCCTTATACTTGAAATCTCTAGGATAGATGCACTCCTCTTGGGTGATTATTGAGAGATTATCTCATAAAACAGCACATGCTTTTATTTAGATATATGATGAAATCATGTGATGGTTTTATGAGGCTCATCACAGATTCTGATGTGGATGTAGTAGATTGATGATCTTGATCTTGATCTGGATCTTGATCTTGATCTGCCTTAACTGTGCTCCTGAGCTTGCCTGCTCCTCCTAGCTCCTGGGCTTGACCTTGCTGTCCACCAGATCCACCCCCTCCTTATGTCACCATCCTGGTGATGTTTGGGTTGATCTGGGTGGTTGGTTTGGTTGCTATTCTTGGTTTAACTGCTGTTCACCATGGCTGTGCTGGTGTGTTGTGTGGTGGAGTGATGCACTAATGTGCTCCTCCACGGCTGTGCTGTGGTTTTGTGATGCTGGCTGTGCTTGTGTGGTCGACAACACACCATCTACATGCTTGTGTGTGTGCAGCTTGTGTGCCTGCTATGCACATGTGGATAGGTTCAGAAAATCTGAACTTACTATTACCAATCTACTTTTACCCTGGCTGGTGAATTGGTCCCTTTTGGCTGTCATTTGCATTTTGGCTTGAATTTATGAAATATGAGATCTTTCAGATTGGTGAAACTTGCCCCTTTTTTAACATTTCTCAATGATGAGTTTGTCAAGTGCATCTCACTGACATATTTGAGAGAAATATACTAACACTAATCCTATTTTGTTTTCTATTTAATCTTTGTTTTGCAGGTACAAAGATAAAGATGAAGATTTAGTATTGTTTTAGATATAGGATAGTTAGTAGATATATAAATGTAATTTTCTTAATCTTTTGTAATTTTTCTTTTATAATTCTTGTAATATTTATTTGGTTCATTTGTAATAAACATTATATATTTATTAATAAAGAATATTCTTATTCTTTACTCTTTTGTAAATTGTGAAGTTTGGAATAACTTCAGTAAGTTCATTCTTTGTAACTTGTGTATGTATATAAAATGAATTTCATATACCATATTGTTTTTAGATAAGATTTAAGTTATAATACTTTTCTCTTAATTAATTTAAGATTCAAATCTTGTATCAAAATTATTTAAATTATAAAACACTTAAGTTTTTAAAATCCAAACTCATTTCAAAACACACATAATTCCTTTATGATCATATCAAACTTTATAGCAATCCTCCTTTAAGACTAAACCTACTCTCAAAGTAAGAAAGAAACATTGATCACTCAAGGTTTTTATTTGGCGAAAATTTTACTCACATTTTCTCAAATGAATGCATGCAACAATTCATATTCCTAAATCTACCCTTCGTTAGGTCCTATATACTGGGATGTTACAGACTTCCCCCCTTAAATTAAACTTCTTCCCGAAGTTTGTGGAGATGTACCTGAATAGTTCTGGATAAGCTTTTCTTAAATCCTCTCCCTTCTCCCATGTGGCTTCTCTCTCAGGGTGATGTTCCCATTGTACCTTGCAATATTTGATTGCTCTGTTCCTCAATCTTTTCCAGTTTTCTTCCAGAATCTTGCAGGGCTTTTCAATATAAGTTAGGTCTGCTTGTAGTTCTATCTCTTGATGTGTTATTGCATCATCTGGAACTTTCAAACATTTGCGAAGTTGTGACACATGGAAAACATTATGCACTTGAGCTAGTCTTGATGGTAACTCTAAAGCATAAGCTATAGTTCTGTTTTGACTCAGTATCTTGAATGGTACGATATATCTTGGACTCAATTTCCCTTTAACTACGAACCTTTTTACTCCTTTCATTGGACTTACTTTCAAATAGACCATATCTCCTACTTCTGGATGCCATGATCTTCGGCTTTGATCCGCATAACTTTTCTGCCTGCTCTGGGCTATTTTCAATCTATCCCTGATCTTATCAATGATATCTTGTCTCTCCTTGATATAATCTGGCGCAAATTCTTTGTTGCTTCCAGGTTCATACCAACATATTGGTGATCTACACTTCCTTCCATACAGAACCTCATATGGAGCTGCCTTCAGACTACTCTGATAGCTATTGTTATAAGAAAATTCTGCCAATGGTAGGTGATCTTCCCATGTTCCTCCAAAATCTAGTGCACAAGCCCTCAACATGTCTTCTAGTATTTGATTTGTTCTTTCAGTTTGACCTCCTGTCTCAGGATGATATGTCGTGCTGAAATCTAACTTTGAACCAAGTGCTTCATGCAATTGCTTCCAAAATGCTAAAGTAAACACTGATCCCCTATCAGTTGCGATCTTTTTGGGTACTCCATGCTTACTCTATCTCTTTGACATATACTTCAACTAACTTCTCGACATTATCCTTTTGATTCACTGGAATAAAATGTGCACTCTTAGTGAGTCTGTCCACTATTACCCATATGATATCCTTCCTTTTTGGTGTCATAGGTAATCCTGTGATAAAATCCATCCTCCCATTTCCATTCAGGAATTTCTAAGGGTTGTAATGGTCCTGCTGGATTTTGATGTTCAACTTTCACCCTTTGACAAGTATGGCATTCAGATACATATTTAGCAATATCTCTCTTCATGTTATTCCACCAGAATAGTTCTTTCAAATCCATATACATCTTAGTACTCCCTGGATGTATAGAATATGGTGTATCATGTGCTTCTTTGAGTATGATATTTCTGATTTTAGTGACATCTGGAACACATAAACGATCTTGGAACCATAAAGATCCATAATCTCCAAGGCGAAAAACTGATTTTTTTCCCTTGAGATATCCTCCGAATTTCCTCAGCAATAAAAGGATCTTCTTCTTGACGTCTAAAAATTTCTTGCTTAAGATCATTGTCCTGCTCTGCAACTACCTGCATAGTCGCTAATCCTCCAAGAACCTCTATCCTGATGAATTGAAGTTCCAACCTTTCCAAGTCGTTCTGTAATTCTTTTGGTAACTCTCTATTGATTGGTTGAAATTCTGCACTCTTTCTGCTTAAAGCATCTGCTACAACATTTGCTTTCCCTAGGGTGTAATTGATTGTTAAATCATAATCCTTGATTAATTCCAACCAACGCTTCTGTCTCATATTCAATTCCTTTTGAGTGAAGAAATATTTGAGACTTTTATGGTCAGTGTATAACTCACATCTAGCTCCATAAAGAAAATGCCTCCATCCTTTCAGCGCAAAGACTACTGCAGCTAACTCTAAATCATGAGTTGGATAGTTGACTTCATGTGGTTTCAATTATCTTGAACCATAATCAATCACTTTCCGATATTGCATTAATACACAACCCAAACCTTCTTTAGATGCATCACAATATACAGTGAAATCCTTCCCTATCTCAGGAACTACTAAGATTGGTGTTGTGGTTAATCTAGTCTTCAACTCTTGGAAACTTGCTTCACACTTCTCATCCCACTTGAATGGTGTATTCTTTCTTAATAATTTGGTCATTGGTCCGGCTATTTTGGAGAAACCTTCAATGAATCTCCGATAATAACTAGCCATTCCTAAGAAACCCCGAATTTGCTTCACATTGGTCGGTGCAGTCCACTCAAGTACCGACTGAACTTTAGATGGATTCATAGCAATCCCATCCTTACTGATCACATGACCGAGCAATTCTACCTCATCTAACCAGAACTCACACTTACTGAACTTAGCATAAAGCTTATGTTCTCTTAAAGTCTGCAATGCTATTCTCAAATGGTCAGCATGCTCTTCCTTATCCTTGGAATATATCAGAATATCATCAATAAAGACGATGACAAACTTATCCATATATGGCATGAAGATCTTGTTCATCAGATTTATGAATATTGTCGGTGCATTGGTCAAACCAAATGGTACCACCAGATACTCATTGTGTCCATATCTTGAGACAAATGTTGTTTTTGGAACATCTTCCGGCTTGATTTTTATTTGATGGTATCCAGATCTTAAATCGATCTTTGAAAATACTCCAGCTCCTTTCACTTGATCAAACAAATCTTGAATTCTTGGTAAAGGATACTTGTTCTTGATCGTCACGTTGTTCAGATTTCTATAATCACCACACATCCGTCTTCCACCATCTCTCTTATCCACAAAGATTACTGGTGTTCCCCATGGAGATACACTTTCCTATATAAATCCTTTTCTTGCTAACTCATCAGTTTGCTCCTTGAGTTCTTTCAACTCCTTGGGTCCCATTTTATATGGTGCCTGAGCTATTGGTGTTGTACCAGGTATTAGGTCAATGGTGAACTCTATCTCCCGGTCTGGTGGCATTACTGGTAATTCTGTTGGGAAAACATCTTGGAATTCATTAACTACATGAATTTCTTCTAATTTAACTTCCTTCATTGAATTCAACTGCAGATCCACCATGATATGACTGTGTTTATCTGTCTGGTAAACTATCCTTGCTCCACTTGGAGCTTTGATTGAGACAGTTTTCTCCTCACAATTAATCTGAGCTCCGTGTTCCATCATCCAATCCATCCCCAGCACTACTGCAATTCCCTTCAAAGGAATCACATAAAGGTCTGCAAAATATGTACAACCACAGATCGAGATAACCTGATCTTGTTTTATGTGGCGTACAATCACATTCCCTCCTACCGTAACTACGGTCATAGGACGTTCTAACGTTGCCCTTCTAATCCCGAACTTATCACAGAATTCTTCAGAAATGAATGAAGTAGTTGCACCAGTATCAAATAGAACTTTGCCGGGATTGGTAAGGATATTGAGCGTACCTATTACTGCATGCTCCGAATTATCCACCTCCTCGAGGGTTGCACAGTTTAGTTTTCTGGTAGGTCGGTTTCTCTTGCTATTGTTGTTCTTGCCATTGTTTCCTCCTTTATTGGGTTGTCCATTTCCTCCACTGGCAAGTCCTCCTCCCTTGGTAGGCCATCCTCCCGGTGGTTTGCTCGGACAATCCGGCTTGATATGCCCCTTCTGACCACAACCATAACAGATCACTACATGCTTTTTGCACTCCCTCTAGAAATGCCCTGGAATTCCACAGTTGTTACAGATAACATTCCTTCTCGGATTAGATTGATTTCCGCCACTGCCCTTGTTATTGTTATTGTTGTTGTTGCCATAATTTCTATTCCGAGGTTTAAACTCCAGGTTAGGTTTAGGTTTGCTTGCCTGAATTCTCTTGGTTTCCTTCTTGGCTCTCTTCCTCCGATCCTCTTGGATATTCTTATAGTCATCTTCAAAAGTAATGGCTGCATCTAACAACTGCTGATAAGTTTGCTTATTGGCTAACCTTAGCTGCATCTTCACAAATGGATTTAATCCACGCAAGAAACGCTTCTTTCGCTTCTCTTCGGTGTTAACATCCTCCTCAGCATAACGAGATAGTTGGCTAAACTCCTGGATGTACTTCATGACACTAGTATATCCATGCTGAAGCTCCTCAAATTCTCTCCGCTTCAACTCCATGACACTTTCCGGAACATGATATTCACGGAATCTCTGCTTGAACTCCTCCCAGGTAAACTCCCTTCCTGGTTGTTGCATGGCTAACTGATTTTCCCACCAAGATGCTGCAGGTCCAGTCAGCAGATGAGTTGCATACCTCAATTTTTCCTCATCATTGCAACCCGCAGTTTTTAGCTTCCTTTCAGTATCTGCAAGCCAATCTTCTACATCCATTGGTTCAGGAGCTAATGCAAAAGGTAATGGTCTTGCATTCTGGAAATCAGATAAACTCACTCCTCCTCCTTCAGGTGCCCTCTGATTTTCTCGCCCCAGCAAGTCTTCCATGAACTTGTTCTGGTTCTCTTGCATCATTTGCATGCATTACATAAAGTTCTTCTCCATTAACGCCCTCATTGGTGGTGGTGGTAATGTTCCTTGATTTGCTATATCGGCATCGAACTTTTCCTTGGCCTCACGCTCCATCCGCTGCTGCTCATCCATGACCCCCTAGTCCTGCAACATAAAGCGAATACTCATAATTACATCATGCACATGTGTTTTGAGCTCGACTTTACGCGCATAACTAGTCACACAATGAAAATACAAAAAAAATCCAAATATGCATTTCACACATTATACATAATATCATAATGATACAAAGTTCTTACAACATATACCATATAAGTATAATCATAAAACTACCGTATTCATCTCACTACCTTATTCCTTGAAGTATAAGACACAGTGCTTGATACTGTTGACTACTTGTCTCTTTCTAGTAGTAACTACGCTCATCATACATGCCTGATGTCCAACCGTGATGACGTGTTGTGCGTCGCACAGTTTGTGGAACAAATGGCCTTCTAGAAGGAACATACTCTGTATCTGAAGTGTCAGGGCTTGAGTCATTACTCAACCTGAGTGCAACGACTCCCTCCAGCTCAGCTGAAAAGTCTTCAGAAACATATTCAACATTATCTGTAGCCTGCCTCTCCTGAGCTTCATCTCTAGAGTTGTCAACAGGATATGCAGATCCTGCTGCTCCCCAGGTGCTCTCGTGAACAAGATAATTGAATACTGGATAATGTATATTCGCTGGTCTTTGAGAAGATGTTGATGATTCAAACACTCTCTCCTCAAGATCTTCTTCTTCATCCTGATCATCTATTGACATGGTATTTCTACTTCTATTATTAGGGTTCATTCTTGCACCCATCCAACTGGATTGTCCAACATTTCTGTCATAACCATCTGTGGACATCTGGTGTTCATGAGATCCATTATATGATCGCATCCTCCAACCATCTGAATTCTCAATAGGAAGTTCTGAGTCAGAACCATCCTCTGAGCCCTGTGGTACTGCATACCGCATATTGATAGTAGGATCATGTGGGTCTTGGTGAATAAGGATATGCTGTAAAAGATTCCGGATCTATCGGTATATCCTTAAAGATAGATGTTGCACTACTACCTGCTTCTTTTTCTAGCTTGAATGCTAACTGCTTCCTCCTTTCCAGATCAGTTAGATCCTCTAGCATGTCATTTTTGTCTTCGACAATCACTTGATGAGTCTTATAAAAAGACGCAACGAGTGTCCGGTATCTATCCATAAACTTGAAAGCTAACTTAGGATGCTTCTTAACCAAAGTAAGATGATCCGGTATAGGCTCCGAGTCTATAGAATCATGAGGTATCACAGAGAATGTGCTACCTTCTAACTCCTTAGTTTTCTGCTCCCGGATATTAGCTATCGCCTCCACAACAGCAACATGATAGGCTGCTAAATGACTCCTACCTTCTCCTATGGGTAGATCGTGATATAATCCAAGCTTCTCTGGAAGTTGGATACTCACACGATACTTGGATAACATCCAGCCATCAAGGTAAGTGATAGTGTTCACTGGGATTCTAGTTGGACAATTAAAGAGCTTTAGAAGTTGACGAAGTTGGTCTGTAAATGATCCTTGATAATCATTAAGAGTCTCCTCTTTCCTTACCAAAGTCTGTTTTGGAAAGTTTGGTGCCATATCTTTGTATATCAGAAAAATAATTTTGATTGGTATCCAATGATATATTGCATCATAACAAAGAATTATCGCACTAAAATATATAAAGGAATATTCTCATTTGAATACCCATTATATTACTTTTAGAGAATTGTTTATCGTTGCCAAATCCCCTACAAGTAATACCCTTAACTAGGTTTCCAACCTAAGGTCAAAGCAATTTGCTCTGATACCAACTGCGGTGACCCAGCATACCACTGCATGTGTAGTACACTATAGTCGTTGACATGACATCCAGAGAACACCATTCCGTAAATATCACATCCCTTAGAGTGGTACAATAGAAACATTGCGGGTCCATATTACAAAGGTACACACATTATTATTATTACAATACCGGAAGTTCAAGACTTCCAAAAGATCCAACTTACAAACCAAAATATAAGATGTTCAGCAGAATTTTAAAAGTAACAACTCCGACTAGGAGTGGGGCTCAACAGCTTATTTTATAGAGTTCATGCTGCTCGGCTCCGTTAGTTACTACTAACTAGACCCTTAAGTGGACTCGTTCTCATTGACACCATAGCGGATCTCGTAGTCCACGCCTTCAACTCCTCCGGATAGATCAGGTTCCTCGTAGAACACGTCTTCTTGGCATTCGGCTGCATACATTGGCACGTCTTCGAGATCCTCAAAGTCTAAGCAAGGGATCAAAGGAAAGGATGAGTAACAGCGTTACCCAACAAGTTCATTATATGCAAGGTGTGAAGTTTGATGCTCTAACTACCACCTCGGATTATAAATCCTTGGCACTATGCAGTTTTTGTATATCTTTCTTCAAAGGTTGATTTTATTCCGAACAACTATGACAATCGGCCTTCACAGGTTGACCATAACTTTCATGGAGTTCCTTTCCTGCCGTGTTCGTAGCTCCTTCCTGGAACAGGGAGTAACAAGTTACAGTTCTTACACTCTACAGAGGTGCGTTACTTTACCCATGAGAGATCAACTCCTTGTTGCACAACCAGGCATACTTTCCCGTCCACAATTCCATGATGTGGGGCCCAGTAGTTGGTCCAAGCTAATCACTACCCCCTTCGCGACCCCGCATGCCTCCTTGGTGTACACCATGCCCACATAATGAATTACGGCAATGGTTTGTACAAATCGTTAGATGCCAGAAATATCGTGGGACGATGAGGGTTCCCACCCATATGCTGCATATCCTCTATGAATTACCAATTAATATGCACACTACGAGGATAACAACCACGACCTGCACATCCGGCTTCATGCGAGAGGAAGAAGGTACAACTGACTTCTCTGTCCCATTCCAAATCTCATGGCTAACGCGTAATATACGGCGCTAGAATCACTGATGTCAGGGGTTATTAAGTCCCTATTTGATCATCATTGTTGCAATTAGAACTCTAAGTTCTATTGCTCCATTATATCACCACTTAGGATGATATCTATGATTTCTTTGTTTATGAAAATAATATTTTCTTTCTTTTATAACAAATATGATAACACACAATTTGCAAATACTTTGATAAAGACTCTTCAAAGGATATGAGCAAGTGATGAACTTGCCTTGTGATGGCAAGGTAGTGAAGTCTGATGCTTGCACTGGACCTTGAGCCTCTAGTTCTACAAAAACATCATTATTGCCCCGTAAGGACAATATTTAAAGAAGCAAAATGATTATGCAAGTAATGTAATGCATTATTTAAATTTATATGCATTTACCCCAAAAAGTTCCCTTTTGAGTAATAAAGGATTTATAAATATTTATTTTTAATATTTATAACATGTATTGAGTTATTTTATTTTATTTCCCTTTATTTGACTTTTATTGATTTAATATTTTTTTAGGAATTATTAATTATACTTTAAAATTTATTATTAAATATTTATTTAGTATTTTTCAAAAATACTATAATATTAATAAATAATGAAAGTGATTTTTATTTATTTTTATCACCTTTCAATAATTTTGTAAAATTCCATAAGGAATATTTAAATTACAAAATTCTTATAAAAAATTAAGTGTTCAAAAATTTATATTTTATTTTATTTGAACAGAGTGAATTATTGTGAATCCAAAAATATTTTATTTATAATTTTTGGACTATTATTTTATTTTCTATAATTTTATTAAGGTCAGGGGTATTTTGGTCTTTTCCAATTGATCAAAAGATTTATCAAATAACCTGGGCTGGCCCCTTGGGCTTATTGGGCCAAGGTGGCCCAATAGGGCAGGGTCAAATGACTACCCCGACGGGTTTTTGCCCACCCAGCTCACTCTGCCTCCCTCTCTCTCCCTCGACCTTATCTCCTCCTCTTCTGACTTGCCCCCGTGGCCGGCGATGCCGCCACCGTCGATTCTCGCCGTCGTCGGCCGTTTCTGGCCGCTGCCGTGGTGCGGGTTGGGGTAGTCAATGATGCTCGTTCGTTCTATCCACTTGGATTTGACTCTAGGGCTTCCCCGTGGTCAGTTCCACCCTATTCTCGGACCCTAGGGTTCGGAAAAGATGCTGTCGCCGCCGCCGTGGTGGTGTGTTGGTCTCGTGCGCTGCTGCGGCCGCCGCCGTGGCAGGTGCAGGTTGCAGCGCCCCTCTGGGTGCTCCCTGTGCCGCCGCGGTTCGTCGGCCCCTCTGCTTCCTCTTCGATTCATCAGCGAGGACCTCGGGTAAGTTATCTTTGTGGTGTTTGTCCATGCTACTGCCATGATTCTCCTTGTGTATCTAGTGGCTTTCATGTCGAGTGACTATGTGCTAGTTGAGTTCATCTCTGGATTAGAGTTCTTGCTCTGATTAGGGTTCATAACCCCCTGTTGTTCATATCTATGATGATTTAGATCTAGTCTGGTTCATATCTGATCATGGGAAATGATTGTCTGCTGTGGTTAATGGTTGATAGTGGCTTTGATGATACTAGTTGCCTGTCAGATTAATTCTAGTGGTAATCCACCATGATCCATGCTAGTGTATCAATGAAATCCTTGATTCGATTATGTTGTTGATCTAAGAGTTAATCTATCGTCGATTGCTTATCTTCGCATGTAGTTATCTTACAATTATACTGTTGGCTTGTCTGAGATTATACTCACTGAATCAAATCATTGCTTGCAATGATTTCTGTTGATGTATAAATGAATTTAAAGTTGATTCCTGGCACTTGGCTTCAGGAAAATGATATGTAGTGGTTGTCCCCTTTTATCTGTGGAAGCTAAGTAAAGATTGTTTTTAGCTCATTAAGAACTTTTCCTTATGATACCACAGTATTCTGGCACACAAGTGATTGGTTTTTTATTTCTAGGCTTAGCTTGATTATGCTTGTGATTAAAACTGATAAGATGATATGGAAGCTTTTTATTAACTTACCTGCCTATGGTGTTGGTCTGAGGCTCTAGGATGTAATTCCTAGTTAGTTGGGCAATAGTTTGTTTGGAACTTGTAGATTTAGAGGTGCTACTCTCTCTCTAAGAGATGTGCCCTGATCTGTTAGGATCAAATGAAAATGATCTAAGTTGTAAAAAAATAACACTGAACCCAGTGATGCTGGTCTGAGGGTTTAGTGTTTGTGGTTGAGCTTGATTTCTTATCCTTATACTTGAAATCTCTAGGATAGATGCACTCCTCTTGGGTGATTATTGAGAGATTATCTCATAAAACAACACATGCTTTTATTTAGATATATGATGAAATCATGTGATGGTTTTATGAGGCTCACCACAGATTCTGATGTGGATGTAGTAGATTGATGATCTTGATCTTGATCTCGATCTTGATCTGCCTTAACTGTGCTCCTGAGCTTGCCTGCTCCTCCTAGCTCCTGGGCTTGACCTTGCTGTCCACCAGATCCATCCCCCTCCTTATGTCACCATCCTGGTGATGTTTGGGTTGATCTGGGTGGTTGGTTTGGTTGCTGTTCTTGGTTTAACCGCTGTTCACCCTGGCTGTGCTGGTGTGTTGTGTGGTGGAGTGATGCACTGATGTGCTCCTCCACGGCTGTGCTGTGGTTTTGTGATGCTGGCTGTGCTTGTGTGGTCGACAGCACACCATCTGCATTCTTGTGTGTGTGCAGCTTGTGTGTCTGCTATGCACATGTGGATAGGTTCAGAAAATTTGAACTTACTATTACCAATCTACTTTTACCCTGGCTGGTGAATTGGTCCCTTTTGGCTGTCATTTGCATTTTGGCTAGAATTTATGAAATATGAGATCTTTCAGATTGGTGAAACTTGCCCCTTTTTTAACATTTCTCAATGATGAGTTTGTCAAGTGCATCTCACTGACATATCTGAGAGAAATATACTAACACTAATCCTATTTTGTTTTCTATTTAATCTTTGTTTTGCAGGTACAAAGATAAAGATGAAGATTTAGTATTGTTTTAGATATAGGATAGTTAGTAGATATATAAATGTAATTTTCTTAATCTTTTGTAATTTATCTTTTATATTTCTTGTAATCTTTATTTGGTTCATTTGTAATAAAGATTATATATTTATTAATAAAGAATATTCTTATTCTTTACTCTTTAGTAAATTGTGAAGTTTGGAATAACTTCAGTAAGTTCATTCTTTGTAACTTGTGTATGTATATAAAATGAATTTCATATACCATATTGTTTTTAGATAAGATTTAAGTTATAATACTTTTCTCTTAATTAATTTAAGATTCAAATCTTGTATCAAAATTATTTAAATTATAAAACACTTAAGTTTTTAAAATCCAAACTCATTTCAAAACACACATAATTCCTTTAAGATCATATCAAACTTTATAGCAATCCTCCTTTAAGACTAAACCTACTCTCAAAGTAAGAAAGAAACATTGATCACTCAAGTTTTTTATTTGGCGAAAATTTTACTCACATTTTCTCAAATGAATGCATGCAAAAATTCATATTCCTAAATCTACCCTTCGTTAGGTCCTATATACTGGGATGTTACACGGACTCTTACTGCGGAAACACTCGGTAAGCTAGACGGGTCTATCACAACGGTTGTGGGGCTCGGGGAAAAGTCGGATGGGAGCCGGGGCATGTGATGCCACCCGTCCAACAGGAGTCATATGAGATACGATTGACAAGTACTTGTCTACCTAGATCACTTGGCGGCTAGCGGTGATGCTAAATCTCACTAGCCGACTTGCTTATTTAGGATCCTGAATCACTAAGTAACCATCGGAGGGGTGTTGGTTCTAGTGGGAGCATAAAATATTAAAATGTTTAATATGCTTGCTCTTTTATGAATACATGTCTTAAGTGTTTTGCATATTTTCTGTTGTAGATCATGGCACCAAGTAGCAGTCACTCTCAGATATCCGGTTTTGCGTTGAGAACTATCCTTGAGAAAGATAAACTGAATGACACTAATTTTACCAACTGGTATCGAAATATGAGAATTGTTCTCAAACAAGAAAAGAAGGACCATGTCCTAGACAACCCACTTCCAGATGAGCCTAATGAGAATGCGATTGTCGCTGCCATCAATGCCTACCGTCGGGCTAAGGATGAGTCCAAGGATATTACCTGTCTTATGCTTGCTCACATGGAACCGGACTTGCAAAAGTAGTTCGAGCATGCTGAGGCCTACGATATGATCGAAAGCCTCAAAAGTATGTTCCAGGCTCAGGCGAAGACTGAGAGGTATCAAGTCTCTCAGGCTTTGCTGAGTTGCAAGCTTAAGGATGGGGATCCACTAAGTCCGCATGTGATCAAAATGGTTGGTTACGTGCAGTCAGTGGAGAGGCTTGGCTACCCCATTAGCGAAGAGTTCACTACGGATATAATTCTGAACTCTCTTCCTAGTGCATATGGGCAGTTCATTTTGAACTACCACATGCATGGTATGGATAAGAAGCTCACTGAATTGCATGGCATGCTCAAGCAGGCACAGGTGGATCTCAAGAAGGGCGCCAGTCAAGTGTTGATGGTGCAGAATAAGGCTAAGTTCAAGAAGAGTTCTTGGACTAAGAAGAAGGCCAAGTCAGGAGGAAAGCAGGCTCAGGACCCGGTTCCAAGCGCTTCCTCAGGGACTAAGCCATCTCCTTCAGCCGGATCTACTTGCTTCTATTGCAAGGCGGATGGCCACTCGAAGAGGAACTGCAGCAAGTACTTGGCCGACAAAGC
This sequence comes from Avena insularis, assembly GCA_023614405.1. Taxonomy (NCBI): domain Eukaryota; kingdom Viridiplantae; phylum Streptophyta; class Magnoliopsida; order Poales; family Poaceae; genus Avena; species Avena insularis. The sequence goes on from CM042695.1 coordinate 98,256,646, forward strand.
CAAGAGTGGAGGTATGACTTCCGACTCAGGTACACTTGTTTGCAATGTTATAGACATATATCTTGCTGATGCACCTAATAGTTCTTGGGTATATGATACCGGATTAGTTATTCACATCTGCAACTCGTTGCAGGGACTGGTAAGAACTAGGAGCGTAGCAAGAGGCGAGGTTGATATTCGAGTCGACAACAAAGCAAGAGTTGTTGCGTTGGAAGTCGGCACGATGCAGCTTCATTTACCTTCCGGATTCATTATGGAACTGAATAATTGTTATTATGTTCCAGTGCTTAGTCAAAACATTATTTCTGCTTCATGTTTGATGAGTCAAGGCTATGAGTCGAATATCAAGAATAATGGTTGTTCTTTGTATTTGAATGATATGTTTCACGGCTTTGCACCCGTCCAGGACGGGTTATTTATTTTGAATCTTGATGGTGAGTCGGTTTATAACATAAATGTTAAAAGGTTGATCTGAATATGACTTACTTTTGGCACTGTCGGCTTGGTCATATAAGTTGGAAACGCATGAAGAAGCTCCATGATGATGGACTCCTAACTTCGTTTGACTTGGGAGTCATTCGAGACATGTGAATCTTGCCTACTCGGCAAAATGACCAAGACACCTTTTGCAAAGAGTTGCGAAAGGGCGTCCGGCTTGTTGAGACTAGTACATAGTGATGTATGTGGACCAATGAGCACGATAGCCAGGGGTGGTTATGAGTACTTCATTACCTTCACTGATGATTTGAGTAGGTATGGATATATCTACTTGATGAAACATAAGTCGGAAGCCTTTGAAAAGTTCAAAGAATTCCAGAATGAAGCACAGAATCAACTCGGCAAGAAAATAAAGTTTCTTCGGTCGGACCGAGGAGGCGAGTACATGAGCCATGAGTTTGATGACCATCTGAAAAGTTGTGGAATAGTTCCTCAACTTACTCCGCCAGGAACGCCGCAAAGGAATGGTGTTTCGGAAAGGCGGAATCAAACCTTGTTGGACATGGTACGATCAATGATGAGTCAGACATATCTGCCTTTATCATTTTGGGGTTATTGTCTAGAAACAGCAGCGTTCACACTAAACAGAGTACCATCAAAAATCGGTAGAGAAGACACCGCATGAGATGTAGACAGGCAAAAGGCCGAGTTTGTATTTTCTTAAGATTTGGGGCTGTGAAGCATTTGTCAAGCGACTTCAGTCGGACAAGCTTATAGCCAAGTCGGGGAGTATTTTCGTGAGGTATCCGAGGGAAACCTTGGGTTACTACTTCTACAACCGAGAAGAGGGCAAATTGTTTGTCACTCGAAACGGTGTCTTCCTTGAGAAAGAGTTTCTCAGTCGGGGAGTAAGTGGGAGCACGGTGCAGCTCGAAGAAATTCGAGAGGAACCGGCTAGTAGCGAGTCGGCAAAAACCTTGGAGGTTGAGCCGGTCGTGGTAGCTAAGTCGGCAGCAACACCTGTACTACGAAGATCGACAAGATTATGAAGTGTTTGTGATGTGTTACTGTTAGAGAGTGATGAGCCGACAAATTATTCGGAAGCGATGGTGGGATCTGATTCCGAGTCATGGCTTGGAGCCATGAGATCCGAGTTAAATTCCATGGATGAAAATCAAGTTTGGAACTTGGTTGATCTGCCAGACGGTGCAAGATCCGTCGAGTGCAAATGGGTCTTTAAGAAGAAAACTGATATGGATGGAAATGTTTCCATCTATAAAGCACACCTTGTCGCGAAGGGGTTCCGACAAGTTCAAGGAGTTGATTACGACAAGACTTTCTCGCCCGTAGCGATGCTTAAATCAGCTCGGATCATGTTAGCTATAGCAGCCTATTTCGACTATGAGATATGGCAGATGGATGTTAAAATGGCTTTCCTTAATGGAAATTTAACCGAGGACGTGTATATGATACATCCCAAGGGTTTTGTCGATTCGGCTAATGCTGACAAGGTGTGCAAACTTCAGAAATCCATTTACGGGTTGAAGCAAGCATCTCAGAGTTGGAATATTCGCTTTGATGAGGTAGTCAAATCGTTTGGCTTCATCAAGAGTGATCATGATTCTTGTTTATACAAGAAGTTTAGTGGGAGCAAAGTAAACTTTCTAATCGTATATGTGGATGACATATTATTGATTGGAAATGATGTCCAGATGTTGCAAGAAACCAAGGAATCATTGGAAAAGAGTTTCTCAATGAAAGACTTGGGTGAGGCAACATATATTATCGGAATCCGGATCTATAGAGATAGATCAAGGAGGCTCATTGGATTGAGTCAGAGTACTTATTTGGACAAAGTGTTGAAGAAGTTCAACATGGAATCGTCTAAGAAGGGGTTCTTACTGATGTCCCATGGTGTAAAACTTAGCAAGTCTCGGTGTCCTTCGACAACTGATGAGCGAAGTCGGATGAGTGCGATTCCGTATGCTTCTGCAGTCGGATCTATCATGTATGCCATGATTTGTACTAGGCCGGATGTTTCATATGCTCTAAGTGTTGTGAGCAGATACCAGGCTGATCCTGGAGAAATCCACTGGACAGTGGCTAAAAATATCCTAAAGTACTTGAGAAGGACTAAGGATATGTTCTTGGTTTATGTTGGTGAAGATGAACTCAGTGTAAGGGGTTACACGGATGCGAGTTATCTTACCGACTCTAATGATTCTCTTTCGCAATCCAGATACGTGTTTATTATAAATGGAGGTGCTGTGAGCTGGAAGAGTTCCAATCAAGAGACTGTGTCTGCATCTACAACAGAGGCTGAGTATATTGTCGCCTTAGAGGCAGCAAAGAAAGCTGTTTGGATGAGGAATTTCCTCATGGATCTTGGTGTGGTTCAGGGCTCGTCCAATCCGTTAGACGTGTATTGTGACAACAATGGTGCTATTGCTCAAGCCAAGGAACCTAGACAACACCAGAAGAACAAGCACATACTCATGCGGTACCACCTGATTCGCTAGTTCGTGGATCAGGGTGATATCAAGTTATGCAAGGTACACACGGATGCAAATATTGCGGATCCGTTGACAAAGCCGTTACCACAGCCGAAGCATGAGGAGCACTTGAGAGCCATGGGCATTAGATGCTTAGACATGTGATGTCGGAAGATTGACTCTAGTGCAAGTGGGAGACTATTGGGAATATGCCCTAGAGGCAACCATGTATGATGATATTTCTCATTGTATTCATAAAGATATTAAGTAGTCCTTGTATAAACATCTGATGTGTATCATTGAATATGTGATTCAGTTGTGAAACTATACATTCATGTTGTTTGTACTAAATATCCTTGGTCATTGAGGTTGTGCCGGACACACTACTTAGACCAATGTGAAAGTTGGCTTGATGACTCGGTTCCACTTGTCATGGGTATGGAGATGCTATTCCAACTTACACAGATTCGGCTAAAGAGTTTAGCAAGTCGGATTGTCCCATATTGAGGTACAACGAACAAGTTGTCATTTGTATATCTCAATCAATGTAATTCTTAGACCTGAGGTTATTGCATAATCCGAGTTGAGGATCACCAACTTAGGTTCTGTCAAACGCTGATTCGTAACTGGGCAGTTATAAAGGCAGAGTTCGGGCCGACTGAGAATCAAGCTGCGTGATGTGAATAACCAAGATGGGATTTTGCCCCTCCTCTTGGAGAGATATTCTCTGGGCCCTCTCGTGAGATATGATTCGGAAAGCATGGTCATGCACGACTCGGTTAAGTGTTAACCGAGGCGATTGACTAAGAGTTAGTCGGGTGAATCAATTATCTCGGATCGAGAAGAGAGTTGGACTATTTAAGGGATGACAAGTATTCACTTATAGTCTGACAAGGTATATCGTGAGGCAAAAGGGACTCAGACTTAAGTCGCATTGGAAAGGCAAGTCGTCATGACTCTTTGGTATTTGAGAGTCGGCACGTTCTGCTAGTAGCCGCTACCGACTGATCGATTTGGAGTCGGACTCTAATCGTCTCCAAGTAGCCATGAGCATGCGGGGTCACACACTTAAGAGCAGGAGCAGGTTCGGATCGGATCTGAACCGGAAATCCAGTTGGGTTGGACCCAAGCCGGATTAGGACTAAGTTAGTGAGTTGGACTCACGGTGACTAAAATTATATGGGCCTTAGTGAATGGGCCGCGCGAGCAGAGCCCACGTTCACTCCCTATATATAGTGGAGCACCGTAACCCAGAAAGGTTAACCGTTGTTCGGTTAGGTTATTTCATGTGTTGGAAACCCTAACTCCACAGCAGTCCTGCCGCCGTAATGAATCTAGCAGTTCGCCGCCGGTGCTTCTCCTTGCACGTGTGGATACCAGCAAAGGTGTTGTACGATCAGCACCAGGACGATCGGATCATGAGGACTGCACTGCATCAACTGACGCGCTTCATCAGTAATCCGCAACTGCGCGTCTAGTGGTAAACCTCGTGGCCTTCTATCTCAGCTAGATCTTGGGGTCACCACGTTAGAGAGAAAATTTTGTTTTATCTCTGCCTGGCCCAACAAGGAAGGGATCACAGCATCATTATAGCCGACCAAGAAACCTCCAAGCTACACACATAAGGGAAACCTGCACGCTGCACACATAAAGAAACTAAATTTCTTTAAGTGAGTACAATTGGATTGATCTGAGATAGTAAAAAAACCTCTAGTTCTTTCCACATGTCTCATTATTATCGATTCTTTCTGGCTTCACGTATGCACATGCACGAATAAGAAACCTGAGAGGAAATATTAATACAACAGATTAGCTATAATTATCAATGAATTGTTAACTTGAACCACATCAGATATGCAAAAATTTGCAAGGCACACAAAATAACATAAATCCACGTCTCCCCATAGTTAGCGCCAGAACCAAATCTCCAACGCGCGATGTTCAGTTTGTCTCTTATGCGGTCAGGGAGTAGCCCGAATTTTTGCTCTTGCTGCACGACACATAACTGAATTAATTAATTGCCGATCAGAATAGAAAAGAGAATCGCACCTGCTCCATTGGTTTAACAGACTAAAACTAGTAGCAAACATGTTAGCAATGTTTTTCTCTATATATTCTATGGACAAATCGTGTCTTTCTAAGTCAAACCAAATAACTAGTGCTAATTCATACTAAACAACACTACTAATCTGACGATCTGATAAGAAAAAACCAATTACTCAATTTCCTCTTCAAATCTCTGCTAGCAGCACTACCGATCCACCAAATCCAACCTACTACATCCTCCATCACGTACCACAGATTAGACAAGCACCAACAACAGGACTAACCTGGTAGTTTGACGATGAAACAACAGCAGCGGGACATCAGCGACGCCTGGTGACGGTGACGCAACGACGATGACTGGCAGTGTAGAAATCATAAGCTGCGGTGGTGGCTAGGTGAGGTAATCTGGTTCGCTCGATCCCCGATGCCAGCGTGGAGACGAACGGGCGCTGGTGGCGCAGCCCCGTCATTCTCTCCATCCGGAAAAACATATTGAGCGATAGGCGGGTTGATCCTCCGTCCACAACTCCCACGACGAGAACCGTCGGCTTCCTTTTAAGGCGACGGCGAGGGTTGCCAAGATTGAGATGCGCATGGATGGGGATCAAGCGGAGTGAGGAGCAGGAGCATGGGGAGGGGCGCGGCGGTGGGAGGCAGCAAAGAGGAGGCGGCGGTAGATCGGAGTAGCAAGATCGGTACTGCAGTTGCAGGGCTTCCTAGGGATGGGAGTAGATAAGGTAGAGATTTCCTACGGTCCTGGGCCTGAGTGAAATTTCCGTATAGTCCTGCGCCAATTGCTCCCGCTGCGGGATCCAAATTTTTCCTCACGCGCTCTCGAACATTTCTTTAACAAGCGTGTGTTGGATACAGTTGGAAGGTAACACATATATCTGTATCTAGGATTATTTTTTGCAGCGCATATCTAAAGGGTTGTAGATTAAGTGTAGCTATGTGGTGGTTCTTCTTGTAGTGAAGGTTTCAGGACCAACCACGTTTCTTCAGGAGTTCTGAGCCTGAAGAGGAAGGAGTTTTGCAACTTGCACCAAACCGACCGCACCGTGGCTGAATATATAGAGGAGTTCAACAACCTGTCGCGTTATGCCCCTGAGGATGTTGACACTGATGCCAAAAGGAGAGAGAGGTTCCTGGATGGCCTCAGTGATGAGCTTTCAGTACAACTGCTAGTGGTTTATTGTCCCACTTTCCAGGAGTTTATGAACAAGGCCAGAATCTTGGAGGGGAAGCACAAGCAAGTGGAAAACCACAAGAGAAAGAGCAACAATCACCACTATGGATCTCACCACAAGTCTCGCACTTCTTATGATGGATACTCCACGCATGGGGGAAGTGACCATGGGCATGGAAGCCATGAACGCCATAGCCATGGAAGCGATGGACATCGCCATGAGAGCCACAAGAGCAACAACCACAGCCATAAGGGAGGACACACTCACCATTCTGGAGGACACAATGGGCATGACCGCAACCGTGATTGCAACTTTATGAAGAAGGACCTAAGTGAGGTGACATGCTTCAAGTGCGGCTAGAAAGGGCATTATGCAGATAACTGTCCGGAGAAGAAGGGACTGAAGCCAGGCAACAACCAGAAGGAACCACATGAATGTGGAGGAGATCCCATATGAGCCTGAGCTTGTGGTTGGTAAGTTTCCAATCAACACTCACCCTACACTTATTCTTTTCGATACTGGTGCATCGCATTCATTCATATCAAGGGCATTTGTGGATAAGTATAAACTACCCATGGAGTCTCTAAAAGGGTCTATTAGAGTAGGCTCACCTGGAGGGGATATGATAGCTAGCGCGGGATGCCGCGACTTAACTGTGAGAATTGGAGCACACAATTTTATTGCACATCTGGTAATATTGGAGTCACAAGGTTTAGATATAATACTAGGCATGGATTGGATGTCTATGCATGAGGGACACATAGATTGTGCACAGCGAGCGGTTTCGCTCAAAACCCCGGATGGTAAGAGAATTAGGTTCAAGTCGTCGGTGCGACTGGGAAGGTGTAAGCTGAATTCTCTTAAGGGGGTTAGCATGGATACTGTGCCAGTAATAAAGGAGTACCCCGACGTGTTTCCGGAAGAGCTACCAGGGATGCCACCTGAAAGGGATGTGGAGTTTCTCATCGGTCTGATGCCAGGAACAGGACCTATAGCAAAGAGACCATACAAGATGGATGTGGATGAGCTGAAGGAATTAAAGAAATAACTAAAGGAGCAGTTGGACAAGGGATTTATTCATCCCAGTTCGTCATCATGGGGAGCACCTGTTCTGTTTGTGGAAAAGAAGGACAGTAGCAAGAGATTAGTGGTCGATTATTGCTCGCTGAATGAAGTGACCATCAAGAAGAAATACCCCCTGCCGAACATAAATAATTTGTTTGATCAACTGGAAGGAGCAAAGGTGTTTAGCAAAATTGATCTGCGATCGGGCTATTTCCAATTGAAGATTCGGGAGGAGGACATACCAAAAACTTCTTTCACCACTAGGTATGGTTTATATGAGTATACATTTATGTCTTTTGGACTAACGAATGCTCCGGCATATTTCATGACCATGATGAACACGGTGTTTATGGAGTACTTGGACAAGTTCGTGGTTGTGTTCATCGATGACATACTGATATATTCCAAGGATGATGCTGAACATGAGAGACATCTGCGACTGATTATGGAGAAGCTGAGGGAACATAAGTTGTATGCCAAATTCAGCAAGTGTGAATTCTGGCTTAAATATGTTGGATTTCTTGGACACGTGGTGTCAGGAGAAGGAGTCGTTGTCGACCCAAGAAAAGTGACGGCAGTTACTGAGTGGGAAGCACCCAAGAATGTGGGCGATATTCGGAACTTTCTGGGGCTTGCTGGATATTACAGGAGGTTCATAGAGAATTTCTCCAAGATTGCTAAGCCGATGACGGAACTTCTGAAGAAGGATAAGAAGTTTGAGTGGACAGATGTATGTGAAGCTAGCTTTTAGGAACTGAAGCGTCGTCTAGTGATCGCACCTGTTCTGTGTTTACCAGATCTTCAGAAGGATTTCTAAGTGTACTGTGATGCTTCTCGACAGGGACTTGGAAGTGTGCTGATGCAAGACGGGAGAGTGGTGCCATATGCCTCACGGCAACTTAAACACCATGAGAGGAATTACCCCACGCACAACTTGGAATTGGCATCGGTTGTGCATGCGCTCAAGGTATGGAGGCACTACCTAATGGGAAAACACTGCGATGTGTACACCGACCACAAGAGCCTGAAGTACATATTTACACAGAAGGAACTGAACATGAGGCAAAGGATATGGTTGGAGCTTATCAAGGATTATGATATGAATTTGCAATACCACCCAGGAAAAGCCAATGTAGTAGCGGATGCTCTAAGCCAGAAGGTCTATTCCAATGGATTGACTGTTGGGGAATTGCCCGAGGATTTGTGCAAGCAATTCAAGGAGCTTAGACTGGAGGTAATGTTAGAAGGATATTTGGCAGCAATGGAAGTCCAACCAACGGTACAGGACATGATCATGAAGGATCAAGTAGGAGACAAGGAGATAGAGGAGATAAAGGAAAAGATGAAGGAGGATCGAGCAAAAGAATTCCGCGAGGATGATCAAGGAACCCTGTGGTATGGAGATCATTTATGCGTTCCCAATGAACCGGAGATAAGGAAGATGATTCTGCAGGAAGCTCATGACTCGCCGTATTCCATACATCCGGGCAATACGAAGATGTATTTGGATCTAAAGGACAAATTTTGGTGGAGCAACATGAAGGGAGACATCGCCGAGCATATTGCCTTATGTGATGTATGCAACCGAGTGAATGCGGAACACCAGAAGCCAACAGGATTGCTACAGCCATTGCCCGTGCCGGATTGGAAGTGGGATAGAGTGGGAATGGATTTTATCACAGGATTGCCCAGGACCATGTCGGGATACGACTCTATTTGGGTAGTGGTCGACCATTTGACCAAGGTAGCCCACTTTATACCGGTGAAGACAACCTACACGAGTGCAAGGTTGACCAAGATTTATATGGACAGGATTGTGTGCCTACATGGAATTCCCAAGAGCATTGTATCAGATAGAGGCACCCAATTTACATCGCACTTTTGGCGCCAGCTGCACGAGTCATTGGGAACTAGGTTGGAGTTTAGCACAACATTCCACCCTCAAACAGATGGACAGACCGAGAGGGTAAATCAGATTTTGGAGGATATGTTGAGAGCTTGCGCTTTGGCTCATGGCTCTAGTTGGGATGAGAATTTGCCGTATGCTGAGTTTTCCTACAACAACAGCTACCAAACCAGCATCAAGACGTCGCCGATTGATGTGCTATGTGGGAAAATATGCCGGACACCATTGTTATGGGATGGAGTAGGAGAGCGTCAGCTATTTGGACCTTATTTGATCAAGGATGCTGAGGAGAAGGTCGCTTTGATTAGGGACAGGCTGAAGATAGCAAAATAGAGACAGAAGAGCTACGCTGACGCCAAGCGCAAGGAAGTGGTGTACGAGATAGGTGATAGAGCATACCTCAGAGTGTCGCCACTGCGTGGAATTAAGAGATTTGGAATCGAGGGTAAGCTGGCACCTCGGTTTATAGGACCATACCGAGTCTTAGCACGCAAGGGAGAGGTTGCATATCAGTTGGAGTTGCCAGGGGCTCTGTCCGCCGTCCACAATGTGTTCCACGTGTCCCAGCTGAAGAAGTGCCATCCGGAGATGGTGGATACATCATTAAGAGACATCGTGCCACTAGAAGAGGTTCAGCTGGAGAGTGACTTGACATATGAGGAGAAACCAGTCAAGATACTGGAGACAGCGGAGAGGATTACCCATACCAAGACGATCAGATTTTGCAAGGTGCAATGGAGCCACCACACCGAAGAGGAAGCCACTTGGGAGCGTGAGGATGACATCCGAGAGGACCACCCACACCTATTTGCTAGCTATGCCGAATCTCGGGGACGAGATTCATCTTAAGGGGGTTAGTTTTGTCACATCCCAAATTTTAGATTTGGTACTACATAACATACATGTAATTGCATCATGAACATCATTGCAAAAAAATCAGTTTGAAAAGGTTTTGGCAAACCCCCTCACTTGCAATTGCATTTTAACACCTACACTTGAGTGCTCGGTTTCTACCATGCATCTGCTAAAATGGTATATTCTAGTTGTTTGGAAGGCACACGTGCGTAGAGGGTTTCGACACGAACCCGTGGCACTTTGAATCGCCTAAATAGGAGCTTCACAGCAAATTCTACAACGAGCTGAATTTTCTGCTTATCTAAAGACAGTTTCAGACAAAAATTCAGTTAAGAAAACCTTCAGGAAAAATAAAAAAAATAAAAAAAAGAGAATAGAGCAGCGCAGCCCAGCCAGCCGGGCCGCAGGCCCAGCAGCCCACTCGGGGCTGAGCACGCGAAAGCAGGCGCCAAAGCAGTAGCCTTAGCTGTGGCGGCAGATAGCCACCGCCACCGCGGCCAGCCCATGTAGCCGCGCTTGCTGACAGGGAGGCCCCACCTGTCAGCCCGGTGGAGCAGCAGGCCAACGCGGACTCCTCCGTCGTCGCCGATTCTCGCGGCGGCCGTTCCGTGCGGGACTCCATTTGAACCCCCTATCACTTAAACCTTCGAGGCAGCCACCTCTTTCCCCCCCCCCCGCCTCGAACCCTAGCCGCCCCGAGCTAGTCGTCCCGCCGCCACGCCATTGAAGCTCGGTGAGAGCTCGGCCCCGCCAGAGACGGCCCTCCCCTCGCACGCCGTCGACCTCCCGAACTTCCCCTCGCTCGACCGATTCGCCTCACCCCCATTTTCCCCTTCGTCTTGCAGTACACCGACGGGAATTCCTCGCCGATCTTCTCGCCGGAGTGGAGAGTGGAGGAGCCGACTGGGACCATAGGAGCGAGGAGGAGCAGATTGAAGGCCCCAGAAGATCCGCCGTTCCCCTCCGCACCCCGCAGACCGCCCAAACCTCGCCGGAGACGACCGCCTCGCCGCCTGAGCCGCCACCACCGTCTCCCCCATCAACTCCGGTGAGCTCGCCTCTGGTGCTTTCCCCACCGTCCGATCTAAAACTAACGCTTGAGATTAGAAGAGTCCAGCGAAGGGGTACCGGCCACTGGCGGGTGGCCACGTGTCTGCCCAGTCAGCACGGACTAGTCAACGGGCAGTTGACTGCTCAATTAAATTGATTTATTTTTGTAGAAAATAGAGAAAACTTGTAAAATCAATAGAAAATAATCTACTGGGCCAAAAATTACAAATAAGATATGGATGGATTTAGTTTTTCACGTAGAACACTGCTGTACAATTATTTCATACTTTTGCAGCAAGGTTTTGCCATGATTAATTAAATAGTTTAATGTCTTTTTTAGAGTAATAAATTCATAGTAAAAGTTCTATAACCCCAAAAATTGCAAATGAGATGTCCCTGGAATCAGTAGAACAAGAGGAATCTGATAGTAAATTAAAAAGGTACACTTACAGTACTGGAATTTGCAGAATCTATAAAAAGGCTTACTGGAGTATTTTAATTACCCAGGAAATTATATAAATCCTTTTGGAGTGATTCCAGTTGGTACTAGTTCTATTTCCGATTGCCTACACAGTAGATATTTTTCCAAGATTTTACAAACTATTCAATAGCAGTGGCCAAATAGTTGGGTTATAGCTCAATTGTTGGTCATTAAAATTGCATGCCTTGTTTCCTATGCATTTAAAATGTTTTCCATGCATGCATACAGTAGATATACTGAATAAGATTATAGAAAGCTACTGTAGCATTGTTCAACTTGTCATGCATGCATCTCGCATTGTCATGTTTGTATATGAATGCGGTTGGTTTGTTTATGTGATTGCAATTGTATCGTGTAGATTGTGACGAGTGCAACGCTTGCTCGTGTGAGGATTGTTTGTTCGACCGCTACAACCAAGGCAAATAGATGCTACCTTGTTCATGATGTTGTCCTACTATTTTCAATACATTGTCGTGTATTTTATAGATGCATGTGTAGGATATTACTATCGCTATGTTATGTCCTATTATGTGGTAGGGCTTTCCTGTAGATGAGCCACCGTTGGTAGATGTGCTTAGCCATGCTATGATGAACGAGGGCTGGGGTACATCACTGAAGGTTGTTTCTAAATGTGTTGGTTTGTGAAAACTAAAAACAACTTAATCAATGAATCTCCTGGGTGTGATGCGATTGAAAATTTTGGTGGTATCATTGCGGAAAGGCACCCAGGTATCAATAGAAAATGATTGGCTTCTTTATTTTGTAGCTTACGTGTACAACCATGTGCCAATAATGAAATGGGTGGTTGGTTAGACTTAGTAGGTTATGGTAACTCGAACTCACGTATCCAGAGATGTAGAATTTTTGGTAGGTTGGACCGGTGCGTGTCGGGTTTGGGGAGCTACTTCCTGAACGGTCCCTTCTTGGACTTCTCCCTATCATCACCCAATATGAGAGTGGTGGTACGAGCTGGGCTGGCCAAGTCACATGGGTAAAGTGTACTAACCCCTGTAGGGTGTATAAACTAATCGATTAGCCGTGTCCCCAGTTATGGACTGAAGGGAATATGCCCGAGAGGCAATAATAAAGTGGTTATTATCGTATTCCTTATTTATGATAAATGTTTATTTTGCATGCTATAATTGTATTAATACAGAAACGTTAATACATGTGTGTTTAATAAACAAAAAGGAAGTTCCTAGTTATGCCTCTCTTATAAACTAGCTCATTGATTAACATGATGATCAAAGTTTCCTGATCATGGACATTGGATGTTGTTAATAACGAGGTCACAACATTAGTGTAATGATGTGATGAACATTCATCCGAAGTATAGAATTATGATCAAAGTCATTGAGTTTATATTGCTATAACAACTTACGAAGTGATCCTAATCCTTAGACCATGAGATCATGTCAATCACTAACACCGGAAGAGTTTCTCGATGACATCAAACGTCACACCGTAACTGGGTGATTATAAAGATGGCTTCAGAACTACTAAAGTGTTATGTTGAGACTCATGGATCGAGAGTGGAATTTATTCATCCCGATGACGGATAGATATGCTCTGGGCCCTCTCGGTGATATCACATTGATTAGCTTGCAAGCAAGTGATTTGATCACTAGAATGTTATATCACGGGAACGAGAAAAGAGTGCATGTCGGTAACAAGATCAAACTAGGTATGGAGATACCGATGATCGAATCTCGGACATGTAATATATCGTGAAACAAAGGGATTAAGATACTAGCGTAAAAGGTTCACACGATCACAGAAGTCATCGTTGAATGTGTGGGAGTCAGTATGGATCTCCAGGTCCCGCTACCGATTATTGATCGGAGAGGGGTCTCGATCATGTCTGCATTATTCGCGAACCGTAGGGTGATACACTTAAGGGATACCGACACCATTCGGAGCAAATGATATGCCAGAGAAAGAAAAAGGAAAGCGCATGAATTTATTTCACTAGACACCGAAACTGTTTCGGTTGAAATTGCTGAAACTGGTTCTGCATGTGAAATTGAAATGTTGTAAGGGGTTTTATGTGAATGTTTGTTAATTAAAGTAATTAACAAAATTCTGAATAAATAAATAAAAGAATTTTATTTAAATGAGAGCTTGCATTAAATTTGGTGGAAATTTAATGCATGTGAGTGGATTTTTGAGTGGAGGCTTTTTAATGGGAGTGGAGGCTTTTCATTTTGAGTGGGAGCTCCACCCACATGAATGTGGAATAGGTGGGGGCAGCCCCATGGCTAGGCGCCATGCCCCTTGGGTGCCCCCCCTCTCCCCTATAAAAGGCCCCCCTCTCCTCCTCTCAAAGCACACCTCCTCGCGAAGGATCTCTCTCCCCCCTTTAGAATTTCCCCATGGTCTCGGATCAGCGAGATACATGTGTTGGAATTATGCCCTAGAGGCAATAATAAAGATGTTATTATTACAATTCTTGTTCATGATAATGTTTATATTCCATGCTAAAATTGTATTAAGCGGAAACTTTAATACTTGTGTGGTTTGTGAACAACACCGTGTCCCTAGTACGCCTCTATGGACTAGCTCATTGATCAATGATGGTTAAGGTTTCCTAACCATAGACATGAGTTGTCAATTGATAATGAGATCATATCATTGGGAGAATGATATGATGGACAGACCCGAACTAAGAGAAGCAATTAGATCGTGTCATCGTGTTCGTCTTTTCGAAGCTTTTCTTATGTCAAATATTGTATTCCTTAGACCATGAGATAATACAACTCCCTGGTATCGGAAGAAAGCTTTGAGGTCATCAAACGTCATCCTATGAGAGGGTGATCATAAAGGTGTCTCGGTGATCGGAAAGTATCATTGGGTTGTATGTATCGAGATGGGATTTGTCCCTCCCAAGTCGGAGAGATATACTTCGGGCCCACTCGATAATCGATATCAACACCGCTTGCAAGCATGTGGTTAAGGAGTTAATCACAAAGTGATATCGGATTACTGGAAAGTAAAGTACTTGCTGTGAACGAGATTGAACTAGGTATGACGGTACCGACGATCAAATCTCGGGCAAGTAAAATATCGCGAGACAAAGGGAATATATATATATGGGATTGATTGAATCCTGGCATCATGGTTCATCCGATATGATCATCGATGAATGTGTGGGAGTCAATATGGGTTTCCAGACCCCGCTGTTGATTATTGATAGAAGATCATGTCTGCATATTCTCGAACCCGCAGGGTCACACACTTAACGTGTCTCAACGCTAGGATAGATTGGATAATTGGTTTATGAGTTTTTGTTCGGAGTCTCGGATGGGATCCGGGACATCACGAGAGGTTCCGGAGTGGTCCGGAGAATAAGATTCATATAAGGCAGTGCAGTTTTTGGAGTTCGGAATTGTTTCGGGTTAATCAGTATTGTACCGGAAGCTTCTAGAACCTTCCGGAAGGGGACCAACGTGTCCCCACCTTCCGGGAGGGGGCATGGGCCTATGAGGGAGTGCCCTGGCTGCATTGGGCCAGGGTCACAAGGCCCCATAGGGCCTAGCCGGCCAAGGGGGTTTTAAACTCGAGATAGACCTTCTAGAAGGG
This sequence comes from Avena insularis, assembly GCA_023614405.1. Taxonomy (NCBI): domain Eukaryota; kingdom Viridiplantae; phylum Streptophyta; class Magnoliopsida; order Poales; family Poaceae; genus Avena; species Avena insularis. Next base: position 98,271,745 of record CM042695.1, read on the forward strand.
GGGGTTTCCTTGCCCCCCACTCCTTCTCCTTGGGTCCACCGGTTTGGCTTGGGGGAGGGGGCTAGGGTTGCAGCCGCCCACCCCTCTATATAAAGAGGGCTGGGGGCGCACCACCCCCTCACACCTTCCCCTCCAACCCTAGCTGCCCTGCTGCCCTTCCTCTCTCCCTCCCGACTGTTTGTAGGCGAAGCCCTGCTGCAGAAACTCTCCACCATATACACCACGCCGTCGTGTTGTAGATCCAATCCGTCTCTCCACCATACTTGCTGGTCCGAGGAAGGAGGAGACGTCGAGGTGCTGCACGTGTGCATCTCACAGAGGCACCGCCACTTGTGGTGCTAGATCAGATCGGATCGCGAGGAGGAGAAGCGAGTACGACTACATCACCCACGTTCCGACGAACGTTCCGCTGTGCGAATCTTCAAGGGTATGAAGATCTAATCCAATCTCTCGTTGTTTGCATCTCCTAGATTAGATCTTGGCTTTCCCTCTGTTCGCATCCGTAGAAAATTTTGATTTACTATGCCGCGAAATCCTTCAGTGGTATCAGAGCTAGATCTATGCGTAGATATGTTTCACGAGTAGAACGCAACATGGTTGTTGCGGGCGTTGATGTTTTCTGTTGCAAGCCTCTTGTTTGTGTTCTTCTTATGACGCGGTATAGTGAGATTGAAGCGGTCCAGGCCAACCTTACGCGACGTCGTCATGAGACCGCTCCGCACTTGACGTGTGGCTTGTTCCACACATGCGGCTGGTGGATGCCGTTTCTCTCACTATAGTTGTCATGGGATTAACACGGAGTTTGGCAACCATAATATCACCGTTGTGGCTTTCTGTAGGTAAAAATCGTTCTTAGCATCTACTCCCATAAGCCACGTAAAACATGCAACAACAAAGTAGAGGCGTCTAACTTGTTTTTGCAGGGAGTGTTTTCTGTGATATGGTATGGCCCAAGATGTGATGTGTATAATGTATGCGATGATCATGTTTTGTAATGTTTCACGACTTTCATGTCAATGAGTACACAACTGGCAGGAGCCATATGGTTGTCTTTATAATTGTGTATGACCTGTGTGTCAACTTCTTATACGCCATGTAATAGTTTCACTTTATCGCTAAGTAGTTAGCAATAGTTGTAGTTGCTATTCATGGTGGAGGCAATCATGGTGGAGTGATGGAGATCATGCCGGCACGCACAAGATGGAGATCATTGCGCGAAGATTGGCTATACCATGTCACATTAAAGTTATATGCATGTGATGTTTATCCTTTTATGTATCTTATTATGCTTAGATCGTGACGGTAGCATTATAAGATGATTCCTCACTTAAAGATCAAGATAAAAACTGTGTTCTCCCCGAGTATGCACCGTTGCGAAAGTTCGTCGTGTCCAAGCATCTCATGATGATCGGGTGCTATAGACTCTACGCTCACATACAACGGGTGCAAGCCAGTTTTGCACACGCGGAAATACTTGGGTCTAACTTGATGAGCCTAGCATGTACAAACATGGCCTCGGAACACATGAACCAAAAGGTTAAGCATGAGTCATATGAATGATATGATCGACACTTCATTGTCCACCATTGAAACCACATCTCTTCTCGTGAAGATCGTATTAGGTGTGGTGAATTTGGATCGTGTTCACTAAACAACTTGAGGGATGTTGAATTTAGTGGGAGTTTATCTAGTAATTTGATTAAGTTGAACTATTTATCATGAACATAGTCTAAGTTGTACTTGCAAATACTGTAGATCACATGGCCAAGTCCAACTTCAACTTCAACGTTTTTGCTGAGAAGGAAAAGCTTAGAAACAATGGGTCTAACTTCACCAATTGGTTCCGTAATCTAAGAATCATTCTCTCTGGCGGTCAGAAGGACTATGTCCTTGGGAAAGCGTTAGGTGACCCCCCTGCTGCAACTGCGCCGGCTGATGAGAAAGCTGTCTATCAGTCGCGCAAAGATGATTATGGTGTGATTAAGAGCACCATGTTGTTTTCTATGGAACCGGAACTTCAAAATCGTCTTGAAGACTATCCCGGGCCCTTTGAGATTCTCGAAGAGCTGAAAACCATGTTTCAGACTCAGGCCCGTTCTGAGAGATATGAGATCTCTGAGAAGTTCTTTAACTGCAAGATGGAGGAAGGGAGTTCCGTTAGTGAGCACGCCATTAAGATGACGGTCTATACTCAACGCCTTGAGCAACTGGAATGCACGATTCCAGAGGAGCTCAAGATTGACAGGGTTCTGCAATCACTCCCTCCCAGCTACAAAAGTTTTGTAGTCACTCATAATCAGATTGGTTCCACTGATACGATCACCGAGCTCTTCGCAAAGCGGAAGGCCGCGGAAGTGGACATCAAAAAGGATAATCACGTGTTGATGGTCAACAAGCCCACCTTCAAGAAATGTAAGGGAGCAAAGAAGCCCTTCAAGAAGGGCGGCGGCAAGCGCTTGCCCTGGCGAGAAGAAGCTCAAGTCGGTCCTAAGCGGACCTGGTGCTTCTATTGCAAGGACAAGGGTCATCTGGGCGAATCGTCCAAGTACTTAGCGGACAAGAAGGCTGGCACCATCAAAGGTATATTTGATATACATGTTATTGATGTTTTCCTTACTATCCCTCGTTGTAGTGCGGGTATTTGATACGGTTCGATTGCTAATATTTGTAACTCGAACAGGAGCTACGGAATAGAGCGGCTGACTGCGAGGGATGAGGTGACGATCTTGGCGTTGGCAACGGATCAAGAGTTGATGTGATGGCCGTCGGCACGCTCTCCTTAGTTTTACCTTCGGGATTAGTTTTAAACCTTAATAAATGTTATTATGTGCCTGCGTTGAGCATGAACATTATTTCTGGATCGTGTTTATTGCAAGACGGTTATTCATTTAAATCGGAGAATAATGGTTGTTCTATTTATATGAGTAACATCTTTTATGGTCATGCACCTCTTGTGGATGGTTTATTTCTTCTAAATCTCGAAAGGGATGAAACACACATCCATAACATTGAGGATAAGAGATGCAAAGTAGATAGTGATAATACTACTTATTTGTGGCACTGTCGTCTAGGTTATATTGGTGTAAAGCGCATGAAGAAACTCCATTCTGATGGACTTTTGGAGTCTCTTGATTTTGAATCATTTGACACATGCGAACCATGCCTCATGGGCAAGATGATCAAAACCCCGTTCTCCGGTATGATGGAGCGAGCAACGGACTTGTTGGAAATCATACATACCGATGTATGCATACCGATGAGTGTTTCGACGCGCGGTGGATATCGCTATTTTCTCACTTTTACTGATGACTTAAGTAGATATGGGTATATCTATTTAATGAAACATAAATCTGAAACGTTTGAAAAGTTCAAAGAATTTCAGAATGAAGTGGAGAACCATCGTAAGAGAAAGATTAAGTTTCTACGATCCGATCGTAGAGGTGAATATTTGAGTTATGATTTTCTCATGCATCTTAAAGCAAGCGGAATCGTTTACAACTCCATACCGAACACCACAACGCAATGGTGTGTTCGAGCCGAATCGAACCCTATTAGATATGGTCCGATCAATGATGTCTCTTACTGATTTGCCGTTATCATTTTGGGGTTATGCATTAGAAACCGCTGCATTCACTTTAAATAGGGCTCCATCTAAATCCGTTGAGACGACACCGTATGAACTGTGGTTTGGTGCTAAACCTAAGTTGTCATTTCTTAAAGTTTGGGGATCTGAAGCTTCAAGAAGTTGATGCGGACAAGCTCGAACCCAAAGCGGAGAAATGTGTCTTCATAGGATACCCTAAGGAAACTATTGGGTATACCTTCTATCACGTAAGAAGGCAAAGTGTTTGTCGCAAAGAACGGTTCCTTTCTTGAGAAGGAGTTTCTCTCGAAAGAAGTGAGTGGGAGGAAAGTAGAGCTAGACGAGGTTATTGAACCTTCTCTTGAATTGACAAGAAGCGCAAACCTGCAATTGTTCTAGTGCCTTTGCACCAACAATAGAGGAAGCTAATGACAAGGATCATGAAGCTTGGACGATCTTGCTCTTGAATGTCGAGGTCGACAAGGTCGTGTGCCCTCCTCGAGTGGTAATGCGGCAACCTGTCTTATTTGTCTTGTTAGTAGAAGACGGTGAACCTCTGAACTATGAGGAAGCGATGATGAGCCTAGACTACGAGAAATGGCTAGAAGCCATGAAATCCAATTGGGATCCATGAGCGAAAACCAAGTATGGACTTTGGTGGACCCTCCTAGCGACCGAAAGGCCGTTGAGTGCAAATGGATCTTCAAGAAGAAAACGGACGCGGATGGTAATGTTACCGTCTATAAAGCACGGCTTGTCGCGAAAGGTTTTCGACAAGTTCAAGGTGTTGACTATGATGATACTTTCTCTCCCTAGCGATGTTTAAGTCCATTCGGATTTTATTAGCAATTGTTGCGTTTCATGATTATGAAATATGGCAGATGGATGTCAAGACTGCGTTCCTCAATGGCAACATTGATGAAGAGTTGTATATGATGCAACCCGAAGGTTTTGTCGATCCTAAGGATGCTGATAAAGTGTGCAAACTTCAGCGTTCCATTTATGGACTGAAGCAAGCATCTCGGAGTTGGAACCTTCGTTTTGATCAAGTGATCAAGATCTTTGGATTTGTTCCAAATTGCTACGAAGCTTGTATCTACAAGAAAGTGAGTGGGAGCTCGGTGACGTTTCTGGTACTATATGTGGATGACATATTGATTATCGGAAATGACATCAACATGCTTAACGATGTGAAGAGTTATTTGAACAAGTGTTTTTCAATGAAAGACCTAGGTGAAGCTGCTTATATATTGGGCATCAAAATCTATAGAGATAGACAAAGACGCCTGATAGCTTTAAGCCAGAGTACATACCTAGACAAAGTTTTGAAAAGGTTCAGAATGGATAAGGCAAAGAAAGGTTCAGTGCCTATGTTGTCAGGTAAGATATTGAGCAAGGCTCAGTGTCCAGCTATGGTAAATGATAGGGAAGCTATGAGCAAAGTGCCTTATGCCTCGACCATAGGTTCTATCATGTATGCCATGCTGTGTACTAGACGGATGTGTCCAATGCTCTTAGTTTGACGAGATATCAAAGTGATCCAGAGTAGAACATTTGCACAGCCTTGAAGAACATCCTAAAGTACCTAAATAGGACTAAAGAAATGTTCTTAGTCTATGGGGTGATGAACATTTCAGAAAAGGTTACGTCGATGCTAGTTTTGACAATCGACAAGGATGATTCTAAATCTCGCATGTGATACGTGTATATTTTGAATGGAGGAGCTGTGAGCTGTAGAAGGCAAGCAAAGCGTGATCGCGGGATCTATAGTAGAAGCGAATACATGGCTGCCGCAGAAGAGTCAAGTGAAGGAGTTTGGATCAGAACTTCATCATCGAGCTTGGCGTGGTTCCAAGTGCATTGGACCCATCGAGATATTGTGTGACAACACCGGCGCCATAGCACTCGCTAAGGAACCAAGATATCATCCAAAGACCAAGCATATCAACGAAGTTTCATATAATCCGAGATTATATAGCGATGGAGATCTGAAGATTAGCAAAGTACATACAGATCCGAATGTCGAGATCCATTGACTAAACCTCTTCCACGTAAAACATGATCAGCACTTTAGTGCCATGGGTGTGAGATTGTTGCCGATGTAAACTAGATTATTGACTCTAGTGAAAGTGGGAGACTGGAATTATGCCTAGAGGCAATAATAAAGATGTTATTATTATAATTCTTGTTCATGATAATGTTTATATTCCATGATAGAATTGTATTAAGCGGAAACTTTAATACTTGTGTGGTTTGTGAACAACACCGTGTCCCTAGTGCGCCTCTATGGACTAGCTCATTGATCAATGATGGTTAAGGTTTCCTAACCATAGACATGAGTTGTCAATTGATATTGAGATCATATCATTGGGAGAATGATATGATGGATAGACCCAAACTAAGCGAAGCAATTAGATCGTGTCATCGTGTTCGTCTTTGCGAAGCTTTTCTTATGTCAAATATTGTATTCCTTAGACCATGAGATAATACAACTCCCAGGTATCGGAAGAAAGCTTTGAGGTCATCAAACGTCATCCTATGAGAGGGTGATCATAAAGGTGTCTCTCAGGTGATCGGAAAGTATCTGTTGGGTTGTATGTATCGAGATGGGATTTGTCCCTCCCAAGTCGGAGAGATATACTTCGGGCCCACTCGGTAATCGATATCAACACCGCTTGCAAGCATGTGGTTAAGGAGTTAATCACAAAGTGATATCGGATTACGGAACGAGTAAAGTACTTGCTGTGAACGAGATTGAACTAGGTATGATGCATCGACGATCAAATCTCGGCAAGTAAAATATCGCGAGACAAAGGGAATATATATATGGGATTGATTGAATCATCGCGTGTTTCATCCGATATGATCATCGATGAATGTGGGAGTCAATATGGGTTTCCACCCGCTGTTGATTATTGATAGAAGATCATGTACGCATATTCTCGAACTCAGGTCACACACTTAACGTGTCTCGACGCTAGGATAGATTGGATAATTGGTTTATGAGTTTTTGTTCGAGTCTCGGATGGGATCCGGACATCACAAGAGGTTCCGAGTGGTCCGAGAATAAGATTCATATAAGGCAAAGGCAGTTTTGGAGTTCGGAATTGTTCCGGGTTAATCGGTATTGTACCGGAAGCTTCTAGAACCTTCCGGAAGGGGACCAACGTGGCCCCACCTTCCGGGAGGGGGCATGGGCCTATGAGGGAGTGCCCTGGCCGCATTGGGACAGGGGCACAAGGCCCCATAGGGCCTAGCCGGCCAAGGGGGTTTTAAACTCGAGATAGACCTTCTAGAAGGGGGGTTTCCTTGCCCCCCACTCCTTCTCCTTGGGGCCGCCGGTTTGGCTTGGGGGAGGGGGCTAGGGTTGCAGCCGCCCACCCCTCTATATAAAGAGGGCTGGGGGCGCACCACCCCCCACACCTTCCCCTCCAACCCTAGCCGCCCTGCTGCCCTTCCTCTCTCCCTCCCGACTGTTTGTAGGCGAAGCCCTGCTGCAGAAACTCTCCACCATATACACCACGCCGTCGTGTTGTAGATCCAATCCGTCTCTCCACCATACTTGCTTGTCCGAGGAAGGAGGAGACGTCGAGGTGCTGCACGTGTGCATCTCACGGAGGCACCGCCACTTGTGGTGCTAGATCGGATCGGATCGCGAGGAGGAGAAGCGAGTACGACTACATCACCCACATTTCGACAAACGTTCCGCTGTGCGAATCTTCAAGGGTATGAAGATCTAATCCAATCTCTCTCGTTGTTTGCATCTCCTAGATTAGATCTTGGCTTTCCCTCTGTTCGCATCCGTAGAAAATTTTGATTTACTATGCCGCAAAACCCTTCAACATGTTCCCGGTGGCTTTTTCTGGAAGGATTTGTTGCTTCCGCTGCTTCGCTGGAACGAGGGCGCGGAGGTTGTCGGGGTACCCGTACGTGTGTGCGATCACGGATGCACCATTGCTTTGAGGTGCTGGACTTGATCGTGCTGGACCGGCTGGACCAGATAGACTTCATCACGATCTTGAGATCGGCAAGCGTTTGTCTACATCATCCACGAGTACAACCTCGTTAACGCTATTCGGTCTTCGACTGTATGTATTCTATGGATGTATATCCACCCGTTGCTTGTATCTAGTAGATAGATCTTGGTACTTAGATGTTCCCATCGTAGGAAAATTTTTGTTTTCTATGCTGTGAACCCTACAGTGGTATCAGAGCCAGGTTCTATGCGTAGATGCTTTGCACGGGTAGTACACATATGAGTATGTGGGCGATGATGATCATTTTATTGCTTCTTTGTTGTACTTTGAATATTGGTGGCATAGTGGGATGAAGCGGCCCAGACAAACTTTACATGTCCTCGCACATGAGACCTGTTCCACGCTTGACATGCAACTAGTTTTGCTTAAGTGGCTAGCGGGTGTCTGTCTCTCCTACTATAATCAATGTCTAATTTGCAACGAGTTGTCAACAATTTGGTTATCCTCGCTGTGGTTCATGTTCGTAGGTAAGAACGGTTCTATCTCGAAAGCCCTAAGCCACGTAAAATTTGCAATGGATAAATTAGAGGAGTCTAGTTTAGATTGTTGTTGGGCTAGTGTTTTGATATGGTGATGTTGTAAGTAGAAGTATGAGATGATACTCTTACAACACACATAGCGTGTAAGTTCCATAGACCTTGGCCTTACACATAAAGGTATGATAGTGATCATACCACGATGCACATGATAGAGATCATATGCGGGAACCATATCATTCCACTAATAAACATGTGATGTTTGATAGCATCTTATATTGCTTGTTTGGTGTTTTATTAGCATAATAAGATGATCCCTCATTTAGATATCAAGATAAAAATGTGTTCTTCCTTAAGTATGCACCGACAATGTTTCGTCGCTTCAAGGCATCACGTGATGATCGGGTGTACTTGAATCCACGAGCATATCTCAGGTGTAAGACAGTTACACACGCGAATACTAAGGTTCTTACTTGGAGAGCCTAGCATGTACAGACATGGCCTCGGAACACGGACCGAAAGGTTAAGCATGAGTCATATAGTAGATATGATGCCCATTTGATGCTCGCCTTTGAAGCTACACCGACTCACGTGATGATCGAACTTGGTGTAGTGGATTTGGTTCATGTAATCACCAAAAAGACACGAGGGATGTCGTTTTTGAGTGGGAGTTCATTTCTAATTTGGATTAGTAGAACTCAATTTATCATAAATTAAATCAAAGTGAATTTGCATAATTTGTTGTAGTCATTGGCATTCGTTCACCACCTTATGCATAGTTGTAATTGAGATAATAGAACTATAGAATTCTGGATATATACTTTACGAACTGGTATCGTATTGTGTTGAGTGCCAATCTATAGTTTAAAGTCCTATTGCAAACTTTCAGCAAAATTCTATTTACTCCGTGAAATTTAATAATTGGTATTAAATCGAGAGTAACAATTCCAGTGTTAGTATCTTAAGTATCATGTTTGCCTCTATGATTCTTGATTGTTTTAATATCAAGTATATCTAGGAGCTGAAAGAATTGTTTCAGAAACCATCATGTGTGACAGATATAACGATATCTGAAACAATGTTTTGGTTGCAATATGATAGAGTATAATATGTGTTCTCATATAGTATGAGAATTTACAAAGGTTGGAGATGCTAGACATCCTAATCATCCAAAAGGGTTTTGGAAAGCAACATTATACTCACGATTCTCTTTATAAGCTACATTAGCTTGATCATGAAAGTCATCATGATAAGGATGAATAGAAGATGTATGTAAAGTGTTTACTACATTAAAAGATTACTAAAGAATGGATTTTAAAAGAATACCGATCATTTTGATGATGGTGATCTACTTCAAAGTGCAAGTCCAAAGGTATTATTATTTGAATATACACGCTTTGGACTATGTGTCATGCATATGACACCACTGTTGATGTTGATATATTCTTTTAAAAAGGAAATGCTGAAAGAGAATCTATAAAATATATTTGGCAGAAAATAAAAGATTGGAAATGTCCAATTTAGGTATATATATGATATACATGTTATGGTTGTATTCTTTGCTTGTTAAACAATGTGGTTCTTGGGTATTGGATACTGAATTGGTTGGTATGAAATTTCATACAGACGACGCAATTCATGAACCACAATGGCCTAAGTAACTAGCAAGAGAATATGTGATGATGTTCATCGAAAACAAACAAACCGTTGTTTGTATTTCTCGTTGACATCAAAGCTTGACTTCAAGATTTGTTTTAATAATTGTTATTTAAATCAGGTATTATGAGAACAAAGGTTGTTCAAATAATTACCTTATTCCATATAAGATGGATGATTTACAAATCTAGTTGGAGAAATCACATCCATAAAACCTAATGCTAAAATGTCGCAAGACAAATGATTGAAAGATCACTTACGAAGTGACATCGCCGTTTAAATTATATTGGAAAGAAAACATGAAGAATCTCCATATTCATGGATTTTTGGAGTCTTTGATTTGATCAAGTGAAGTTTGTGAGACTTTCCACGTGATAATTAAAACTTCATTCAAAGGCCAAAGAAGAACGAACGACTAAAATATTGGAATTTATACATATCGATGTATGTAGTCCATTATTTATAGTCATAAGCGATGGGTTTCAACTTCATATACTTTCTCCGGAAATTTGAGTGAATGTTCACTTAATGAGAATGAAGTATGAAATATTTGAAAATGTTTCAAAGACTTTCAAGATGAAGTGGAAAATCATTGTAACAAGAAAATAAATGGTTTATGATTTTATCATAAGGGATTTGTTTGAGTTACAAGTGTAACAAGAAAATAAATGAATTATGATTTTATCATAAAGGGATTTATTTGAGTTACAAGTTTAGCAAAACACCTAGATTTACATATCCCGAAACACCATAGGAATATGGAGTGTTTGAGATTTGTAATGAAACCTTGTTTGACATGGTTGGATCAAAGGTGTTATTGATAATACTGCCATTATGTTTTAAAAGGATTAAAAGCTTTAGAGACTTCCGCTTTTTACACTTAAAAGAGCTCCATCTTGATCCATTGAAATGACACCATATGAGTTATGGTTTGGGGTAAAACCCAAGTTGTCATTTCTTAAATTTTGGTATGCTAAACATAAGTAAGATGTTTACAACCGAAGTCGGATGAGCATGTCTTTGTAGGTTATTTCGAATAAAAATTGGTTATTCCTTCATAACACCAAGGACAAAAGGGTTTGTCGCTTGAAACATGAAGTTTCTTGGAGAAGAAATTTTTCGTAAAAGTTAAGTGGGAGGACAATAGAACTTTGATAAGGTTAACGAACCTTAGCTATATGTGCTGAGTTGCGCAGCGCCGGAAATTGTTCCGAAGGCTGCCATAATGCTCATAGCTTATGTGCCTCAAAGGTTGTGGTCACGGAGATCTAAGTTCTTATTGAACCAAGTCGGTCGGTTAAACAATCAAATGCTAAGATTTGAGAGTAAATCATTATTGTCTGACAATGATGAACCGACTACATGCAAAGAAGCGATGATGGGCCCTGACTCCGTCAAATGGCTTGAAGCCATAAAATCCGCGATAGTTTCATACACGAGAAATCAAGTTTTGAACTTGGAAGACCCTCCGGAAAGGTGTAAAAACCTATCGGTCGTATTTGGATCTATAAAGAAACAGACATGGATGTTTCACATCTATGAAATAGTCGACATATCGGTAAAGTATTTTACGACAATGTTCAAGGAGTTTACTATGACAAGATTTGATCTTTCATAGCGATATTTAGTCTGGACGGATTAAAGTAGCAACCACTACATATAATTTGTTATATGGTAGATGAATAAACAAAACAAAGTTCTTCTAATAGAATGGTTACCTAGGACGTGTACATGACACGATTCAAAGGGTTTTGTTAATTCAAAGGATGCTAAAAAGGGGCATGCAAACTTCAATTGTTGAAGTAAGCATCGCGGAGTTGGAATCTTCACCGTGATGAAAAAGAGTTTTGTAGCATCCCGGGAAATCCCCAACTAGAAAATCGTTGTTATTTGTACTCTGTGCATCGTCATGACATCATCATGCATGTTTGTTCATAAAACTAATTTGCGAAAACCCTAGTTTTGTTTGACATTACTCCTCCTTTATTTCAAAAATCAAAACTGTAGGCTATTCTACAATATTTTGTTTATCAAACTGTATGAAAAAGCCCATTAAAAAAAGTAAAATAAATAAATAAAACGTTCTTGGGGGGAGTCAGCCGGCCAGGCCAAAGGCCCAGCCAGCCAAACTACCACCCCTTCAAGAACCCCGCTGCCATCCCGTGACCCAGCAGGCCCACCCGCACTCCCCGTCCTCAAACCCTAACCTGTGGACCTGGCGTTTTTGCACACCACCCCCCGCCGCCGTTTTTTTTCCTGCAGACCCCTGCCTTCCTTCTTTTCCTCATTCCGCCCTCCCACCAACACCATCCCGTTGTCGGCCTCTCCTCTTCGACCACCACCCCTCGCTCAATCTCCCCGCCGCCTCCTTTCGCCTCCTCAAGAAAGCCGCTTGCTGCCGCCCCCTCCCGACCGCTGGGTCTCCCTTCCTCTCCCGTCCACCGCTACTCTCTGGAGCCTCCGGCCGCCTGCGCCTCAGCAGCCACCAGGGCTCCCCTGCTTCGCCGACGGGCCGATGTCGCCACCGCGCCCCCGTGGCCTCTTCCCGTGTTGTTCCCTCTCGGCCCGGCCCTACCTCGTTCGCCGCCACCGCCTCCGCAAGCTCGCGCCGCACCTCCGGGCCACTGCTTACGCCTCTGCGCCAAGGTCGACCGTCGGTCGCGCGTCTCCCTCTCCATCGCCCTTGCGAGCCCCCTGTTTCCTCGGGCCGATCCCTGCCTTGGCGCGTCGCTCGCGACCCGCCTCGTCCTCGGCCTCATGCGACCCTGCCGCTCCGGCATCCACCTTCCTCCAGGACCTAACCGCAGCTGCCGCGTGGCCGGCCTGCACCGCCGCCTCACGGGCTCCCTCTGCTGCGACCCCCTCTCTACCTTCCCGGGCCTCCTCCGTCGGGCCCTATTCTCGCTATTCCTGCATCCCCGGCTGTGTTCGGCCGCCGTCTGTCCCGATGTCGCCTTCTCGCTACTCCGTGGCACCGCCATCCTCGCCCAGCGTGCCCAGCCTGGTGCGCAAATCGTCGGCCTTATCTCTATTTCATAGCTTCAAGTTCCCTGCTTCCACGGTCGGAACCTGTTTGACAAAAGGCTCCCCTTCCGTAAAGGACCTCTCGGTCCTGAATCCCTTTGGCCTAGTCGTCCTGGTGCGGCGGTTGTGCAATACACACTCGTCCTGCCGATGGTATTTCTCGATCAAGACAGCTTTTCCTCGTGTTGTGGCACAGCCCATCAGTGTTTGACGTAATGCTGAAAGCCATGTCTGAGCATGTACACTTGGGTCGCCCCGCAGGTTTGCCACCATGAGATGGGCACCGAAGATGGAGTTTCGCCAAGGAACCGACGCCGAAAACTCAAGATCTCCTTCACGGATCCGATGGCCGGAGCCTTGAAGATCGATCCCGGCGAGACCAAACACTCAAACCCCTCCGAACCAAGACCTTCGACCACAAATGTGTGACCCTTTTCTTCGAGACCCCTATTTCTATGAATGACATAAAATGTTGCATATTAAATTGTACATACTTGCATACATTGTGTGGTCTTGGGGCATTAGGCCGATTCACCTCATAAATAAATATGGGACCATATGCGGGCGAATCTAGTCTAATATGGCCCCATTTAATTTTGTGTAGCGAACTGGTGTCACTGTTGGACTTGTTAATACAACATTTAAATTGTGGGGTATCTAAATAACTTGAACCATCTAACTAATTGTCGGGACCCCGGTTCCGCTTAATATTGCCTAATTGCATCGCATCTTTTCCATGCCATACATCATACATGCATCATGCTCGATCTTTTGCCGTAGTATTAAATATTGCATCCGGTGTTTCTGCTAGTGCTTTGCTTCTTCACGGATTAGGCCGATGAGTTGACGCGAGAGTCGACCCGATCTTCGGATGAACCTTCGGCAATGTTTTCCAGGCGAGCATCTCCCCCTTTCTACCTATCTTACTTTTATAGTATTTATTCCCTCCTGTTGATCTATTGATATCTATGTTGCGATGCTCTAGTTTTCGTGTTCGTGATATCCCTTGCAGCCTTATATTGCTCTGGACACATCCTGTTATCTGTTGTTTGGTAGTTAGTTGGACTTGCGCCTCGTAGTCGCTTGCTCAAGTGTGGTTGCGTGTCGTCCAGTACCACAGTTGTTGGCAGGCTGCCATATGCTTTATGTTGGAGATGATCATGGCTTTAACTATTGTTTAATAACTAAAATTGAAGTAGGTAAATAATGCAGAGGCACCGGTGGGTAATAGACAATATTTGGTTTTTAACGCCACCGGTGTCCGTAGGATCGAGTTCTTGACACTGTCCGAGATCGAGCGCTTAACCACATTGTGGTGTGTGGGCACCCCATCGATTAGTACCTGATTTCAAAGCACTGCATCGGGGCCACAAAGTAGTTTGGGGCTTTATTACTATCCTGAACTTATGCCATGCTTCTTGCTTTATTTACGATTGCGTGGGCGCTGCACTGCTTTTTTGGAACCAATGTGGAATGTTTTGTATGATCGACAAGCCAGTCACACTTTCGGGTTCCCTCGTTACAGACCATTGTCACAAACCTGGGTCCGTCTCGGAGCCCGACTTCGTTGCTATGGTAGCTTAGTGGGTGGCCCCATGTGCTTGCTTGGGTCTGGGAAACGTCGTGTCCAAACCCCGTCGACATACCGTTGGGTGTATGTTTTGTGATCTTGTACCTACCTGATCGACAACAAGGGTGTAGGTGTGTGGAAACTTTGGTGCACCCTCAAGGTTAAATCTTTTCGAGAAGCCGTGTCCGCGGTTATGGACGACTTGGAGCACAGTTCTCGATCATAGACAACTATAACTAAAGTTTACTGTTATAATTTGACTTGTATCCAATATGACTAGTAATCAGCTTCACTATAACGGAATGGCTAAATAAAAGTACCAACAACTGCTGGGTTTGGGATATCTCATGCTAAATGTATCTGACTAGTAAGTGTTGCAACTACAACGAAATGGTTAACTAAAAGTGCCCACTGCTTGTTATATCAGGACGACTATCTATACCTGACTAGTAATTGCTGCAACGATAACCGAATAAATAAAATTGCCAACTGTGTGAGTTCCTCGGTTGACTTCCTCGTTTGGTCTCGAGGGGGTTATACCAGGATGGGTATGTTTGGTGGTAGTATCAGGTTGGTTCCGAATAGGTCTTTATTATCCCTCTCTGATAGCCGACAGTTATATTGAGTCTCTATAGGTTGTTTAGTGCATGATGCGCTGCCGCTTCAGTCCACCATACCTATGTAGGCGAGGACCGCCGAATTCTAGTCTCGCCGTGTACTGGCCTCGATCGACCGCTCTCTTTTTCCTTTGCCCTTTGTCGGCACCCTTTTGTTTAAGCAGGTTTTGAGATCGACGTCGTTAGGTGGTTACCCTTCCGCTTGGCACAAGGTGGTTATGGACGCCATTGGTTATTCTTCAAGGCTCTTAGCCTCATTTGCATCTTGTCCGTAGTCGGACATTGTATCATTTTGAAGGTGATTTGGATCTTTGGATGGTATATCTGGACACTTTGAGTCATTGTTGTATATATTTGTTCTGTGGGTTCCATCGTGGACTATTGTGTAATGCTATTACTTCGTTTTCCACCCGCACGAAAGTGCCTGGTGGGCACCTTTGAATCGTTTCTATGCGGGTTTGGCGGGAATCGCTAAAACTTGCATAGGGTCGATTCTGAGGGTGTTACAAGTTTTCATCAGGAGACGATGAAGATGCTTGCATTTGCAAGAAATTAAGTGGGAGCGCTGAGACATATTTCTAATACATTATGTGGAGGACATCTTGTTGATTAGAAATGATGTATCTTTTATTGACAGAGGTTAAGAATTTCATTTCGATGAAATACTTAGGCAAAACCCGAATATTTAGCGTGAATGTCTATAGTGGATAGACTGTGACGCTAATATGGTTGTACCAAACGTACATATATGAGATATTGAATGAGTTCAATATAGAAACAACAAGAAACGGTTCTTGTCGCATGGAAAAGAATTGAATCAAGATTCAAGTGTATCGACACTTGATAAGTGAAACAAGATTCAAGTGCTTTGACACTTGATGAGTGAAATCACGAGAATGTTTCGATCAATCATACCATGATATGTACACATCCAGATATGTTCTATGCTCTAAGCGTTATGAGCATATACCAGAATGAATCATAAAATGATGATTGGATGATAGTAAGGATATTCTTATGATCTTTTGGAAGAACTAAGAATATATTTGTGTAGAGGTGACAAACAATTACAAATAGTTCATTGTAAAGCGTTACATTGATACTAGTTTTGTCACAAGTTACAAATTAAGTTTAACTCAATTTAAACTATGGGTGGCACAATGAAATGGAAAGAAAGTTTCCATGATGGATTTGGAAGAGTTCCAAAGTTAAGACATTATGACGAATACTACAACAAAAGGCTAAGTATATGACTGCTATAGTAGCAGCAAAGGAGGGAATTTGTGTCAAGTAGTTTGTTATCAAACTAAGGTGTGGTTCGCAATGGGCTAACACTAAAGATATATTGTATGACAATAGTATCGACGTGTTTTAACCCCAAGGAACTAAAGGTCTCACCGAAAGACCAAATTTATACAATGCCATCTCATTGGAGAATGAATGATGTGTAAAGACGCAAAGACATGCAAATACACACGGACCTGAAAGCGTCAGATCCATAGATTATGTTAACCACTTGCAGTGGCGTATATGGAACACCAGAAAGCCATATGTGTTCAATACGCAAAGTTTTCAAACTAGATTATTGTCTCTAGTGCAAGTGGGAGACTGGAGGGAATATGCCCGAGAGGCAATAATAAAGTGGTTATTATCGTATTCCTTATTTATGATAAATGTTTATTTTGCATGCTATAATTGTATTAATACGGAAACGTTAATACATGTGTGTTTAATAAACAAAAAGAAAGTTCCTAGTTAAGCCTCTCTTATAAACTAGCTTGTTGATTAACATGATGATCAAAGTTTCCTGATCATGGACATTGGATGTTGTTAATAACGAGGTCACAACATTAGTGTAATGATGTGATGAACATTCATCCGAAGTATAGCATTACGATCAAATTCATTGAGTTTATATTGCTATAACAACTTACGAAGTGATCCTAATCCTTAGACCATGAGATCATGTCAATCACTAACACCGGAAGAGTTTCTCGATGACATCAAACGTCACACCGTAACTGGGTGATTATAAAGATGGCTTCAGAACTACTAAAGTGTTATGTTGAGACTCATGGATCGAGAGTGGAATTTATTCATCCCGATGACGGATAGATATGCTCTGGGCCCTCTCGGTGATATCACATTGATTAGCTTGCAAGCAAGTGATTTGATCACTAGAATGTTATATCACGGGAACGAGAAAAGAGTGCATGTCGGTAACGAGATCAAACTGGGTATGGAGATACCGATGATCGAATCTCGGGCATGTAATATATCGTGAAACAAAGGGATTAAGATACTAGCATAAAAGGTTCACACGATCACAGAAGTCATCGTTGAATGTGTGGGAGTCAGTATGGATCTCCAGATCCCGCTACTGATTATTGATCGGAGAGGGGTCTCGATCATGTCTGCATTATTCGTGAACCGTAGGGTGACACACTTAAGGGATACCGACACCATTCAGAGCAAATGATATGCCAGAGAAAGAAAAAGGAAAGCGCAGGAATTTATTTCACTGAACCAAAATCATTTTGGTTGAAATTGCTGAAACTGGTTCTGCATGTGAAATTGAAATGTTGTAAGGGGTTTTATGTGAATGTTTGTTAATTAAAGTAATTAACAAAATTCTGAATAAATAAATAAAAGAGTTTTATTTAAATGAGAGCTTGCATTAAATTTGGTGGAAATTTAATGCATGTGAGTGGATTTTTGAGTGGAGGCTTTTTAATGGGAGTGGAGGCTTTTCATTTTGAGTGGGAGCTCCGCCCACATGAATGTGGAAGAGGTGGGGGCAGCCCCATGGCTGGGCGCCATGCCCCTTGGGTGCCCCCCTCTCCCCTATAAAAGGCCCCCCTCTCCTCCTCTCAAAGCACACCTCCTCGCGAAGGATCTCTCCCTCCCCCTTTAGAATTTCCCCATGGTCTCGGATCAGCGAGATACATGTTCCCGGTGGCTTTTTCTGGAAGGATTTGTTGCTACCGCTGCTTCGCTGGAACGAGGGCGCGGAGGTTGTCGGGGTACCCGTACGTGTGTGCGATCACGGATGCACCACTGCTTTGAGGTGCTGGACTTGATCGTGCTGGACTGGCTGGACCAGATGGACTTCATCACGATCTTGAGATCGGCAAGCGTTCGTCTATATCATCCATGAGTACAACCTCGTTAATGCTATTCGGTCTTCGAGGGTATGTATTCTATGGATGTATATCCACCCGTTGCTTGTATCTAGTAGATAGATCTTGGTACTTAGATGTTCCCATCGTAGGAATTTTTTTGTTTTCTATGCTGCGAACCCTACATGGACATCTGAGTTGCTTGATATTGATTTCATGACATGTTTATCACTCATTCTAATTTCATAATTGCTTTAATGTTGATGGGTTAACTTAATTGGGATCTTTTCAAAGAAAATCAAAAACTGTTTATGAAAGTAGGACAAAGGTATTCGCAAATGCAAGTTAGCCACAACTCCACTTGCCAAATATGCATGTAGATGTTAGCTCTATTGTCTCTTTTAATAGCTCTACTTGCCATACATTCCATATATTGACCCTTCGGGGATGCTACGTTTCATGTTGCAGGATATTCAGATTATGAGTGATCGATTTAGGCCACGGTACTCCACTCGGCACTTGTTCACTTATGGGCAATTTGAAAAATGGAGGAGTTACTTTATTTATGTTGCTACTTGAATAAGCTGAGCTAGCCTAGATCTAAGACCCTTTATTGTAATAATGTTACTCTGGATCTTCATTATTTATGATGAACGGATATTTTGCTATGTTATTCATCTTTATTCTATTGTGGGCCAATGAACCGATCCAGGGATTGGCATGTCACATAGAAGCTACGGTCTTTTCAGAACCGTAGTGTTACACAAGAGTAGAACTTGCTACATATGCCATAAGAAATGGCACATTTCTTCCTCATACACTATTGGTATCTCCTCATCCAACCCTATCATTATTGATGATGCTTATTCTCTTTGTAAGGATGAGGTTGGCAATGTGTTTGCCAAATTGGTTGGTTCTCAATGTGGTTTCAAGAAAAGAACCATTTGGGTTGCCAGGCCTATTGTGACTAACCTCTTAGGACCCAACTTTGTTGGGGACCAACAAGCCAAAACTTGATCAATAGGTGTTAGTTGGAGGGCATTGGAGTCTTGGATACATTGTGAAGAACGGAGGGATCTTCATCAATTATTATTTTCAAGCCAAGGCATTTGGATTATCATGATTATATTATATTTCCAATGTTCCTCCTTGCGGTAACATATGCTAAACTATTTACATTGAAAGTTACTCGCCCCCTTGTGCATGTGTTGGTTTTGTATCTTCCATGCTTTTGTACATGTTGTGATTTCCACTTAATTATCTTGAAGAATCAAGTATATATGTGTATGATTAGGTGGCACACCATGTATGTGTGTTTCTTGTGTTTGAGCCTTACTTGGTTATATTTGGTATCTTATTTGGCTCTTTTGAGAGATTAATGGATTATCCCATTTTGGGGGAGTGTTATGCTTGGGCATTCCACAATCCAAAAATTGTGTGTACACGAGGAATACCACCTAGTATTTATATTAGATTATTGTCTAGTCTCTATGTGGTATAATTCTCATGAGAAATTTAAGTTTTATAATGTCCATTAATTATCTCTATTTGTATCCTTTTGCCTCGTGTTGGTTTTATGGTAGTATCACATTATGGGGGAGTCATATGCTTAGTGCATATTACAATCCTAGAACATGTGAATATTCGAGGTTGTGTCACTTAGAATTGATATTGATAATTATCTAGCACCTATGTGACACATTTTCTCATACAAGTTCCAATTTGCTTGAATGCCTTTATTGATCTTATTTTGGATCTTGTATATGAGAGTGTTTCTTGGTATGTGTTTCCTCATATTTAGATATATATATATCCTCATGGAAACCATTTGCTTCAAGTTACTCTAATCACTAGTGATTGTGTGACTATTTGAAGCTACCAAGAATCTTGTTCGAAGTATCATGCTTAATTCTTATATTTAGTTATATGCTTCTTGTTGCAACTATGATCTTGGATATCCATGCAAGCTACCTTGGGAAAATTATTCCCAATATTTCTTGTCCTTGGACAATGAGTACTAAATTTATGGTAGAATTTATTGATCATATTCACTTTGGCCTTTGCTTAATCTTGTCCTATCTTTGGCCAAGTAAATGTTTTGTGTGATCCCATGTATTCCTTGCTACTTTTGGATCTTTTTATTTTATTGGTATCCTCTTGTGTTTTATTTAATATAGGTAGTAGTGATGATCCCATTTGTGTGCATTTTGCATTCAAAAGAAAATTCTATATAATGTACTACTTATGGGTGAGCTCTCCTATATTATCTAGAACAATCCTTTTATGATTCCTTGTTTGATACATATAGGGTTTTATGTTCTTGGAAGTTTGATCTTTTTGTTTTGGTATTTTGTGCCATCATGAAAAGTTTGGAGAGTTTGGTTTACTTATTGGAACCTTACTCTTTTTGGGAGTTGGTTTTGTCTATTCCTTGTTTCATATTTTGACCATTTTAGAATGAGATAAATCCTTAAGCATTTGTATTTTTATATATCTTTTGCTCTTTGGCTTTTGCCTAGTTTATTTTTTGAACTTATGATCTTTCGTGTGTTGAATTGGTTCTTTGATACAATTTGGACAACGCTTGTCTTGTCACACTCTTGTGTGTGCCATCTCGGTTTACTTTGTGTTTTTGTTCAGATTTTATCTCATTTTTGGTTCTTGAAAGCCTTGTGCATGCATATTTACTATATATCTATATTATGGCATGTTTGCTTTCTTTCATCCAATATATAGGGGAAACTCCACAAAATCCCATCGGCTAAGTTGTGCATGAAATTCAATTTCATATCAATATGCACATATTTATGTGGAGTATCTCCTATGTATTGTATTTGCACTAACTAATTTGGACCCAATAAGTTTAGGGACCATTTTGTACTTAAATGTGTTTTAGGTACATTGGATATATATTGGATGCATGTCTCCCAAATCTTGAAGAAGTGGTGCATTAATGAAAATTGGAGGCAAGCTATAGGATGATCAATGAATTCATATCCTCTACATCCTACCAATTATATCTCGGTAACAAGTATCTCTTGCTCATGCATATTTATCTTGCTTCCAACCTTTTGTAGGTTGCATCTTGGCATGAATTTTTGTTATTATATTTATTGTTGTATCTCTAGCCATGGTATTAAGAGACATCTCTATTGTATAGGTGTATAAGTTGAGATGAATGCATATAATTGGGACTATACAAAATCATGCATATGATCCTCCAATCCCAAATATGTCAATCTAGCAATTTTATTACCTATCCTTTCCTCAACTTCTCTCATGTGCAATAGTGAGATTTTTCTAGTATATTCTTTCTCGTGATACTTGTTGCCTTTCTTCATATATGCCAACTTTCTCATTTTCCCTTGGTGATAGTTGTAATATATGTAGTGTGTTGGTGTTTGAAGTTCACTAATGTACAATAAGATATATTTGAGCCCTTGGCCATGCTTTGAAGCAAAAATCTAATTGATATATGTTATGACTTCATTATACTTCTCATATGCCTTCTTGTATATCTTCTTTATGTGTGCATATTTCTTTGGTGGCATGTCTTTGTGATGTTTTCCACTTAGATACATATACACATATGAGAATATAATTTTAGTTGATTTTTAATCCTTGGACACCACCTTTCTATTCATTTTGATTCTTCGGTAGCTTCCAAATTTAACTGTCTATGAGTGCTTGTTCCTCTTGTTTGCATCGTTGGGCACTCATATTTATTCTCTCATGCCTTGTATTGTTAAATGAACTTGTATGGTGAGGATTCCATGATTATGCACCTTGTTCCCAAATTCAATTATCATAATTGGTGCATTATCTTTGGGGAGCTCATCTAATTCATTTAATAATGCTCATTTGTGTTCTTTCTCATTTATTGTGCCTTAAATGTTTATGGAGGAGTGAGGATTCCATATTTGTGCATTTTTATATTGAAATACAACGATTCTAAAGTGTGCACAAATCTTGGAGAGCTTCTCTATTTTATTTAATCATTTATTTGATCTTTCATTTATTGTGTTTTAAATGCTTATGGGGGAGCGAGGATTCCATATTTGTGCAATATGTATTCTAATGCATTTATTTTGAATTATGCACAAATCTTGGGGAGCTTCTCTATTTGTTATTTAAAGCACTCTTTTGCTCATTTCATAATATCTTGTTATTTCCATTTGGACTCATTTGTTGTTTTCATTTGGTTTGTCGAACCTTGTAATTGCTTGCATCATTTGTTGATGCCTCTTCTTTTTATTTAGTTTGGAAATCTTTGGGTCCTCGATATAGTTCTACTTACTCCCAAGTATTCAATGTGCGAATGCACACCTTTGGAGGATTTATCACTATATTGGCCTTCTAGAACTTGTCACCCATTTCGGCAATCGATGCCAATGGATAAGAAGATTTAGAGGGTTTAAGGGAAATGGTTTATGCTTTGAGTTTGTTCTTAACCATTTTCCTTCCATGCTCTTGCATCTTTGTTGTTGCTTTGCATGTGGTATATAGAGGAAACTCCACCAATGATAATGATTGGCAATATATGCAATGGAATTCAAGTTCATCACGCATGCATAGTATTGTGGGGGAGTTTGCTATATATATGGTGGTGGTACCAATATCACATACTTATGTAGTATTTGATATTGGTATTACCATTTTATTCATTAATATTCCTTATATAAACCCTCTTAAAGGGATTGTTATCAATTATCAAAATGGGGGAGATTGAAAGAACATGTGGGCCCCCATGTGTGGTTTTGGTAATTAATGACAATCTGTATGGACTAATGTGTGTATTAAGTTGTACTTGTAGGAATTGTCCATTGGCATTGCTTGGAGCATGCATTGGCTTCAATATAGATGAAATGAGAAGAAGATGTGTTGTGCAAGCTCAAAATGCGCCATCTATAGAAGATCTCATGTTTGATGCTTGCCATCCTCGGTGATCATGGTTCGATGATGATAAATCAAGAAAGGCATTCCATCTTGAGAAGGTCAAGTTCGTCTACATCGAGCTTAAGTGGAATGCTCAAGGCAAAGGTATAATCTTGATAGGTTTTCCCTTTTGCCGGTCTCATGTTGTTAGTGGGAGACCGGGTTTAGGATAGATAGCCGTGCTATCAAGAGGGGCTCTCGAATGAGTAACTCGGTCACATCTTTCGGAGAGAGCTCAGACCTTTACATACTTGCATCATCGTATTTGGTTGTTATTTGGTCTTCTCCATGTGAGGATATAGAGCTTTGGGTAATTTTCATAACAAGCTCTTGTTCATCAAAATTGGATTTCCCTTTTATATCTTATTGCATTTTGATCTTGGAGGTTTTACCGGTTTGTATTTTAGAGATAGGTAAAACCTTACATTATTTGTTTCTTACTCATGTGAGGATTTAGAGCTTGTGTTAATCTCCATGACAAGCTCTAGTTCATCAAAAACGGATTTCATATGCATTTTCTATTACGTTTTTTATGTTGGAGGTTTTATCGGTTTGTCTTTTTGAGAGAGGTTAAAACTTTCGTCATTTGGATCTATCCTCTCTTGATGTACTATGATGTTTCTTCACATGATCTTGTAGATCTTGTTTTCCTCTTCGAAACGAGCCTAAGATTATCAAAATCGGAGTCCGGATGCAAAAGTTATGGCCGTTTTCGTTCAGGGGTGACCGGTAGCGCCCCTTAGTACCGGTTGGTACTGAATAAGGTGTGTTTGGCATCCTGGGATCCCCAGGGAATGTCCGGTAGTACCGGGAAAAAGTCCGGTAGTACCGGGATTCGCGTTTTTGGGCTTCAACGGTTGGATTTTGGGGGGACCTATTTAAGGGGCCTTCTTCCCCAATGGTTTCCTAACTATTCTTGCAAGTTTTCCCCTCCATTGTTGGCCTTCCAAAGCTTGCTATCTCTCAATCTCTCCAATGATTCTTGCCCATATTTGAGTGAAAGAGAGAGGAGATCTAGATCCACATTTTGACCAAACCAAAACATCTCTTTGTGAGTGTATCCTTGGGATCTAGATTTTGGGGGATTTTGTGTTCCTCTTTGATTCCTCCTCTCTTGTTTCCCCAATAGTTTTAGTAGCTTTGTTGGAACTTGAGAGTGAGGGATTCGAGCACCTGTGTGGTGTTCTTGCCATTTGCATTCGGTGCATCGGTTTGAGTTCTCTCCGGAGGATTTGGTGAGTGAAAGTTGAGAAGCTTTTTACTCTTGGGTTCTTGGAACCCTAGACAGTTTGTTGTGTTGCAGGTTGAGGCCTTGGTGGCATTTGTTGGGAGCCTCCAATTAAGTTGTGGAGAAGTGCCCCAACCTTGTGGCCCTTGTGGCGTTTGTTAGGAGCCTCCAATTAAGTTGTGGAGAAGTTCCCCAACCTTGTGAGAGGTTTCGGTTGCCACCGACAAGTGCACCGATAGTGGAAGCGTGGATCGATCTCGTTGGGGTGAGATTCATCGGAGAATAAGGGAGGCCTTTTATGGCGTAGGTGGTTAGATACCACCCCCTCTCCAAACGAGACGTACTCAATGTTGGGAGGAACTCGGTAAAATATTGTCATCCCCGCGTGCCTCGGTTATCTCTATACCCGAGCTCTTACTTATGCACTTTACTTTGTGATAGCCTTCGTGCTTGAAGTATATATCTTGCTATTACATAGTTGTTTGTCTTGCTTAGCATAAGCTGTTGGTGCACATAGGTGAACCCTAGATTGTTCTAGGTTTTGTGCTTGACAAAGTAAACACTAGTTTAATTCCGCCTTTGTCGAGCCACTCTCGGAAAAATTTTAATCGCATATTCACCCCCCTCTAGGCGACATCTGTATCCTTTCACCCGCAGGTGAGAGTCGGCCCGTCTGCGCCGTCGTCGTCACGCGGGGGAAGCGCCGGCAGCAATGCGTCTTTGCGAGCGGCGAGTGCGCCTCGGCTTCTCCTTCAGCCTTCGGCCGTGGCACGCTCGCGACCACTGTGTCGCCGCTTAAGCGCCGTCGGAGCCTTTGCGCCTCATCTCCGTCGCACACCAATGGATGCGGTGTCTTCCGCTTCCGCCGCCGCCCCCCCTACCTATGCGTCTTAAGCGCCCCATTGCGGACGGAGGGGTGGTGGCGTCAGTGGCGACGGATTTGCTCGCCGGAGAGGAGGCAGAAGGCGGCGGAGGGAGTGGTAGCGGCGGAGGGGAGTAGCGTTTGGAAACCGAACTCCCCTCCGCGGCCCGTTTTAATACGGGGCGGCCGTCGAGTTTCTGGGACCGCCGAACTCATTTTACGGTCCAGGCCGCGAGTTCGGGTTCCATTCTAGGCCTCTTTCAGCCTTAACCCGTATTGTCGCCGGATTTTTTTGGTTTCAGCATGTTTTACAGGCTATGTCAGTTGCTCTTAATAGATCGGTGCAATTCGACGAGAAAATAATGCACACATCGAGCGAAAAGTAGCACGTTGCGTGGCTATGCGCTCGGGCAGCTGATTTGAACCTTTCAAAGAAAAAAGTCCGAATTGAAGATTCTGCAAAAAAAAAAGGCTGATTTGAATATCACAAGCGTGTCATCCAACTGGCTGGACCGTGGACGTGATTGGCCGTCGGCAGCATCCATAGCGGTTCCAAGCAGACAGCCTGGCGAGCATCTTCCCCTCGGCCTCCACCGCTGTGTGCTCGCCCCGCCGTCGGACCACATCTCACGGACATGTCCACGTCATCCCATATGCGATATGCCCCGTCGACTCTACCTCCGTGAACTCACCGTGCCGCCAGCCTGCAGCCTCGTCAACAATCCTGCATGAATGTTGCCGCCCTCCAGCTCCATGAGCTTTTCCCTTGGACTCAATATCCGTGCCCCTCGAGCTCCAAGCTAGCGTTGCTAGCTTGGGTGTCCAGCTCTGCTACCTTGGGCATCTGTCGTTGCTACGTCAGGCAGGCCGCTCTGCTAGCTTTGGGCGTCCGTCGTTGCTACATTGGGCGTCTCGTGTTGCTACTTTGGGCGACTGGCTCTGCTACCTTGGGCAGCCAACTCTGCTACATTGGACGGCTGCTCTGCTATGTTCTGGGTCCGTCGGGGCATACAGCGTTGCTACCTTAGTCGTATGCCTTTGCTACCATGGGCGTCCGGTGCTGCTGCCTGACCTTGGGTGGCCGGCGTTTCTACGGTGGGCGGCCGGTGTTGCCGCTTTAGGCGTTCAGCTTTGCTAGCATTCGGTGTCACTGCCGACCTTGAGCAGCTGACGTTGCTTCGGTGGGTGGGCGGCCTTGCTACCTCAGGTGTCTGGCCTCGCTACACCCCCTCCTCCACTCGTTCCTTCCATGTCGTTTCCTCTTTATTCTTCCCTTATCTCTTCTCCATCATGCTACATACGCGGGATGCTGCTGCTACTTACGACGGACGCAGCTGCTACATACGCTGGTCGTTGTTGCTACGTACGCGGCCGCCGATGCTTGCTCGCTAAATACGCCGGACGCTGATGCCTGCTTGCTGCATACGCCGGCCACCCTGCTACATACGCTGGCCGCTGCTGTTACAGCAGCCATGAAAAAACTGCAAGTTTCTAGCACAGGCGGGATGCTACAAGCTGGAGTAGCTAGCTCGAAGGCGGGTACCGGCGACGGGAGTGGTTCAGGAAGGAACGGCGGCCATGCACTGATGCACAGCTATGCAAAAATTTGGGGGAGCTGTGCTCTAATGGACTCCGACGGTGGTGATGTGACGACGCTTCTGTGAGAAGGGACGGTCCTGTCCTAAGAGCGACGACGACCCGTGCTTTGCACGTTGGGGAGGAGAGAAGCAGATGTAGTAGAGTCCATGTAGCAGCAGTGGCGCACTATGCGGGAGTGGGGCGGAGAACATCTGACGGCGCACACATGTTTGATCCAATGACTGCCGACCTGGGGATCGGTGAGTTTAATCCCTGGGATGCGTAGCGCTGTCCGAAAATAATGCACACATCGAGCGAAAAATAGCGTGGCTCACTCAGGCAGCTGATTTGAATCTTTGAAAGAAAAAGTCCGAATTGAAGATTCTGCAAAAAAAAAAAGGCTGATTTGAATATCACAAGCGTGTCATCCAACTGGCTGGACCGTGGACGTGATTGGCCGTCGGCAGCATCCATCCATAGAGGTGCCAAGCAGACAGCCTGGCGAGCATCTCTAGACGTTGGTCGCCATACCGCCATTCTACCTCTTTCTTTCTTTTCTTCTTATCTGTATGTATGTATTGTACCCCCTAGAACAAAACGAGCTCGTCCATGTTGTCCGTGCGCCCCAGAAGAGAACATCTCGGCCGGACGTCGCAGGCGCAGCGCGTTGGCGCCACGTGAACCACCCACGGAGATCCGCAGATCCGCGGCACATGGCCCGGGCCGGGACCGATCATCGGCTCATCGCACGCACCAAATATATATATGACGCACGGCCCAATCAATCAGAGGCCCCAACGACCCTGTCAACGAATCCCGTCGAATCGGGAGCCCGTGGGGTGGGAGTGGGAGTGGCAGCCTGTCCGTCGCGCGCTCGTCACCCTGATCGAGCGCGACCCGTCCTATATAACGCGCGCTCTGGCCGCGTGGGGGCGCGCGCGCGTCGATCGACCTAGCTGTCGTCAGCCCACGACCGAGCGAGCCACCGCCGGCAGCTACCAGCGTCGCGTTCGTCGACCGACCGGCCATGGCGTGGTGGCGGGAGAGGGTGGTCGCGCCGGTGCGCCGGGCGTGGCTCGCCGTGGCGCGGCGGGCGCGCGGCGGCGGTAAGCTCAAGCTCACAGAGCAAATCTCCTCTCCTCTTTGCTCATGCAATCGCCTTTTTCCATTTTCGTTCCTCGGGCGGGGGCCCTGTTTAGCGTTTCAGCCTGCAGGCTTCTTGTCCAGCTTGTCGAGCGTGCATTGGTCGATTCCTAGCCAGCTGACCAGCTCAGAGCAAATCTCCACTATGAACCGCTCCCTTCGTTTCCGTTTTCATTCCCCTCCCCTCTTTGCTCATGCTGCAATCGCCTTTACCATTTTCGTTCCTCGGAAAGGACCTGCCCTTCAGCGGCTCAGCCTGCAGGCTTCTTGTCCATCGAGCGTGCATTGATTCCTAGCCAGCTCAGAGCTGATCGTTGATCGAGCCTGCACTGGTTGGTTCCTTCATGAATCTGACCAGACATCCTTCAGTCAGGACAGGGATTACAGCTTCTGAATTTCAATGCCTGTGTAGCTGCTGGCATGCTGCGCGTTTGCGACTCATGAAGAAGCCTGTGAAAAGTGAATCGAGATACTCCTTCGGTTTCTTGCGCTTTGCTTAGTTCATTGAGGTACCTAGTGCAAAATGCAGTACTACTATAGGTTTCTCAAAAAAAAAAAAGAGAGCGAGGCCAACACTACAGGCGCCAAGTGTGTAAAATGCAGTACTACTACTAGTTTTCTCAAGAAAAAGAACATGTCCACATATAACCAAGGGCGAACATCACAACGCAGCCTATGCTGCCTTGCCTTTGCTTCCAACGGCCGGTTATTTGGACATGCATATATACATATACATATGCATCATCAACAGCTTTTGTCAATGGCTGCCGTTGGACCCTCCTTCGGTTGCTTTTGTTCTTTCTGCTAATGACAAACCTAGGAACAGCAATTTTCTTGTATCAGTAAACACTAATCGCCATTTTTTGTTTACAAATGGATATGGGGTTGCAGGGAGCGCAGGGGTCGTGGACCTGCACAGGGACGTCCAGACCTGCGGGTACGACGATGTCCGGGTGATGTGGAACATGCTCAACTCGGAGAACCAGACCTGCGGCTTCAGGCCGCCGGCGCCGGAGAAGCCGCGGCCGCGGACCCGGGTCTTCTGCTGGAGCCCGTCGTCCTGGCGCCTCCGGACGCCGGCGTGCCGCGCAGCGCCGGCGATTTGATGCTTTCGCATGGTGGGTAGCTGTGACGTTGTGTCATGTGATAATCTCTGATGAATAAAAACTGCTGCTACTGTGGTGGAATGTACAGAGAAGGATATTCACCACCTGTAATAAGTAGTTAGATGGGGATGGAAGGGGCGAGTCATTGTAGCGCTTTCTCGTGGTATGGAAGACACCACACCGTGACTTACTCAGTGGTCAGTGCAGAGACCGACGACACCAGGCATTTCAAAATCTTGGAAGTCAGATTCAAGCTCCTAGCTTGCCTTAATTTGGCTATATCCTACTCCTGTGTTTCTCGTGGCACTGAAAGCATGGCGTAAATAAATACTAGCAGGATATGGAGTACTAATAATTATTAGGCCTGAACTCTTCTCCGAAAGAAGAAAGAATTATATCTGAACTAGCTAAATGCCCGTGGGTTGATACGGTCAACAAAATTCAACTATTTTTATGTATTTCTATATAATTTCAAATGGATTATAACAACATCATTCCATTTTTTACAATGTTAATCTCTTTATTCTTCCATCCCACTAAAATATGTAACAAATTTCCAAAACACTTTGGCAATGTCCAAAAAACCTCAAAAGTGCCAGTATTTTATATTCCCTCCGTCTCAAAATAGATGTCGTAAATTTATCAAAATTTAGACACTATTTAGTATATAGATATATTCAAACTTAGACAAGTTTTGACATCTATTTTGACATGGAGCAAGTAAGAAAAGCATAAGATGCAAGATTTGAACTTATAAAACTGACTCACAACAACGAAGAAGGGAACACCTTAATTCTCTCTTTTTTTGCTCTGTAGTAACCCTCAAAACAGCCACGACTCATACTATACTATGAATTGAGGACTGCAAGAGAAAACTATTTGCAGGTCAGAGTTTGTTAGGAAAAACACAAAGAACTTAGCATACCTAAATTTGATGCTGATAGTATTTAATTCATTTAATTTGTATACACATGCCACCATGGACTTGAAGGAAGAAGAAACTACCATAGTGAATGATTTGTCTCCAGATGAGTGCATGTGATTCGGCGGACCAAAACATTTGATATATGCAGGAGCGGTACTGCAATGATACTTGACTGAATATAGAACTCCTAATGCTAATCTCCCAGCCGTCTCTATTTGTTGTACTGCATTAAAGAACTTAACCATGGTGACCACCCACCGTGCCTTAAGCAAACAACAAGATACGAAGCAAAGCAAGCACCAGCAGTGGAGAATGCAGAGTCCACATCCATGAGGTTTATCCTACGGTTCAGTTGGTCGGCCCTCACTCGTGTCCCAACTTCAATAGAAAAGGAAGCAAAGGGATAATTTTTGATAAAATCTAAAACAAAAGCTACAATCTTACAAACGAAGTTAACAAATCAATACCATCTCAGAAATCAAACATAGACAATCAGAGCTCTGTCAGAATAAGCCCAGTGAGAACAATGGAATTGTGCAGACTGCAGAGTGTAGACCAGCTATGGTCGATGGACCAAATTCACTAATGCTAAACACCCGGGAAGGCGGGAATGTATCATAAACTTTTTACCTTAAGTTTATAAGATATAGACTGCAGAAGAGTTTTGACAATATTTTCTGAAAGTTCAAGACACAACTGACACACATTTTGGGGATTGTTAACCTCTCTACATTTCTAAAATTCATGTCTTGACAAAAGTCATATGATTGGCTTATTAATGCAAAGAGTAGTAGCTGATCCCATAGTTTCACATGCAGCCAAGTTGCGAACCAGTGCCGATTCATCATTTTTTTCATGCAATAGCAAAATGTTCCAACCACGCCGGAGTATCATCCTCTACCAGCATAGGGCGGTGAGGTCGGCTACAGTTTCATTATCCTTGCCAGCAAAATAATAGCGCTTTGCATGCAGATTTAGTGCCCGGTTCGTTGAGGTCGGAGGTGTCTGGCATCTCTCTGCTCTTTCCAGTTCAATCGATCGGCCATGGGCGTGAAAATTAACCAGAATTTGCATGTGATTTGTACTGATCAAGATGATCCAGAGCATAATAAAAAATATCTTCGATGGCAAAAAACAATTTGGAGAAATATGCACCGACTACCGATCCAGTCCCAATCCCACGATCATATCTACCAGCGAGATTGTCTATTGCCGCTGGTCAAATCCAAATTCCGCCGCCGTTCATAGATAGATAGATAGATAGATAGATAGATAGATAGATAGATAGATAGATAGATAGATAGATAGATAGATAGATTTGATGTGAGGCTAAGGTTCTGCTCTGTAGCTCCAAGATTCATGTTTATAGTTTCTCCAGGTAACTACTAGAAAAGATACTGTATATGCCGC
The DNA here is from genome assembly GCA_023614405.1 of Avena insularis. NCBI lineage: Eukaryota > Viridiplantae > Streptophyta > Magnoliopsida > Poales > Poaceae > Avena > Avena insularis. The sequence continues at coordinate 98,303,014 of CM042695.1, forward strand.
AAAACTATCACGCCCTGTAGACGAATCAAAAATTCACACCAGACTGTTCGTGCTATGTTCGAACCAGGCCTCCTTTTAGAAGGCAATACAAAACAGATGGTCTAGTGTAGGGACTGATTATGAATAATACTGCATAAAGTCCCACAAAATGGATGAAAAATTCCCCGTCTCTTTTAATAACACGGTGAAGATTTTAACCCCAATGCTGCTCCAGAAAAAAGTACAGGCAAACTTGGATTTGAACACAAAGGAGAAAAGCTCGAAGTCGGTAGACAGGTATTCGGATTGTCTTATTGACACTGGAGACATTTACTGCAAAAAAGGAAAAGTGAACATTATACAGGAGTAGAAACTGCAGCAAGCTAGTAGTAAGAGAATTCAAGAAATTTGCAGTTTAAACTACTGTATTTTATACAATGCAGACAGCTAATACTACTTGAAGCCATGATGCATCTTTTTCTTGCAGTTGTAACTACTGCATATTGTACGAATCAAGACTTCTCATAGTTCATGGTTTAGGTATTTGTCTATTTTGAAGAACTATTAGAATATCCACCCTGAAAGATCTATTAGGAGAAAATACTTAATATGAGAGCCTTGTTCGGGTTTTGTTAGCTTCGAAAGGTAGCATTACTAGAATTGAATTATCTCTCCCCACTTTTAGTCACTAGTTTCACAAATCTTCACGCATTATACACATAGTACTCCCTCCGTCCTAAAATAACTGACTTGGGTTTGACTAAATTCACATGTATCTACACCCTAAAATGCGTCTAGATACATCCGAATCTAGACAAATTCAAGTAATTATTTTAGGACAGAGAGAGTACATCTTTCTCCTCCAGTGCCCCACATTATATTTCAATCACCGCTATAACAAACTACTCCCTCTGTTGTCTAGATACATCCGAATCTAGACAAATTCAAGTAATTATTTTAGGACAAAGAGAGTACATCTTTCTCCTCCAGTGCCCCACATTATATTTCAATCACCGCTATAAAAAACTACTCCCTCTGTTACAAAATAATTGATATTCTAATTTTGTCCTAAGTCTAACTACTTTAAGTTTGACCAAGTTAGTAGAAAAATAGTACTATATCAACATCTAAAACACCAATTTAGTTTTATAATACTCCCTCCATCCTTAAAAGGATGTCTTAGATTTGTCTAGATTCACACGTTTTAGTGTAAAGATATATGCGAATCTAGATAAATCATCTACGACATCAGTGTCTAGATCATGCAAATCTAGAGAAATCTGCAACACGCTTTTTGGGATGGAGGGAGTATTAATCATCAACAAATTTTTGTACTATATAGATTTTCACATTGTGGATATCGATACATTTTTCTATTACTTCGGTAAAACATAGAAAAGTTTGACTTAGGACAAACCTAGAACATTGAATATTTTGGAAATGAGTGAATATTAAAGGTCATTTTTAAATCATTGATGAGTGTTAACTATGAAATCACGAAGTCTTGCGTAGCAACTGACCCATTATTCCATAAAATGGAGTTTACAGATTATGCAGGTGAAGTAGTAGTACATTAAATTATCTAGCTTAAAGTTCAGAACATAATATACTAGCAATAACCAAGAACTCAGGGAGGTCCAGAATACTTACATAGCGTTCAATCATCAAGAAATTTACATATTTTGCATATGTCGAATTGTTTCAGGATCCAACATTCCACTGCTGTAACTTGATGGAACAGAGGAAATTTCCTGCCTTCCTTGCCACTCTTCACCGGGCCTTAAAGTAATTGGCTTCTCAATACATGCAGCCCCTACACATAGCATGCATGTGTACTCCTCGGACCCTAAATCTGGCATTGCTTTTGCTTTCTTGTCCCATGGGTTCCAAACAACTGTGTTCGAAGAAAACATAGTGATGATACTTGGTGTAAGTAAAATAAAGCCAAGGCCAAAGTAACTAGGCTATGTAGTTTAGAAAAAAGAAGCTAACTCACCAACATCAGGAAGTTCTTTTTTCCTTAAAACAAATGTTCTTTTTTTCTCATGGTCAATGGTCACAATCTTTGGTGGAGCGCTCAAATATACCCTGTCCACCTTCATAATCAAACATTTCAACAGAGTTAGTGACACTCCGCAGTGGCTCCCAGAATGTGAAACATATATAAATCTTACTTCAGATTCAAATACAACAGCATCTCCTTGTTCAGTGCGACGATTCTTCGATTGCAGGTTGTCAAGATAGTCCAAGGTATCCACACCCTCAACCCTTACTTCACTGGAATATGACAACGTACTTAGGAGTAAGAAAAAACCCGATGCAAGTTGTCTATTCACACATCTATCTATTCTGCAACTGAAATAGTACTGGAGTATTGAATCCGAAAATGGTTCATTCAACATGACCCAGTGTAAAAGGACATGTCTTCTACAAACAAGGAATGTAGATTACACGCAATGTAATTCATAAAAACAAAAAATAACATAAGGCAAGATAATAACATTCTAGATGGTACCTGATATCAGAGACTGAAAAATATGTGTGGTATGCAAACGAAAACTGGAATGTCTTGCCATCGGCATTGCTATTTTTTATCCGAGATGTGAGGATCAGATCTCCCCTTGGACTAAGAGCAACTTGCAAACGAAGTTCATAACTGCAATATATGGATAATCAGCATCATCAATTTCACATGGGAGCCAAGGAATTTAATATACTACCTGTGAGGCCAGATCTTCAAATCATCTGCAGATTGTTTGAGTATCAAGTTGATATGACAGTCAAAAGTGTTGTCTCGGGAAGGAGGAGGATTTTCATCAACACTCCATAGCCGGTTCCTCGCGAATCCATGCTGTTCAAGAACTCCATGGTTCCCTAACTGCATGAAGGATTTTTTCACTTGGGTATTACAAGCCATATCAATTCCTTGGAAAACATAACTAGACTATTGACAACTTGAGGATCATACTTGAGGAAAGCAAATTTGTATACCCCCACGAATCGCTTTTGGTGGTTTGAAAGAAGCCTGCAAGGAATTTGAAACGCAGGGTCAAATGTATGCAATGATGAATGTAAAAGGCACCAAAGAGCAATCGATACACATAATATTCATTTATTTACAATTATATCTAAGTACCTTCTTACTGACAAAAAGCTGTTGTTCTCCATAGGTATTGTTCCAAGAAGTTACTTGGCCTCCATACAAGTATACCTGATGATAGGAGAAATAAGGAAACTCGGAGGATGATGAATGCATTTCTATAGAGAAGTTAAAAAAGCATATGCATAGAAGTTGGGACTTTTTTTCTTCCGAAATGGGGAGCTCTGCCCTGGCCTCTGCATCAATTGATGCACACAGCCTTTTTTATTGCATAGTTCATCGATAATAAAGTTTTACATTCATGGATCAGATAAGGTTGAGACATGCATCAACCATATAAAAATAAAAAGCAACATAAAGCTATCCATTTTGAAGTCTACTAGTATGCTGCCACACAGTAGCCTAGAATAGAAGCTGGGACTAGCAATTATAAATACTGTCATATAGATTTCCCACTAGACTATAGTCACCTTCCGGGTTACAGTTGTGCAGAAGAACATGAGTTCCTTGTCCAACTGTCCAAAATAGGACAAAGAGAATATCGAGACTTTCTTAACAACCATCACCATCGGTTGTACCTGATTTAAGTATGGCCTGAATTTCCGAAATTGAAAAGAAAATACATTGATGGTTTTGACAGCACATATGTCTACACCAACGGGACATACCATCGGTGTCACATCGAGGTTTCATAGGACATCATACTGCTAAATAATTATTCAGCCAAGCTGTCTCCAAAACCTTTATAATATGCTATAGGCGCAATTAAACAAAAACATGCCAATTCTTTTCACAGTATGTCAGTGCTGGTATCGCTGCATGTTCACAAATTAAATGTTTCTATACTGTATTAAAAACAATTAAGCACTTCAAAGAATATAAAAGAAAAGGATGAACAGGTACCAGGCCATCATACAAGACCAAGTACTGTCAACACTAACCAAAAATACAAACTGATAGTGTGCATTGAACATGCCAACACCAGGCTACGGCACAGCTAAGCAAAAACATCACGGAGCCCGCACCCAACCAACCGTTTATCCACATAGCTGAACAATCAAATTAATCGCTATTTGAAGTTTCCAACGAAGAAAAAATCAATGATTATTAAAACTCAAGGACTGCAGAAAAAAAATCATCCACCTCCACCAATTAATAGTCAAATACAAAATGGGCATTTGATCGAACTATCTTTATTTCCTACATGGTCACAGCTCAGCACACCTATTCCCATTAACTACCCTAGCATTCCCCAATTAAGAATAAATACAAGCCTAATTACCGGTTCATTGCATTGTCACTGTGCAAATAGGGACAACCTCGATCGATCATGCCTAACCTTCTAAGAACTAAATCAGACGATTTATGTGGATCACAGCGAGACTAACAACAGGTCTAGGATAAGCTTCGATTTCTATGATGAGCGATGAAGTATTATAGGTGGTCGGGATTAGGGTTTGAATGGGGTTATGGGGAAGGAGAATGAGGGGTGACCTCGGCGGAGCTGCCGCGGGCCTCGCGGAGGACGAACTTGTCGAGGCCGGTGGCACGGTCCTTCACGCGCTCCACGGAGGAGGCTTTCCCTGCCATACAGGTTAGGTCCGTACGGGGAGGAAAGCGCCGGATCGCCCGGCGGAGGAGGGCCGCGGCAGGTGGTCGTCGAATAGGGATTGGCGCGGTTGCGGCGCGAAAATGGAGGGAACACTGTGCGAGAGTGGAAGAGGAGAAGGGGAATTTTCTGGGACGATTATTTATAGAAGTTGTATCGTGACACACGTTCTAGCCTGAGAGGCGTAGTGCACGACCACTGGCCAATGAACTCTGTGATTAGCACGATCTAGAAACGCAGGGACAGACAACGCGCAATGTCACGTCCATTTAAATATTTATTTATTACAGTATATATATATTAGTTTTGCTTGATTGCATCACATGAAAACAAATGATATTTCAAAAAGGTTGGGGTACATACAAGATTTTCTTATAAAATTTCGCCAATTTTTTCTTTTAAAAGTAGTGCAAAGTAATTAGTAGTAGAAAAAATCTATAGAATTCAATCATACGAGTCAAACAACAAATAAGGAAATATTTTTCTAAAGATTTCATTCCTCTACAATTCTATAAATTCTTTAATCAAGGAGGCCCTTAACTCTTTTAATAAGTATCTTAAAAATCAAACAAAACCATATTTTATGCCACAAAATAAAAATAATTATAAGGTAAAAAATGTAAGAAAACTGGTTGTCGGTATAGATGAAATTGATGAGAGCATTCATGAATTTGGTAATATTTAATAATGATGATGATGGAATGACAAGACCCTCCATTTATTGTGAGCAAAATCTGATTATATTTGTCAAACATATACAATACACCATTTATAAAAATTGAAGAAATGTGAACAAGAAAAATCCATGGTAAAACTGAAATTTGCAAGGCTTTTCACATCGTATCTAGTTTAATCTTCTGTGTCTCGACTTTCCACGACGACTCATGTGAAAATTAGAACCACCGAGCTTCTAAACATAAAAATTTCATTTTTAGAGAGAGAAGTTTTTGACTTAGATTTTTTAGGAACATGTATGATACTAAGTGATACAAATAATAATGTATAAGAATCAGATACATATGGGAAACAAACAAGAATCTTGTGATAGTTGTCTAGAAAACATGCACAAGGTTGAATCACCTCCAAGAAACTTTAACACCGTGTTAGAAACTTACCTATACAAGGGCGAGACAAAGGCTATATCATTCAGATATTGGAATCCATCCTGAAATTAGTCGACATGAAAATGGATAGCATGAACACATGAATCCAAGAGATATGGTCGACCAAGGCACAAGCATTGTAGCTCCCCTATCGTTGTGCTAGCATTGTCAGTTTGTTTGCCATCTTTGGTTTGTATGGCCGTTATAAGGATATTTGTGAGTCTTTGTTGAATAAATGAAATAAATCAAGGCCGCGTGCATCACTATTCGATGTGTAGGTCGGGGCACTCCCCCTTTTCGAAAAAAATGTTGCATGGAGTTCCACCAAATTGAAGTATGCTTATATAACTCCTTTATCGAAAAATCTACCTCTTATATAAACCAGACCATGCATGGCATGTATTCAAACCACTATTACAAACCCTAACCTTAATTTAAAATACAAGTCGCATGTCTAACCTTAGTGCTTACTACACATCACAAACATCATACTAACCCAAATTTCACCATTTCGACTGGTAGATGTAGGTCAAATCCCCAAAAATACTTTTTTGAACTAAACTAACATAATTTAAACCAACCAAGTCGTGAGAGATGAGAGAGATTACCTTAATGAATGTAAATGGGGCCGACTCCACAAACACATTACCCTGAGCTTGAGGGACTCAAGAGGAAATTAAGTTGGGGTGAGGGAGGCAACTCGGCTAGAACTAGGGCACATCTAGGTGGGGCCAAGTGGCCCCACAACAACTTAACCCTTCGGGGTGAACCGTTGGAGGTTGTGGCGGTTGAGACACACTTGAAAACACCAAGGCTATTGGCGGTTGGCTAGATGGGCAAACACCTCCTCCTATGGTGATTCCATTGCCATGTCAGCCAATTTTCTTTGGTGATTGTGGACCACAACTCCCAAACGCCAAATACCATGGCAATTTTCCACAAACATAGACGCCATCATGTTTGGCTTTTCTGAAAAGAGTCAATTTGGGTTGAACTTTTGGATAGGGTTTATTTTGTGTTAACTTTTGTCACGTGAAAATGGATAGCATGAACACATGAATTCAAGAGATATAGTTGACCAAGGAACAAGCATTGTTGCTCCCCTATAGTTGTGCTAGCGTTATCACTTTGTTTGTCGGCTTTGGTTTATACGATCGTAATAAGGATTTTTGCCAGTCTTTGTTGAATAAATGAAATAAATCAAAGGTTCTATGCGATCACTTTTCTATGTAGAGGCCGGGCATTGCCATTTCTAAATTTTTTTGCACGGAGTTTCACAAAACTGAAGTATGCTTATCTAACTCCTTTACCGATAAAATCTATCTCCTATATAAATTAGACCATGCATATCATGTACTAAAATCACTATTACAAACCCTAACCTTAATTTTAAGTACAAGTCACATGTGTATGAGTATATGACTAACCTTAGTGCTTACTACACATCACAAACATCGTACTAACTCAAATTTCACCATTTTGACTGATATATATAGGACAAATCCCCAAAATACCGTTTTCCCAAAAGTGAACAATACCATAAGAAAACATAATTTGAAGGGAAAATTGGCTCCTGGACACCGTTATTTTGAGGCATTTGCCAAAACACACCGTTGAATCATGTTTTTTCCGAGTACCATTACAATTTATGGTTCCTTTGATGTAACACACCACATAGCCAAAAAAGGGAAGTTTTAGTATGGAGGGAAAACAATTGACATGAGAACCCTTCTGCCCTTCAGGATTGGTCAAATTCTTTCCCGCTATCGAGCACTTGTCGTCATGATCTCCACCCAGTCAACCTAGCACCGCCGATGTCCACCTGATTTGCCAGCCAAACACTTCGATAGCATCCACTTTGTGGATTGTTCAGTGAAAGCGAGCACAATGGGGCAGTCAACCAAATCCGTCATGAACGCGGCGCCAACGTTGGTCCCAAACTATGCCTGATAGGACTGGGTGTGGCCACGAGTATGACCGAGCATCGGAGACAGCCGGAAGCATGGCTGAGGAGGCGGTGCCATGCTTGGTTGAGAGGGTGGTACGGTGGGCGACAGCTATAGTCGAGCGACGGTACAAACATAGTCCAGGGGTAGTGGCAACCGCCGACGGGGATGGAGGGAACTGGACCGGTTGGTGGAGAAGAAGGCATCGGGTAAACAGTTAATTCCGATGGGATATTTTTCCATGTAGACCTGACTTTCCTTTTTTGACATGGTGGTGTGTTAGAGCAAAAGTACCACAAAACTTTAATGGAACCGAGCAACGACTGAATTTAGTGGTGTGTTTTGGCAAATGACACAAAATAACGGTGTTTAGGAGAAAATTTTCCCTAATTTGAACCAACCAAATTGTGAGGAATGAGAAATCTTACCTCAATGAATTGAAAAGGGGGCGACTCCACAAACAAATTCCTCCGATCTATAGGGAATTGAGTTGGGGAGAGGGAGGCAACTCGGGTTGGTAGGAGGAAGAATGGGGGACTGGTGGCGCAGCTAGGTGGCCCACTTGTGGACCCACAACCACTTAAACCCTTCGGGATGAAATCTCAGAGTTTGCAGAAGTTGGGACACACTAGAGAATACGCCAAGGCTGATGTTGGTTGCCTAGATGGGCAAACGCCTTCTCCTATGGTGGTTCTATTGCATGTAAGCTTGGTCAATTTGCTTTGGTGATCGTGGACCACGACCGCGAAACGCCAAAGGCCATGGCAACCGGCAAACACACAAGCCATCGTGTTTAGCTTTTTTGAAAAGGTTCAATTTGGGTTGAACTTTTGGATAGGGTTTATTTTGTGTTAACTTTTGTCACAAGGTTAAATTTGTCATTTTTTGCCACAGTTAGGCTAGGAATGACAAGGTAGTTTTACAACAAAAATATCTAGGGGATTCTATGGTATATCTGAAGATCTGATATATGGTTCCTTTACTTGTCCATTTGTCAAGCATCGGCCGTTTAAAAAAATATTCTGTTATTTTAAAAGATCTTTCTCTCTCCAGACAGGTAGACACACAAGAGTTGTTTGTGAGTTTGTTCTCGGATCAAAAGTATCACCTGCGAAAGTATATGTAGTCAACAACTTCGTTTTAAGTTTGCATGCATGCATGCAAATGTTTGAGATAAGCACGGAGTGCATATCCATGTAGAGGGAATCCTAATTCTTGCAACTTGCTATTTATGTGTGTCCAGATAGTGTTTTCCAGTGTTTCGCGTGAGTTCATAGTTAGCTATCATCTTATCTAGTCGCGTACAGGTCCAAGGGAGCCGAACATCGACTAGGAAGCAACACCGAGCGCTCAGGTTTGCTGCGGGCATATCTCGCCGGAAAGTACTCGACGAGTCGCATCGGTCGATCGTCGACGTCGGTCCTACGCCAACCATACAAGAAACGGCACCGGACCGGGGAACATGGTTACGGTCACCGTGACGATGACGGCCCGTGGCACGCACGTGTTCAACGTTGGCGGCTTCAAGAGACCGAGGAGGCACACATTGCTTCAAACATGTTTTTGTGGTTTTGATTATTTTAAACACGCTTTTGTGGTTTCAATTTATTGAAACATGGTTTTGTGGTTTCATTTGTGTGTGGTTTCAATTGTTTTGAATCATGCTTGTGAGGTTTCGATTGTTTCAATCATGTTTTGCAGTTTCAATTAATTTAAACATGATTTTGTGGTTTCATTTGTGCGTGGTTTTAATTGTTTTGAAACATGCATGCGAGGTGTTGATTGATTCATATATGTTTCAACAAGGTGCGAATGGTTATAGTGTTTTTAATAAGATACAATTTAGTTTAAAAAATGTTAAACAGTTGCGATGTGTTTTTGAAATATTAAAAGATGTTATTTGTGGTTTCAATAGTTTCAAAAAGGTGATGGTGGTTTCAATTAATTCAAACTGGTTTTGGTGGTTTCAATAGTTTTAAAAATGCTTATGTGGTTTCATTGTAATGAAACATAGGTCTGTGGTTTCATTTGTCTGTGGTTTCATTTGTCTGTGGTTTCATTTGTTTGTGGTTTCAATTGTTCTGAAAAAAGCTCGTGAGGTTTCACTTTGTTAGAATAAGTTTCAGCATAATTCAATATTGTTTGAATGGTTTCAGAAAAGTTTTAATTTTGTTTTAAAATATTGGTAAGAACTTGGCAGATGGTTGCAGATGATTAAAACATAACCTTTCTGGTTTCAATTGTTTCAAAGAGGTTCCTTGAGTTCCCAAGAATGTTTATAAAACCTTGTGTGGTGATTTTGGTTGTTTCAAACACCTTCTTCTGGTTTCAATGTTTGTGCTTATTCAATTTATTGAAACATGGTTCTATGGTTTCATTTGTTCTTGGTTGGTGGTTTTAATTGTTCTGAAACATGCGTTTGAGGTTTCACTTTGTTTGAAACATCCTTTTGTGGTTGGAATTGTTAGAAACGTGCTGGTGTGCTTTAGGCTATTTGAAATATTTTTTGGTGGTTTTAATTGTTTCAAACATGCTTGTGTGGTTTTAATCTGTTGAAACATGGTTCTGTGGTTTCATTTGTTGTTCGGTGGTGGTTTCAATTGTTTCAATCATGCTATTGTTGTTTCAATTGTTTTGAAATAGGGTTTCGCGGTTTCCATGTAATTGAAATGTGATTCTATGGTTTTATTTGTTCTTGGGTGGTGGTTTTAATTGCTTTGGACATGTTTTTGTGGTTTCTATTATTTCAAACACACTTTTGTAGTTTCAATTTATTGAACCATGGTTTTGTGGTTTCATTTGTGTGTGATTTCAATTTTTTTGAACCGTGCTTGTGAGGTTCCAGTTGATTTAATCATGTTTTTGTGGTTTCAATTATTTCAAACATGATTTTGTGATTTCAAATTATTGAAACATGGTTTTGTGGTTTCATTTGTGTGTGGTTTGTTAGTAATAAGCCACGCCGTGCAGCGTCGAGGACCAACGTGTATGTGCACGTCAGGTAGTCCGAGTCCGTTGCTTGTGTGCGTGAATCTGTTACGTGTGTGCGTGAGTCTATAGGTGTGTAGGTCTAAGTCGGGTTTGAGTCGGTCGCAGCTTGCCGCGTACGTAGCGTGGAGAAGCTGCAAGCAGTAGGGGCCGTTACGATCGGAGTGGAGGCAGTCGCGTCGTGCGCGCGGCCGGAGCCTGTGGATCGAGCGGGAGTGGAGGGGTAGCGTGGAGTTCGTGCTCCCGGCATCAGCCCGGCTATAAAGCTTCTACCCGTGTACTCTTATAATCTGAGCCAGCTGAAAACAGAAAAAGGGCGTCTGTGCGCCGGTGTTTGTGCGCTGAAAATTGTGTTGTCTTCTTCTTCTACCTTCGTCTGGTGAGTCTGGAGAGCTGTGAGAGAGCTAGCTAGTGCTAGCACCATCATGATTTCAATTGTTTTGAAACATGCATGTGAGGTTGTTTCAAACATCTTATTGTGATATGGTTTCAATTGTTTTGAAACATGCATGTGAGGTTGTTTCAAACATCTTATTGTGATATGGTTTCAATTGTTTTGAAACATGCATGTGGGGTTGTTTCTAACATCTTATTGTGATTTCAGTTGTTTCAACTGTTCTGAAACATGCTTGCAAGGTTTTGTTTTGTTTGAAACATCTTTTTATGGTTCGAATTGTTTGAAACGTGCCGGTGTGGTTTCGGTTGTTTGAAACATCTTTTGGTGGTTTGAATTTTTTTAAACAAGATTAGAAAGACATGTGATGCTAGATTGTAAAGACGATGCATCGACGACGCGGGCGCGCGGTAAAAGGCAGCACGGCTTGAAGCGGTCACACATACGCGACACAAAACAAGATCGGTGGTCGGCGCGAAGCGGGCGAGATCGGGTAGTCGAGGCAGGAGATCGAGGAGGTCGCCAGGGCGCACCGCGAGCAAGGTGCCATGGAGTTGGTGAGAAAATGAGTAGAGAGAGAGACGGTATTGAGGTGGCTAGCGTGCACCACTATCCCAACCCTTTGGGCCATGCGGGACCGGTCCACCAAGCTTGACGGAGCCGCGTGCACCTAGGTTAAAATGTTAAATTGTTTGACTCGGAGAAAAAGCTAAAAGGGAGGGAGTGGCGAGGAGGCATGTAGACACGTAGTAGTAGTACGTGTCTAGTTGATTTTATAATTTTTTAGGCGGGGAGGAAATAAAACAAGCGACGTAGAGAAAAAAGAAAAAGAAAGAAATCCAACCCATATATACTCGCTACCACTGTAGCTTTTTTCTGTTGGATGGCTCGTCAAAACAAAGGAGCGGAGCAAGTCTCAAAGGAAAGAGAAAAGGATCGAAACGAGCACGTATCGCTTAGTCGCCGTGCTATCGTGCCTGCAGTAGGTTGTTTGTTTCATCGATTTGATTTGATTGGATTGGCCCGTGTGCATGCATGCTTCCTCGATTCCAGCGCGGAATGGCTCATAGGCCCAGTCTTTCTCTTTTTTTTTGAACATTAAAGGCCTCGAAAGGCCTGGAAGCTGTATTAATAACTCGGCGGGTACAAATTTACATTGAGGCTCCTCAGCACAAGGAAAATAAAAGATAAGGCCTCAAAGTTTGCAAGACAGACCCTAAGACAAAACAGAGAAAATCAATCAGGTCCTCGATCTGCTCCGCCGCAACTGATCGACCTCCGTCGCCGGGCACCAGCACCTCTGAAAGAGCATTTTTCTATCCCTCTGATTTTGATGTTTGATAACAATACACTTATCGATTTAACTGTGTACTAAGTTTATCACAGGATTGATAAAAGGAGACACAAGTTATGGCATAACTTTTCCCCTTGCAAAAACTTCTGTGTCAACCGGTAGTACCGGACCTACAACCGGTACTACCGCTTGACACCGGTACTACCGGTTCCAGTACCGGTTGGCACTGATCAAAAGAGATAAGGGTGCGTGCTAGTCAGTACCCACCGGTACCACGAAGCGGCACTACCGGCCCAACCGGTAGTACCGCTTGGCCTGGATACTACCGCTTGAGGCGTCAGCTCATCGATCACCGTGGCATACTGACTAGCATCCACCTCTCTCCATTTTGGTCAGTACCAAGAGGTACTTGGGACCGGTACTACCGCCCGAACCGGTAGTACCGCTTCCTACCTCCGGTACTACCGCTTGGGGGTAGTACCGCAAGGGCGCATACCAAAGACTGAAGAACATCAAGAACTGAGTCACCTCCGCACTGGTCGATCGGACCGGTAGTAACGCATGCGAGCGGTACTACCGCTTGAGTACCGGTACTACCGGTCATTAAATGCTCCAACGGCCATATATTTCGTGGAGGGGTATAAATACCCCTCCACCTACCTTGGGATAAATTGCTCAGCACATTAAAGTCATTGCCCACCATTGGAGTCCATTGGAGCCACTCAAATCTTCAAGATCTCCTCATCCAACCACCCAAAGTCCTTGATCTTTGGGGAATCGAAGGAGGAGGCCCCGATCTACTACTTCACCAAAAGAGATCTTCATTTCCCCCTCATTTCATTGAGGGCCCCTTTGCTCTAATGTTCTGTTGGAAACCCTAGTTCTTGTTTTTGTTCTTACAAGCTTGTCTTTGATTGCTTTGACAGCTTGCTTGTATTTGGGAGCCTCTGATTAAGTTGTGGATGTGTGCCCCAAACTTGTAACGGTGTCGGCTTCCACCTTGAAGGTTGCCGATATAGTGGAAGGTGAATCGATCCCGTTAGGGTGAGATTTATCGGAGAACAAGGGAGGCCTCTCGTGGCGTTGGTGGTTTGAAACCACCCCCTCTCCAAACGAGACGCATTTCCCTCAAAAGGAAGGAACTACGGGAAACAAATCCTTGTGTCTCCGCGTCCACTTTTCGGTTACCTCTATCCTTTACCGCACCTTACTTACTTGTTACTACTTTGTGTTGTGGTAGCTCTTGCACTTTTGTCATATAGGTAAATTCACCATAGTTGCATTATCTAGAGAATTTACCTTATTGTCAAACCTTAATTTGAAAAACAAGAAAATTTGAAGTAGCACCTATTCACCCCCCCTCTAGGTGCCCATACGATCCTTTCAATTGGTATCAGAGCCTCGGCTCTTTATTCGGGCTTTACCGCCTAAGAGAATATGGGTAGCCAAGAAGGGGATGGTGGTAGTGAGTCAACCCCGGTGACCATGGAAGATCTCAGAAACTTGGAAACAAGATTGAGATCTTCCTTGGTCAACGAAGTCAAGAAGATGCTTGAGCAACTTCTTAAAGACAAAGATGGCTCATCACCCCCATCTCCTCAAGAGGAACTACCATCCGTACCTAAAGGGAATACTCCGGTATCCCCCGAAGGTATGGTGGTAGGGGATAAACTAGACAATGCTAATTCCTCCACACGACTTGATGGGGGGAAGGGCGATCACCGTGATTCTTGGTACTCTCCTGATCCTCCCATCCCTCACCCTCATGTGTACAATAGAGGTGACCCACCTAAGCTAGAAGAGTCTGCTACTTTTGCTCAATGGAAATCACTAATGAGAACTCATATGCGCAGCTCTTGCATTGAACTATGGAACATCATCGAGCATGGACTCTTTATTGGGGATCCAAACAACTTGACAAGAAGAGAGGTTGTCAATAGTCAACTCAATGCCACTGCTTTGCATATGATTCAACAAGGATTGGGAACAAAGGATTATCCACACATTGAGCACTTTAGCATTGCCAAGGAAGCTTGGGATGCTCTCACTGTATTGTTTGTTGGAAATGAGAGTATGAGGAGGAACATATATGATGCTCTAAGCAATGAAGCCGAAGGTTTCTACATGAAAGAAGGTGAAGATCACGAAGACATGTATCGAAGGCTCAAGACCACCACCACCGCTTTTAGAAATGTGGGTGCCTCACATGTGGATGATGCATGGATAAAAAGGAAATATGTGAGTGCACTCATGCCTTTTGAGCCCACCGACTTGAAGAGCTTACAAGGAAGACACAACTACCATCTCATGACCTCAAATGAAGTTATGCAAGAGATGGCCGCTTTCAAGGTCGCCAAGAACGCCAAAGATGCCCGTGCTCGTGCCCTCGTATGAGCAATGTGGTCAATGTTGCTTTAAAGGCCAAAGTTGTGGACTTTGAAGATGAAGATGATAGTGATGAAGGCCTCTCCTTGGACCATCCCGATGATGTCAAGATTGCTCATAGTCAATATATGGCTTTCTATGCAAAGAACTTTTGGAAGAACCCCGCCATGGCCAAGATGGAAATGCAACGAAGAAGCAATCCAAATGGGAAAAGAGAGAATGCCACTAGGTTGAGAACTTGCTTCAATTGTGGTGACCGCTATCACTTTGTGGCAAGCTGCCCCTATGAGAAGAGAGAAGATAATGGTGGGAAGCTTGTGTTGAAGAAGACTCTCAAGGCACCCTACAAGAAACCTTTCATCAAAAAGAACCCCATCAACAAGAAATCGGGAGAAATTGTCTTGATCACTCATGAAGAATACTCCTCCGATAATGAAGATGATGAAGATGAGGAAGAAGAAGAAACCTCACATGGTATAGCTGCTCTAGCTACCACCTCTACTCCGACACTCTCACTCTTCGACTCTCCAAATGAGAACTCTTCCTCCAAGAACGTCACTTGCCTTATGGCAAGAGGAACGGAGGTATCCTCATCATCCCACTCTACTCAATTAGATAATGATGAAATTGATGATGAAATGTCTCTTGATGTTAAAAATGAATTAATTGCCTTTGATGAGTTCATGACTAACCTAGAAGGTGATGCTAAACTACATTTTGGGAATATCTTAGATCAACTCTCCCACACTCAAGAGCTTCTAGATGTTAGATGTAAACTTGGGCATGAACATATGATTGAACTAGAGGCTTTAAGCAATGCTCTAGAAGAAGAAGAAGAAGAGACTAGGTTGTCCCTTGAGTCAAAACTTGAAGGGCTTGATGAGGCCAATGACATCATTGTTAACAAACTCATCAAAGAGCGTGATCATGCTATTGCTAAATACAAAAGAGCTAAAAAGGACAAGGTTGAGTTTGGTGTGGTTCATGAAAAACTTGCCGAGGACTTT
The DNA here is from genome assembly GCA_023614405.1 of Avena insularis. Lineage (NCBI taxonomy): Eukaryota > Viridiplantae > Streptophyta > Magnoliopsida > Poales > Poaceae > Avena > Avena insularis. Next base: position 98,318,819 of record CM042695.1, read on the forward strand.
AGCTTGCTTAACAAGGCCCACAAAGCCTTGGAGAGTGAACTCTTGTCTCTCACAAAGTCCCATGAAACGCTTCAAACTCAATTGGCCAATATTCCTTCACCTAGTAACTTCATTCCATCGAGTAGCACAACTATCCTTGAAGAGAATGCTAGGTTGAAGGGGGAGCTTGCGAAGGCCACATCTCCACAAGGCAACAAGTATATTGATGATCTTTTGAGCAAGCAAAGGCGTAGTGGTGATAAAGGGGGCATTGGTTTTGTCTCCAAAACAAAGAAGAAGAACAACAAGAAGAAGAAGGACAAGCCCGCACAAGAGACCAACAAGACCATTGTGGAAAGTAAGACCACAAATGGCAAAACTATGTCTCATGATGATTTTGCGGGAAGTGCTAACCCTCACTATGTTCTAATGCGTGATTACTATGGTGATGTGTATGCACAATATGTTGGTCCTTATGATGGTTATATTGCTTGGTCTATTTGGGTTCCCAAGACCCTTGTTAATAAAAGAGGACCCATTGAAAAATGGGTACCTAAAAACTAGCTTGATCTTTTGTAGACTTATGCTTCCGGAGGTTCAAAATGGGTGATTGATAGTGGTTGCACTAGTCATATGACTGGAAGCTCGTCTATTGTCAAGGACTTGGTGTCAAATGAAGATCAAATCACCGTCACATATGCCGACAAGTCAAAATCTACGGTAATGGGTTTCGGCAAGGTAGTGGTGGCTCACGACATTACACTCGTGAACGTCATGCTTGTTGAAACCCTTGGATACAATTTACTTTCTGTCCGTGCTCTTGGAAAGATGGGCTTTGCTGTCTTTATTGATAATGATATTGTGGTCCTCATGTGGAGCAAGTCTCTCAAGGTCGCTTTGGTACGCGTCGAAAATGACTTGTATGTGGTGGACTTTTCGTGGCAAGCCAGTGCAGGTCCGATGTGCTTTTACGGAAAGGCCGATGTGGGTTGGCTATGGCACTGCCGACTAGCCCATGTCAATATGAGAACTTTGCAAAGTCTCCATAAAGAGGGCCATATTGTTGGACTAAAAGAAAATGTTTCCTTTGCCAAAGATCGTGTTTGGGGCATGTGTTCTAGGAAGATGCATGACGCTCCTCATAAGCCCACGAACCAAATCAAGTCTAACAAGATCTTGGAACTCCTTCATGTGGACCTATTTGGTCCTCCATCTCATGCAAGTCTTGGTGGGAAGAAATATTGTTTGGTGATTGTTGACGACTTTTCAAGATACTCTTGGTTTATTTCTTCAAGTTGAAGAGTGAAACTCAAAGGACTTTTATCGACTTCATCAACTTGGTTCAACGGCAACACAATGTTCCCGTGTTGATTATAAGAAGTGACAACGGCACCGAGTTCAAGAACTACACCTTGAATGACTTTCTTAGTGATGAGGGGATTAAACATCAATATTCCGCCGCATACACCCCTCAACAAAATGGTGTGGCCGAAAGGAAGAACCGGACTCTTATTGAGATGGCTAGGACCATGTTGGCAGAGTTTAAATCTCCATACAACTTCTGGGCCGAAGCCGTCTCCACCGCTTGCCATGCTTCAAACCGGCTCTACCTCCGCAAGAAAATCAACAAGACTCCATATGAGATACTTACCGGTAACAAGCCCAACATATCTTATTTTCGGGTGTTCGGTTGTAAGTGTTTCTATCTCATCAAAGGTGTTCGTTTGTCTAAATTCGAATCTAAAGCATTAGAGGGTATTTTTGTTGGCTATGGTCTCGAATCTCACACTTATAGAATCTATGACAAGCTCTCCGGAGCCGTCATAGAATCTTGTAGTGTGACCTTCGAAGAATATGATGGTCCCCAAGGGGGCGTGTTGATGTTTGTGATGCAGATGATGAAATGCCTCAGGATGCCATAGGAAGAATGGGTGTGGGTTATATCCGCCCCATTGAGGAACCCCTTATGGCGGATCGAGAAGAACTATGCTCCACTCGAGTGGAGCCCTCATCTTCACAACCTCAACATGCTCCATCTACCGAGGAGGACATTGACTCAAGCCAAAGACAAGATGTGGACCCTCAACATAGTGATCAATGTGTTAACTCTAGTCAAAGGGTGCTTGGTCCATTCGATGGGTTGTCAAGTGGTGCCAAGTCAATTTGTCAAGGAAGATCCATCCAAACTGTTTTGAGATGGGCTCAAATTGATGCTAGAAGAGCACTTGATCAAGACCAAGGTCAACCCTTGCCTCCCAATGTAGAGGATGAATCCAATGATGATCAAGGTCAAGTTGATGGTCAAGACGAGGATCAAAATGATGAAGAGGGTCCTCCAAGAAACAATGAGGAGATCCACGCTCGTCGTGAAGCTAGAAAGGAAAGAATGTTGGAAATAAGAGACCACTCCCTCCAAAATGTTGTTGGAGATCTAAGGAAAGGAATTTCCACACGAGCATAATTGAAGAGGTTCAGTGAACATCAAGCTCACATTTCCATGATTGAACCAAAGAAAGTGTGGGAAGCTCTTGAAGATTCAGATTGGTTAGAAGCTATGCACAAAGAGCTCAACAACTTTGAGAGAAACAAAGTGTGGAAGTTAGTTGAGAAGCCAAAAGATTGCCGCAATGTTATTGGAACAAAGTGGATATTCAAGAACAAGCAAGATGAGCATGGGATTATAGTAAGGAACAAGGCTAGATTGGTTGCACAAGGTTATTCCCAAATTGAAGGCATTGATTATGGAGAGACTTATGCACCCGTGGCTCGCCTTGAGTCCATCCGTATCCTTCTTGCTTATGCGGCACATCATAACTTTAAGTTGCAACAAATGGATGTAGAAAGTGCATTCCTTTATGGTCCTTTAAATGAATTGGTATATGTTAAGCAACCCCCGGGATTTGAGGACCCCAACTTCCCAAACCATGTCTACAAACTTGATAAGGCGCTCTATGGGCTCAAGCAAGCCCCACGCACGTGGTATGAGCACCTTAGAGAGTTATTGTTTGACCGTGGCTTTGAGGTTGGGAAAATCAATCCCACTCTTTTTACTAAGAGGGTTAATGGGGAGCTTTTTGTATGCCAGATCTATGTTGATGATATTATCTTTGGCTCATCTAACAAAGCTTTTAATGATGAATTCTCAAAGCTTATGACTAGTAGGTTCCGGATGTCCTTGATGGGGGAGTTGAAAGTATTCCTTGGCTTTGAGATCAAGCAAGTTAGAGGAGGAACATTCTTCAATCAAGCCAAGTATACTCAAGATATGCTCAAGAGATTCAAAATGCAAGATTTGAATGGAGCCCCAACTCCCATGGCAACAAAGACTCATCTAGAACAAAATCCAAATGGTAAAGATGTGGATCAAAAGGTATACCGGTCTATGATTGGTTCTTTGCTTTACCTTTGTGCATCTAGACCCAATATTGTGTTGCGTGTAGTGTGTGTGCAAGATATCAAGCGGCTCCTAAGGAAAGCCATTTAATGGCGGTCAAGAGAATCTTTCGATATTTAGTTCATACCCCATTTTATGGTCTTTGGTACCCTCAAGGCTCAACATTCGCTCTTTGTGGATACACGGACTCGGATTAAGGGAGACAAGGATGATAGAAAATCAACATCCGGGCTTGCCAATTCCTTGGTAGGTCCTTGGTATGTTGGTCTTCTAAGAAGCAAAATTGTATATCTCTCTCACCGCCAAGCCGAGTATGTTGTCTTGCTAGTGCTTGCACCCAATTGCTATGGATGAGGCAAACTTTAAAGGAATACGGTGTCCATTGTGACAAAGTGCCTCTTCTATGTGACAATGAAAGTGCCATCAAGATTGCATACAACCCGGTGGATCACACAAGGACAAAGCATATTGAGATTCGACATCACTTTATTAGAGATCATGTTGCTAGAGGTGATATTGATCTGTCCTATGTATCAACCAAAGATCAACTTGCCGATATCTTCACGAAGCCACTTGATGAAGCAAGGTTTTGCTACTTGAGGAATGAACTAAATATCGTAGATTCTAGGAGTTTGACTTGATTTTCTTGCACTCTCACCTAATACTCGACCCACGTTTGGTTTAGGTGTAGGCATGGACATAGGGGGAGTGCGGTCCTAATTGATTGGACTATCCCTCCCCCCATTATGCGCAAATTAAACAAAAATCATTCCTCTTAATATCATTTTGTGATATGTGAGCTCAATGATGAGTTTCGGTAATGGACCCAAGATACATCTTCGTGGTTCCAAGCCGAGTATACTCAAATATGGTGGCCTAGGCGACCGCCCCCTCTCAATCGAGAGGTTGATGTGCTTACTCATGTTTGTCACCTAGTTGAATTGGTCTTCACTCATGATTGTCATCTATTTGAATTGTCTTCATCATTCTTAGTCTCATGCACTCTAGTTTGGTATTTATTTGTTTCTTCCATTGTTTTTAGAGTGCATGTGCTTCTCAGCTCACTTGTCTTAACCCAAGCCTCCGTACTCCCTCACGGGAACTCTCTCTCTATCCGCACAAGAATCATCCTTGATCCCTGGCCTTGGACTCAGATGGGACCGGTACTACCGGATGTGCGAGCGGTACTACCGGACCTGGGAAGTTCCTAGGTCGGCTCCTGGCAGAACTGCTCTAGGAACGGTACTACCGCCCACATGTCCGGTCCTACCGGTCATCGGTACTACCGGTTGTGGAACCGGTACTACCGCTTACAAGCGGTAGTACCGCTCCAACAACCGGTACTACCGGTTGACGGTTTCCAGGTATATATTGGACGCGTGGGGAGAGGCACCCCTCAGTGCCTCATTATTTCCCACGCCCTCCACTCAAACCTGCGCCGCCACCGGAGATCTTGAAGCCACCGGAGCCCTTCCGCGCCCTCCTCTCTCTGGATTCTCCTTGGATTCGGCCTCTTGGCGGGCTCCCACTACTTTCCACCGCCATGGATCCCGGTACAACCGCCCCTTCTCTTCTTGTTTGATTTCCCCATTAGATCTAGGTTTTGGCTTAGATTTGTGGAGAAATTGACTACTTGCAAGGTTGTACTGCCATATTATTCCTTGTTACCGCGTAGAATCTTCAATTTAGCAGTTCATACCGTCAATTTGGGCCGTTCCCATCAGATCTGACAACTGGTGTGCCGCTCAACCGGTAGTACCGGAACTTTTTCTGGTACTACCGCTTGCAAGCAGTACTACCAGTCGTCAGGTCCGGTAGTACTAGTCCACTCTGACCACATTGTTCTACCCAAATTGTAGATTCTCTTGGTTTTTTTCCTTCTTGATTCTTGTGTCCTTATCTTCTTGCTATCCTCCCTCGTGCTTTCACAGATGCAGGTGGTTCTCGGGGTGCACGCAAGCGCTCCAAGTCTGACCGTGAGATTGTTGGGGAAGAGACTGAGTCTGAGGAAGAAGTTATGCCACAACCAAGACACCGTTCCAAGTTGCCTACCAATCGAGGTGGTCGTGGGGGTCGTGAAGGGGTTACCAAGCGCTCAGCTGGGCGTGGCAGAGCCCCTCCCTCTCGCCCCCCTTCCACTGGGCGTACCAAGAGTCTCAGCTCTGGGCCATCTGGGCCAAAGAAACTTTCAGACATCTCTGAGTCCGACTTTAGGGCTCTCCGGGTGGACAATGCATACTCCCGCAACAGGAGCGAGTCAAGGGCAGACATTATTTTCTATGATGACTTCCAAGAGCGTGTGTATCATGAGGTTCTTTTGACCAATACCCAGCTGGTGGTGCCTCAGCAGTGGCTTGACATGTGACACATTGACAAGAACTCTGACTACTTTGCTGAAGCTAAGGAAATCTGCTCAAACCTTGGCATGTTTCCCATTATGGAGTTTCAGCATGACTATGATCCCCTACTCATCTGCCAGTTTTATGCCACTGCACACTTCCACAATGGCCGCAATCGGAAGATTACCTGGATGACTCAAGGTGCTGTCAAGGAAGCTACACTTGCGGAGTTTGCTGCCATCTTGGGGTATGAGGACCGCGGCCGGGACGTTCCTTGTGGTTTCCGCTGTCACATGCGGGAGCATCCCTCCAAAAAGGATGTTCTCACACCTTTGTATATTCGAGGCCGTTCTTTGGCAAGATCAAGGATCTCCTCCCCACATATGACATTCTTCATCGCATTTTCCGTGAGACTGTTGCTCCTCGTGCGGGCAACAAGGACGAGATACATGGGTTCTCCGTTGACTTGCTATTCAACACCTTCCTCAACAGAGAATCTGGCCAACCTCTTGATGTGACAGACTTCATTTGGAATGAAATGGTTGCTGCCGCACACACTCGGAGGGTTCCACCATTTGCTCCTTACATTATGGCCCTCATTGTGTCCAAGTGCCCCGTCATTGCTAGGACGCCTCCACTCGCTCTCACAGTGCACAAGCCTAAGGCACTCAAGATCAAGACACATGCTAAACCTCGCGTTGAGGCGTGTGAGGAGGATGAGGATGAGGATGACTCGAGCATGCCGACAAGTGGTCATGACATCGACTATGTTGTCTCTCGCCAAGAAGAACGCCAAGCCCTCTTGGCCGAAAGGATGGAGGTCAAGCTCAAGAAGATCTTCCGCTTGTGTTGACAACCAGAAGCGCATGTATGAGGCGCACGTGTATGCAAAGAAAGCCTATGCTCGTCAGAAGGAACTGATGTCTGCTCAAGGGTTGACCATCTCCGAGGGATCCGAGAACAACATCACTCCAGAAGATCAGTGGATTTCTCAGCACAGCCGTTGGGACGATGATGTCTCTTCCTTGCACCGCGCCCCACCTACGTATGAGGATGAGGAGGACCTTGAGGATGAGGATGAGGAGGAGGAGTATGATGATTGACCTTTGGGGCGGTAGCTCTGCACTTGTCCCTTTTTGGCGTCTTGATGCCAAAGGGGGAGAAGTTGCACTTTAGGCACGGGTGTTGCATGGGAAGTCACAAGCTCGTTCTTCTCTTTGATCCTTTTATTGCTTGTGAACTTCAATTTATCTCTATTTTATGTGTGAGACTATGTGGTTTATGTCGTGTGAAACTATGTGGTTGGATCCATCTTATGCGACTATGTGGTTTATTTCTTTGGATCCATCTTGTGATGTTATGCAGTATCTATTGTCTATATATTCCTCATCACATGTTTTGTGCAAAGGTATGTTTTCAAACGCTAGTATCCATACTTGTGTACCTATGTTGGGTTTGTAAAATAGAGGGGGAGGTTTTTCTCTACACATCTAGGGGGAGTCTCTTCTCTATTTTACAAATATTATATGCCTATCGTTAAAATCATCCCGCAAAGGTGTATTGTCATCAAACACCAAAAAGGGGGAGATTGAAAGAGCATTTTTCTATCCCTCTGATTTTGATGTTTGATAACAATACACTTATCGATTTAACTATGTACTAAGTTTACCACATGATTGATAAAAGGAGGCACAAGTTATGGCATAACTTTTCCCCTTGCAAAAACTTCTGTGTCAACCGGTAGTACCGGACCTACAACCGGTACTACCGCTTGACACCGGTACTACCGGTTCCAGTACCGGTTGGCACTGATCAAAAGAGATAAGGGTGTGTGCTAGTCAGTACCCACCGGTAACATGAAGCGGCACTACCGGCCCAACCGGTAGTACCGCTTGGTACAAGCGGTACTACCGCTTGAGGCGGTCATACCGCTCGTCAGTACCGTCGCATACTGACTAGCACCCACCCCTCTCCATTTTGGTCAGTACCAAGCGGTACTTGGGACCGGTACTACCGCCTGAACCGGTAGTACCGCTTCCTACCTCCGGTACTACCGCTTGGGGGTAGTACCGCAAGGGCGTACCGCCCAAAGACTGAAGAACACTGAAGAACTGAGTCACCTCCGGTACCTGGTCCGGTACTGGACCGGTAGTACCGCATGCAAGCGGTACTACCGCTTGAGTACCGGTACTACCGGTCATTAAATGCTCCAACGGCCATATATTTCGTGGAGGGGTCCTACCTTGGGACAAATTGCTCAGCACATTAAAGTCATTGCCCACCATTGGAGTCCATTGGAGCCACTCAAATCTTCAAGATCTCCTCATCCAACCACCCAAAGTCCTTGATCTTTGGGGAATCGAAGGAGGAGGCCCCGATCTACTACTTCACCAAAAGAGATCTTCATTTCCCCCTCATTTCATTGAGGGCCCCTTTGCTCTAGTGTTCTGTTGGAAACCCTAGTTCTTGTTTTTGTTCTTACAAGCTTGTCTTTGATTGCTTTGACAGCTTGCTTGTATTTGGGAGCCTCTGATTAAGTTGTGGATGTGTGCCCCAAACTTGTAACGGAGCCGGCTTCCACCTTGAAGGTTGCCGATATAGTAGAAGGTGAATCGATCCCGTTAGGGTGAGATTTATCGGAGAACAAGGGAGGCCTCTCGTGGCGTTGGTGGTTTGAAACCACCCCCTCTCCAAACGTAGACGTACTTCCCCTCAAAAGGAAGGAACTACGGGAAACAAATCCTTGTGTCTCCGCGTCCATTTTTCAGTTACCTCTATCCTTTACCGCACCTTACTTACTTGTTACTACTTTGTGTTGTGGTAGCTCTTGCACTTTTGTCATATAGGTAAATTCACCATAGTTGCATTATCTAGAGAATTTACCTTATTGTCAAACCTTAATTTGAAAAAGAAGAAAATTTGAAGTAGCACCTATTCACCCCCCCTTCTAGGTGCCCATACGATCCTTTCAACCTCCACCAGGGAACAAGCCACTTGGTGTAGAGCTGACGATGAATCCCAGCTTCAGGTCGCGGAAAATCCTCCGAATTGGCTCAAACCTGGAGGAAAATGATGCACAGGTGCTCTCACCTGAGCTCGGAGTGGCCTCTACGGCCGAGGATAGCGACGGCCAGAAACTGCCCTCGCTTGGAATCTCCGACGAAGAACACTTCGTGCTTGACCTCAGACCTCGCCTCCCCCCGCGCCAAATTCCAGATCGAAGGATGCCCTGCCCTCTCCCCACTTCCTGTCTATCACCACGACCACAAGGAAAGGGAAGAGGGGCAAAACAAGTCCTCTCCTCAGGAATCAACACGCAGGACGACGACCACCATCCAATCAAAGCCGAGGAAGGCACAACGCGTCGTTCTTCCTCCTCGCCGCCACGGCCGGCCAGGAAGAACTCCACGCCACCCCATGCGATGCATCTCCACTTCCCCCCGCTTCCACAGCCGGCCAGAAGGGGAGACGCGACGCAGCACCTCTGCTCCACCAGAAGGTCAGCGGCACCTTTATTTGCGGAGACCTTGACCCTCTCCTCGCCGACGAGCTCCCACCATAGAAGCATCAACAGCTCAAGAAGGAGCACAATGCCCAGGATCCCACCGCAAGAATCCTGAAACCTGCTCCAAAACTCCACTAGGGGACAACTCCTACCACTAACTAACCTACAATGAAAACGGAAGGCCGCGGATATGACGGAAAGAAAATAAACGGCAACACGAATCTAAAACACGTGTACGGTGGATGCGACCCCGCCGGTAGAGAAGAGTTTTCGCGAGCTGAACGAAATCAATCACCCGACTGTAACTTGTCCAACTAGTCAACTTTGAATCAGTTATACTGTATACCATCGTAGCCAAGAAACTTTTAGCAGCCAAACAAGTTGGCACAATGCATTCGGTCCGCATAAACGCCCTAGACACCGCTTGTAAAAACAAGTCCGATTTATTCATCAATCTCCAGCAGTCAGCAAGGAGCAACAGAGATCCATAGGCAGAAGAAACAACACAAGTGATGTAACATCCCATAAAAAAAACGACACAAGGATACCATATCGGAAATGGAAATTCTACTATAGAATAAAAGATCTCCACCGGCCTGTGGATATCTGATTAGATCAAGCAACGTTGCGGCACAGCCTTTGATCTCGCAGCAACACACCAGTCTGCGAAGGCTGCTGTCTTTATCGTAGCCCACATTCATGTGCCTAGAGATGCAACTGAATATGTTCATGTACTACCTAGAGATGCAAACGAGGAATCAAAACCAGGCTAGGAGGAAAGGGAGGAAACGCGAGAGGAATCAGGTAACGCATAGTGCAAGACACAGTAACTTTCAGAGATTGGACTCAGCTGTTCAATAGTCACAGAAGATGAAAATTCACAGGATGGATACTGACTGATGCCCATCTAGAATATGGCAAAGACATGCAGAATGCAAGCTGGATATCTAGAATATCAAGAAAAAACTATAGTTTGCTCATCTTGAATCCTATGCCAAATCTCCTGTTCAGACTTAACTTTTTAACTAAAGTGGCTTGATCAGAGATACATCCTTCCCAAATTCGCTGGTTGTCAAAGTTATCAACGGCAACAGCATTCTCTCAAAAAAACAGAGAAGATCACCACTCATATTCATAAGCTAATACTCCATCAGGTACCACTACAGACATTTAGCATCATTGATATATCATCATCCCTATAGGAGCTAGAACTGAACTTGATTTATCTTCCAAGAGGTCAACTCACATCAGTGTCAGTAAACACAAAAAGTTAGATGGACACCTTAACGTACTATTTCCCAAGAAAAAGCAAGCATGAATTAAAAGCCTTGGACAAGGTACTTTCCTGCTAAACATGGTATATAATATTTTAAGAAAATACAAAGGTTATTTCAAGTAAACATAATCTCCAGGTTTTAGTTGCATATTTTGCATCAGATGATATCATGACACAGTAGCGGGTAGATAGGTTCAGCCAGAATTACATGGCGAAGCATTGCAGAGCAACTATGACAGATTATTATCAAAATCTGACTATCACAGGCCAAAATAGTACAAACTGAGCAAAGATAGACAAACAAGAACGGAACATTAGAAAGAATCCTGAATCTCAGCACCTTACATGGAGGCTCCTTCCTTCCTTGAATCAAATCAGCGAAGCTTCTCCTTCACAGAATACTTCTTGGCAGCATCCCGCACCTTTTCAATATACCCTTCAATTGGTGGTGTGAGTGTTGCCATGTACCTGTTTGCAGGGAATGGTGTCATGTCAGGAACCATAGCAGCAGCTTGCAGTTTCTCAGGGAGTGCAGCAGTGGCTTCCTTCTTGAGCCTCAAAAGTGCTGTTTCAGCAGTTTGTCGTGCACGGTGTCGTCGCATTAGCACACGGCTGTATTCTTTGGCAAGTCGTCGGCCATCTTCAACTGTCAGCTCATATTCAGGGATTGCCTCCTCATCAACCAGCCCAAGAGTGATATAGTCAAGGCCTGGTGGACCCATCAGCACACGGTCGCTATCAGCTTCACCAGTACCTTTGGACTTGGCTTTAGCCTTGGCTGAATCAAGTTCACGTTGGCGCTCCTTGGAGATGAGCCCAAGCTCCTCACGTTTTGCCTCACGAAGACGCTCCTTGGGAGACAGGTGACGTAAAAGGGTTGGCGATTTGAGACAAGACTCCGCAATCTGAGTAATACGCTCGATGGCCTCACGACGACCATGGCCACCCCCACCAGTGGAAGGTGTGCCACCCTTCTTTGCTATGGTGGAACGCTTCAAAGGCATGCCAGCTTTGAGCTTGGCCTTGCCTTTGGCTGTGCCACTCACTCGTGCACATTGCTGAAGCTGGTGATGCTGGCTGGTCATACCAGAGGCCATTGCTGGGCTTACTGTGAGTGTCTTGAAAAGACGCCGAAACATGATGCTGGGTGCACTTGAAGCCATTGGATCACCTTGGCTGCACCCAATAGCAACATATCACTACATTGTCTTTTGCATCCCTTAGTGAAAAGGGTGAACTCATCATACAGGAAATTAACTCCAAAGTCAAGTTACTCATAAACCATCATGCCAGTGAACCAGTGGAAACAAAATAACCAGTGCTCCATGCTCAGTCCATTTTTCAAGAATTAATTGATTCGACATTTAGTTTCTTAATTATCGTGGAAAATACTGAGGTAAGATGCATGGGCATCATGGAACATGTAGGTTCAGCAACTAAACCCAAAATATGTTTTGGAAAAGAAACTACACCAGCACCTAGCAGTGGCAGAGCAAGTGTTTCAAATAATGGTATGCAGAGTTGAAACAAATATTCAAAAAGAAAAAAATCTAACATAATCCAAACCAACATATTGCTTCTTCATTATGCCCAAATACCATTTGAGCATATCACAGGAATAAACGAATTCTAATTCTAGGTTTCTAGCGACTTCTAAGAACCGAGACGTCGGTGGAGAATTTTGTCGAACACGTTACGCGCAACAGGTTTCTGCTCTGGATCTGAAGATTTCTGGAGAAAGAACTTACGTTGAGTTGATGTCGTGCCGCTAGCTCTTGCCGCGCCGCCGTGTAGAGGTCGCCGGGTCGCGCGTTCCTGCCCCTGCTCGCCGGCCGGCGTCAGGGAGAGGTCGAGGAGGAAATGCAAGAGGCCTGGAGGAACGGGAGGAGAGGTAGGTTTCGCAATGATCTGCCTCGCCGGGGAGGCACTGCTCGCCAGCCGAGCCCTGGGGGCAGTGGAGGAGGCGGCTAGGTTCCGGGTGTGCCTGTGCGCGTCGGGGCAGTGCGGCTGTTCGCCTTTGCGGGACTGCCGGCGTGCGGCAGAGCCGGTGCGGTTTGGAGGCTGGGCTGCTGGGCCTGTCGTGCGGTGCGGCCAGGAAGTGGGCTAGGCCTGCACAAGCGAACAGTACAAAGTCACGCACGAATTTCAAGATAAAGTTTGATTGAAAAATTGAGCAATAATTTCTTAATTAGTACTGTTGGATTTATATTAAAAAACACTTTTCAACACTAATTTTGTAGCAACATTATTTATATATTAAAATAATTCTTTAATTCTTAGTAAAAACACGTAAAACGAGAACGCCTTGTACCTTAAATGGAAGAAGTACGCACCCTTTTTTTTCTGGTAACTAAAGTTCGGTGCCGATTTCAGTGAATTGCAAAACCGATTTCACCGAAATAAAGCATATACATTGCCATAAATACATTATTTTTAGTTAGTATTGGTGGTGCGTGCTTACATTTTTTAGCACCCACCTCACATTTCTTTTGCATAGATTGCTAGTAGCCAATTTCTCTCACTTTAAGTGTTTCCTTACGGTGTGGGGACACAAAAATGCTCTTGGATAGATCATGTACCCACAAGGCTACTTCTAGAACATTACAAGAGGGCATCAAAGTTGCAAATTTGTTACCTGCAAAAGAAGTTGTGGATCAACTAAAAGATAACAAAATCCACGTTAAGTCGTGAAGAACACAAATATAATGGTGTGCAAACGATAGGTTGACTACAAATCATTTCACTCGGGCCAGTGCTAACGGTTGTTAGAGAGGTCAGTGGATTCTTGACGCGCGAGAGAGAGACAGACAGATCGACGACAATAAAAAACTATTCCTTTCGTCCTAAAATAGATGTCTTAGATTTATTAAAATTTAAGTGAATCTAGTCACTATTTAGTATATATATTTATCCAAATTTTAACAAACATGTGACATCTATTTTGGGACGGAGGGAGTATATGAATATTTATCAATTAAAATACTCGAATCCTAGGTAAACTTTCCCTAAATTTAGGTGACAAACACGCCAATATGCCATGAATTTAAGAAAGTGGTCCGGTGTCCTAGTTTGTTTCCGTATGGGTGCCTTTTTTGAGAAAGTGAACACGTATGTACACTTGTCATATGAACGTGCGCGCGCACACTTGCTGCCTCTATGAGCAGATCCAAAAGATTGAGCCAAGGTTAGTACTTATTCGTACTCTCTCCATTTTAAAATATAAGATGTTTTAGATTTATAAAAAAATAAATATATATAAACTACTTTTAGTGTCTAAATTTATTCCAAAGCTGAGTGAACCTATATATATAAAATAGTATAGATATATTTTTTTTACAAAGCTAAAACATCTTATATTTTAAAACGTATGGAGTACGTCTCAATGGGTCATGCACTCACGAAGATTGTACCACCACCAAGCATCTTTGAACTAATATCAAGGTATGCCTACACGCGGTCCATCGACCATTGTTCGCCCGATAGACTATCTGACCTGTTCACCCATTATGTGTGGCTTTCTTAGCTTTTGCTGTTTTGCATCATGATATCTTGACTGCTTTGCTTCTTGCGCTTTTCTTGCCTCCTTTTTGTTGATTTTGTGTTGAGAAGGCTTGTTCCCGCCCAGTGTGTTCTCACTGAAATGTTTCTCTCGCAATGTCCATCTAAGATGCAGAGGAAAGAAGCTTTGCTCTTTTATAGTCCCTTCGTTCTAAAGTAGATGTCTCAGATTTGTCAAAATTTAAATGAATCTAGACACTATTTAGTATATATAATGGTTCATTTAAATTTTGACAAATCTAAAATATCTATTTTGGGACGGAGGAATTAGGTGTATCTGCTTGCTAACTTTGCGGTTTAAAAGTACTCTCTTTATTTCATAACTCTGGAACGAAAGGAGTACTCCCTCTGTTTTGGTTTACAAGTCGCGCGCGTATATCTAAGTCATCAATTTGACCATTATAATATTAGTTTATAGCATAAAAATTATATCATTAAAAATTAATGATATAATTTTTGTGTTATAAGATTAATATTTTAGTGGTTAAACTGATAACGTAGGTATACACGCGCGACTTGTAAACCGAAACGGAGGAAGTACTAATTTTAGGATTTTTATGAGGAGTGCTATCTTGTTTTATTGCCTTAGGGTTGTGTTTGTTTGTGGTGGATATTGGAATTTGTTTTTTCCCTCCTATCTATAAACAAAAAGGCGTGCTTTCTTCGAGCGCCTCCTGAAAAAAAAATTATGGAACGAAGCAAGTAAGGTGCATATATAAGCAAAAATAGTCGAACAGGAGACAGCTTATCTGTCCGGCTATCGAGTATATATAGGCAACAATTTCCCTCATGTCAGCAAACTACCTAACAGAACTAACACTTGGTGAACAACTCACACATAGCCAGAGGGCTCCTCATGGTCATGGGCAAGAACTACGTAACCTAATAATCGGGAGAGAGATTCCATGGACGCCTCGTTGGTTGGACGTACGTACTAGCTTGGCCCAGCCTCTCTACGCTCTGCCACTGGCTAGGTTGGTGCTCAGGTAGCATAATTGTCGTCCCTAAAACTTTTCCTCGGGGGACCGAGATTTGTGCAGAATCTCTCGATCGATCGAGCCGCGCAAGCAATCAGAGAGGACTAGGATGCATAGCA
The DNA here is from genome assembly GCA_023614405.1 of Avena insularis. Taxonomy (NCBI): domain Eukaryota; kingdom Viridiplantae; phylum Streptophyta; class Magnoliopsida; order Poales; family Poaceae; genus Avena; species Avena insularis. The sequence goes on from CM042695.1 coordinate 98,333,966, forward strand.
CTGTTTGGCCTCTCTCGATGTATCTATCTATTCCTCGATTGGCAGGGCCGGCTCTATGTTTTGGAGGGCCCTAGGGCGAGGTCGACAACATGGGCCCTTATAAGACTATATACATATGCACACGTATATATTAATATGTAAAGAAGTATGAATGACTATTTTTTTTTGCAAAGTATTAAGAGTTAACATCTGACAACACATTCTTAATTCAAGACATTATTGTTAAGCCTTAAACCATGTCATATAATGACAGATAAAATAAAAGAGTAGTTAAATAACCTATTGCTGCAAAATCAACTTCTCCCAAATCAGATTCTTGCAATTGATTATCGGCGTTGATATCAAAATTGACCCAAAAATACTTATTTTAAAACACCTCTTTGTGATTCAATAAACCGACTCTTGGTTTTTAATTTATTTTCTCAAAGCAGGACTTGTGTTCTTCGGACAACATTTGAACACCTATAATTGTGAAGGAATTAGATAGTACTTAAAACTAAAGCTCCAAGTCCATAATCTCACATTGCAATTGGATTCTGTGGCGATTGAACGTACCAGGGGCTAGGACAGCAGAGAAAAGGCCATGAGAAGCGGGAAAGGACGTAGATGGATTCACAAGTTCAAATGATCAATTTTGGTTCCTAATAGGCAATGACGAATTGGTGATCTCCAATCTAGAGAAGGGCGGCTAGGACAGTCCGCAGTTAAATAGATAATAGTAGAAAATTAGGGATACAAACAGGCGAACACGAACTAGACTATATGGGAGATCGATTCTTGATTTGAGTTTGTCCATTCTTTCTCCATGCTAGCCTTTTAACTGAATTTTTCTAACACAAACCCAAACAGCTGACTAATAAAAAAACATGCAAATCATGGGCCCCTTGAAAGGCATGGGCCCTAGGGCGCCGCCCATGTTAGCCATGGGTCAGAGCCGGCCCTGTCGATTGGCCCATGCATTCTCTGGGTTCTGGCCACACTTACGTGTGGTGTGTGGAATAGTAGCGAGGTAGACACGATCGACCAATTGTATCCAGCATTGCGCGTGCCACTACAGGACGCGACGGCTAGGCCGACGGCAAAAATCACGGTACGTCGAGGGCAGCCGTCGGCGTAGCCTCCTAGGCGGAGCTCTCCCTCAGCGGAGCGAAAACAGCCGCAGCGACGCTTCGCCGTCGGTGTAGGCTTCACGCGACGGCTGTAGCGTCTGCCGTCGGTATGGCGGGCGCTGTTGCTACACGGCCGCTAACGGCGCATCGGATACGCCGACGGCCGTACCCTCGGCGTAGGGTTGCCACGTGGCTCCCGCTGGGCCTCCCCAGGAGGGGGCTACGCCGACGGCCGCGCCCTCGGCGTAGGGTCGCCACGTGGCTCCCGCTGGGCCTCCCTAGGAGGGGGCTACGCCGACGGCCGCGCCCTCGGCGTAAGTGGACACGTGTCCACCGCCTGGGTCTCCCAGGCTGACGCAAGGCTGACTCTAGGCCGACGGCCTGCCCTCGGCGTAGGTGCAGGTGCTACGCCGACGGCAGTGCCCTCGGCGTAGCCCTGACGATATGGCACATGGCAGAGGGCTATGCACAGTTTTTTTTTGAATTTTTCACAGCAGCAGCACTCACAGCAGCACACTCATAGCAGCACACTCACAGCACCACTCACAGCAACACTAACAACAAATTTCAATGCAATATATATTCCACACCAATTGAAACAAGATCACATATGCCATACATGTATCAACATCATCCATACATCAGTCATACAAGATCATCCATACATCGGTCATACAAGATCATCGACATCATCACACATGCCTACAACTCTGGAGGAGACAGGGTGTACCCGCGATCTCCCCTGGTGAAAAATGGCGACCTCTGGCGAGGGTTGCGTCCAGTAGAAGCAGCAAAAGAGCCACCTGGCGAGGGAGTAGAAGTGTGAAGCTCGGGAGAACCACCTGCAGAATGGCCAGGAGATGGACCATTGTCATGAAGCGGTGTGATCTGACGCCCATCCGGCGAGGCGTGGCCAAAGTGCCGGTTCCTAGAAGCTCCCGTTCCCTACATGTTGCCTACATGTTAGCAACTTGCGAGGCAAAGTAAAGCGATAATCAGTGGGTTAGCAAAGAACTTATCGGTGTCGATGCGTAGTAGGTCCTAGCGAAGCTGTCCTTCGATGGCAAAAATGGCGCCGACCCTGGCATGGGAGGCACGGGCCCTAAATCTCTATTCTGTCCAGTTTGAATATTCACCAACATGGCCTGCAAGATAGTTTAGATGTCAGGCCGTAGTACAACAAAAGGGGGGAAGTGGGACTTGTATCTTTTGCAAAAATAAAGGTTCGGACTTACATTTATGTATTGCATGTAGATCGCATTCGCCTCCTGATGCTACCGAAAGGCCATCTGATATTCCTCATGAGCGGCATCGTAGGCCGCATCTAACTCAGGCTACAATTTCAAATACAAGGAATCTCGTCAGCGGTTAGCCATACAGGAACAAAAGTCATAAAGATGATGAAAACGAGAAAAACTTACATCCGCTCTAGATCGATGAGGCTGGCCACGAGGCGGGATAGGGGGGCCGTCGGCAGGGTAGGTAGCCTTGAGACGGCTGAAGCTCGTGCTGAGGGTAGGCTTGACCTTCTTATTCAGAATCTTGAGGCGTCCATGCTGCAATTCGTGCCCCGACAGGACCAACGACTCCTCGTCGATCTCCGCGTGAATGGGGTCATTCACATGGGGGTGACGAACCTTCACCATCGTGCTGTAGTTCCCCAAGTCGTTCTGGGCAGTGCCGAAGTACATGGGCAACGAGGGTTGATGCTCCGAGTAATTGGGCTTCTTTCGCCGCATCATCTCATAGACGGCAACGTCATGAATCACCTCCCCGAGTTGTGCCTCGGCCACCTGTATCGCGAAAAGAAATATTATGCATATGAAGTACAAACATGACAAGAAATACACGCAGGTCGTTCCATGTATATACGTACCACCTTCCCCTTGAAGCGGTCAAAGTTGCGGTTTCCGCGTAGTGCGTTCCACCATCGCCTCGGTTATCCGCGTTCCGCCTCGACAAGGCTGCAAACTCCTCGTCTTCTCTGAGCCACCTCGTCCTAATCAGCTCCTCCCATGCGAGTCGATGCGGTTCGGCCCAATCGGGGATAACCTGAAAATGCAATACTCAACTCCAGACAATACAATGGAAACTTAGCAGCAATGTAGAATCTCATTGACATTTTGCTCACCGACATGTACTCTTCTGGCGTCATCGAGTACTCAGGATTAGGGTTCCTACCGACAATGTCTTCCTTCCTGACCCTCACGCCTGTCCCTGAAGTGGCTAGCGGCCGTGACCTTCTGGTTGTACCACACCTGGGGGGTCAACTTCACACAAGCCCCAAGCAAAGTCCTCTGCGCCTTCTCCTGGTCCTCCTCGGCCACACGGTAAAAGCACTTCAATCATGCATAAGAGTCATGATTTAGCACGGTGGGGTCATCAAGTATGAACATAACTCGAGAAATATGCCTTACCCAAAACTTGGTGATGACAACATCAGCAGTTGTCGGAAAGCCCGGGACACGGGTAGTCTGGTAGTCCACCCAAGTAGTAGCTAGCTTCCTGTCACCCTCGTGGGTAATGTGATAGCCCGGCCAGAACTTCCTAATCAGAGCTCCAACGAGGCTGTTAGGAAGGCGAGCCTTGGTCCCTAGAGGAAATGTCCAATTGCTGCACAATAATAAACATTAGTATACAATAATTATTTATGACCAACATGAAATAAAATGTTTTAAATTGCCAAAGTAGTACACTTACTCAAGGCCATCTGGAATAATAAGGGCTTTCGCCTCCTGAGTCCTAGGCTCAAACTTCTCCTCAGGGACTCCCGATTCCCCACGATTCTGCAATTTCTTCGGCCCCACCAACTCGCGGCTAGTGTCCGCCTCCGTATCGGTCCCCGCCTCCCTCTCGGTCCTCGCCTCCCTCTCGGACTCTGCCTCCCTCTCGGCCCTGAAAGGATGCTCTATCAGGAACAACTCAGGAGCCACGTCGCCAGAAGCAGAGGGTGGTGGGTCAAAGTCCACGCCTCCTCCCGTGGCACCTCGTCCTCGTCCTCATCGACCTCGGCCTCGACCCCGTCCTCCTCCAGCAGGAGCAAGATCGGGGTAACACGGATTGGGATTTGGCTGTCTCCCACCCCGTGTAGCTCTTTTCTTGCGCTGCTTCAGCGTATTAAGCAAGGACGAACTGGTTGCCTTGCCACTGCTCATATTGTTCAATCACCTGCATTAAGTAAGAGAAAACAGTTAAGCACAAAGACATAATAAAATGTATACACAAAGAATAAAGGCATAATGCAATTAAGAAAACAGTTAAGCACAAAGACAAAAAATTAATTACTCACTATCATTTTCATTCTCATTCTCATTCTCATTCTCACTATCACTATCTTTTGAGTAGAAATCTGGATTCTCATCGAAGGGTGTAGGCTCATCATCGTTGTCATTCTCGGTATGGAACTTCTCGAGCATACTTATGTCATGTAGATTCACCACTGACTCACCCCGAGTTTCTACATCGTTCCCAAGGTCCTCAAGATCAACCGGTTCTAAATCAAAGTGTCCGAAGTCCTCTTGCTCTTGATAGAAAATTCCTCAGACGTTAAGGTTAATGTTGTTGTAATCATCCTCGGAGGAATCGGTAGGTTACCATGTGGCGATACTGAACACGACTTCCCAGCCCCGGAGTTCCGCTTCCGGCATGGGTAGGGCAAATAATAAACTTGGTTAGCTTGGTGAGCAACAACAAAGACGCCGGCTCCGCTATAGGTGGTTGAAGGCCTAACTTCAACTAACCCAATGGAAGGGGTACTTCTCAGTCCACCCCTTGGGTCAAACCAGTGGCACTTGAACACAACAAGATTGAGTTCGACATTCGTACGATTGAAGGTCAACTCGTATACATTCTCTAACCTTCCGTAGTAATCAAGGGAATCAACTCCTTTGGTGAACACCCCAGTATTTACCGTTTTTGCATTCGGTCGCCCTTTCTCAAAAGGCCTCTCAGATGGAAGCGAAACCCATTCACATCATACTTCTCATACTTCATGACGACATTGTTGCAACCTTGGGAAACACATTTCAGCTCATCCGACATCTCAACGTTGGGATCAGCTCCCTACTGTGCAGTTCAAATTTGTTATGCTCAAGAGTTACGTGGAATAAGAGGGACAAGTCACATATTGCAAGGTAAGAGGTTAGAAATTACTTTTTCCATAAACCAGACACAAAGTTTTTTATTTCCGGAGCACCTCTTTCAAGAGAGTGTCCAACTCCATGGGAGAGGGATCCACGGTCCCGCCACTTTGCTCATCCGTGAAATCGCTAAGAAGGAGAAAATAAGCATTAGACGGAGACCGAGTTACTAGCTGCATAGAGCATTATGCATAGAGAAATAGGGTGTTCACCATTTTACCTAATGAAATCGACCACTTCCTTCATGTTCATAAGCACATAGAGCATTATGCAATCCTTCTTCCTTCGCAACCTATATTTTAGTCCTTTACCGCCTTGCCACCGAAATTGGAATAGTTCGAGCTTGGGGTCATTCTTGGGCAGGTCGACATTGTAACGAGACCGGGTTATGCATAGTGGGAACATCATCGGAAGAGGTTGTCAAGGGCGTCGCCATCTCCTCAAGGCATGTTGCTTCAGCTATGCATGCTTCAATCTTGGCTTTGTTTTCGTTATCTTCGAATATACTTAAACTCTCTCTCAATACAAAATTGCTAACGAAATTGCACTGCCCCCAAGAGTGCCTCGCTCATGAGGTGCACAATGAGATGTGCCATCGAGTAAAGAAGCTCATGGAAATATCATCTCCAAATTGCATAGCAACTCCGCACCTGAACTTGCAGCTTCTCAATAACCGTGAGGACATATCCGCTAGCAGAGGGTGCGGAAGAAATGGCTCAACTCCGCAAGCACTCGCCATACTTTCTCGGGGAGATACCCTCGAACCATCACCGGCATCATCCGCTCAATCCATATATGACAGTCGTGACTCTTGAGCCCGTTGACTTGTCCCGTCAAAAGATTGACTCCCTTACTTATATTCGAACAATAACCGTCAGGAAACATCACGACATATTTGAGCCACCTAAATGACTCCTTCTTTTGGACATTATCAAGGCAGTAGTAGGCATGCGGCTTGAACCAATTCTTTTGACGAACAGTAGGAGGCTGCATGTGTAATCTCTTCCTATCACAAAGCTTCTCAACATCGACTCTAGCCTTGACATTATACTTTGACTTCCCAGGAATGTTCAGGACTGTGTGAAAAAGGGACTCCCCGACATTCTTTTCGGTGTGCATCACATCGATGTTATGGGGAAGTTCGAGGTCCTTGTAATACACGAGATTCGTTAAGGCTGCCGCGTGAGTCCAATTATGCATTACACCATATCCCGCAAATTGATGGCCAGTTCCCGGCGCCGCGGGCATGAGAGCATGTATCTCGGCATCAACAGCTGCACCCTCGAACTTTGGTACCTCTTTTACTTCATGCACAACTTTGCCCTTCTTGAAGTTCTTTCTATCTTCTCTGAACGAACGATTTCTTTTGAGGTACTGTCGATTCGTGTCAAACGCAACATATTTGTGACCCGACTTTAGCCAAAGGAACTCAAGTCGGTGCTCGACATCGGCATGGCCACTTACCAGCTGTACACCATCTGCACGTTAGGGCGTACCGGGGCATGTCATGCATAGTATACTGCAACCAAACTTTCATCAAAAAGTTTCTCTTTGATGCTCGGTCGTATGTCAATGTCCCGTGTATCCAAGAGTGGTTCAAATCATCCACAATCGGCTGCATGTAGACACTCAAGTTCTTCCCCGGATACTCAGGTCCTGGAATTATCAGCGACAAAAACATGGTCTTCCGTTGCATTAATACTCCGGGAGGGAGATTGAGCGGAATAACATACACCGCCAGCCAGACGAGGCCGTCGACATACCATATGGGTTGAAGCCATCTGTTGCTATCGCAATTCTAACATTCCGAGCCTCTTCTGCCCACCGGGGGTATTTGTCATCGAAGTTCTTCCATGCCTTACCATCAGATGGATGTCCCATCTTCTTCTGTCCGTGCTCATCCTCGTATCTTTTCCCCTTCTTGTGCCACGTCATCTGTTTGGCAGTCTCCTCACTCAAGTAAAGCCGCTGGATTCTTTTTATGAATGGGAGATACCGAAGTATCTTCTTAGCGACCTTCGACTGCCTCACCTGACCATCCTTCCCCTTTATCTCTTCATATGTAGAGGCCTTACAAATGGAGCAGTACTTATCACCCTCAAACTGTTTCCAAAATAAAAGGCAGCCTTTGGGACAACAATCTATCTTTTCATGATCCATGTTGAGCTCCTTCATGAGTTTCTTCGTTTCGTGAAAGGTTTTAGGCAGACAATGCCCTTCGGGCAACATGTTACCACATGTTCTCAGATTAGCTTCAAAGTGAGAATGGGTGGCGGAGTACTGGCACTTGTCGACTAGACACTAAGAGATGGCATCAAGCTGAGAAATCTTTGCACCCTCGTACAGAGGCCTCTTAGCCGCGGCCATCATATCAAGGAAGGCCTTCGCGGTTGGCTCCGGTTCCTCCGGTTCTAGCGGTTCCTCCGGTTCTGGTGATTCCTCTCGTGGAGGTGGCGAATTCGGCTGGTCGGCATCGATGAGATCATCTAGCATGTTTCTAATCCCATCGTGCTCATTGCCATTGAGCCGCTGACGCATCACCTCACCTCTCAGTTCGCATCGAAAGCAAAGTCGACTTGCGTGACATAGTTAGACATGTACCCATATTGTAGAAGGTGTTTATACATGTCATCCTTTCCCTGACGATGACGCTTAGTGCAATGAGCGCAGGGACAAAGTGCCCGAACCATTGCCTTCGAACCACGCGCTAACTCATTCACTAACAAATGAGTTGTCCGTACCCAATTGTCTGTTTTATTAGTCGCACTAATACGGCCACTGTACATCCACCCATTATCAGCCATCCTCTTCTGCTTTGTTGGGAGACAAACAACAAATATAACATTTTATATCAAATAGAAGATTAAATGCTTCATATTTTTACGCACTCATCAACCTACATGTCTAATAGGAAAAGAGGGTCCTAACCAGCCGCCGGATTCGTAGATTGGGTAAGTTCTCCCTGGTTCTACCCCGATCCGAGCAGAATTTCGGCAGCACCTCCCCGCTGCTCTCCCGATACACGTCTCGACAAAAGCCAAGAGGACGTGCATCCGGAGAACAAAAGACAAGGAGGCGCCACCAAAATCCTGTCTCGAATCGAGGTAGAGCCAGGGAGAACCATACCCAACTACGAATCCGCCGACTGCCCGATAAAAGCCGTAAGCGTTACGGTTCAAAATATGCAAGACCACTAATGCATATTAAGTCGCGTAACTCTTACGATCCGGATGACGCCTAGGTGACGCGACAGACCTGGTGATCTAGACACAAAAATAAACCTAGGTACAAGAGAGGCGAACAGATTCTCACCCTCGGCGGTAGAGGAAGTAGTCGATCAATCGAGTGTCGAGGTCGACGATGGAACTCGGAGACGGGATCGAGGTGTCACCTACACCATCTCCCGCAACGACGGTCAGTCCGCCAAGGATGGTCACTCCCGAAACACTACAAAGTCTGTACATTGACATAAAGATAACTCCTTAGTCACAACATGTATAATTAGGCTCATTCAAAAAATATTCTCACATACCATTTCTAGTCCTATTTCTACCAATTCTATTTCTAAACAATTTTATTTCTATTTGTACCAATACATTTTAAACCTAAACCTAAACCTATTATATTTCTAAACAATTCTACCAATATATTTTATTTCTATTTCTAAACCTAAACCTAAACCTATTATATTTTTATTTGTACCAATGCAATTTTATTTCTATTTCTACCAATATATTCTATTTCTAAACAATTATATAAACCTAAACCTATTATATTTCTATTTCTCACATGAGAGGAAGAGGGGAGTGGACGAGGTACCTGCGGGGCGAAGGCGAGCTCGGGGCGGTGGAGCCGAGCTTGGGGAGGCGGGGCTGGGCACGGGAGGCAGGCGTCGTGGCTCAGCGAGGCAGGTGGCGACAGGAGAGGGATCTGGAGGCGGCAGGGAAGGGATCTGGCGGCGGGGGAGGGGGAGGCTGGGGGAGGCACGGCGCTGGGAGGGGTCGGCTGGGGGAGGCGCGGCGCTGGGAGGGGCTGCTGGTGGTGCTTTGGGAGGGAAAGGGGACGCGGCGGCGCTCGGGGAGGAGGGAGGCTCAACGAGGAGGAGGAGGGAGGCGGAGGCAGGGAAGAGGAGGGCGGGGTCAGGCTCGGGATGGGGAGGAGGAGGCGGGGTCGAGGATCGGGGATGGGGGAGGGGGAGGAGGAGGCGGGCACGGCGAGCGGCGGGGTCGGGGGCGAGCGGCGGTTGGCGGCGGCAGCTGGTGGCGGCGCGGGGTCAGGGTCGGGGTCAGGGCGCGGGGTAGCTAGGGGAAAGGGTGGGGTGTGAGTGGCCCGGGGTGGGCCGCGGGGTAGCTAAAGGGATAAGGCTACGCCGACGGCCAGGCGTACGCCGAGGGCAGCCGTTGGCGTAGCAAGGTTTTTTTAGTAACAAATTATACAAGCACTAATATAAAAAATTATACAAGGTGTCTACTAATATAAAAAATTATAATATATTATTACTATATACTTTTTTATTTCGTCTTGTGCTCGTTTTCCAAGCAAACCCTAGACGTGGGCTACCCCTATATCTTTCTCCGGCGAAACCCTGATCTGTGCACACTCGGATCGTCTACCCCCCTAGACGTTCCTCTGACAGGGGTAACCCGGCGTAGCTCTCTCTTGTTTTGTGTTTGTTTAGGTCATAGGGTGATGTAAAACCATATTGGTTCACAAGTTGGGGCACTATCCTACCCGGTTTCACCTCAACGGGGAGATTCCCCCTTATACGGGTCCGGAACCTTCGCTTCTAGGTTAGAGCGCATGCATGCGAGGGGGGACACATGCAAGCACCTATACCAACCTCTCACCACACTCACACACATATGCTAGGGACACATGCAAGTTTTCATCTGATTTCGATGTTCTCGTGGTCTTCCTCCGGCGAAACCCTGATCTGTGCACACTCGGATCGTCTACCCCCTAGACGTTCCTCTGACAGGGGTAGCCCGGCGTAGCTCTCTCTTGTTTTGTGTTTGTTTAGGTCATAGGGTGATGTAAAACCATGTTGGTTCACAAGTTGGGGCACTATCCTACCCGGTTTCACCTCAACGGGGAGATTCCCCCTTATACGGGTCCGGAACCTTCGCTTCTAGGTTAGAGCGCATGCGAGGGGGGACACATGCAAGCACCTATACCAACCTCTCACCACACTCACACACATATGCTAGGGACACATGCAAGTTTTCATCTGATTCCGATGTTCTCGTGGTCTTCCTCCGGCGAAACCCTGATCTGTGCACACTCGGATCGTCTACTCCCCTAGAAGTTCCTATGACAGGGGTAGCCCAGCGTAGCTCTCTCTTGTTTTGTGTTTGTTTAGGTCATAGGGTGATGTAAAACCATGTTGGTTCACAAGTTGGGGAACTATCCTACCCGGTTTCACCTCAACAGGGAGATTCCCCCTTATACGGGTCCGGAACCTTCGCTTCTAGGTTAGAGCGCATGCTTGCGAGGGGGGACACATGCAAGCACCTGGGCTTATAGCTCCTATGCGACGTCTTTACGTGGAATTGGAAGGAAAGCGACATCGTTGAAAAGAATAGCTCGCATGCGACGGTTGTGAGGCGACAAATAGCTCCCGTGCGACACTTCTACTTAACCCCACGAGACCGTCTAATTCGCGGTGAGCACGATGGGACCCACAGCCTCCACGTCACGGAGAAACTCACCTTATGTCCACCTCATATCGTGGGACCCACCTGTGGTTGAAGAGAGCCGTTGGCCCGATCCGCCCTCGCACTGAGCACTCCCGCCACTGCTCCAAAGATCTCATCCCTTCCGCTTTTCTTCTCCGGCGAGCAATTGCGTAACGCCAGCGAGGATGTCTAGCTCGCTTCCCCACCGCTCATGGCCTCGGTATGGTGCGGTGCCGATGAGGAGGTGCCCGATTGCCCTCAACTGCGTTTCAAGCGGCTTGTCACATCCACCGACAAGAACGGCAACATTGGCCGGGAATTTGTGAAGTGTGAGAGCAAGCCCGAGCCGGGAAAGGTGAGATCTGAGTGTTCCGAGCGCCAATTTCTCGCTTTTCTTTCGAAATTTCATGCATTTCATCGAATTTGGGATTTAGGGTTCATCTCTGCGATTTCAGGAACTGCCAAAATGTGGGCATTTCGAGTGGCTTGATGAGTACATCGAGCGAATTAGGGTGGAGATAGTATCCCGGGAGCTCGAAAACCCGTCCGTGGTGGAACAATTGGGATGTGGCAACCCCATTTCCGCTGGTACTACGGTGGATGCGGAAGTGAAGGCCGAGCTGAAGAATATGAACAAGCAGCTAAGGCAAATCATCGAATTGAAGAAGCAGGACAATCTGATGGCCGTTTTTTTTATTTTTGTGTAATTTCTCTCAGATTAGTTTATCTCCTGATCGTTAGTCATTAGGCAGCGCAGTCAGTGTTCGAGTGATGCTTTGTAATGGATGTAATGGTCTATGTCTTTGGCTTGAATAAAATGCAACATAAATTCGGGCTAATTTTGAGCTGCTCTGTTTTCGAAATCAGTGTTCCTTCAGTTTTGTCAGTTTCGTCAGTGTTCCTTTTATCAGTGTGCAGGGGGGCGCCCGTGTGCAGGGGAGGGGGAGGGGTTGAAAAGTAAAAAAAACAATTGACGAGGATTGAAAAAGGCCAAGCCCAAATAGAACTTAGCCAGGCCAAAATGGACGTATCTAGGCCCAATAGTAACTATATGTTGATTGGGCAAAAAAATGGTACTCACGTTACAATCTAAATAGGGACGTGTGGATCTGCAGATACTCGTGCTCAGGTCGTAATCTTTTTTTTTGTGAAAGTAAATATATAAATGAAGTCCAAGGACATCCATTTAACTAACATAACTTGGGTGCTCCTTTAACTTATGTAAATATGTAAATGTCTTGTTTGAAAATGAACCATGTGTTGTTTGAAAATAATCAACCATCATTACGTTAACTTATTCTTCCTTTTGAGCTTTTCTAATTTCACTCATTTTATAAATATTGCACGAGTATTATATGAGAACTTGTTTTTGTGTCTTTTGTTTTATACACTTGTTGTTTTGGGTGTTTTGACAAATGACAATACAATAAAACACAGATTACAATAAAATAAGGGGATAGATAATATTGGGATAACATTACTTATATTAGATAGACGGATCGATAACATTGGGATAACATTACAATAAAAAGAAAAAAGTACAATAATATAGAAGGGAATAGGCGCCCCGCCTAAACCCTGGGCTAGCCCCTAAACCCTAACCCTAGCTACCCTACTCCATCGGCGGTGGAGGCGGTGTCGGTGCAGCCGCCTTCGCGGCATTCCACGCCGCCAGCCTCTCCCGCTGCTCCCGCTTCCGCTGCTCCTCCTGGAAGGCCCAGCGATTGGCCTCCCGTCGCTCCTCGTCCTCCCGTCTGCGCCTTTTCTTCAAGGCGCGCTGGGCCTGCTTCTCCTCCCACCTGGCGATAGCAGCCTCCTGCTTTGCCTCCTCCTTCTCCGCCTTAGCCCAATACGCTTCGGAGGGGAGGTCGCCGCCGCCGGGGAGGTTGGGGACTGGGTTGTGGACGATGGGGCCCTGGTCCCCCCAGGGGCAGGGCGGGGATTTGCGTCCCTTCTTCTTGCCACGCTTGGGGCGCGTGGGCACCTCCTGCTCCCATAACTGCTTGTGGTCCGGGTGGTTGTCCTCGTCGCTTACTTCGGTGTCAAAAGGGAAGTGGAGGGGGGAGGTCGCCATGGTCGCCGGAGTGTTTGGGGGCTGGGAGGAGGCAAAGGGACGGGCTCGAGGTTGAAGATGAGGGGCAAGATGAGATGAGGAGGCAAAGGCGTTTTGCCTATTTATTAAGGGCGGGGCGTGAAGGGCGGCTTGGGAATCCAGCGTCGCATTGGCGCAGACGCGGGGGGAGGGGGGGGGGGGGCAGACGCGTGCGCTGCGTTGCGTGTGGGCAGCGGGTGTGATCAATGCGAAAGAGAGAAAAAAATAGCTAGGATGCGACGTGACCTCTGCACCGCCGCCCCCGCCCCTGCATGCATGCATGCATTAATGCGAAAGAGAGAAAAACATCCATGGTAGTTGTTCATTGGAAGTGAAAAATAAAAGGAAAATATAATTTGGCCTTGATTTACTTCGGTAATAAATGCATGAATCTAGTACCAAGGTACTCGTTCGTTTTTACACACCGTATGCAACAAACTCGTTCGTTTTTACACACGCAAGAAAAATCGGTGGGAGTAATCAGAGGGATGTCAATTGGAGGTAATAGAGGGAGTATGAAACTAAGTTTATAATATTTTAGATTTTGATTTTTTTCTTATATACGTAGTCAAAGTTGATATTTTAGATTTTAAATATTGACTTTTTGTATGGCGCATGAACCAGATGGGAGTAAGTTTGATTGAAGAAAGTTGTTCGACGTACACTTATTTAATGGGGCAGCGCTGTTGCACGCAAAATAGCTAGACTGCGACGCTAGGGGCAGCTGCATGCATGGTGCAGCCCGCCCCGCCCAGCGCCCTCGCATGCCACGCTCGGTCCAACGGTCAATGGAGTGTGCCACGCTGTACGTTATATTTATTACATATTTTAGATTTTGATATTTTTTCTTAGGCTGGTCACCCCCTCTGTCTACAAATAAGTGTACGTTTGGCTTCAAAATTTGTCCACAAAAAGTGTACTTCTACCTTTCCAATGCACTTTAAAGTAGAAAAAATTGCTTCACGGAAATCAAGTCCAATAACATTTAGTAAATGGTCTCTTCAATTTATTTGCGGACGGAGGGAGTATGTGGGAGTAACTTAGATGTGGTATCATGCATATGTTAATAGTCTAAGTTACTACTCCATAGTGCAAAATAAAATAAATGTGGTATCATGCAAAGTCTCATTTATTACAATAAACCTGAGAGGAGTAAGTTTGACTGAAGAAAATTGTTACACGTACACTTATTTAATGCGACGGAGGGAGTAAATACGCTGCAGCGCTGTTGCACGTAAAATAGCTAGATCATGACGCTTAGAGGCAACAGATGCATGGTGCAGCCCTGCCCAAATACCCTCGCATGCCACGCTCGGTCCAACGGTCAATGGAGTGTGCCACACTCGCATGCCACGCTGTTGCACGTAAAAACGATGAAGCCAATCAGATTCCAGAATCATCCATCCCACGGATCGCCAAGAGCTAGCCACGAAATCCTTATAAGAGACGCCAACCAATCAGGTTGCAGAACAAGCCCTTCCACGGATCGCCTAGAGCCACCCGCGGAATCCTTCTAGAAGACGCGATCGGACGGCCACAATGTCGCGCTAGGGTTAGATCTATGTTCCTTATTCGGCCTTAGGGTTAGCTGGGTTTAGGATGCAGTCAACGGGGTTTCACAAGTTTGACCAGACATTCAAATGTGCATAACTAATTCAAAAAAATCAAAAAAAATACTAAACCTTCGCATGGTGTCATGTTATGTGACATAGTTGTGAGGAAAAATATCAAACTTGGTCTATTGATCATATTTCAAAAAACCCTTCACAAAATGACCTATCTCCTCCGAGGTTTTCTGGCTTTCGGGTCAAATGACCAATGATATGGCTAGAATCAAGGCATAGTTTGTGATAATGTGCCCATATTTGGCATGCATGTCTATAATGGTATGACTAACAATGTTGTAGCACAAAGTTTTCCTTTTCGACGCACAGAAAATCCATTTTCTATTTTCTGAGTGCCGAAAGAGGGGGGGATTTGTGAAGCAACCACCAAATTGAAGTTTCAAAATGGTAACATCCTATTTTTCAAAAATACTAGACCACCTAGAATGTACAATTTCTCAACTTGAGTATCTCAAACCTTTTATTCCATCCCTGGTGAAAAAGACAAATCCCACCGAATCGGCTGGAAGTGGGTAAGATATGAACTACAGGTACATGATTTCATGCTGATGAATTTTTGTAAAAATCATTTTTAGGTTCACAACATGATATTTCATCAGAGATCCAATGCTAGTTTTGTGATCCTCAGCCCCTAGCTAAGAATATTTATGAAAACCCTTCAAGTTTGACTAAACATTCAAATGTGCATAACTAATTCAAAAAAAATCAAAAAAATACAAAACCTTCGCATGGTGTCATGTTGTGTGACATAGTTCTGAGGAAAAATATCAAACTTGGTTTTAGAAATGGTCGAAAAAAACTTGCTTAGAAATTGGGTGGTTTACCCTAGCTTTGGAGCCCATTTCTACCCTATTTTGGGTGAGGGTGAGTTGTACTTCACAAAAGGGATCAGGGTGAGGATGAGTTGTATTGTACATATGATAAAAACGTTGGAAGCTCATACAAACATAGAAAAGTGACAGAGCTACATTTGTTGAAATTTAAATTTACCATCATATTTGAATTTTGTCCAAATTATCAACAACTGACAAATTATTATAATAACAAATGTTTACAACAACAAGTGCCAAATTATTACAATAACAAATGTTTACAACAACAAGTGCCAAATTCAAAGTCTATTTCTTTTGGCTCTTCTTACCCCTCGTTTTCTTCTCCTTCACAAGTTTCACACCACACAACAGGTTTATGCTCTTCTTTTTCTTACCATTACCATCTGGCCTCCCCACAGCACGTCCAAGAGTCTCCTTCACCTCCTCAACAACCTCATGATCATGATCCAAAGCCTCATCAACATGGTCACTTTGCACCAGAGCCTCAACAACATGGTCAGTTTGCACCAGAGCCTCAACAACAGGCTCATTTTGCACCAAAGCCTCAACAACAGGCTCATTTTGCACCAGAGCCTCAACAACATGTTCATTTTGCACTAGTGCCTCAACAACAGGCTCATTTTGCCCCTCATTTTGCACCAGAGCTTCCAAATCAGAAACAGTGTGCCCTAAAGCCTCAACAGTTTGCACATCATCCTCCAAAACAAGTTCAGATTGCACCTCAGCAGCACCAAACATGATCTGGTTAGTTCTCTTCTTTCTTTGGCCATTGATTCTTGCCCTTATCACTGGCCAGCATTCGTCAACAACAAGAGGTGGGCCTTTTTCTCCACGCTTCCTCCTGAAAACAAGCAAGTTAGCTGGGGGAGAAAAATCGTCAACAAGAAATGGGATAGATTTTGGATGAACATACTTTGGCTTTTCAGCAGTGTATCTGCACTTGGTAGAGCCAGCTCGGTGTGCAAGTTCTTCACAGAGTTTGCATCTATTCTTGTTACCTTTTTGGGCCCTTTTTGGCTTGGCATCTTTCTTTTCATCTTTCTTTCCCTTCTTGCTGCTCCTACCTTTCTCAAACCAAGCCTTGAATCTACTCTGCTTGGGCCTGCCAACCTTTCTTTTCATCAAAGGAGGACACAAGGAGAACTGAATGTCCACTTCAGGCCACTGAGACTGATTTGTAAGTGCTGGAATTGGTGTTCCATATTCAACCTTGAATTTTGCTATAGAATAATACTCATGCAAATATGGGTGCATATTTAGCTTGTGTTTGGAGGCCAAGAAAAGTATGGCATGCTCACAAGGCTTCCTAGTGTGTTGCCACTCAAGGCATGTGCATTCATGCAATTGAGTGTCAACAACATGCCTCCTGCCAGTCTTTGTATCTCTGACTTCAGCACCCCACAATGAGGATTTATCAACACGCAAATGTGCAAGATTTCTGCTCCTGTTGACCACCTGCTGCACAACATCAGGAAGCTTATCTCCTTGAAGAACATCACCAAGCCTTCCTCTCAATTCCCACAACCTCATGATCCTGATCCTGATCTGGTCAACCATGTCATGGACAGGCAAGTCTTTTAACTCCTTCACTTTGTTGTTGAAACTTTCTGCCAAATTATTGTTGATATGATCACATTTGATGGCAGTGTTAAAACCAGACCTGTACCATAAAAGAGAATGGTAGGTTTCCAACCATGTACAAAACTTGACCCTATCCTCCTCAGAGCATGCCGCCTTAATCTTCTCAAGGTGATATGAATGTGTCTGCCTAGTGTAAGATCTTGCTGCTGGCCACATGCGTCCAAAATCATCTCCTCTGAATTTTTTGATCAAATTCATCCACATATGGCCGAAGCACTCCCTCTCCTTAGCATGAGGGAAAACAATCTTCACTGCATTTTCTAAACCTTTACATGCATCTGTGTGCACTGCCAATGGAGAGACTGGCCCTATGCATCTTTTCAACTTCATCATGAACCATGTCCATGATGCCTCTGTCTCAGACTGAAACATGCCAATAGCTACATGGAACATCCAATTGTGTCCATCTAAAGCATTGCATGCTGCTAGTTGACCATTCCACTTTCCAGTCAAGAAAGATGAGTCTATACTCAAATATGGACGACACCCTGCTTTGAAGCCATCGATGCAAGGCTTTAAAGCCATGAAGAATTTAGAGAAGAAGACTTTCCCATCAGCTGTTACCTCAAGATTCATCTCCACAACACCGCCAGTGACCTCTTCTCTACTTCTGCTTTGAAGTTATAAAGCATTCGAAAGGTATTTGCCCAATCACCATATAGCTCTTTCATTGCCCTTTGCTTTGCCTTCCACACTGTAGTATAATTCAGCTTAATGGGGTACTGCTTTTCCAAGTCTATTTTCAGTCTCTTTGCAGTGTTGTTTGGTGTTGTGGCTAAAATGGGCTTGATCTTTTCTGCAACCCATAATTGTGATGTCATCTTTGTAACTGTTTGAGAACTTGTAATGCAAGTATGAGGTTTTGGAATTTGATTCACTCTTATTGTCCTTCCATCAGTTGGCCCAGCAGATATATACCACTTGCAAGGCTTGGCACCACCATCATAACCTATGCATTTTGCATAGAACTTTTTTTATCAGTCCACATAGTCTTGGTAGCAAACTCACGTTTGACTGCATATGTCCTGAAACACATCCTGAATTCATCCATGCTTGGAAACAATCTCCCAACTTCAATAACTGGGTCCTCTTTGTAATAAACTGTTACTAGCTCATCATCATGTGCATCATCTACATGAACTGCAGCATTTTCCAACAACTCTAGATCTATATCTGCCTCTTCATCTCTTAAATGGTTGTCACCATCATTTGCAGCTTCATCCCTCTTCTTCTCCTTGTCTTTGTCATCTATAGGAATGCCAAAAAGCTTTGCCATTTCAATGTCATCTATTGGTGCAATGACCAAATCAGTCCGGTCATGTATCTCAACTGAATTCCAATCAACAGTTACAATCCTTTGTGCATTACCATCTGCAGCCTCCCCTTGTGCATTAGCATCATCCTCCACTGTTAACACTTACAACTCAGTAAGTATAGGCATTACTTGCCTTTGTGTAGCCCAATCATCCTCGACCATCTGAGCAGCCAGCTTCGAGGCCACATATCCAACCCTTGAATCAGGTTCCAGATTAATGAGCTGTGCTAAAAACAGAACAGTTTTGCTTGTCCAACCATTTCGCTCATCGATTTCATCAACTATATGTTCACCTGTCTCAACCCTAACATAGTCACATTTGTAATCATCAAATCGTAACAAAGAAACTTCTTGCCCTGGCCCCCAAACCACACTATCCCCAATTTTTCCACCATTTTCCTCACCGCCTCCTCTCCCATGTTTATTAGCTCTTGGGGATCAACATGTTCTAATTCCACCTCCCATTTAACAACGGTGTCTCTCTCAATGAGCTGCATGCTACCATCAACTAAAACAACCCTAGAGGGAAAGGATGCGAAATTCGAAGGTTTGGCGCGCAACATCGTCTCCCCTGTTTTTGGCGGGCACTGTGAGCTAGCGGAAGCGAACAAAGAGCTCAACCTTAGAGAAATTAAGTTCAGAGATACGGGATATACCGATTAGAAGTCCCCTCTCCATGCTCCATATCGTTCGCCTGCTCAAAGACACCTCGCGCCTCCACAATCTAGCATCAATGGGCAAGCTCAGATCTCGAATTGAGAAGAATGGGAGAGGAATTAGCTTTCAAATGGCACTCACCACCTTCGCCGTTGAACGAAAGCGCCGCCGCCTAAATTAATTGCCAGTTGCCGGGCGCCGAACGATGGTGAGGTCCGCCCGCCATCGGGAAGCTTCTGCCGGTGTGACGCGCTCTCGGTCAGAAGCGGTTGGTTTGACTGGCTTGACTGGCTGTCCCAACCGACCGGTTTGGCTTAACCCTAATCTTGGAACAAAGTTAAATGTGTCCTTACGACTGTTTTAAGGCCCGTGTGGCCCTGAGCTATTTGTCGCCTCACAACCGTCGCATGTGAGCTATTCTTTTCAACGATGTCGTGTTCCTTCCAATTCCGTGTAAAGATGTTGCATAGGACCTATAAGCCCGCCAGCACCTATACCAACCTCTCACCACATTCACACACATATGATAGGGATACATGCAAGTTTTCATCTGATTTCGATGTTCTCGTGGTCTTCCTCCGGCGAAACCCTGATCTGTGCACACTCGGATCGTCTACCCCCCTAGACGTTCCTCTGACAGGGGTAGCCCGGCGTAGCTCTCTCTTGTTTTGTGTTTGTTTAGGTCATAGGGTGATGTAAAACCATGTTGGTTCACAAGTTGGGGCACTATCCTACCCGGTTTCACCTCAACGGGGAGATTCCCCCTTATACGGGTCCGGAACCTTCGCTTCTAGGTTAGAGCGCATGCATGCGAGGGGGGACACATGCAAGCACCTATACCAACCTATCACCACACTCACACACATATGCTAGGGACACATGCAAGTTTTCATCTGATTCCGATGTTCTCGTGGTCTTCCTTCGGCGAAACCCTGATCTGTGCACACTCGGATCGTCTACCCCCCTAGACGTTCCGCTGACAGGGGTAGCCCGGCGTAGGTCTCTCTTGTTTTGTGTTTGTTTAGGTCATACGGTGATATAAAACCATGTTGGTTCACAAGTTGGGGCACTATCCTACCCGGTTTCACCTCAACGGGGAGATTCCCCCTTATACGGGTCCGGAACCTTCGCTTCTAGGTTAGAGCGCATGCATGCGAGAGGGGACACATGCAAGCACCTATACCAACCTCTCACCACACTCACACACATATGCTAGGGACACATGCAAGTTTTCATCTGATTCCGATGTTCTCGTGGTCTTCCTCCGGCGAAACCCTGATCTGTGCACACTCGGATCGTCTACCCCCTAGACGTTCCTCTTGCAGGGGTAGCCCGGTGTAGCTCTCTCTTGTTTTGTGTTTGTTTAGGTCATAGGGTGATGTAAAACCATGTTGGTTCACAAGTTGGGGCACTATCCTACCCGGTTTCACCTCAACGGGGAGATTCCCCCTTATACGGGTCCGGAACCTTCGCTTCTAGGTTAGAGCGCATGCATGCGAGGGGGGACACATGCAAGCACCTATACCAACCTCTCACCACACTCACACACATATGCTAGGGACACATGCAAGTTTTCATCTGATTCCGATGTTCTCGTGGTCTTCCTCCGGCGAAACCCTGATCTGTGCACACTCGGATCGTCTACCCCCTAGACGTTCCTCTGACAGGGGTAGCCCGGCGAAGCTCTTTCTTGTTTTGTGTTTGTTTAGGTCATAGGGTGATGTAAAACCATGTTGGTTCACAAGTTGGGGCACTATCCTACCCGGTTTCACCTCAACGGGGAGATTCCCCCTTATACGGGTCCGGAACCTTCGCTTCTAGGTTAGAGCGCATGCATGCGAGAAGGGACACATGCAAGCACCTATACCAACCTCTCACCACACTCACACACATATGCTAGGGACACATGCAAGTTTTCATCTGATTCCGATGTTCTCGTGGTCTTCCTCCGGCGAAACCCTGATCTATGCACACTCGGATCGTCTACCCCCTAGACGTTCCTCTGACAGGGGTAGCCCGGCGTAGCTCTCTCTTGTTTTGTGTTTGTTTAGGTCATAGGGTGATGTAAAACCATGTTGGTTCACAAGTTGGGGCACTATCCTACCCGGTTTCACCTCAACGGGGAGATTCCCCTTATACGGGTCCGGAACCTTCGCTTCTAGGTTAGAGCGCATGCATGCGAGGGGGGACACATGCAAGCACCTATACCAACCTCTCACCACACTCACACACATATGCTAGGGACACATGCAAGATTTCATCTGATTCCGATGTTCTCGTGGTCTTCCTCCGGCGAAACCCTGATCTGTGCACACTCGGATCGTCTACCCCCTAGACGTTCCTCTGACAGGGGTAGCCCGGCGTAGCTCTCTCTTGTTTTGTGTTTGTTTAGGTCATAGGGTGATGTAAAACCATGTTGGTTCACAAGTTGGGGCACTATCCTACCTGGTTTCACCTCAACGGGGAGATTCCCCCTTATACGGGTCCGGAACCTTCGCTTCTAGGTTAGAGCGCATGCATGCGAGGGGGACACATGCAAGCACCTATACCAACCTCTCACCACACTCACACACATATGCTAGGGACACATGCAAGTTTTCATCTGATTCCGATGTTCTCGTGGTCTTCCTCCGGCGAAACCCTGATCTATGCACACTCGGATCGTCTACCCCCCTAGACGTTCCTCTGACAGGGGTAGCCCGGTGTAGCTCTCTCTTGTTTTGTGTTTGTTTAGGTCATAGGGTGATGTAAAACCATGTTGGTTCACAAGTTGGGGCACTATCCTACCCGGTTTCACCTCAACGGGGAGATTCCCCCTTATACGGGTCCGAACCTTCGCTTCTAGGTTAGAGCGCATGCATGCGAGGGGGACACATGCAAGCACCTATACCAACCTCTCACCACACTCACACACATATGCTAGGGACACATGCAAGTTTTCATCTGATTCCGATGTTCTCGTGGTCTTCCTCCGGCGAAACCCTGATCTATGCACACTCGGATCGTCTACCCCCTAGACGGTCCTCCGACAGGGTAGGCATGTAGCTCTCTCTTGTTTTGTGTTTGTTTAGGTCATAGGGTGATGTAAAACCATGTTGGTTCACAAGTTGGGGCACTATCCTACCCGGTTTCACCTCAACGGGGAGATTCCCCCTTATACGGGTCCGGAACCTTCGCTTCTAGGTTAGAGCGCATGCATGCGAGGGGGGACACATGCAAGCACCTATACCAACCTCTCACCACACTCACACACATATGCTAGGGACACATGCAAGTTTTCATCTGATTCCGATGTTCTCGTGGTCTTCCTCCGGCGAAACCCTCATCTATGCACACTCGGATCGTCTACCCCACTAGACGTTCCTCTGACAGGGGTAGCCCAGCGTAGCTCTCTCTTGTTTTGTGTTTGTTTAGGTCATAGGGTGATGTAAAACCATGTTGGTTCACAAGTTGGGGCACTATCCTACCCGGTTTCACCTCAACGGGGAGATTCCCCCTTATACGGGTCCGGAACCTTCGCTTCTAGGTTAGAGCGCATGCATGCGAGGGGGACACATGCAAGCACCTATACCAACCTCTCACCACACTCACACACATATGCTAGGGACACATGCAAGTTTTCATCTGATTCCGATGTTCTCGTGGTCTTCCTCCGGCGAAACCCTGATCTGTGCACACTCGGATCGTCTACCCCCTAGACGTTCCTCTGACAGGGGTAGCCCCGCGTAGCTCTCTCTTGTTTTGTGTTTGTTTAGGTCATAGGGTGATGTAAAACCATGTTGGTTCACAAGTTGGGGCACTATCCTACCCGGTTTCACCTCAACGGGGAGATTCCCCCTTATACGGGTCCGTAACCTTCGCTTCTAGGTTAGAGCGCATGCATGCGAGGGGGACACATGCAAGCACCTATACCAACCTCTCACCACACTCACACACATATGCTAGGGACACATGCAAGTTTTCATCTGATTCCGATGTTCTCGTGGTCTTCCTCCGGCGAAACCCAGATCTATGCACACTCGGATCGTCTACCCCCCTAGACGTTCCTCTGACAAGGGTAGCCCGATGTAGCTCTCTCTTGTTTTGTGTTTGTTTAGGTCATAGGGTGATGTAAAACCATGTTGGTTCACAAGTTGGGGCACTATCCTACCCGGTTTCACCTCAACGGGGAGATTCCCCCTTATACGGGTCCGGAACCTTCGCTTCTAGGTTAGAGCGCATGCATGCGAGGGGGACACATGCAAGCACCTATACCAACCTCTCACCACACTCACACACATATGCTAGGGACACATGCAAGTTTTCATCTGATTCCGATGTTCTCGTGGTCTTCCTCCGGCGAAACCCAGATCTGTGCACACTCGGATCGTCTACCCCCCTAGACGTTCCTCTGACAGGGGTAGCCCGGCGTAGCTCTCTTGTTTTGTGTTTGTTTAGGTCATAGGGTGATGTAAAACCATGTTGGTTCACAAGTTGGGGCACTATCCTACCCGGTTTCACCTCAACGGGGAGATTCCCCCTTATACGGGTCCGGAACCTTCGCTTCTAGGTTAGAGCGCATGCATGCGAGGGGGGACACATGCAAGCACCTATACCAACCTCTCACCACACTCACACACATATGCTAGGGACACATGCAAGTTTTCATCTGATTCGGATGTTCTCGTGGTCTTCCTCCCATGAAACCCTCGATCTATGCACACTGGATCGCCTACCCCCTAGACGCTCTCCGACAGGTAGCCCGGCGTAGCTCTCTTGTTTTGTGTTTGTTTAGGTCATAGGGTGATGTAAAACCATGTTGGTTCACAAGTTGGGGCACTATCCTACCCGTTTCACCTCAACGGGGAGATTCCCCCTTATACGGGTCCGGAACCTTCGCTTCTAGGTTAGAGCGCATGCATGCGAGGGGGGACACATGCAAGCACCTATACCAACCTCTCACCACACTCACACACATATGCTAGGGACACATGCAAGTTTTCATCTGATTCCGATGTTCTCGTGGTCTTCCTCCGGCGAAACCCTGATCTGTGCACACTCGGATCGTCTACCCCCCTAGACGTTCCTCTGACAGGGGTAGCCCGGCGTAGCTCTCTCTTGTTTTGTGTTTGTTTAGGTCATAGGGTGATGTAAAACCATGTTGGTTCACAAGTTGGGGCACTATCCTACCCGGTTTCACCTCAACGGGGAGATTCCCCCTTATACGGGTCCGGAACCTTCGCTTCTAGGTTAGAGCGCATGCATGCGAGGGGGGACACATGCAAGCACCTATACCAACCTCTCACCACACTCACACACATATGCTAGGGACACATGCAAGTTTTCATCTGATTCCGATGTTCTCGTGGTCTTCCTCCGGCGAAACCTTGATCTATGCACACTCGGATCGTCTACCCCCTTAGACGTTCCTCTGACAGGGTAGCCCGGTGTAGCTCTCTCTTGTTTTGTGTTTGTTTAGGTCATAGGGTGATGTAAAACCATGTTGGTTCACAAGTTGGGGCACTATCCTACCCGGTTTCACCTCAACGGGGAGATTCCCCCTTATACGGGTC
The DNA here is from genome assembly GCA_023614405.1 of Avena insularis. Taxonomy (NCBI): domain Eukaryota; kingdom Viridiplantae; phylum Streptophyta; class Magnoliopsida; order Poales; family Poaceae; genus Avena; species Avena insularis. Next base: position 98,358,604 of record CM042695.1, read on the forward strand.
CGGAACCTTCGCTTCTAGGTTAGAGCGCATGCATGCGAGGGGGGACACATGCAAGCACCTATACCAACCTCTCACCACACTCACACACATATGCTAGGGACACATGCAAGTTTTCATCTGATTCCGATGTTCTCGTGGTCTTCCTCCGGCGAAACCCTGATCTATGCACACTTGGATCGTCTACCCCCCTAGACGTTCCTCTGACAGGGGTAGCCCATGTAGCTCTCTTGTTTTGTGTTTGTTTAGGTCATAGGGTGATGTAAAACCATGTTGGTTCACAAGTTGGGGCACTATCCTACCCGGTTTCACCTCAACGGGGAGATTCCCCCTTATACGGGTCCGTAACCTTCGCTTCTAGGTTAGAGCGCATGCATGCGAGGGGGACACATGCAAGCACCTATACCAACCTCTCACCACACTCACACACATATGCTAGGGACACATGCAAGATTTCATCTGACTTCGATGTTCTCGTGGTCTTCCTCCCATGAAACTCGATCTATGCACACTGGATCGCCTACCCCCTAGACGCTCTCCCGACAGGGGTAGCCCGACGTAGATCTCTCTTGTTTTGTGTTTGTTTAGGTCATAGGGTGATGTAAAACCATGTTGGTTCACAAGTTGGGGCACTATCCTACCCGGTTTCACCTCAACGGGGAGATTCCCCCTTATACGGGTCCGGAACCTTCGCTTCTAGGTTAGAGCGCATGCATGCGAGGGGGGACACATGCAAGCACCTATACCAACCTCTCACCACACTCACACACATATGCTAGGGACACATGCAAGTTTTCATCTGATTCCGATGTTCTCGTGGTCTTCCTCCGGCGAAACCCTGATCTATGCACACTCGGATCGTCTACCCCCCTAGACGTTCCTCTGACAGGGGTAGCCCGGCGTAGCTCTCTCTTGTTTTGTGTTTGTTTAGGTCATATGGTGATGTAAAACCATGTTGGTTCACAAGTTGGGGCACTATCCTACCCGGTTTCACCTCAACGGGGAGATTCCCCCTTATACGGGTCCGGAACCTTCGCTTCTAGGTTAGAGCGCATGCATGCGAGGGGCGACACATGCAAGCACCTATACCAACCTCTCACCACACTCACACACATATGCTAGGGACACATGCAAGTTTTCATCTGATTCCGACGTTCTCGTTGTCTTCCTCCGGCGAAACCTAGATCTGTGCACACTCGGATCGTCTACCCCCCTAGACGTTCCTCTGACAGGGGTAGCCCGGCGTAGATCTCTCTTGTTTTGTGTTTGTTTAGGTCATAGGGTGATGTAAAACCATGTTGGTTCACAAGTTGGGGCACTATCCTACCCGGTTTCACCTCAACGGGGAGATTCCCCCTTATACGGGTCCGGAACCTTCGCTTCTAGGTTAGAGCGCATGCATGCGAGGGGGGACACATGCAAGCACCTATACCAACCTCTCACCACACTCACACACATATGCTAGGGACACATGCAAGTTTTCATCTGATTCCGATGTTCTCGTGGTCTTCCTCCGTGAAACTCGATCTATGCACACTGGATCGCCTACCCCTAGACGCTCCTCCGACAGGTAGCCCATGCGTAGATCTCTCATGTTTTGTGTTTGTTTAGGTCATAGGGTGATGTAAAACCATGTTGGTTCACAAGTTGGGGCACTATCCTACCCGTTTCACCTCAACGGGGAGATTCCCCCTTATACGGGTCCGGAACCTTCGCTTCTAGGTTAGAGCGCATGCATGCGAGGGGGGACACATGCAAGCACCTATACCAACCTCTCACCACACTCACACACATATGCTAGGGACACATGCAAGTTTTCATCTGATTCCGATGTTCTCGTGGTCTTCCTCCGGCGAAACCCTGATCTGTGCACACTCGGATCGTCTACCCCCTAGACGTTCCTCTGACAGGGGTAGCCCGGCGTAGCTCTCTCTTGTTTTGTGTTTGTTTAGGTCATAGGGTGATGTAAAACCATGTTGGTTCACAAGTTGGGGCACTATCCTACCCGGTTTCACCTCAACGGGGAGATTCCCCCTTATACGGGTCCGGAACCTTCGCTTCTAGGTTAGAGCGCATGCATGCGAGGGGGGACACATGCAAGCACCTATACCAACCTCTCACCACACTCACACACATATGCTAGGGACACATGCAAGTTTTCATCTGATTCCGATGTTCTCGTGGTCTTCCTCCGGCGAAACCCTGATCTATGCACACTCGGATCGTCTACCCCCTAGACGTTCCTCTGACAGGGGTAGCCCGGTGTAGCTCTCTCTTGTTTTGTGTTTGTTTAGGTCATAGGGTGATGTAAAACCATGTTGGTTCACAAGTTGGGGCACTATCCTACCCGGTTTCACCTCAACGGGGAGATTCCCCCTTATACGGGTCCGGAACCTTCGCTTCTAGGTTAGAGCGCATGCATGCGAGGGGGGACACATGCAAGCACCTATACCAACCTATCACCACACTCACACACATATGCTAGGGACACATGCAAGTTTTCATCTGATTCCGATGTTCTCGTGGTCTTCCTCCGGCGAAACCCTGATCTGTGCACACTCGGATCGTCTACCCCCCTAGACGTTCCTCTGACAGGGGTAGCCCGGCGTAGCTCTCTCTTGTTTTGTGTTTGTTTAGGTCATAGGGTGATGTAAAACCATGTTGGTTCACAAGTTGGGGCACTATCCTACCCGGTTTCACCTCAACGGGGAGATTCCCCCTTATACGGGTCCGGAACCTTCGCTTCTAGGTTAGAGCGCATGCATGCAAGGGGGGACACATGCAAGCACCTATACCAACCTCTCACCACACTCACACACATATGCTAGGGACACATGCAAGTTTTCATCTGATTCCGATGTTCTCGTGGTCTTCCTCCGGCAAAACCCTGATCTATGCACACTCGGATCGTGTACCCCCCTAGACGCTCCTCCGACAGGTAGCCCATGTAGATCTCTCTTATTTTGTGTTTGTTTAGGTCATAGGGTGATGTAAAACCATGTTGGTTCACAAGTTGGGGCACTATCCTACCCGTTTTCACCTCAACACGGAGATTCCCCATAAAACGGTGCCTGACCTTCGCTTCTAGGTTAGAGCGCATGCATGCGAGGGGCGACACATGCAAGCACCTATACCAACCTCTCACCACACTCACACACATATGCTAGGGACACATGCAAGTTTTCATCTGATTCCGATGTTCTCGTGGTCTTCCTCCGGCGAAACCTAGATCTGTGCACACTCGGATCGTCTACCCCCCTAGACGTTCCTCTGACAGGGGTAGCCCGGCGTAGCTCTCTCTTGTTTTGTGTTTGTTTAGGTCATAGGGTGATGTAAAACCATGTTGGTTCACAAGTTGGGGCACTATCCTACCCGGTTTCACCTCAACGGGGAGATTCCCCCTTATACGGGTCCGGAACCTTCGCTTCTAGGTTAGAGCGCATGCATGCGAGGGGGACACATGCAAGCACCTATACCAACCTCTCACCACACTCACACACATATGCTAGGGACACATGCAAGTTTTCATCTGATTCCGATGTTCTCGTGGTCTTCCTCCGGCGAAACCCTGATCTATGCACACTCGGATCGTCTACCCCCTTAGACGTTCCTCTGACAGGGGTAGCCAGGCGTAGCTCTCTCTTGTTTTGTGTTTGTTTAGGTCATAGGGTGATGTAAAACCATGTTGGTTCACAAGTTGGGGCACTATCCTACCCGGTTTCACCTCAACGGGGAGATTCCCCCTTATACGGGTCCGGAACCTTCGCTTCTAGGTTAGAGCGCATGCATGCGAGGGGGACACATGCAAGCACCTATACCAACCTCTCACCACACTCACACACATATGCTAGGGACACATGCAAGTTTTCATCTGATTCCGATGTTCTCGTGGTCTTCCTCCCATGAAACCTCGATCTATGCACACTGGATCGCCTACCCCCTAGACGCTCCTCCGACAGGGTAGCCATGTAGCTCTCTTGTTTTGTGTTTGTTTAGGTCATAGGGTGATGTAAAACCATGTTGGTTCACAAGTTGGGGCACTATCCTACCCGGTTTCACCTCAACGGGGAGATTCCCCGTTATACAGGTCCGGAACCTTCGCTTCAAGGTTAGAGCGCATGCATGCGAGGGGGACACATGCAAGCACCTATACCAACCTCTCACCACACTCACACACATATGCTAGGGACACATGCAAGTTTTCATCTGATTCCGATGTTCTCGTGGTCTTCCTCGGTGAAACCCTGATCTATGCACACTGGATCGCCTACCCCCTAGACGCTCCTCCCGACAGGTAGCCCGGCGTAGCTCTCTCTTGTTTTGTGTTTGTTTAGGTCATAGGGTGATGTAAAACCATGTTGGTTCACAAGTTGGGGCACTATCCTACCCGGTTTCACCTCAACGGGGAGATTCCCCCTTATACGGGTCCGGAACCTTCGCTTCTAGGTTAGAGCGCATGCATGCGAGGGGAGACACATGCAAGCACCTATACCAACCTCTCACCACACTCACACACATATGCTAGGGACACATGCAAGTTTTCATCTGATTCCGATGTTCTCGTGGTCTTCATCCGTGAAACTCGATCTGGCACACTCTGATCGCCTACCCCCTAGACGCTCCTCCGACAGGGTAGCCCGTAGAGCTCTCTCTTGTTTTGTGTTTGTTTAGGTCATAGGGTGATGTAAAACCATGTTGGTTCACAAGTTGGGGCACTATCCTACCCGGTTTCACCTCAACGGGAGATTCCCCCTTATACGGGTCCGGAACCTTCGCTTCTAGGTTAGAGCGCATGCATGCGAGGGGGGACACATGCAAGCACCTATACCAACCTCTCACCACACTCACACACATATGCTAGGGACACATGCAAGTTTTCATCTGATTCCGATGTTCTCGTGGTCTTCCTCCGGCGAAACCCTGATCTCTGCACACTCGGATCGCTCACCCCCTAGACGGTCCTCTCACAGGGGTAGCCCGACGTAGATCTCTCTTGTTTTGTGTTTGTTTAGGTCATAGGGTGATGTAAAACCATGTTGGTTCACAAGTTGGGGCACTATCCTACCCGGTTTCACCTCAACGGGGAGATTCCCCCTTATACGGGTCCGGAACCTTCGCTTCTAGGTTAGAGCGCATGCATGCGAGGGGGACACATGCAAGCACCTATACCAACCTCTCACCACACTCACACACATATGCTAGGGACACATGCAAGTTTTCATCTGATTCCGATGTTCTCGTGGTCTTCCTCCCATGAACCCTCGATCTCAGGCACACTCGGATCGCCTACCCCCCTAGACGCTCCTCCGACAGGGTAGCCCATGTAGCTCTCTTGTTTTGTGTTTGTTTAGGTCATAGGGTGATGTAAAACCATGTTGGTTCACAAGTTGGGGCACTATCCTACCCGGTTTCACCTCAACGGGGAGATTCCCCCTTATACGGGTCCGTAACCTTCGCTTCTAGGTTAGAGCGCATGCATGCGAGGGGGACACATGCAAGCACCTATACCAACCTCTCACCACACTCACACACATATGCTAGGGACACATGCAAGTTTTCATCTGATTCCGATGTTCTCGTGGTCTTCCTCCGGCGAAACCCTGATCTGTGCACACTCGGATCGTCTACCCCCCTAGACGTTCCTCTGACAGGGGTAGCCCGGCGTAGCTCTCTTGTTTTGTGTTTGTTTAGGTCATAGGGTGATGTAAAACCATGTTGGTTCACAAGTTGGGGCACTATCCTACCCGGTTTCACCTCAACGGGGAGACCCCCTTATACGGGTACGAAACCTTCGCTTCTAGGTTAGAGCGCATGCATGCGAGGGGGGACACATGCAAGCACCTATACCAACCTCTCACCACACTCACACACATATGCTAGGGACACATGCAAGTTTTCATCTGATTCCGATGTTCTCGTGGTCTTCCTCCGGCGAAACCCTGATCTATGCACACTCGGATCGTCTACCCCCTAGACGTTCCTCTGACAGGGGTAGCCCGATGTAGCTCTCTCTTGTTTTGTGTTTGTTTAGGTCATAGGGTGATGTAAAACCATGTTGGTTCACAAGTTGGGGCACTATCCTACCCGGTTTCACCTCAACGGGGAGATTCCCCCTTATACGGGTCCGGAACCTTCGCTTCTAGGTTAGAGCGCATGCATGCGAGGGGGACACATGCAAGCACCTATACCAACCTCTCACCACACTCACACACATATGCTAGGGACACATGCAAGTTTTCATCTGATTTCGATGTTCTCGTGGTCTTCCTCCTGCGAAACACTGATCTGTGCACACTCGGATCGTCTGCCCCCCTAGACGTTCCTCTGACAGGGGTAGCCCGACGTAGCTCTCTCTTGTTTTGTGTTTGTTTAGGTCATAGGGTGATGTAAAACCATGTTGGTTCACAAGTTGGGGCACTATCCTACCCGGTTTCACCTCAACGGGGAGATTCCCCCTTATACGGGTCCGGAACCTTCGCTTCTAGGTTAGAGCGCATGCATGCGAGGGGGACACATGCAAGCACCTATACCAACCTCTCACCACACTCACACACATATGCTAGGGACACATGCAAGTTTTCATCTGATTCCGATGTTCTCGTGGTCTTCCTCCGGCGAAACCCTGATCTATGCACACTCGGATCGTCTACCCCCTTAGACGTTCCTCTAACAGGGGTAGCCCGACGTAGATCTCTCTTGTTTTGTGTTTGTTTATTTCATAGGGTGATGTAAAACCATGTTGGTTCACAAGTTGGGGCACTATCGTACCCGGTTTCACCTCAACGGGGAGATTCCCCCTTATACGGGTCCGGAACCTTCGCTTCTAGGTTAGAGCGCATGCATGCGAGGGGGGACACATGCAAGCACCTATACCAACCTCTCACCACACTCACACACATATGCTAGGGACACATGCAAGTTTTCATCTGATTCCGATGTTCTCGTGGTCTTCCTCCGGCGAAACCCTGATCTGTGCACACTCGGATCGTCTACCCCCCTAGACGTTCCTCTGACAGGGGTAGCCCGGCGTAGCTCTCTTGTTTTGTGTTTGTTTAGGTCATAGGGTGATGTAAAACCATGTTGGTTCACAAGTTGGGGCACTATCCTACCCGGTTTCACCTCAACGGGGAGATTCCCCCTTATACGGGTCCGGAACCTTCGCTTCTAGGTTAGAGCGCATGCATGCGAGGGGGGACACATGCAAGCACCTATACCAACCTCTCACCACACTCACACACATATGCTAGGGACACATGCAAGTTTTCATCTGATTCCGATGTTCTCGTGGTCTTCCTCCGGCGAAACCCTCATCTATGCACACTCGGATCGTCTACCCCACTAGACGTTCCTCTGACAGGGGTAGCCCGGCGTAGCTCTCTCTTGTTTTGTGTTTGTTTAGGTCATAGGGTGATGTAAAACCATGTTGGTTCACAAGTTGGGGCAGTATCCTACCCAGTTTCACCTCAACCCGGAGATTCCCCCTTATACGGGTCCGGAACCTTCGCTTCTAGGTTAGAGCGCATGCATGCGAGGGGGACACATGCAAGCACCTATACCAACCTCTCACCACACTCACACACATATGCTAGGGACACATGCAAGTTTTCATCTGATTCCGATGTTCTCGTGGTCTTCCTCCGGCGAAACCCTGATCTATGCACACTCGGATCGTCTACCCCCTTAGACGTTCCTCTGACAGGGTAGCCATGTAGCTCTCTCTTGTTTTGTGTTTGTTTAGGTCATAGGGTGATGTAAAACCATGTTGGTTCACAAGTTGGGGCACTATCCTACCCGGTTTCACCTCAACGGGGAGATTCCCCCTTATACGGGTCCGGAACCTTCGCTTGCAGGTTAGAGCGCATGCATGCGAGGGGGACACATGCAAGCACCTATACCAACCTCTCACCACACTCACACACATATGCTAGGGACACATGCAAGTTTTCATCTGATTCCGATGTTCTCGTGGTCTTCCTCCGGCAAAACCCTGATCTATGCACACTCGGATCGTCTACACCCTAGACGTTCCTCTGACAGGGGTAGCCCGATGTAGATCTCTCTTGTTTTGTGTTTGTTTAGGTCATAGGGTGATGTAAAACCATGTTGGTTCACAAGTTGGGGCACTATCCTACCCGGTTTCACCTCAACGGGGAGATTCCCCCTTATACGGGTCCGGAACCTTCGCTTCTAGGTTAGAGCGCATGCATGCGAGGGGGACACATGCAAGCACCTATACCAACCTCTCACCACACTCACACACATATGCTAGGGACACATGCAAGTTTTCATCTGATTCCGATGTTCTCGTGGTCTTCCTACGTCGAAACCCTGATCTATGAACACTCGGATCGTCTACCCCTAGACGTTCCTCTGACAGGGGTAGCCCGGCGTAGATCTCTCTTGTTTTGTGTTTGTTTAGGTCATAGGGTGATGTAAAACCATGTTGGTTCACAAGTTGGGGCACTATCCTACCCGGTTTCACCTCAACGGGGAGATTCCCCCTTATACGGGTCCGGAACCTTCGCTTCTAGGTTAGAGCGCATGCATGCCAGGGGGGACACATGCAAGCACCTATACCAACCTCTCACCACACTCACACACATATGCTAGGGACACATGCAAGTTTTCATCTGATTCCGATGTTCTCGTGGTCTTCCTCCGTCGAAACCCTGATCTGTGCACACTCGGATCGCTCACCCCCTAGACGCTCCTCCCGACAGGGTTAGCCCAGCGTAGCTCTCTCTTGTTTTGTGTTTGTTTAGGTCATAGGGTGATGTAAAACCATGTTGGTTCACAAGTTGGGGCACTATCCTACCCGGTTTCACCTCAACGGGGAGATTCCCCCTTATACGGGTCCGGAACCTTCGCTTCTAGGTTAGAGCGCATGCATGCGAGGGGGACACATGCAAGCACCTATACCAACCTCTCACCACACTCACACACATATGCTAGGGACACATGCAAGTTTTCATCTGATTCCGATGTTCTCGTGGTCTTCCTCCGTCGAAACCTCGATGCACACTCGGATCGTCTACCCCCTAGACGTTCCTCTGACAGGGGTAGCCCGGCGTAGCTCTCTCTTGTTTTGTGTTTGTTTAGGTCATAGGGTGATGTAAAACCATGTTGGTTCACAAGTTGGGGCACTATCCTACCCGGTTTCACCTCAACGGGGAGATTCCCCCTTATACGGGTCCGGAACCTTCGCTTCTAGGTTAGAGCGCATGCATGCGAGGGGGGACACATGCAAGCACCTATACCAACCTCTCACCACACTCACACACATATGCTAGGGACACATGCAAGTTTTCATCTGATTCCGATGTTCTCGTGGTCTTCCTCCGGCGAAACCCTGATCTATGCACACTCGGATCGTCTACCCCCTAGACGTTCCTCTGACAGGGGTAGCCCGGTGTAGATCTCTCTTGTTTTGTGTTTGTTTAGGTCATAGGGTGATGTAAAACCATGTTGGTTCACAAGTTGGGGCAGTATCCTACCCGTTTTCACCTCAACACGGAGATTCCCCTTATATGGGTCCAGAACCTTCGCTTCTAGGTTAGAGCGCATGCATGCGAGAGGGGACACATGCAAGCACCTATACCAACCTCTCACCACACTCACACACATATGCTAGGGACACATGCAAGTTTTCATCTGATTCCGATGTTCTCGTGGTCTTCCTCCGGCGAAACCCTGATCTATGCACACTCGGATCGTCTACCCCCTTAGACGTTCCTCTGACAGGGGTAGCCCAGCGTAGCTCTCTCTTGTTTTGTGTTTGTTTAGGTCATAGGGTGATGTAAAACCATGTTGGTTCACAAGTTGGGGCACTATCCTACCCGGTTTCACCTCAACGGGAGATTCCCCCTTATCTGGTCCTAACCTTCGCTTCTAGGTTAGAGCGCATGCATGCGAGGGGCGACACATGCAAGCACCTATACCAACCTCTCACCACACTCACACACATATGCTAGGGACACATGCAAGTTTTCATCTGATTCCGACGTTCTCGTTGTCTTCCTCCGGCGAAACCTAGATCTGTGCACACTCGGATCGTCTACCCCCTAGACGTTCCTCTGACAGGGGTAGCCCAGCGTAGCTCTCTCTTGTTTTGTGTTTGTTTAGGTCATAGGGTGATGTAAAACCATGTTGGTTCACAAGTTGGGGCACTATCCTACCCGGTTTCACCTCAACGGGGAGATTCCCCCTTATACGGGTCCGGAACCTTCGCTTCTAGGTTAGAGCGCATGCATGCGAGAAGGGACACATGCAAGCACCTATACCAACCTCTCACCACACTCACACACATATGCTAGGGACACATGCAAGTTTTCATCTGATTCCGATGTTCTCGTGGTCTTCCTCCGGCGAAACCCTGATCTATGCACACTCGGATCGTCTACCCCCCTAGACGTTCCTCTGACAGGGGTAGCCCGGCGTAGCTCTCTCTTGTTTTGTGTTTGTTTAGGTCATAGGGTGATGTAAAACCATGTTGGTTCACAAGTTGGGGCACTATCCTACCCGGTTTCACCTCAACGGGGAGATTCCCCCTTATACGGGTCCGGAACCTTCGCTTCTAGGTTAGAGCGCATGCATGCGAGGGGGACACATGCAAGCACCTATACCAACCTCTCACCACACTCACACACATATGCTAGGGACACATGCAAGTTTTCATCTGATTTCGATGTTCTCGTGGTCTTCCTCCGGCGAAACCCTGATCTATGCACACTCGGATCGTCTACCCGGCGTAGCTCTCTCTTTTTTTGTGTTTGTTTAGGTCATAGGGTGATGTAAAACCATGTTGGTTCACAAGTTGGGGCACTATCCTACCGGTTTCACCTCAACGGGGAGATTCCCCCTTATACGGGTCCGGAACCTTCGCTTCTAGGTTAGAGCGCATGCATGCGAGGGGGACACATGCAAGCACCTATACCAACCTCTCACCACACTCACACACATATGCTAGGGACACATGCAAGTTTTCATCTGATTCCGATGTTCTCGTGGTCTTCCTCCGGCGAAACCCTGATCTGTGCACACTCGGATCGTCTACCCCCCTAGACGTTCCTCTGACAAGGGTAGCCCGGCGTAGCTCTCTCTTGTTTTGTGTTTGTTTAGGTCATAGGGTGATGTAAAACCATGTTGGTTCACAAGTTGGGGCACTATCCTACCCGGTTTCACCTCAACGGGGAGATTCCCCTTATATGGGTCCGGAACCTTCGCTTCTAGGTTAGAGCGCATGCATGCGAGGGGGACACATGCAAGCACCTATACCAACCTCTCACCACACTCACACACATATGCTAGGGACACATGCAAGTTTTCATCTGATTCCGATGTTCTCGTGGTCTTCCTCCGGCGAAACCCTGATCTGTGCACACTCGGATCGTCTACCCCCTAGACGTTCCTCTGACAGGGGTAGCCCGGCGTAGCTCTCTCTTGTTTTGTGTTTGTTTAGGTCATAGGGTGATGTAAAACCATGTTGGTTCACAAGTTGGGGCACTATCCTACCCGGTTTCACCTCAACGGGGAGATTCCCCCTTATACGGGTCCGGAACCTTCGCTTCTAGGTTAGAGCGCATGCATGCGAGGGGGGACACATGCAAGCACCTATACCAACCTCTCACCACACTCACACACATATGCTAGGGACACATGCAAGTTTTCATCTGATTCCGATGTTCTCGTGGTCTTCCTCCGGCGAAACCCTGATCTATGCACACTCGGATCGTCTACCCCTAGACGTTCCTCTAACAGGGGTAGCCCAGCGTAGATCTCTCTTGTTTTGTGTTTGTTTAGGTCATAGGGTGATGTAAAACCATGTTGGTTCACAAGTTGGGGCACTATCCTACCCGGTTTCACCTCAACAGGGAGATTCCCCCTTATACGGGTCCGTAACCTTCGCTTCTAGGTTAGAGCGCATGCATGCGAGGGGGGACACATGCAAGCACCTATACCAACCTCTCACCACACTCACACACATATGCTAGGGACACATGCAAGTTTTCATCTGATTCCGATGTTCTCGTGGTCTTCCTCCGGCGAAACCCTGATCTGTGCACACTCGGATCGTCTACCCCCCTAGACGTTCCTCTAACAGGGGTAGCCCAGCATAGATCTCTCTTGTTTTGTGTTTGTTTAGGTCATAGGGTGATGTAAAACCATGTTGGTTCACAAGTTGGGGCACTATCCTACCCGGTTTCACCTCAACAGGGAGATTCCCCGTTATCTGGTCCTAACCTTCGCTTCTAGGTTAGAGCGCATGCATGCGAGGGGGACACATGCAAGCACCTATACCAACCTCTCACCACACTCACACACATATGCTAGGGACACATGCAAGTTTTCATCTGATTCCGATGTTCTCGTGGTCTTCCTCCGGCGAAACCCTGATCTGTGCACACTCGGATCGTCTACCCCCTAGACGTTCCTCTGACAAGGGTAGCCCGATGTAGCTCTCTCTTGTTTTGTGTTTGTTTAGGTCATAGGGTGATGTAAAACCATGTTGGTTCACAAGTTGGGGCACTATCCTACCCGGTTTCACCTCAACGGGGAGATTCCCCCTTATACGGGTCCGGAACCTTCGCTTCTAGGTTAGAGCGCATGCATGCGAGGGGGGACACATGCAAGCACCTATACCAACCTCTCACCACACTCACACACATATGCTAGGGACACATGCAAGTTTTCATCTGATTTCGATGTTCTCGTGGTCTTCCTCCGGCGAAACCCTGATCTGTGCACACTCGGATCGTCTACCCCCTAGACGTTCCTCTATGGGTAGCCCGGCGTAGCTCTCTCTTGTTTTGTGTTTGTTTAGGTCATAGGGTGATGTAAAACCATGTTGGTTCACAAGTTGGGGCACTATCCTACCCGGTTTCACCTCAACAGGGAGATTCCCCCTTATACGGGTCCGGAACCTTCGCTTCTAGGTTAGAGCGCATGCATGCGAGGGGGGACACATGCAAGCACCTATACCAACCTATCACCACACTCACACACATATGCTAGGGACACATGCAAGTTTTCATCTGATTCCGATGTTCTCGTGGTCTTCCTCCGGCGAAACCCTGATCTATGCACACTCGGATCGTCTACCCCCCTAGACGTTCCTCTGACAGGGGTAGCCCGGCGTAGCTCTCTCTTGTTTTGTGTTTGTTTAGGTCATAGGGTGATGTAAAACCATGTTGGTTCACAAGTTGGGGCAGTATCCTACCCAGTTTCACCTCAACGCGGAGATTCCCCTTATATGGGTCCGGAACCTTCGCTTCTAGGCTAGAGCGCATGCATGCGAGGGGGGACACATGCAAGCACCTATACCAACCTCTCACCACACTCACACACATATGCTAGGGACACATGCAAGTTTTCATCTGATTCCGATGTTCTCGTGGTCTTCCTCCGGCGAAACCCTGATCTATGCACACTCGGATCGTCTACCCCCCTAGACGTTCCTCTTGCAGGGGTAGCCCGGCGTAGCTCTCTCTTGTTTTGTGTTTGTTTAGGTCATAGGGTGATGTAAAACCATGTTGGTTCACAAGTTGGGGCAGTATCCTACCCAGTTTCACCTCAACGCGGAGATTCCCCCTTAGACGGGTCCGGAACCTTCGCTTCTAGGTTAGAGCGCATGCATGCGAGCGGGAACACATGCAAGCACCTATACCAACCTCTCACCACACTCACACACATATGCTAGGGACACATGCAAGTTTTCATCTGATTCCGATGATCTCGTGGTCTTCCTCCGGCGAAACCCTGATCTGTGCACACTCGGATCGTCTACCCCTAGACGTTCCTCTAACAGGGGTAGCCCAGCGTAGATCTCTCTTGTTTTGTGTTTGTTTAGGTCATAGGGTGATGTAAAACCATGTTGGTTCACAAGTTGGGGCACTATCCTACCCGGTTTCACCTCAACAGGGAGATTCCCCCTTATACGGGTCCGGAACCTTCGCTTCTAGGTTAGAGAACATGCATGCAAGGGGGGACACATGCAAGCACCTATACCAACCTCTCACCACACTCACACACATATGCTAGGGACACATGCAAGTTTTCATCTGATTCCGATGTTCTCGTGGTCTTCCTCCGGCGAAACCCTGATCTATGCACACTCGGATCGTCTACCCCCTTAGACGTTCCTCTGACAGGGGTAGCCCGACATAGATCTCTCTTGTTTTGTGTTTGTTTATTTCATAGGGTGATGTAAAACCATGTTGGTTCACAAGTTGGGGCACTATCCTACCCGGTTTCACCTCAACAGGGAGATTCCCCCTTATACGGGTCCGGAACCTTCGCTTCTAGGTTAGAGCGCATGCATGCGAGGGGGGACACATGCAAGCACCTATACCAACCTCTCACCACACTCACACACATATGCTAGGGACACATGCAAGTTTTCATCTGATTTCGATGTTCTCGTGGTCTTCCTCCGGCGAAACCCTGATCTGTGCACACTCGGATCGTCTACCCCCTAGACGTTCCTCTGACAGGGGTAGCCCGGCGTAGCTCTCTCTTGTTTTGTGTTTGTTTAGGTCATAGGGTGATGTAAAACCATGTTGGTTCACAAGTTGGGGCACTATCCTACCCGGTTTCACCTCAACAGGGAGATTCCCCCTTATACGGGTCCGGAACCTTCGCTTCTAGGTTAGAGCGCATGCATGCGAGGGGGGACACATGCAAGCACCTATACCAACCTCTCACCACACTCACACACATATGCTAGGGACACATGCAAGTTTTCATCTGATTTCGATGTTCTCGTGGTCTTCCTCCGGCGAAACCCTGATCTGTGCACACTCGGATCGTCTACCCCTAGACGTTCCTCTAACAGGGGTAGCCCAGCGTAGATCTCTCTTGTTTTGTGTTTGTTTAGGTCATAGGGTGATGTAAAACCATGTTGGTTCACAAGTTGGGGCACTATCCTACCCGGTTTCACCTCAACACGGAGATTCCCCTTATATGGGTCCGGAACCTTCGCTTCTAGGTTAGAGCGCATGCATGCGAGGGGGGACACATGCAAGCACCTATACCAACCTCTCACCACACTCACACACATATGCTAGGGACACATGCAAGTTTTCATCTGATTCCGACGTTCTCGTTGTCTTCCTCCGGCGAAACCCAGATCTGTGCACACTCGGATCGTCTACCCCCCTAGACGTTCCTCTGACAGGGGTAGCCCGGCGTAGCTCTCTCTTGTTTTGTGTTTGTTTAGGTCATAGGGTGATGTAAAACCATGTTGGTTCACAAGTTGGGGCACTATCCTACCCGGTTTCACCTCAACGCGGAGATTCCCCCTTATACGGGTCCGGAACCTTCGCTTCTAGGTTAGAGCGCATGCATGCGAGGGGGGACACATGCAAGCACCTATACCAACCTCTCACCACACTCACACACATATGCTAGGGACACTTGCAAGATTTCATCTGATTCCGATGTTCTCGTGGTCTTCCTCCGGCGAAACCCTGATCTATGCACACTCGGATCGTCTACCTCCCTAGACGTTCCTCTGACAGGGGTAGCCCGGCGTAGCTCTCTCTTGTTTTGTGTTTGTTTAGGTCATAGGGAGATGTAAAACCATGTTGGTTCACAAGTTGGGGCACTATCCTACCCGGTTTCACCTCAACGGGGAGATTCCCCCTTATACGGGTCCGGAACCTTCGCTTCTAGGTTAGAGCGCATGCATGCGAGGGGGGACACATGCAAGCACCTATACCAACCTCTCACCACACTCACACACATATGCTAGGGACACATGCAAGTTTTCATCTGATTCTGATGTTCTCGTGGTCTTCCTCCGGCGAAACCCTGATCTGTGCACACTCGGATCGTCTACCCCCCTAGACGTTCCTCTGACAGGGGTAGCCCGGCGTATCTCTCTCTTGTTTTGTGTTTGTTTAGGTCATAGGGTGATGTAAAACCATGTTGGTTCACAAGTTGGAGCACTATCTTACCCGGTTTCACCTTAACGGGGAGATCCCCCATTATACGGGTCCGGAACCTTCGCTTCTAGGTTAGAGCGCATGCATGCGAGGGGAGACACATGAAAGCACCTATACCAACCTCTCACCACACTCACACACATATGCTAGGGACACATGCAAGTTTTCATCTGATTCCGATGTTCTCGTGGTCTTCCTCCGGCGAAACCCTGATCTGTGCACACTCGGATCGTCTACCCCCCTAGACGTTCCTCTGACAAGGGTAGCCCTGCGTAGCTTTCTCTTGTTTTGTGTTTGTTTAGGTCATAGGGTGATGTAAAACCATGTTGGTTCACAAGTTGGGGCACTATCCTACCCGGTTTCACCTCAACGGGGAGATCCCCCCTTATACGGGTCCGGAACCTTCGCTTCTAGGTTAGAGCGCATGCATGCGAGGGGGGACACATGCAAGCACCTATACCAACCTCTCACAACACTCACACACATATGCTAGGGACACATGCAAGTTTTCATCTGATTTCGATGTTCTCGTGGTCTTCCTCCGGCGAAACCCTGATCTGTGCACACTCGGATCGTCTACCCCCTAGACGTTCCTCTAACAGGGGTAGGCCAGCTTAGATCTCTCTTGTTTTGTGTTTGTTTAGGTCATAGGGTGATGTAAAACCATGTTGGTTCACAAGTTGGGGCACTATCCTACCCGGTTTCACCTCAACGGGGAGATTCCCCCTTATACGGGTCCGGAACCTTCGCTTCTAGGTTAGAGCGCATGCATGCGAGGGGGGACACATGCAAGCACCTATACCAACCTATCACCACACTCACACACATATGCTAGGGACACATGCAAGTTTTCATCTGATTCCGACGTTCTCGTTGTCTTCCTCGGGCGAAACCCAGATCTGTGCACACTCGGATCGTCTACCCCCCTAGACGTTCCTCTGACAGGGGTAGCCCGGCGTAGATCTCTCTTGTTTTGTGTTTGTTTAGGTCATAGGGTGATGTAAATCCATGTTGGTTCACAAGTTGGGGCTCTATCCTACCCGGTTTCACCTCAACAGGGAGATTCCCCCTTATACGGGTCCGGAACCTTCGCTTCTAGGTTAGAGCGCATGCATGCGAGGGGGGACACATGCAAGCACCTATACCAACCTCTCACCACACTCACACACATATGCTAGGGACACATGCAAGTTTTCATCTGATTCCGATGTTCTCGTGGTCTTCCTCCGGCGAAACACTGATCTGTGCACACTCGGATCGTCTACCCCCCTAGACGTTCCTCTGACAGGGGTAGCCCGGCGTAGCTCTCTCTTGTTTTGTGTTTGTTTAGGTCATAGGATTATGTAAAACCATGTTGGTTCACAAGTTGGGGCACTATCCTAGCCGGTTTCACCTCAACAGGGAGATTCCCCCTTATACGGGTCCGGAACCTTCGCTTCTAGGTTAGAGCGCATGCATGCGAGGGGGGACACATGCAAGCACCTATACCAACCTCTCACCACACTCACACACATATGCTAGGGACACATGCAAGTTTTCATCTGATTCCGATGTTCTCGTGGTCTTCCTCCGGCGAAACCCTGATCTATGCACACTCGGATCGTCTACCCCCCTAGACGTTCCTCTGACAGGGGTAGCCCGGCGTAGCTCTCTCTTGTTTTGTGTTTGTTTAGGTCATAGGGTGATGTAAAACCATGTTGGTTCACAAGTTGGGGCACTATCCTACCCGGTTTCACCTCAACGGGGAGATTCCCCCTTATACGGGTCCGGAACCTTCGCTTCTAGGTTAGAGCGCATGCATGCGAGGGGGGACACTGGCAAGCACCTATACCAACCTCTCACCAGACTCACACACATATGCTAGGGACACATGCAAGTTTTCATCTGATTCCGATGTTCTCGTGGTCTTCCTCCGGCGAAACCCTGATCTGTGCACACTCGGATCGTCTACCCCCCTAGACGTTCCTCTGACAAGGGTAGCCCGGCGTAGCTCTCTCTTGTTTTGTGTCCCTTCTTCTTGCCACGCTTGGGGCGCGTGGGCACCTCCTGCTCCCATAACTGCTTGTGGTCCGGGTGGTTGTCCTCGTCGCTTACTTCGGTGTCAAAAGGGAAGCGGAGGGGGGAGGTCGCCATGGTCGCCGGAGTGTTTAGGGGGGGAGGAGGCAAAGGGACGGGCTCGAGGTTGAAGATGAGGGGCAAGATGAGATGAGGAGGCAAAGGCGTTTTGCCTATTTATTAAGGGCGGGGCGGGAAGGGCGGCTTGGGAATCCAGCGTCGCATTGGCGGCAGAGGGGGGGGCAGCGACTGCGTTGCGTGTGGGCAGCGGGTGTGATCAATGCGAAAGAGAGAAAAAAATAGCTAGGATGCGACGTGACCTCTGCACCGCCGCCCCCGCCCCTGCATGCATGCATGCATTAATGCGAAAGAGAGAAAAACATCCATGGTAGTTGTTCATTGGAAGTGAAAAATAAAAGGAAAATATAATTTGGCCTTGATTTACTTCGGTAATAAATGCATGAATCTAGTACCAAGGTACTCGTTCGTTTTTACACACCGTATGCAACAATGTCGTATCCACCCGCGGAATCCTTCTAGAAGACGCGATCGGACGGCCACAATGTCGCGCTAGGGTTAGATCTATGTTCCTTATTCGGCCTTAGGGTTAGCTGGGTTTAGGATGCAGTCAACGGGGTTTCACAAGTTTGACCAGACATTCAAATGTGCATAACTAATTCAAAAAAATCAAAAAAAAATACTAAACCTTCGCATGGTGTCATGTTATGTGACATAGTTGTGAGGAAAAATATCAAACTTGGTCTATTGATCATATTTCAAAAAACCCTTCACAAAATGACCTATCTCCTCCGAGGTTTTCTGGCTTTCGGGTCAAATGACCAATGATATGGCTAGAATCAAGGCATAGTTTGTGATAATGTGCCCATATTTGGCATGCATGTCTATAATGGTATGACTAACAATGTTGTAGCACAAAGTTTTCCTTTTCGACGCACAGAAAATCCATTTTCTATTTTACGAGTCTTAGAAGAGGGTGTGATTTGTGAAGCAACCACCAAATTGAAGTTTCAAAATGGTAACATCCTATTTTTCAAAAATACTAGACCACCTAGAATGTACAATTTCTCAACTTGAGTATCTCAAACCTTTTATTCCATCCCTGGTGAAAAAGACAAATCCCACCGAATCGGCTGGAAGTGGGTAAGATATGAACTACAGGTACATGATTTCATGCTGATGAATTTTTGTAAAAATCATTTTTAGGTTCACAACATGATATTTCATCAGAGATCCAATGCTAGTTTTGTGATCCTCAGCCCCTAGCTAAGAATATTTATGAAAACCCTTCAAGTTTGACTAAACATTCAAATGTGCATAACTAATTCAAAAAAAATCAAAAAAATACAAAACCTTCGCATGGTGTCATGTTGTGTGACATAGTTCTGAGGAAAAATATCAAACTTGGTTTTAGAAATGGTCGAAAAAAACTTGCTTAGAAATTGGGTGGTTTACCCTAGCTTTGGAGCCCATTTCTACCCTATTTTGGGTGAGGGTGAGTTGTACTTCACAAAAGGGATCAGGGTGAGGATGAGTTGTATTGTACATATGAGAAAAACGTTGGAAGCTCATACAAACATAGAAAAGTGACAGAGCTACATTTGTTGAAATTTAAATTTACCATCATATTTGAATTTTGTCCAAATTATCAACAACTGACAAATTATTATAATAACAAATGTTTACAACAACAAGTGCCAAATTATTACAATAACAAATGTTTACAACAACAAGTTCCAAATTCAAAGTCTATTTCTTTTGGCTCTTCTTACCCCTCGTTTTCTTCTCCTTCACAAGTTTCACACCTCACAACAGGTTTATGCTCTTCTTTTTCTTACCATTACCATCTGGCCTCCCCACAGCACGTCCAAGAGTCTCCTTCACCTCCTCAACAACCTCATGATCATGATCCAAAGCCTCATCAACATGGTCACTTTGCACGAGCCTCAACAACATGGTGGGTTGCACGAGCCTCAACAACAGGCTCATTTTGCACCAAAGCCTCAACAACAGGCTCATTTTGCACCAGAGCCTCAACAACATGTTCATTTTGCACTAGTGCCTCAACAACAGGCTCATTTTGCCCCTCATTCTGCACCAGAGCTTCCAAATCAGAAACAGTGTGCCCTAAAGCCTCAACAGTTTGCACATCATCCTCCAAAACAAGTTCAGATTGCACCTCAGCAGCACCAAACATGATCTGGTTAGTTCTCTTCTTTCTTTGGCCATTGATTCTTGCCCTTATCACTGGCCAGCATTTGTCAACAACAAGAGGTGGGCCTTTTTCTCCACGCTTCCTCCTGAAAACAAGCAAGTTAGCTGGGGGAGAAAAATCGTCAACAAGAAATGGGATAGATTTTGGATGAACATACTTTGGCTTTTCAGCAGTGTATACGCACTTGGTAGAAACCATTCGGTGTCCAAGTTCTTCACAGAGTTTGCATCTATTCTTGTTACCTTTTTGGGCCCTTTTTGGCTTGGCATCTTTCTTTTCATCTTTCTTTCCCTTCTTGCTGCTCCTACCTTTCTCAAACCAAGCCTTGAATCTACTCTGCTTGGGCCTGCCAACCTTTCTTTTCATCAAAGGAGGACACAAGGAGAACTGAATGTCCACTTCAGGCCACTGAGACTGATTTGTAAGTGCTGGAATTGGTGTTCCATATTCAACCTTGAATTTTGCTATAGAATAATACTCATGCAAATATGGGTGCATATTTAGCTTGTGTTTGGAGGCCAAGAAAAGTATGGCATGCTCACAAGGCTTCCTAGTGTGTTGCCACTCAAGGCATGTGCATTCATGCAATTGAGTGTCAACAACATGCCTCCTGCCAGTCTTTGTATCTCTGACTTCAGCACCCCACAATGAGGATTTATCAACACGCAAATGTGCAAGATTTCTGCTCCTGTTGACCACCTGCTGCACAACATCAGGAAGCTTATCTCCTTGAAGAACATCACCAAGCCTTCCTCTCAATTCCCACAACCTCATGATCCTGATCCTGATCCTGATCTGGTCAACCATGTCATGGACAGGCAAGTCTTTTAACTCCTTCACTTTGTTGTTGAAACTTTCTGCCAAATTATTGTTGATATGATCACATTTGATGGCAGTGTTAAAACCAGACCTGTACCATAAAAGAGAATGGTAGGTTTCCAACCATGTACAAAACTTGACCCTATCCTCCTCGAGCATGCCTTAATCTTCTCAAGGTGATATGAATGTATGCGCTAGTGTAAGATCTTGCTGCTGGCCACATGCGTCCAAAATCATCTCCTCTGAATTTTTTGATCAAATTCATCCACATATGGCCGAAGCACTCCCTCTCCTTAGCATGAGGGAAAACAATCTTCACTGCATTTTCTAAACCTTTACATGCATCTGTGTGCACTGCCAATGGAGAGACTGGCCCTATGCATCTTTTCAACTTCATCATGAACCATGTCCATGATGCCTCTGTCTCAGACTAAAACATGCCAATAGCTACATGGAACATCCAATTGTGTCCATCTAAAGCATTGCATGCTGCTAGTTGACCATTCCACTTTCCAGTCAAGAAAGATGAGTCTATACTCAAATATGGACGACACCACCTTTGAAGCCATCGATGCAAGGCTTTAAAGCCATGAAGAATTTAGAGAAGAAGACTTTCCCATCAGCTGTTACCTCAGTATCTATCTCCACAACACTGCCAGGTGACCTCTTCTCTACTTCTGCTTTGAAGTTATAAATGTAGGGGTTCGTAGCATGGAAAACAAAAATTTTCTATCGCATACAAACAAACAAGCCAAGATCTATCTACTAGATTGCAGCAACGAGTCGATGGAATAACTCACCCTCGAAGATTCCAAAGTGTTTAACGAGAGCAGATTCTCGTGGGTGATGTAGTCGTACTCTTTCCGATCTCAAGATCGCGTGAGCGATCCTTCAGCGCCACGTTCCAGCGCTCCCATGATCGGTCCTGCGTTCGGTGCTCGGCGAAGACCTTCCTTTCCCTTGTTCCAGCAGTGGAGGTTGTAGCACTCTCCTCGCGATTCGGCTGTGGCGTGGTGCAGGTAGAGGGGAAATCATGAGGCTTCGCCTTAAGCGGTGCGAGTATGGTGGAGCTTATGAGAGAGGCTATTAGTGGTCTATTAATTAGACACACCAATTAGACGGCTCTAAACCAATTAGAAGGCTCTAAACCGCTGGATAAAGCAATTAGAAGCTCTAAACCAACACGGCTCTAAACCGGAGATTAGAGGTGGAAACTTGTGTGTGCTAGGAGGGGAGCCCTGCCCCTCCTTATATAGGTGGGAGGGCTGGCCGGCCAAGGGGAGGAGTTCCTCCCCAACTCGGCCTTGGGAGGTGCGCCGGCCAAGGAGAACCCTCCTCCAACTCGCCTCCTCCAATCCTCCTCTTTCCACTTCCCAAAATTGCGTTTGACTTTCAAACTAGCCGTTTGACTTTTCAATTTAGGATTTAAATAAATCCTTTATTTGGGACAGCAAGAATACCTAGTACATGATGCAATCATTCAAATATGTAATGACACATTCATGTACCCTTCCCCCTCCGGAGTCTTGGACATTCCGGACCTTCTAGAATGTTCGATGAAAACAGGAACCATTCCCCAACTCAAGCAGGACTTTCCTTATATGAATCTTATTCTCCGGACCATTCCGTATCTCCTCGTGATATCCGGATCCCATCCGAGACTCCGAACAACATTCGGTCTCTTTCTCATAATACCATAACTACTCAAACAACGTGAATCCTTAAGTGTGTCTCCCTACGGTTCGTGAATTATGCGGACATGATCGAGACACTTCTCGAACAATAACCAATAGAGGAATCTTTAAATTCATATGGCTCCACATATTTCTCGATTACTTTGCGTCGAATGAACCACTTACATACGATACCAATTTCCCTTTGTCTCACGATATGTTATTTATTCGAGGTTATGATCGTCGGTATCTCTGCATACCTAGTTCATCCTCGTTACTGATAAGTACTCTTTTCTCGTTCCCGTGATATGTGATCCCTTGTGACCAAGTCACATGCTTGCAAGCTAATTGGATGACATTTCACCGAGAACCAGAAGAATATCTATCCGTCATGTGGATGGACAAATCCCACTCTTGATCCATGTGTTTCAACCAATACTTTCCGAACACTCAATGCCACCTTTATAGCCACCACATTACGGTGTGGTGTTTGATGACATCAAAGCATCCATCCGATAAAGGTGATATGCATGATCTCATGGTCGAAGGAATTAGGTTACTATGTATCAGAAAGCATATAGCAATTGAACTATTGAAATGACTTGATCTTTATGCTACGCTTGTCTATAGGAGTATGTCCACCATATCATTCTCCTAACGATATGATATTGTTGTTGATAACATCTCAATGTTCATGATAGGGAAACCACAATCATCAATCAACCAACAAGCTAGTGAAGTATAGAGGCTATACTAGGGACTTCAAATTAAGTTTACAAATCACACAAGTATTAATGGTTTCCTTGTTAATACTATTATAGCATGAATGTAAACATTTATCATAAACACAAAGATATATAATAATAACTACATTTATTATTGTCTCTAGGGCATATCTCCAGTCTCCCACTTGCACTAGAGTCATCTAATCTAGATTACATGGTAATATACCGAACACCCATGGCAGTTTGGTGTTGGTCATGTTTTGCCCTCGGAGAGGTTTAGTCAACGGATCCGCCACATTCAGATCTGTGTACTTTGCAAATCTTTATATCCCCATCACGGATATGTTCTCGAATAGCGTGAAAGCAGCTTGATATGCTTGACTTCTTGTGTGACCTTGGTTCTTGCGCATTGGCTATGCGCCCATGTTATCACAGAGATAGACATTGGGTCCAGCGCACTAGGAACCACACCCAGCTCTGTAATGAACTCTTTCATCCATATCGCTTCTTGTGAAGCCTCCGAAGCAACCATGTATTCCGATTCAGTTGAAGATCTCGCCACAACGCTTTGCTTTGCACTCCTCCAGCTAATCGCTGCACCAT
Organism: Avena insularis; assembly: GCA_023614405.1. Taxonomy (NCBI): domain Eukaryota; kingdom Viridiplantae; phylum Streptophyta; class Magnoliopsida; order Poales; family Poaceae; genus Avena; species Avena insularis. The sequence goes on from CM042695.1 coordinate 98,382,650, forward strand.
TCAAAATAAATCGTATCCAGTTGTGATTTAGAATCATCCGGATCGGTGTTCCAACTAACATCGGTGTAACCATTAACAACGAGCTGTTCATCACCTCCATAAGAAAGAACCATATCCTTAGTTCTTCTCAAGTACTTAAGGATGTTTTGATCATTGTCCAATGATCCACTCTGGATCACTTTGATATCTGCTAGTTAGACTAACGACATATGCGATGTCGGGTCTAGTACATAGCATGGCATACATTAGAGATCCTATGGCTGAGGCATGAGTCTTACTCATCCTTTCTCTATCTTACGCCGATGTCGGACTTTGAGTTTTACTCAAGGTCGTATTAGCAACATGGGCAAGAACCCTTTCTTGCTATCTTCCATTCAAACCTCTTTAGAACTTTGTCCAAATATGTACATTGTGACAATGATATTTGGCGTTTGATCTATCTCTATAAATCTTTATGCCTAATATGTAGCTTTCCAAGATCCTTCATTGAAAAACTATTATTCAAATACTCTTTGACACTATTAAGAAGGTCTACATCATTCCCAATCAACAATATGTCATCCACATACAGTATTAAGAATGCTCTGAGCTCCCACTCACTTTCTTGTAAATACAAGCTTCTCCATAAGTTTGTATAAAACCAAAACTTTTGATTACCTTATCAAGCGTTGATTCCAACCGGGATGCTTGCTTCAATCCATAGATGGACCGTTGAAGTTTGCATACCTTGTTAGCATCTTTAGGATCGACAAAACCTTTGGGTTGTATCATATACAACTCTTCATCAATGTCTCCATTGAGGAATGCTGTTTTGACATCCATCGCCATATCTCATAATCATAATATGCAGCGATTGCTAACATAATCCTCACAGACTTTAGCCGCTACGGTGAGAAAGTCTCATCGTAGTCAACTCCTTGAATTTGTCGAAACCCTTTTGCGACAAGTCGAGCTTTATAGACGATAACATTACCATCGACATCTATTTTCTTCTTGAAAATCCATTTGTTCTCGACAGCCTTACGGCCATCCGTAAGTCCACCAAAGTCCATACTTGGTTTTCGTACATGGATCCAATCTCGGTTCATGGCTTCTTGCCATTTATTGGAATCTGGGCTCATCATTGCTTCCTCATATGTCTCGGGGTCATCGGTGTTGTCCACCAACATGACATTCATAACGGAATCATACCAATGGAGGTATACGATTTCTCGTTGACCTCCGAGGCTCGTAGCAACTTCAACGAAGTTTCATGATCATCATCATTAGCTTCCTCTCTTATTGGTGCAGGCACCACAGGAACTTCTTCCAGTGTCGCGCTACTCGCAAGTTCGAGAGAAGGTTTGACAACCTCGTCGAGTTCTACTTTCCTTCCGGTCACTTCTTTCGAGAGAAATTCCTTCTCTAGAAAGGATGCATTCTTTTCATCGATGATTTTGCCTTCGGATCTATGATTGTATGTATTGCCAATTGTTTCCTTTGGGTATCCTATGAAGACGCATTTTTCGCTTTGGGTTCAAGCTTGTCCTGTAACTTCTTTACATAGGCTTCGCATCCCCAAACTTTAAGGAGCGACAATTTAGGTTTCTTCCCAAACCATAATTCATATGGTGTCGTTTCAACAGTTTAGACGGTGCCCTATTTAAAGTGAATGCGGCTGTTTCTAATGCATAACCCCAAAATGATAGCGGTAAATCTGTAAGTGACATCATAGAGCGAACCATATCTAAGAGAGTTCGATTCTGACGTTCGGACACACCATTCTGTTGTGGTGTTCGGCGGTGTCAACTATGAAAGTATTCCACATTTCTTCAAATGCTCGCTTCGTAACTTAGATATTCACCTCCACGATCGAGCGTAGAAATTTAATCTTCTTGTTACGTTGATTCTCTACCTCACTTTGAAACTCCTTAAACTTCTCGAAAGTTTGGACTTATGTTTCATGAAATAGATATACCCATATCTACTCAAATCATCCGTGAAGGTAAGAACATAACGATAACCAACTTGTGATGCTACACTCATTGGACCACACACATCGGTATGTATGATTTCCAATAAGTCGTAGCTTCGCTCCATTATCTGAAAATGGAGTCTTAGTCATTTTACCCATCGGACATGCCTCGCATCTTTCAAGTGATTCAAAATCAAGTGATTCAAGAATTCCATCGAATGGAGTTTCTTCATCGCTTCACTCCAATGTGACCAAGGCAGCGATTGCCACATATAGGTCGAATTATCGCTTGATTTCAAACGTTTAGCCTCAATGTTGTTGATATGTGTATTTCCACTATCGAGATTCAATATGAATAGACCATCTATCAAAGGTGCATGTGCATAAAACATATTACTCATATAAATCGAACAACCATTATTCTCGGATTTAAACAAGTAACGTCTCTTAATAAACAAGATCGATATAATGTTCATGCTTAACGCAGCACCAAATAACAATTATTTAAGTATAAAACTAATCCCGATGGTAGATGAAGAGGTAGCGTGCCGACCGCGATCACATCAACCTTTGATCCGTTTCCTACGCGCATCGTCACCTCGTTCTTCACTAGCTTCCGTTTATTCTGCAGATCCTGTTTCGAGTTACAAATATGAGCAACCGAACCAGTATAAAATACCCAGGCACTACTACGAATACTAGTGAGATACACATCAATAACATGTATATCAGATATACCTTTCTTCTTGATGTTGCCGTTCTTCAAATCCGCCAAGTACTTTGGGCAATTCCGCTTCCAGTGACCTTCTCCCTTGCAGTAAAAGCACTCAGTATCAGGCTTGGGTCCAGCCTTGGTCTTCTTCGTCGGTATGGTAACTTTCTTACCACCCTTCTTGAAGTGTCCCTTCTGCTTAGACTTGCCTTTCTTGAATTTGGTGGTCTTATTGACCATCAACACTTGGTGCTCTTTCTTGATCTCCACTTCTGCAGATTTTAACATAGCAAATAGTTCTGGCAACTCTTTGTTCATGTTCTGCATGTTGTAGTTCATCACAAAGTTCTTGTAACTTGGTGGTAGTGATTGGAGGATGCGGTAAACCCCCAAAGTATTAGGAATCACTATACCCAAACTTTGAAGTTTATTTGCGTGCCCAGACATCTTAAGCACATGCTCACGGGAGCTACACTCTTCCATCTTGCAGTTAAAGTACTTTTAAGAAGCTTAATTAGTTTCAATTTCAGAATGATTCTCTAATATTATTTTGATATCCTCGACAATATCATATGGATCGACTCTTCAAACCTTTTACGAGCTCGATTCTAAACCATACAAGATAGCACCTTGAACTATGGAGTACTGATTCTTAGGCGAGGTAAACATTCTTTACTTCATCGGTAGCATCATTGCGGTGGGTCACCTAGCGGTGCATCCAGCACATAGGTCAAATTACCATGTGAGGACAATCCTCAAATTGCGGAACCAATCCATGAAGTTGCTTCCATTGTTTTTCAACTTTTCTTTCTCTAGGAACGCATTAAAATTGATGGTAGGGGCTGCCATTGATCTACAACATATTTGCAATAGTTTAGACTAAGTTTATGACAAATTGAGTTCAAATTAATTAATGAAATTAAACTAGGTGAACTCCCACTCAAAACAACATCCCTCACATTGTTTTAGTGATCACAGACCAAATCCACTACATCAACACCGATCATCAAGATAGTTTATATAGTTTCAATGGCGAACAATCATCATGTTCATCATATCTACTATATGATTCATGCTTTACCTTCGGCGATCCGTGTTCACGAGGCCATGTGCGTACATGCTAGGCTCGTCAAGATCAAACCTTAGCTACCGCATAAGCAAATCTGGCTTGCTTACGTTGTATTCACCAGCGGAATCAAAGACACCCGATCATCACGTGGTGCTTGAGCGACAAGCTTTGGCAACGGTGCATACTAAGGGTGAACACTTTTAGAACTTGAAATTTATGTGCATGAGGGATCATCTTATAATGCTACCGTCGTCTACTAAGCAATAAAAGATGCATAACGGATTAACATCACATGCAATTCATAATATGTGATATGATATGGCCTTTCTTCTTTGTGCTTCCGATCTCCATCTTCAAGCACGAACATGATCTCCATCATCACCGGCATAGCATCAAGGTCAATGATGCTTCTTCATGGTTGTCGTCCACCAGCTTCAACTATTACAACTATTTTGAATAGACACGCAGGTCTTAACAGAAATTAAAGACAACCATATGGCTCCTGCCGGTTGCCAACTTACAATAAGGATCATTGCATACATCAAATATAATCACAATCATGGCCATATCACATCACTGCACACCCCTGCAAAACAAAGTTAGACGCCTCTACTTTCTTTGCATATTTTACGTGGTTTGGGGCTTTCAATAAGTGTCGTTCTAACTTACGAACAAGAACCACAACATTGATACTAGCATTGTTGATTACCCGTTGTAAATTGGATCTTTACTATGCTAGGAGAAACAGGCACCTGAAGCCACTTATGCAATCTGAGTTGCATGTCAAGCGTGGAGCAAGTCTCATGAACGATGTCATGTAAGGTTAGCCGGGCGCTTCATCCCAACATACCGCAAGATGCAAAGTACACAAAAGCAATCTACAATAAAAGCATCAACGCCCACAATGACCATTGTGTTCTACTCGTGCAACAGATCTACATATAGACACGGCTCTGATACCACTGTAGGGGTTCGTAGCATGGAAAACAAAAATTTTCTATCGCATACAAACAAACAAGCCAAGATCTATCTACTAGATTGCAGCAACGAGTCGATGGAATAACTCACCCTCGAAGATTCCAAAGTGTTTAACGAGAGCAGATTCTCGTGGGTGATGTAGTCGTACTCTTTCCGATCTCAAGATCGCGTGAGCGATCCTTCAGCGCCACGTTCAGCAGCGCTCCCTTGATCGGTCACCGTTCGGTACTCCGAAGATCTTCCTCTCCCTTGTTCCAGCAGGCAGCGGAGGTTGTAGCACTCTCCTCGCGATTAAAGACAACTGTGGCGTGGTAGGAAGTAGAGAAATCCTGAGGCTTCGCCTTAAGCCGGTGCGAGTATGGTGGAGCTTATGAGAGAGGCTATTAGTGGTCTAGTAATTAGACACACCAATTAGAAGGCTCTAAACCAATTAGAAGGCTCTAAACCGCTGGCTAAAGCAATTAGAAGCTCTAAACCAAAACGGCTCTAAACCGGAGATTAGAGGTGGAAACTTGTGTGTGCTAGGAGGGGAGCCCTGCCCCTCCTTATATAGGTGGGAGGGATGGCCGGCCAAGGGGAGGAGTTCCTCCCAAACTCGGCCTTGGGAGGTGCGCCGGCCAAGGGGAGGAACCCTCCTCCAACTCGGCCTCCTCCAATCCTCCTCTTTTCCCACTTCCCAAAATTGCCGTTTGACTTTCAAACTAGCCGTTTGACTTTTCAATTTAGGATTTAAATAAATCCTTTATTTGGGACAGCAAGAATACCTAGTACATGATGCAATCATTCAAATATGTAATGACACATTCATGTACCCTTCCCCTCAGTGCCGGACATTGGACCTTCTAGAATGTTCCGATGAAAACACGGAACCATTCCCCAACTCCGAGCAGGACTTTCCTTATATGAATCTTATTCTCCGGACCATTCCGGATCTCCTCGTGATATCCCGGATCCCATCCGAGACTCCGAACAACATTCGGTCTCTTTCTCATAATACCATAACTACTCAAACAACGTCGAATCCTTAAGTGTGTCTCCCTATGGTTCGTGAATTATGCGGACATGATCGAGACACTTCTCCGAACAATAACCAATAGAGGAATCTGGAAATTCATATGGCTCCCACATATTTCTACGATTACTTTGCGATCGAATGAACCACTTACATACGATACCAATTTCCCTTTGTCTCACGATATGTTATTTATCCGAGGTTATGATCGTCGGTATCTCTGCATACCTAGTTCATCCTCGTTACTGATAAGTACTCTTTTCTCGTTCTCGTGATATGTGATCCCTTGTGACCAAGTCACATGCTTGCAAGCTAATTGGATGACATTTCACCGAGAGGGCCCAGAGAATATCTATCCGTCATGTGGATGGACAAATCCCACTCTTGATCCATGTGTTTCAACCAATACTTTCCGAACACTCAATGCCACCTTTATAGCCACCCTGTTACGGTGTGGTGTTTGATGACATCAAAGCATCCATCCAGTAAAGGTGATATGCATGATCTCATGGTCGAAGGAATTAGGTTACTATGTATCAGAAAGCATATAGCAATTAAACTATTGAAATGACTTGATCTTTATGCTACGCTTGTCTATAGGAGTATGTCCACCATATCATTCTCCTAACGATATGATCTTGTTGTTGATAACATCTCAATGTTCATGATAGGGAAACCACAATCATCAATCAACCAACAAGCTAGTGAAGTATAGAGGCTATACTAGGGACTTCAAATTAAGTTTACAAATCACACAAGTATTAATGGTTTCCTTGTTAATACTATTATAGCATGAATGTAAACATTTATCATAAACACAAAGATATATAATAATAACTACATTTATTATTGTCTCTAGGGCATATCTCCAACAATAAAGCATTCGAAAGGTATTTGCCCAATCACCATATAGCTCTTTCATTGCCCTTTGCTTTGCCTTCCACACTGTAGTATAATTCAGCTTAATGGGGTACTGCTTTTCCAAGTCTATTTTCAGTCTCTTTGCAGTGTTGTTTGGTGTTGTGGCTAAAATGGGCTTGATCTTTTCTGCAACCCATAATTGTGATGTCATCTTTGTAACTGTTTGAGAACTTGTAATGCAAGTATGAGGTTTTGGAATTTGATTCACTCTTATTGTCCTTCCATCAGGTTGGCGTCTAGCAGATATATACCACTTGCAAGGCTTGGCACCACCATCATAACCTATGCATTTTGCATAGAACTTTTTTTATCAGTCCACATAGTCTTGGTAGCAAACTCACGTTTGACTGCATATGTCCTGAAACACATCCTGAATTCATCCATGCTTGGAAACAATCTCCCAACTTCAATAACTGGGTCCTCTTTGTAATAAACTGTTACTAGCTCATCATCATGTGCATCATCTACATGAACTACAGCATTTTCCAACAACTCTAGATCTATATCTGCCTCTTCATCTCTTAAATGGTTGTCACCATCATTTGCAGCTTCATCCCTCTTCTTCTCCTTGTCTTTGTCATCTATAGGAATGCCAAAAAGCTTTGCCATTTCAATGTCATCTATTGGTGCAATGACCAAATCAGTCCGGTCATGTATCTCAACTGAATTCCAATCATGATTACAATCCTTTGTGCATTACCATCTGCGGCCTCCTTGTGCATTAGCATCATCCTCCTTTGTTAACACTTACAACTCAGTAAGTATAGGCATTACTTGCCTTTGTGTAGCCCAATCATCCTCGACCATCTGGCGGCCGACTTGAGGCCACATATCCAACCCTTGAATCAGGTTCCAGATTAATGAGCTGTGCTAAAAACAGAACAGTTTTGCTTGTCCAACCATTTCGCTCATCGATTTCATCAACTATATGTTCACCTGTCTCAACCCTAACATAGTCACATTTGTAATCATCAAATCGTAACAAAGAAACTTCTTGCCCTGGCCCCCAAACCACACTATCCCCAATTTTTCCACCATTTTCCTCACCGCCTCCTCTCCCATGTTTATTAGCTCTTGGGGATCAACATGTTCTAATTCCACCTCCCATTTAACAACGGTGTCTCTCTCAATGAGCTGCATGCTACCATCAACTAAAACAACCCTAGAGGGAAAGGATGCGAAATTCGAAGGTTTGGCGCGCAACATCGTCTCCCCTGTTTTTGGCGGGCACTGTGAGCTAGCGGAAGCGAACAAAGAGCTCAACCTTAGAGAAATTAAGTTCAGAGATACGGGATATACCGATTAGAAGTCCCCTCTCCATGCTCCATATCGTTCCCCCTCGCCCCGTTCAGCACACCCTCGCCTCCACAATCTAGCATCAATGGGCAAGCTCAGATCTCGAATTGAGAAGAATGGGAGAGGAATTAGCTTTCAAATGGCACTCACCACCTTCGCCGTTGAACGAAAGCGCCGCCGCCTAAATTAATTGCCGTGCCGCCGGCGCCGGCGCCGAGAACGATGGGTGAGGTCCGCCGCCGCCGTCGGGGAAGCTTCTGATCGGTGTGACGCTCTCGGTCGAGCGGTTGGTTTGGCTGTTGGCTGGCTGTCCCAACCGACGGTTTGGCTTAACCTAATCTTGGAACAAAGTTAAATGTGTCCTTCTGTTGTTTTCAGGCCCGTGTGGCCTGAGCTATTTAATCGCCTCACAACCGTCGCATGTGAGCTATTCTTTTCAACGATGTCGTGTTCCTTCCAATTCCGTGTAAAGATGTTGCATAGGACCTATAAGCCCGCAAGCACCTATACCAACCTATCACCACACTCACACACATATGCTAGGCACACATGCAAGTTTTCATCTGATTCCGATGTTCTTGTGGTCTTCCTCCGTGAAACCACGATCATGCACACTCGGATCGTCTACCCCCTAGGCGTTCCTCTGAGGGTAGCCGGCGTAGCTCTCTCTTGTTTTGTGTTTGTTTAGGTCATAGGGTGATGTAAAACCATGTTGGTTCACAAGTTGGGGCACTATCCTACCGGTTTCACCTCAGCAGGAGATTCCCCTTATCTGGTCAGGAACCTTCGCTTCTAGGTTAGGCGCATGCATGCGAGGGGGAAACATGCAAGCACCTATACCAACCTCTCACCACACTCACACACATATGCTAGGGACACATGCAAGTTTTCATCTGATTAGATGTTCTCGTGGTCTTCCTCCGTGAAACCACGATGCATGCACACTCGGATCGTCTACCCCCTAGGCGTTCCTCGGCGAGGGGTAGCCAGCGTAGCTCTCTCTTGTTTTGTGTTTGTTTAGGTCATAGGGTGATGTAAAACCATGTTGGTTCACAAGTTGGGGCACTATCCTACCGGTTTCACCTCAACAGGGAGATTCCCCCTTATACGGGTCCGGAACCTTCGCTTCTAGGTTAGAGCGCATGCATGCGAGGGGGGACACATGCAAGCACCTATACCAACCTATCACCACACTCACACACATATGCTAGGTACACATGCAAGTTTTCATCTGATTCCGACGTTCTCGTTGTCTTCCTCCGGTGAAACCAAGATCATGCACACTCGGATCGTCTACCCCCTAGGCGTTCCTCGGCAGGGAGTAGCCGGCGTAGCTCTCTCTTGTTTTGTGTTTGTTTAGGTCATAGGGTGATGTAAAACCATGTTGGTTCACAAGTTGGGGCACTATCCTACCGGTTTCACCTCAGCAGGAGATTCCCCCTTATCTGGTCCGGAACCTTCGCTTCTAGGTTAGGCGCATGCATGCGAGGGGACACATGCAAGCACCTATACCAACCTCTCACCACACTCACACACATATGCTAGGGACACATGCAAGTTTTCATCTGATTCCGATGTTCTCGTGGTCTTCCTCCGTGAAACCACGATCATGCACACTCGGATCGTCTACCCCCTAGGCGTTCCTCGGCAGGGGGTAGCCCGGCGTAGCTCTCTCTTGTTTTGTGTTTGTTTAGGTCATAGGGTGATGTAAAACCATGTTGGTTCACAAGTTGGGGCACTATCCTACCCGGTTTCACCTCAACGGGGAGATTCCCCCTTATACGGGTCCGGAACCTTCGCTTCTAGGTTAGAGCGCATGCATGCGAGGGGGGACACTTGCAAGCACCTATACCAACCTATCACCACACTCACACACATATGCTAGGGACACATGCAAGTTTTCATCTGATTCCGATGTTCTCGTGGTCTTCCTCCGGCCAAACCCTGATCTGTGCACACTCGGATCGTCTACACCCTAGACGTTCCTCTGACAGGGGTAGCCCGGCGTAGCTCTTTCTTGTTTTGTGTTTGTTTACGTCATAGGGTGATGTAAAACCATGTTGGTTCACAAGTTGGGGCACTATCCTACCCGGTTTCACCTCAACAGGGAGATTCCCCCTTATACGGGTCCGGAACCTTCGCTTCTAGGTTAGAGCGCATGCATGCGAGGGGGGACACATGCAAGCACCTATACCAACCTATCACCACACTCACACACATATGCTAGGGACACATGCAAGTTTTCATCTGATTCCGACGTTCTCGTTGTCTTCCTCCGGTGAAACCATGATCTATGCACACTCGGATCGTCTACCCCCTAGACGTTCCTCGGCGAGGAGTAGCCCGGCGTAGCTCTCTCTTGTTTTGTGTTTGTTTAGGTCATAGGGTGATGTAAAACCATGTTGGTTCACAAGTTGGGGCAGTATCCTACCCGGTTTCACCTCAACGGGGAGATTCCCCCTTATACGGGTCCGGAACCTTCGCTTCTAGGTTAGAGCGCATGCATGCGAGGGCGGACACATGCAAGCACCTATACCAACCTCTCACCACACTCACACACATATGCTAGGGACACATGCAAGTTTTCATCTGATTCCGATGTTCTCGTGGTCTTCCTCCGGCGAAACCCTGATCTGTGCACACTCGGATCGTCTACCCCCTAGACGTTCCTCTTGCAGGGGTAGCCCGGCGTAGCTCTCTCTTGTTTTGTGTTTGTTTAGGTCATAGGGTGATGTAAAACCATGTTGGTTCTGAAGTTGGGGCACTATCCTACCGGTTTCACCTCAGCGGGAGATTCCCCCTTATCTGGTCCGGAACCTTCGCTTCTAGGTTAGAGCGCATGCATGCGAGGGGGACACATGCAAGCACCTATACCAACCTCTCACCACACTCACACACATATGCTAGGGACACATGCAAGTTTTCATCTGATTCCGATGTTCTCGTGGTCTTCCTCCGGCGAAACCCTGATCTGTGCACACTCGGATCGTCTACCCCTAGACGTTCCTCTAACAGCGAGCGTAGATCTCTCTTGTTTTGTGTTTGTTTAGGTCATAGGGTGATGTAAAACCATGTTGGTTCACAAGTTGGGGCACTATCCTACCCGGTTTCACCTCAACAGGGAGATTCCCCCTTATACGGGTCCGGAACCTTCGCTTCTAGGTTAGAGCGCATGCATGCGAGAAGGGACACATGCAAGCACCTATACCAACCTCTCACCACACTCACACACATATGCTAGGGACACATGCAAGTTTTCATCTGATTGCGATGTTCTCGTGGTCTTCCTCCGTGAAACCACGATGCATGCACACTCGGATCGTCTACCCCCTAGGCGTTCCTCGGCGGGGTAGCCCGGCGTAGCTCTCTCTTGTTTTGTGTTTGTTTAGGTCATAGGGTGATGTAAAACCATGTTGGTTCACAAGTTGGGGCAGTATCCTACCCAGTTTCACCTCAACGCGGAGATTCCCCCTTATACGGGTCCGGAACCTTCGCTTCCAGGTTAGAGCGCATGCATGCGAGCGGGGACACATGGAAGCACCTATACCAACCTCTCACCACACTCACACACATATTCTAGGGACACATGCAAGTTTTCATCTGATTCCGATGTTCTCGTGGTCTTCCTCCGTGAAACCACGATACATGCACACTCGGATCGTCTACCCCCTAGGCGTTCCTCGGCGAGGTAGCCCAGCGTAGCTTTCTCTTGTTTTGTGTTTGTTTAGGTCATAGGGTGATGTAAAACCATGTTGGTTCACAAGTTGGGGCACTATCCTACCGGTTTCACCTCAACGCGGAGATTCCCCCTTATACGGGTCCGGAACCTTCGCTTCTAGGTTAGAGCGCATGCATGCGAGGGGGGACACATGCAAGCACCTATACCAACCTCTCACCACACTCACACACATATGCTAGGGACACATGCAAGTTTTCATCTGATTCCGATGTTCTCGTGGTCTTCCTCCGGCGAAACCATGATGCATGCACACTCGGATCGTCTACCCCCTAGGCGTTCCTCGGCGAGGTAGCCAGCGTAGCTCTCTCTTGTTTTGTGTTTGTTTAGGTCATAGGGTGATGTAAAACCATGTTGGTTCACAAGTTGGGGCACTATCCTACCGGTTTCACCTCAGCAGGAGATTCCCCCTTATCTGGTCCGGAACCTTCGCTTCTAGGTTAGAGCGCATGCATGCGAGGGGGACACATGCAAGCACCTATACCAACCTCTCACCACACTCACACACATATGCTAGGGACACATGCAAGTTTTCATCTGGTTCCGATGTTCTCGTGGTCTTCCTCCGTGAAACCACGATGCATGCACACTCGGATCGTCTACCCCCTAGGCGTTCCTCGGCAGGGGTAGCCAGGCGTAGCTCTCTCTTGTTTTGTGTTTGTTTAGGTCATAGGGTGATGTAAAACCATGTTGGTTCACAAGTTGGGGCACTATCCTACCGGTTTCACCTCAGCAGGAGATTCCCCCTTATCTGGTCCGGAACCTTCGCTTCTAGGTTAGGCGCATGCATGCGAGGGGGACACATGCAAGCACCTATACCAACCTCTCACCACACTCACACACATATGCTAGGGACACATGCAAGTTTTCATCTGATTAGATGTTCTCGTGGTCTTCCTCGTGAAACCACGATCTGTGCACACTCGGATCGTCTACCCCCTAGGCGTTCCTCGGCGAGGGTAGCCAGCGTAGCTCTCTCTTGTTTTGTGTTTGTTTAGGTCATAGGGTGATGTAAAACCATGTTGGTTCACAAGTTGGGGCACTATCCTGCCGGTTTCACCTCAGCAGGGAGATTCCCCCTTATCTGGTCAGGAACCTTCGCTTCTAGGTTAGGCGCATGCATGCGAGGGGACACATGCAAGCACCTATACCAACCTCTCACCACACTCACACACATATGCTAGGGACACATGCAAGTTTTCATCTGATTAGATGTTCTCGTGGTCTTCCTCCGTGAAACCACGATCTGTGCACACTCGGATCGTCTACCCCCTAGGCGTTCCTCGGCAGGGTAGCCAGGCGTAGCTCTCTCTTGTTTTGTGTTTGTTTAGGTCATAGGGTGATGTAAAACCATGTTGGTTCACAAGTTGGGGCACTATCCTACCGGTTTCACCTCAGCAGGAGATTCCCCCTTATCTGGTCCGGAACCTTCGCTTCTAGGTTAGGCGCATGCATGCGAGGGGACACATGCAAGCACCTATACCAACCTCTCACCACACTCACACACATATGCTAGGGACACATGCAAGTTTTCATCTGATTAGATGTTCTCGTGGTCTTCCTCCGTGAAACCACGATCTGTGCACACTCGGATCGTCTACCCCCTAGGCGTTCCTCGGCAGGGTAGCCGGCGTAGCTCTCTCTTGTTTTGTGTTTGTTTAGGTCATAGGGTGATGTAAAACCATGTTGGTTCACAAGTTGGGGCACTATCCTACCGGTTTCACCTCAGCAGGAGATTCCCCCTTATACGGGTCTGGAACCTTCGCTTCTAGGTTAGAGCGCATGCATGCGAGGGGGACACATGCAAGCACCTATACCAACCTCTCACCACACTCACACACATATGCTAGGGACACATGCAAGTTTTCATCTGATTCCGATGTTCTCGTGGTCTTCCTCCGGCGAAACCCTGATCTGTGCACACTCGGATCGTCTACCCCCTAGGCGTTCCTCGGCGAGGTAGCCAGCGTAGCTCTCTCTTGTTTTGTGTTTGTTTAGGTCATAGGGTGATGTAAAACCATGTTGGTTCACAAGTTGGGGCACTATCCTACCGGTTTCACCTCAGCAGGAGATTCCCCCTTATCCGGGTCCTGAACCTTCGCTTCTAGGTTAGTGCGAATGAATGCGAGGGGGACACATGCAAGCACCTATACCAACCTCTCACCACACTCACACACATATGCTAGGGACACATGCAAGTTTTCATCTGATTCCGATGTTCTCGTGGTCTTCCTCAGGCGAAACCACGATGCATGCACACTCGGATCGTCTACCCCCTAGGCGTTCCTCGGCGAGGTAGCCAGCGTAGCTCTCTCTTGTTTTGTGTTTGTTTAGGTCATAGGGTGATGTAAAACCATGTTGGTTCACAAGTTGGGGCACTATCCTGCCGGTTTCACCTCAGCAGGGAATTCCCCCTTATCTGGTCCGAAACCTTCGCTTCTAGGTTAGAGCGCATGCATGCGAGGGGGGACACATGCAAGCACCTATACCAACCTCTCACCACACTCACACACATATGCTAGGGACACATGCAAGTTTTCATCTGATTCCGATGTTCTCGTGGTCTTCCTTCGTGAAACCACGATGCATGCACACTCGGATCGTCTACCCCCTAGGCGTTCCTCGGCGAGAGTAGCCAGCGTAGCTCTCTCTTGTTTTGTGTTTGTTTAGGTCATAGGGTGATGTAAAACCATGTTGGTTCACAAGTTGGGGCACTATCCTACCGGTTTCACCTCAGCAGGAGATTCCCCCTTATCTGGTCCGGAACCTTCGCTTCTAGGTTAGAGCGCATGCATGCGAGGGGGGACACATGCAAGCACCTATACCAATCTCTCACCACACTCACACACATATGCTAGGGACACATGCAAGTTTTCATCTGATTCCGATGTTCTCGTGGTCTTCCTCCGGCGAAACCCTGATCTGTGCACACTCGGATCGTCTGCCCCCTAGACGTTCCTCTCAGCGAGGTAGCCAGCGTAGCTCTCTCTTGTTTTGTGTTTGTTTAGGTCATAGGGTGATGTAAAACCATGTTGGTTCACAAGTTGGGGCACTATCCTACCGGTTTCACCTCAGCAGGAGATTCCCCCTTATCTGGTCCGGAACCTTCGCTTCTAGGTTAGGCGCATGCATGCGAGGGGACACATGCAAGCACCTATACCAACCTCTCACCACACTCACACACATATGCTAGGGACACATGCAAGTTTTCATCTGATTCCGATGTTCTCGTGGTCTTCCTCCGTGAAACCACGATGCATGCACACTCGGATCGTCTACCCCCTAGGCGTTCCTCGGCAGGGGTAGCCAGGGGTAGCTCTGTGTTGTTTTGTGTTTGTTTAGGTCATAGGGTGATGTAAAACCATGTTGGTTCTGAAGTTGGGGCACTATCCTACCGGTTTCACCTCAGCAGGAGATTCCCCCTTATCTGGTCCGGAACCTTCGCTTCTAGGTTAGGCGCATGCATGCGAGGGGGACACATGCAAGCACCTATACCAACCTCTCACCACACTCACACACATATGCTAGGGACACATGCCAGTTTTCATCTGATTAGATGTTCTCGTGGTCTTCCTCCGTGAAACCACGATACATGCACACTCGGATCGTCTACCCCCTAGGCGTTCCTCGGCGAGGTAGCCAGGCGTAGCTCTCTCTTGTTTTGTGTTTGTTTAGGTCATAGGGTGATGTAAAACCATGTTGGTTCACAAGTTGGGGCACTATCCTGCCGGTTTCACCTCAGCAGGAGATTCCCCCTTATCTGGTCCGGAACCTTCGCTTCTAGGTTAGGCGCATGCATGCGAGGGGGACACATGCAAGCACCTATACCAACCTCTCACCACACTCACACACATATGCTAGGGAAACATGCAAGTTTTCATCTGATTAGATGTTCTCGTGGTCTTCCTCCGTGAAACCACGATCTGTGCACACTCGGATCGTCTACCCCCTAGGCGTTCCTCGGCAGAGGTAGCCGGCGTAGCTCTCTCTTGTTTTGTGTTTGTTTAGGTCATAGGGTGATGTAAAACCATGTTGGTTCACAAGTTGGGGCACTATCCTACCGGTTTCACCTCAGCAGGAGATTCCCCCTTATCTGGTCCGGAACCTTCGCTTCTAGGTTAGGCGCATGCATGCGAGGGGGACACATGCAAGCACCTATACCAACCTCTCACCACACTCACACACATATGCTAGGGACACATGCAAGTTTTCATCTGATTAGATGTTCTCGTGGTCTTCCTCCGTGAAACCACGATGCATGCACACTCGGATCGTCTACCCCCTAGGCGTTCCTCTCGGGGGGTAGCCAGCGTAGCTCTCTCTTGTTTTGTGTTTGTTTAGGTCATAGGGTGATGTAAAACCATGTTGGTTCACAAGTTGGGGCACTATCCTACCGGTTTCACCTCAGCAGGAGATTCCCCCTTATACGGGTCCGGAACCTTCGCTTCTAGGTTAAGCGCATGCATGCGGGGGGGACACATGCAAGCACCTATACCAACCTCTCACCACACTCACACACATATGCTAGGGACACATGCAAGTTTTCATCTGATTCCGATGTTCTCGTGGTCTTCCTCCGTGAAACCACGATGCATGCACACTCGGATCGTCTACCCCCTAGGCGTTCCTCGGCAGGGGTAGCCAGCGTAGCTCTCTCTTGTTTTGTGTTTGTTTAGGTCATAGGGTGATGTAAAACCATGTTGGTTCACAAGTTGGGGCACTATCCTGCAGTTTCACCTCAGCAGGAGATTCCCCCTTATCTGGTCCGGAACCTTCGCTTCTAGGTTAGGCGCATGCATGCGAGGGGACACATGCAAGCACCTATACCAACCTCTCACCACACTCACACACATATGCTAGGGACACATGCAAGTTTTCATCTGATTAGATGTTCTCGTGGTCTTCCTCCGTGAAACCACGATCTGTGCACACTCGGATCGTCTACCCCCTAGGCGTTCCTCGGCGAGGGGTAGCCAGGCGTAGCTCTCTCTTGTTTTGTGTTTGTTTAGGTCATAGGGTGATGTAAAACCATGTTGGTTCACAAGTTGGGGCACTATCCTACCGGTTTCACCTCAGCAGGAGATTCCCCCTTATATGGTCCGGAACCTTCGCTTCTAGGTTAGAGCGCATGCATGCGAGGGGGGACACATGCAAGCACCTATACCAACCTCTCACCACACTCACACACATATGCTAGGGACACATGCAAGTTTTCATCTGATTCCGATGTTCTCGTGGTCTTCCTCCAGCGAAACCCTGATCTATGCACACTCGGATCGTCTATCCCCCTAGACGTTCCTCTGACAGCGGGGTAGCCGGCGTAGCTCTCTCTTGTTTTGTGTTTGTTTAGGTCATAGGGTGATGTAAAACCATGTTGGTTCACAAGTTGGGGCACTATCCTACCCGGTTTCACCTCTACGAGGAGATTCCCCCTTATACGGGTCCGGAACCTTCGCTTCTAGGTTAGAGCGCATGCATGCAAGGGGGGACACATGCAAGCACCTATACCAACCTCTCACCACACTCACACACATATGCTAGGGACACATGCAAGTTTTCATCTGATTCCGATGTTCTCGTGGTCTTCCTCCGGCGAAACCCTGATCTGTGCACACTCGGATCGTCTACACCCTAGACGTTCCTCTGACAGGGGTAGCCCGGCGTAGCTCTCTCTTGTTTTGTGTTTGTTTAGGTCATAGGGTGATGTAAAACCATGTTGGTTCACAAGTTGGGGCACTATCCTACCCGGTTTCACCTCTACGGGGAGATTCCCCCTTATACGGGTCCGGAACCTTCGCTTCTAGGTTAGAGCGCATGCATGCGAGGGGGACACATGCAAGAACCTATACCAACCTATCACCACACTCACACACATATGATAGAGACACATGCAAGTTTTCATCTGATTCTGACGTTCTCGTTGTCTTCCTCCGGTGAAACCACGATACATGCACACTCGGATCGTCTACCCCCTAGGCGTTCCTCGGCGAGGTAGCCCGGGGTAGCTCTCTCTTGTTTTGTGTTTGTTTAGGTCATAGGGTGATGTAAAACCATGTTGGTTCACAAGTTGGGGCACTATCCTACCCGGTTTCACCTCAACGGGGAGATTCCCCCTTATACTGGTCAGGAACCTTCGCTTATAGGTTAGGCGGATGCATGCGTGGGGGACACATGCAAGCACCTATACCAACCTCTCACCACACTGACACACATATGCTAGGGACACATGCAAGTGTTCATCTGATTCCGATGTTCTCGTGGTCTTCCTCCAGTGAAACCCTGATCTATGCACACTCGGATCGTCTACCCCCTAGGCGTTCCTCGGCAGGGTAGCCAGGCGTAGCTCTCTCTTGTTTTGTGTTTGTTTAGGTCATAGGGTGACGTAAAACCATGTTGGTTCACAAGTTGGGGCACTATCCTACCGGTTTCACCTCAGCAGGAGATTCCCCCTTATCTGGTCCGGAACCTTCGCTTCTAGGTTAGGCGCATGCATGCGAGGGGACACATGCAAGCACCTATACCAACCTATCACCACACTCACACACATATGCTAGGGACACATGCAAGTTTTCATTTGATTAGATGTTCTCGTGGTCTTCCTCCGTGAAACCACGATGCATGCACACTCGGATCGTCTACCCCCTAGGCGTTCCTCGGCGAGGGTAGCCAGGCGTATCTCTCTCTTGTTTTGTGTTTGTTTAGGTCATAGGGTGATGTAAAACCATGTTGGTTCTGAAGTTGGGGCACTATCCTACCGGTTTCACCTCAGCAGGAGATTCCCCCTTATCTGGTCAGGAACCTTGGCTTCTAGGTTAGGCGCATGCATGCGAGGGGACACATGCAAGCACCTATACCAACCTCTCACCACACTCACACACATATGCTAGGGACACATGCAAGTTTTCATCTGATTCCGATGTTCTCGTGGTCTTCCTCCGTGAAACCACGATCTGTGCACACTCGGATCGTCTACCCCCTAGGCGTTCCTCGGCAGGGTAGCCAGCGTAGCTCTCTCTTGTTTTGTGTTTGTTTAGGTCATAGGGTGATGTAAAACCATGTTGGTTCACAAGTTGGGGCACTATCCTACCGGTTTCACCTCAGCGGGAGATTCCCCCTTATCTGGTCAGGAACCTTCGCTTCTAGGTTAGGCGCATGCATGCGAGGGGGACACATGCAAGCACCTATACCAACCTCTCACCACACTCACACACATATGCTAGGGACACATGCAAGTTTTCATCTGATTCCGATGTTCTCGTGGTCTTCCTCCGTGAAACCACGATGCATGCACACTCGGATCGTCTACCCCCTAGGCGTTCCTCGGCGAGGTAGCCAGCGTAGCTCTCTCTTGTTTTGTGTTTGTTTAGGTCATAGGGTGATGTAAAACCATGTTGGTTCACAAGTTGGGGCACTATCCTGCCGGTTTCACCTCAGCAGGAGATTCCCCCTTATCTGGTCCGGAACCTTCGCTTCTAGGTTAGGCGCATGCATGCGAGGGGGACACATGCAAGCACCTATACCAACCTCTCACCACACTCACACACATATGCTAGGGACACATGCAAGTTTTCATCTGATTCCGATGTTCTCGTGGTCTTCCTCTGGTGAAACCACGATCATGCACACTCGGATCGTCTACCCCCCTAGGCGTTCCTCGGCGAGGTAGCCAGGCGTAGCTCTCTCTTGTTTTGTGTTTGTTTAGGTCATAGGGTGATGTAAAACCATGTTGGTTCACAAGTTGGGGCACTATCCTACCGGTTTCACCTCAGCGGGAGATTCCCCCTTATCTGGTCCGGAACCTTGGCTTCTAGGTTAGGCGCATGCATGCGAGGGGGACACATGCAAGCACCTATACCAACCTCTCACCACACTCACACACATATGCTAGGGACACATGCAAGTTTTCATCTGATTAGATGTTCTCGTGGTCTTCCTCCGTGAAACCACGATCATGCACACTCGGATCGTCTACCCCCTAGGCGTTCCTCGGCGAGGTAGCCAGCGTAGCTCTCTCTTGTTTTGTGTTTGTTTAGGTCATAGGGTGATGTAAAACCATGTTGGTTCACAAGTTGGGGCACTATCCTGCCGGTTTCACCTCAGCGGGAGATTCCCCCTTATCTGGTCCGGAACCTTCGCTTCTAGGTTAGGCGCATGCATGCGAGGGGACACATGCAAGCACCTATACCAACCTCTCACCACACTCACACACATATGCTAGGGACACATGCAAGTTTTCTTCTGATTCCGATGTTCTCGTGGTTTTCCTCCGTGAAACCACGATGCATGCACACTCGGATCGTCTACCCCCTAGGCGTTCCTCACAGGGGGTAGCCAGGCGTAGCTCTCTCTTGTTTTGTGTTTGTTTAGGTCATAGGGTGATGTAAAACCATGTTGGTTCACAAGTTGGGGCACTATCCTACCGGTTTCACCTCAGCAGGAGATTCCCCCTTATCTGGTCAGGAACCTTCGCTTCTAGGTTAGGCGCATGCATGCGAGGGGACACATGCAAGCACCTATACCAACCTCTCACCACACTCACACACATATGCTAGGGACACATGCAAGTTTTCATCTGATTAGATGTTCTCGTGGTCTTCCTCCGTGAAACCACGATCTATGCACACTCGGATCGTCTACCCCCTAGGCGTTCCTCGGCGAGGTAGCCAGGCGTAGCTCTCTCTTGTTTTGTGTTTGTTTAGGTCATAGGGTGATGTAAAACCATGTTGGTTCACAAGTTGGGGCACTATCCTACCGGTTTCACCTCAGCAGGAGATTCCCCCTTATCTGGTCCGGAACCTTCGCTTCTAGGTTAGGCGCATGCATGCGAGGGGGACACATGCAAGCACCTATACCAACCTCTCACCACACTCACACACATATGCTAGGGACACATGCAAGTTTTCATCTGATTCCGATGTTCTCGTGGTCTTCCTCCGTGAAACCACGATGCATGCACACTCGGATCGTCTACCCCCTAGGCGTTCCTCACAGAGGGGTAGCCAGCGTAGCTCTCTCTTGTTTTGTGTTTGTTTAGGTCATAGGGTGATGTAAAACCATGTTGGTTCACAAGTTGGGGCACTATCCTACCGGTTTCACCTCAGCAGGGATTCCCCCTTATCTGGTCAGGAACCTTCGCTTCTAGGTTAGGCGCATGCATGCGAGGGGACACATGCAAGCACCTATACCAACCTCTCACCACACTCACACACATATGCTAGGGACACATGCAAGTTTTCATCTGATTCCGATGTTCTCGTGGTCTTCCTCCGTGAAACCACGATGCATGCACACTCGGATCGTCTACCCCCCTAGGCGTTCCTCGGCGAGGGTAGCCAGGCGTAGCTCTCTCTTGTTTTGTGTTTGTTTAGGTCATAGGGTGATGTAAAACCATGTTGGTTCACAAGTTGGGGCACTATCCTACCGGTTTCACCTCAGCAGGGAGATTCCCCCTTATCTGGTCCGGAACCTTCGCTTCTAGGTTAGGCGCATGCATGCGAGGGGACACATGCAAGCACCTATACCAACCTCTCACCACACTCACACACATATGCTAGGGACACATGCAAGTTTTCATCTGATTAGATGTTCTCGTGGTCTTCCTCCGTGAAACCACGATCTATGCACACTCGGATCGTCTACACCCCTAGGCGTTCCTCGGCGAGGTAGCCAGCGTAGCTCTCTCTTGTTTTGTGTTTGTTTAGGTCATAGGGTGATGTAAAACCATGTTGGTTCTGAAGTTGGGGCACTATCCTACCGGTTTCACCTCAGCAGGAGATTCCCCCTTATCTGGTCCGGAACCTTCGCTTCTAGGTTAGGCGCATGCATGCGAGGGGACACATGCAAGCACCTATACCAACCTCTCACCACACTCACACACATATGCTAGGGACACATGCAAGTTTTCATCTGATTAGATGTTCTCGTGGTCTTCCTCCGTGAAACCACGATGCATGCACACTCGGATCGTCTACCCCCTAGGCGTTCCTCGGCAGGGGTAGCCAGGCGTAGCTCTCTCTTGTTTTGTGTTTGTTTAGGTCATAGGGTGATGTAAAACCATGTTGGTTCACAAGTTGGGGCACTATCCTACCGGTTTCACCTCAGCAGGAGATTCCCCCTTATCTGGTCCGGAACCTTCGCTTCTAGGTTAGGCGCATGCATGCGAGGGGACACATGCAAGCACCTATACCAACCTCTCACCACACTCACACACATATGCTAGGGACACATGCAAGTTTTCATCTGATTAGATGTTCTCGTGGTCTTCCTCCGTGAAACCACGATCTGTGCACACTCGGATCGTCTACCCCCTAGGCGTTCCTCGTGAGGTAGCCAGGCGTAGCTCTCTCTTGTTTTGTGTTTGTTTAGGTCATAGGGTGATGTAAAACCATGTTGGTTCACAAGTTGGGGCACTATCCTACCGGTTTCACCTCAGCAGGAGATTCCCCCTTATCTGGTCCGGAACCTTCGCTTCTAGGTTAGGCGCATGCATGCGAGGGGACACATGCAAGCACCTATACCAACCTTACACCACACTCACACACATATGCTAGGGACACATGCAAGTTTTCATCTGATTAGATGTTCTCGTGGTCTTCCTCCGTGAAACCACGATGCATGCACACTCGGATCGTCTACCCCCTAGACGTTCCTCTTGCAGGGGTAGCCCGGCGTAGCTCTCTCTTGTTTTGTGTTTGTTTAGGTCATAGGGTGATGTAAAACCATGTTGGTTCACAAGTTGGGGCACTATCCTACCCGGTTTCACCTCAACAGGGAGATTCCCCCTTATACGGGTCCGGAACCTTCGCTTCTAGGTTAGAGCGCATGCATGCGAGGGGGGACACATGCAAGCACCTATACCAACCTCTCACCACACTCACACACATATGCTAGGGACACATGCAAGTTTTCATCTGATTCCGATGTTCTCGTGGTCTTCCTCCGGCGAAACCCTGATCTGTGCACACTCGGATCGTCTACCCCCTAGACGTTCCTCTGACAGGGTAGCCCGACATAGATCTCTCTTGTTTTGTGTTTGTTTAGGTCATAGGGTGATGTAAAACCATGTTGGTTCACAAGTTGGGGCACTATCCTACCCGGTTTCACCTCAACACGGAGATTCCCCCTTATACGGGTCCGGAACCTTCGCTTCTAGGTTAGAGCGCATGCATGCGAGAGGGGACACATGCAAGCACCTATACCAACCTCTCACCACACTCACACACATATGCTAGGGACACATGCAAGTTTTCATCTGAGTTAGATGTTCTCGTGGTCTTCCTCCGTGAAACCACGATGCATGCACACTCGGATCGTCTACCCCCTAGGCGTTCCTCGGCAGAGGGTAGCCAGCGTAGCTCTCTCTTGTTTTGTGTTTGTTTAGGTCATAGGGTGATGTAAAACCATGTTGGTTCACAAGTTGGGGCACTATCCTACCGGTTTCACCTCAGCAGGAGATTCCCCCTTATCTGGTCAGGAACCTTCGCTTCTAGGTTAGGCGCATGCATGCGAGGGGGACACATGCAAGCACCTATACCAACCTCTCACCACACTCACACACATATGCTAGGGACACATGCAAGTTTTCATCTGATTAGATGTTCTCGTGGTCTTCCTCCGTGAAACCACGATGCATGCACACTCGGATCGTCTACCCCCTAGGCGTTCCTCGGCGGGGTAGCCAGGCGTAGCTCTCTCTTGTTTTGTGTTTGTTTAGGTCATAGGGTGATGTAAAACCATGTTGGTTCACAAGTTGGGGCACTATCCTGCCGGTTTCACCTCAGCAGGAGATTCCCCCTTATCTGGTCCGGAACCTTCGCTTCTAGGTTAGGCGCATGCATGCGAGGGGGACACATGCAAGCACCTATACCAACCTCTCACCACACTCACACACATATGCTAGGGACACATGCAAGTTTTCATCTGATTCCGATGTTCTCGTGGTCTTCCTCCGTGAAACCACGATCATGCACACTCGGATCGTCTACCCCCTAGGCGTTCCTCGGCGAGGTAGCCAGGCGTAGCTCTCTCTTGTTTTGTGTTTGTTTAGGTCATAGGGTGATGTAAAACCATGTTGGTTCACAAGTTGGGGCACTATCCTACCGGTTTCACCTCAGCAGGAGATTCCCCCTTATCTGGTCCGGAACCTTCGCTTCTAGGTTAGGCGCATGCATGCGAGGGGGACACATGCAAGCACCTATACCAACCTCTCACCACACTCACACACATATGCTAGGGACACATGCAAGTTTTCATCTGATTCCGATGTTCTCGTGGTCTTCCTCCGTGAAACCACGATGCATGCACACTCGGATCGTCTACCCCCTAGGCGTTCCTCGGCGAGGTAGCCGGCGTAGCTCTCTCTTGTTTTGTGTTTGTTTAGGTCATAGGGTGATGTAAAACCATGTTGGTTCACAAGTTGGGGCACTATCCTACCGGTTTCACCTCAGCAGGAGATTCCCCCTTATCTGGTCCGGAACCTTCGCTTCTAGGTTAGGCGCATGCATGCGAGGGGGACACATGCAAGCACCTATACCAACCTCTCACCACACTCACACACATATGCTAGGGACACATGCAAGTTTTCATCTGATTAGATGTTCTCGTGGTCTTCCTCCGTGAAACCACGATCTATGCACACTCGGATCGTCTACCCCCTAGGCGTTCCTCGGCGAGGTAGCCAGGCGTAGCTCTCTCTTGTTTTGTGTTTGTTTAGGTCATAGGGTGATGTAAAACCATGTTGGTTCACAAGTTGGGGCACTATCCTACCGGTTTCACCTCAGCAGGAGATTCCCCCTTATCTGGTCCGGAACCTTCGCTTCTAGGTTAGGCGCATGCATGCGAGGGGGACACATGCAAGCACCTATACCAACCTCTCACCACACTCACACACATATGCTAGGGACACATGCAAGTTTTCATCTGATTCCGATGTTCTCGTGGTCTTCCTCCGTGAAACCACGATGCATGCACACTCGGATCGTCTACCCCCTAGGCGTTCCTCGGCGGGGGTAGCCAGGCGTAGCTCTCTCTTGTTTTGTGTTTGTTTAGGTCATAGGGTGATGTAAAACCATGTTGGTTCACAAGTTGGGGCACTATCCTGCAGTTTCACCTCAGCAGGGAATTCCCCCTTATCTGGTCAGGAACCTTCGCTTCTAGGTTAGAGCGCATGCATGCGAGGGGGGACACACGCAAGCACCTATACCAACCTCTCACCACACTCACACACATATGCTAGGGACACATGCAAGTTTCCATCTGATTCCGATGTTCTCGTGGTCTTCCTCCGTGAAACCACGATCATGCACACTCGGATCGTCTACCCCCTAGGCGTTCCTCTGAGGGGTAGCCAGCGTAGCTCTCTCTTGTTTTGTGTTTGTTTAGGTCATAGGGTGATGTAAAACCATGTTGGTTCACAAGTTGGGGCACTATCCTACCGGTTTCACCTCAGCAGGAGATTCCCCCTTATCTGGTCCGGAACCTTCGCTTCTAGGTTAGGCGCATGCATGCGAGGGGACACATGCTAGCACCAATACCAACCTCTCACCACACTCACACACATATGCTAGGGACACATGCAAGTTTTCATCTGATTAGATGTTCTCGTGGTCTTCCTCCGTGAAACCACGATGCATGCACACTCGGATCGTCTACCCCCTAGGCGTTCCTCGGCGAGGTAGCCAGGCGTAGCTCTCTCTTGTTTTGTGTTTGTTTAGGTCATAGGGTGATGTAAAACCATGTTGGTTCACAAGTTGGGGCACTATCCTGCAGTTTCACCTCAGCAGGAGATTCCCCCTTATCTGGTCCGGAACCTTCGCTTCTAGGTTAGGCGCATGCATGCGAGGGGACACATGCAAGCACCTATACCAACCTCTCACCACACTCACACACATATGCTAGGGACACATGCAAGTTTTCATCTGATTAGATGTTCTCGTGGTCTTCCTCCGTGAAACCACGATACATGCACACTCGGATCGTCTACCCCCTAGGCGTTCCTCGGCGAGAGGTAGCCAGCGTAGCTCTCTCTTGTTTTGTGTTTGTTTAGGTCATAGGGTGATGTAAAACCATGTTGGTTCTGAAGTTGGGGCACTATCCTGCAGTTTCACCTCAGCAGGAGATTCCCCCTTATCTGGTCCGGAACCTTCGCTTCTAGGTTAGGCGCATGCATGCGAGGGGGACACTTGCAAGCACCTATACCAACCTCTCACCACACTCACACACATATGCTAGGGACACATGCAAGTTTTCATCTGATTCAGATGTTCTCGTGGTCTTCCTCCGTGAAACCACGATGCACACTCGGATCGTCTACCCCCTAGGCGTTCCTCGGCAGAGGTAGCCCGACGTAGCTCTCTCTTGTTTTGTGTTTGTTTAGGTCATAGGGTGATGTAAAACCATGTTGTTTCACAAGTTGGGGCACTATCCTACCCGGTTTCACCTAAACGGGGAGATTCCCCCTTATATGGGTCCGGAACCTTCGCTTCTAGGTTAGAGCGCATGAATGCTAGGAGGGACACATGCAAGCACCTATACCAACCTCTCACCACACTCACACGCATATGCTAGGGACACATGCAAGTTTTCATCTGATTCCGATGTTCTCGTGATCTTCCTCTGGCGAAACCTTGATCTGTGCACACTCGGATCATCTACCCCCCTAGACGTTCCTCGGCAGGGGTAGCCAGCGTAGCTCTCTCTTGTTTTGTGTTTGTTTAGGTCATAGGGTGATGTAAAACCATGTTGGTTCTGAAGTTGGGGCACTATCCTACCGGTTTCACCTCAGCAGGAGATTCCCCCTTATCTGGTCAGGAACCTTCGCTTCTAGGTTAGGGCGCATGCATGCGAGGGGGGACACATGCAAGCACCTATACCAACCTCTCACCACACTCACACACATATGCTAGGGACACATGCAAGTTTTCATCTGATTCCGATGTTCTCATGGTCTTCCTTCGTGAAACCACGATCATGCACACTCGGATCGTCTACCCCCTAGGCGTTCCTCGGCAGAGGTAGCCAGCGTAGCTCTCTCTTGTTTTGTGTTTGTTTAGGTCATAGGGTGATGTAAAACCATGTTGGTTCACAAGTTGGGGCACTATCCTAGCCGGTTTCACCTCAACAGGGAGATTCCCCCTTATACGGGTCCGGAACCTTCGCTTCTAGGTTAGCGCGCATGCATGCGAGGGGGGACACATGCAAGCACCTATACCAACCTCTCACCACACTCACACACATATGCTAGGGACACATGCAAGTTTTCATCTGATTCCGATGTTCTCGTGGTCTTCCTCCGGCGAAACCCTGATCTGTGCACACTCGGATCGTCTACACCCTAGACGTTCCTCGGACCGGGGTAGCCCGGCGTAGCTCTCTCTTGTTTTGTGTTTGTTTAGGTCATAGGGTGATTTAAAACCATGTTGGTTCACAAGTTGGGGCACTATCCTACCGGTTTCACCTCAACAGGGAGATTCCCCCTTATCTGGTCAGGAACCTTCGCTTCTAGGTTAGAGCGCATGCATGCGAGGGGGGACACATGCAAGCACCTATACCAACCTATCACCACACTCACACACATATGCTAGGGACACATGCAAGTTTTCATCTGATTCTGATGTTCTCGTGGTCTTCCTCCGTGAAACCACGATGCATGCACACTCGGATCGTCTACCCCCTAGGCGTTCCTCGGCGAGGTAGCCCGGCGTAGCTCTCTCTTGTTTTGTGTTTGTTTAGGTCATAGGGTGATGTAAAACCATGTTGGTTCACAAGTTGGGGCACTATCCTACCCGGTTTCACCTCAACGGGGAGATTCCCCCTTATACGGGTCCGGAACCTTCGCTTCTAGGTTAGAGCGCATGCATGCGAGGGGGACACATGCAAGCACCTATACCAACCTATCACCACACTCACACACATATGCTAGGGACACATGCAAGTTTTCATCTGATTCCGACGTTCTCGTTGTCTTCCTCCGGCGAAACCCAGATCTGTGCACACTCGGATCGTCTACCCCCCTAGACGTTCCTCTGACAGGGGTAGCCCGGCGTAGCTCTCTCTTGTTTTGTGTTTGTTTAGGTCATAGGGTGATGTAAAACCATGTTGGTTCAGTAGTTGGGGCACTATCCTGCAGTTTCACCTCAGCAGGAGATTCCCCCTTATACGGGTCCGGAACCTTCGCTTCTAGGTTAGAGCGCATGCATGCGAGGGGCGACACATGCAAGCACCTATACCAACCTCTCACCACACTCACACACATATGCTAGGGACACATGCAAGTTTTCATCTGATTCCGATGTTCTCGTGGTCTTCCTCCGGCGAAACCCTGATCTGTGCACACTCGGATCGTCTACCCCCTAGACGTTCCTCTGACAGGGGTAGCCCGGCGTAGCTCTCTCTTGTTTTGTGTTTGTTTAGGTCATAGGGTGATGTAAAACCATGTTGGTTCAGTAGTTGGGGCACTATCCTACCCGGTTTCACCTCAACGGGGAGATTCCCCCTTATACGGGTCCGGAACCTTCGCTTCTAGGTTAGAGCGCATGCATGCGAGGGGGGACACATGCAAGCACCTATACCAACCTCTCACCACACTCACACACATATGCTAGGGACACATGCAAGTTTTCATCTGATTCCGATGTTCTCGTGGTCTTCCTCCGGCGAAACCCTCATCTATGCACACTCGGATCGTCTACCCCCTAGACGTTCCTCTGACAGGGGTAGCCCGGCGTAGCTCTCTCTTGTTTTGTGTTTTTTTAGGTATTTGGGTGTTGTAATACGATGTTGTTTCTGAAGTTGGGGCACTATCCTACCGGTTTCACCTCAGCAGGGAATTCCCCTTATATCTGGTCAGGAACCTTCGCTTCTAGGTTAGGCGCATGCATGCGAGGGGGGACACATGCAAGCCCCTATACCAACCTCTCAACTCACTCACGCACACATATGCTAGGGACACATGCAAGTTTTCATCTGATTAGATGTTCTCGTGGTCTTCCTCCGTGAAACCACGATGCATGCACACTCGGATCGTCTACCCCCTAGGCGTTCCTCTCACGAGGGTAGCCAGGCGTAGCTCTCTCTTGTTTTGTGTTTGTTTAGGGTCATAGGGTGATGTAAAACCATGTTGGTTCTGAAGTTGGGGCACTATCCTGCCGGTTTCACCTCAGCAGGAGATTCCCCCTTATCTGGTCAGGAACCTTCGCTTCTAGGTTAGGCGCATGCATGCGAGGGGGACACATGCAAGCACCTATACCAACCTCTCACCACACTCACACACATATGCTAGGGACACATGCAAGTTTTCATCTGATTCCGATGTTCTCGTGGTCTTCCTCCGTGAAACCACGATACATGCACACTCGGATCGTCAACCCCCCTAGACATTCCTCTCACAAGGGTAGTCCGACGTAGTTCTCTCTTGTTTTGTGTTTGTTTAGGTCATAGGGTGATGTAAAACCATGTTGGTTCACAAGTTGGGGCACTATCCTACCCGGTTTCACCTCAACAGGGAGATTCCCCCTTATACGGGTCCGGAACCTTCGCTTCTAGGTTAGAGCGCATGCATGCGAGGGGGACACATGCAAGCACCTATACCAACCTCTCACCACACTCACACACATATGCTAGGGACACATGCAAGTTTTCATCTGATTCCGATGTTCTCGTGGTCTTCCTCCGGCGAAACCCTGATCTATGCACACTCGGATCGTCTACCCCCCTAGACGTTCCTCTGACAGGGGTAGCCCGGCGTAGCTCTCTCTTGTTTTGTGTTTGTTTAGGTCATAGGGTGATGTAAAACCATGTTGGTTCACAAGTTGGGGCACTATCCTACCCGGTTTCACCTCAACAGGGAGATTCCCCCTTATATGGGTCCGGAACCTTCGCTTCTAGGTTAGAGCGCATGCATGCGAGGGGGGACACATGCAAGCACCTATACCAACCTCTCACCACACTCACACACATATGCTAGGGACACATGCAAGTTTTCATCTGATTCCGATGTTCTCGTGGTCTTCCTCCGGTGAAACCCTGATCTATGCACACTCGGATCGTCTACCCCCTAGACGTTCCTCTCACAATGGTAGCCCGGCGTAGCTCTCTCTTGTTTTGTGTTTGTTTAGGTCATAGGGTGATGTAAAACCATGTTGGTTCACAAGTTGGGGCACTATCCTACCCGGTTTCACCTCAACGGGAGATTCCCCCTTATACGGGTCCGGAACCTTCGCTTCTAGGTTAGAGCGCATGCATGCGAGGGGACACATGCAAGCACCTATACCAACCTCTCACCACACTCACACACATATGCTAGGGACACATGCAAGTTTTCATCTGATTCCGATGTTCTCGTGGTCTTCCTCCGGTGAAACCACGATGCATGCACACTCGGATCGTCTACCCCCTAGGCGTTCCTCACAGGGGGTAGCCAGCGTAGCTCTCTATTGTTTTGTGTTTGTTTAGGTCATAGGGTGATGTAAAACCATGTTGGTTCACAAGTTGGGGCACTATCCTACCCGGTTTCACCTCAACAGGGAGATTCCCCCTTATACGGGTCCGGAACCTTCGCTTCTAGGTTAGAGCGCATGCATGCGAGGGGGGACACATGCAAGCACCTATACCAACCTCTCACCACACTCACACACATATGCTAGGGACACATGCAAGTTTTCATCTGATTCCGATGTTCTCGTGGTCTTCCTCCGGCGAAACCCTGATCTATGCACACTCGGATCGTTTACCCCCCTAGACGTTCCTCTGACAGGGATAGCCCGGCGTAGCTCTCTCTTGTTTTGTGTTTGTTTAGGTCATAGGGTGATGTAAAACCATGTTGGTTCACAAGTTGGGGCACTATCCTACCCAGTTTCACCTCAACAGGGAGATTCCCCCTTATACGGGTCCTGAACCTTCGCTTCTAGGTTAGAGTGCATGCATGCGAGGGGACACATGCAAGCACCTATACCAACCTCTCACCACACTCACACACATATGCTAGGGACACATGCAAGTTTTCATCTGATTCCGATGTTCTCGTGGTCTTCCTCCGTGAAACCACGATGCATGCACACTCGGATCGTCTACCCCCCTAGACGTTCCTCTGACAGGGATAGCCCGGCGTAGCTCTCTCTTGTTTTGTGTTTGTTTAGGTCATAGGGTGATGTAAAACCATGTTGGTTCACAAGTTGGGGCACTATCCTACCCAGTTTCACCTCAACGGGGAGATTCCCCCTTATACGGGTCCGGAACCTTCGCTTCTAGGTTAGCGCGCATGCATGCGAGGGGGGAAACATGCAAGCACCTATACCAACCTTTCACCACACTCACACAAATATGCTAGGGACACATGCAAGTTTTCATCTGATTCCGATGTTCTCGTGGTCTTCCTCCGGCGAAACCCTGATCTGTGCACACTCGGATCGTCTACCCCCTAGGCGTTCCTCTGACAGGGGTAGCCCGGCGTAGCTCTCTCTTGTTTTGTGTTTGTTTAGGTCATAGGGTGATGTAAAACCATGTTGGTTCACAAGTTGGGGCACTATCCTACCCGGTTTCACCTCAACACGGAGATTCCCCCTTATCTGGTCAGGAACCTTCGCTTCTAGGTTAGGCGCATGCATGAGGGGGACACATGCAAGCACCTATACCAACCTCTCACCACACTCACACACATATGCTAGGGACACATGCAAGTTTTCATCTGATTCCGATGTTCTCGTGGTCTTCCTCCGTGAAACCACGATGCATGCACACTCGGATCGTCTACCCCCTAGGCGTTCCTCTCACGAGGGTAGCCAGGCGTAGCTCTCTCTTGTTTTGTGTTTGTTTAGGTCATGGGGTGATGTAAAACCATGTTGGTTCACAAGTTGGGGCACTATCCTACCGGTTTCACCTCAGCAGGAGATTCCCCCTTATCTGGTCCGGAACCTTCTAGGTTAGGCGCATGCATGCGAGGGGACACATGCAAGCACCTATACCAACCTCTCACCACACTCACACACATATGCTAGGGACACATGCAAGTTTTCATCTGATTCCGATGTTCTCGTGGTCTTCCTCCGTGAAACCACGATCATGCACACTCGGATCGTCTACCCCCTAGGCGTTCCTCTCACGAGGGGTAGCCAGCGTAGCTCTCTCTTGTTTTGTGTTTGTTTAGGTCATAGGGTGATGTAAAACCATGTTGGTTCACAAGTTGGGGCACTATCCTACCGGTTTCACCTCAGCAGGAGATTCCCCCTTATCTGGTCAGGAACCTTCGCTTCTAGGTTAGGCGCATGCATGCGAGGGGACACATGCAAGCACCTATACCAACCTCTCACCACACTCACACACATATGCTAGGGACACATGCAAGTTTTCATCTGATTCCGATGTTCTCGTGGTCTTCCTCCGGCGAAACCCTGATCTGTGCACACTCGGATCGTCTACCCCCTAGGCGTTCCTCTCACGAGGGTAGCCGGCGTAGCTCTCTCTTGTTTTGTGTTTGTTTAGGTCATAGGGTGATGTAAAACCATGTTGGTTCTGAAGTTGGGGCACTATCCTACCGGTTTCACCTCAGCAGGAGATTCCCCCTTATCTGGTCCGGAACCTTCGCTTCTAGGTTAGGCGCATGCATGCGAGGGACACATGCAAGCACCTATACCAACCTCTCACCACACTCACACACATATGCTAGGGACACATGCAAGTTTTCATCTGATTCCGATGTTCTCGTGGTCTTCCTCCGGCGAAACCCTGATCTGTGCACACTCGGATCGTCTACCCCCTAGACGTTCCTCTCATAGGGTAGCCCGACGTAGCTCTCTCTTGTTTTGTGTTTGTTTAGGTCATAGGGTGATGTAAAACCATGTTGGTTCACAAGTTGGGGCACTATCCTTCCGGTTTCACCTCAGCGGGAGATTCCCCCTTATCTGGTCCGGAACCTTCGCTTCTAGGTTAGGCGCATGCATGCGAGGGGGACACATGCAAGCACCTATACCAACCTCTCACCACACTCACACACATATGCTAGGGACACATGCAAGTTTTCATCTGATTAGATGTTCTCGTGGTCTTCCTCCGTGAAACCACGATGCATGCACACTCGGATCGTCTACCCCCTAGACGTTCCTCTGACAGGGGTAGCCCGGCGTAGCTCTCTCTTGTTTTGTTTTTGTTTAGGTCATAGGGTGATGTTAAACAATGTTGGTTCTGAAGTTGGGGCACTATCCTACCCGGTTTCTCCTCAGCAGGAGATTCCCCCTTATCTGGTCCGGAACCTTCGCTTCTAGGTTAGGCGCATGCATGCGAGGGGACACATGCAAGCACCTATACCAACCTCTCACCACACTCACACACATATGCTAGGGAAACATGCAAGTTTGCATCTGATTAGATGTTCTCGTGGTCTTCCTCCGTGAAACCACGATGCATGCACACTCGGATCGTCTACCCCCTAGGCGTTCCTCTCACGAGGGTAGCCAGCGTAGCTCTCTCTTGTTTTGTGTTTGTTTAGGTCATAGGGTGATGTAAAACCATGTTGGTTCACAAGTTGGGGCAGTATCCTACCCAGTTTCACCTCAACGCGGAGATTCCCCCTTATACGGGTCCGGAACCTTCGCTTCTAGGTTAGAGCGCATGCATGCGAGGGGGACACATGCAAGCACCTATACCAACCTCTCACCACACTCACACACATATGCTAGGGACACATGCAAGTTTTCATCTGATTCCGACGTTCTCGTGGTCTTCCTCCGGCGAAACCCTGATCTGTGCACACTCGGATCGTCTACCCCCCTAGACGTTCCTCTGACAGGGGTAGCCCGGCGTATCTCTCTCTTGTTTTGTGTTTGTTTAGGTCATAGGGTGATGTAAAACCATGTTGGTTCACAAGTTGGGGCACTATCCTACCCGATTTCACCTCAACGGGGAGATTCCCCCTTATACGGGTCCGGAACCTTCGCTTCTAGGTTAGAGCGCATGCATGCGAGGGG
This sequence comes from Avena insularis, assembly GCA_023614405.1. NCBI lineage: Eukaryota > Viridiplantae > Streptophyta > Magnoliopsida > Poales > Poaceae > Avena > Avena insularis. Next base: position 98,416,284 of record CM042695.1, read on the forward strand.
GGACACATGCAAGCACCTATACCAACCTCTCACCACACTCACACACATATGCTAGGGTCACATGCAAGTTTTCATCTGATTCCGATGTTCTCGTGGTCTTCCTCCGGTGAAACCACGATGCATGCACACTTGGATCGTCTACACCCCTAGACGTTCCTCTGACGGGGTAGCCCGGCGTAGCTCTCTCTTGTTTTGTGTTTGTTTAGGTCATAGGGTGATGTAAAACCATGTTGGTTCACAAGTTGGGGCACTATCCTACCCAGTTTCACCTCAACAGGGAGATTCCCCCTTATACGGGTCCGGAACCTTCGCTTCTAGGTTAGCGCGCATGCATGCGAGGGGGGAAACATGCAAGCACCTATACCAACCTTTCACCACACTCACACAGATATGCTAGGGACACATGCAAGTTTTCATCTGATTCCGATGTTCTCGTGGTCTTCCTCCGTGAAACCACGATGCATGCACACTCGGATCGTCTACCCCCTAGGCGTTCCTCTGACGGGGTAGCCAGCGTAGCTCTCTCTTGTTTTGTGTTTGTTTAGGTCATAGGGTGATGTAAAACCATGTTGGTTCACAAGTTGGGGCACTATCCTGCAGTTTCACCTCAGCAGGAGATTCCCCCTTATACGGGTCCGAAACCTTCGCTTCTAGGTTAGAGCGCATGCATGCTAGGAGGGACACATGCAAGCACCTATACCAACCTCTCACCACACTCACACACATATGCTAGGGACACATGCAAGTTTTCATCTGATTCCGATGTTCTCGTGGTCTTCCTCCGGTGAAACCACGATGCATGCACACTCGGATCGTCTACCCCCTAGGCGTTCCTCTCACAGGGGTAGCCAGCGTAGCTCTCTCTTGTTTTGTGTTTGTTTAGGTCATAGGGTGATGTAAAACCATGTTGGTTCTGAAGTTGGGGCACTATCCTACCGGTTTCACCTCAGCAGGGAGATTCCCCCTTATCTGGTCAGGAACCTTCGCTTCTAGGTTAGAGCGCATGCATGCGAGGGGGGACACATGCAAGCACCTATACCAACCTCTCACCACACTCACACACATATGCTAGGGACACATGCAAGTTTTCATCTGATTCCGATGTTCTCGTGGTCTTCCTCCGGCGAAACCCTGATCTGTGCACACTCGGATCGTCTACACCCTAGACGTTCCTCTGACAGGGGTAGACCGGCGTAGCTCTCTCTTGTTTTGTGTTTGTTTAGGTCATAGGGTGATGTAAAACCATGTTGGTTCACAAGTTGGGGCAGTATCCTACCCGGTTTCACCTCAACACGGAGATTCCCCCTTATATGGGTCCGGAACCTTAGCTTCTAGGTTAGAGCGCATGCATGCGAGGGGGGACACATGCAAGCACCTATACCAACCTCTCACCACACTCACACACATATGCTAGGGACACATGCAAGTTTTCATCTGATTCCGATGTTCTCGTGGTCTTCCTCCGGTGAAACCCTGATATGTGCACACTCTGATCGTCTACCCCCCTAGACGTTCCTCTCACAGGGGTAGCCCGGCGTAGCTCTCTCTTGTTTTGTGTTTGTTTAGGTCATAGGGTGATGTAAAACCATGTTGGTTCACAAGTTGGGGCACTATCCTACCCGGTTTCAACTCAACAGGGAGATTCCCCCTTATCTGGTCAGGAATCTTCGCTTCTAGGTTAGAGCGCATGCATGCGAGGGGGACACATGCAAGCACCTATACCAACCTCTCACCACACTCACACACATATGCTAGGGACACATGCAAGTTTTCATCTGATTCCGATGTTCTCGTGGTCTTCCTCCGGCGAAACCCTGATCTATGCACACTCGGATCGTCTACCCCCCTAGACGTTCCTCTCACAGGGGTAGCCCGGCGTAGCTCTCTCTTGTTTTGTGTTTGTTTAGGTCATAGGGTGATGTAAAACCATGTTGGTTCACAAGTTGGGGCACTATCCTACCCGGTTTCACCTAAACAGGGAGATTCCCCCTTATACGGGTCCGGAACCTTCGCTTCTAGGTTAGAGCGCATGCATGCGAGGGGCGACACATGCAAGCACCTATACCAACCTCTCACCACACTCACACACATATGCTAGGGACACATGCAAGTTTTCATCTGATTCCGATGTTCTCGTGGTCTTCCTCCGGCGAAACCCTGATCTGTGCACACTCGGATCGTCTACCCCCTAGACGTTCCTCTCACAGGGGTAGCCCAGCGTAGCTCTCTCTTGTTTTGTGTTTGTTTAGGTCATAGGGTGATGTAAAACCATGTTGGTTGACAAGTTGGGGCACTATCCTACCTGGTTTCACCTCAACGGGGAGATTCCCCCTTATAGGGGTCCGGAACCTTCGCTTCTAGGTTAGAGCGCATGCATGCGAGGGGTGACACATGCAAGCACCTATACCAACCTCTCACCACACTCACACACATATGCTAGGGACACATGCAAGTTTTCATCTGATTCCGATGTTCTCGTGGTCTTCCTCCGTGAAACCACGATGCATGCACACTCGGATCGTCTACCCCCTAGACGTTCCTCTCACAGGGGTAGCCCGGCGTAGCTCTCTCTTGTTTTGTGTTTGTTTAGGTCATAGGGTGATGTAAAACCATGTTGGTTCACAAGTTGGGGCACTATCCTACCCGGTTTCACCTCAACAGGGAGATTCCCCCTTATACGGGTCCGGAACCTTCGCTTCTAGGTTAGAGCGCATGCATGCGATGGGGGACACATGCAAGCACCTATACCAACCTCTCACCACACTCACACACATATGCTAGGGACACATGCAAGTTTTCATCTGATTTCGACGTTCTCGTTGTCTCCCTCCGTGAAACCACGATGCGTGCACACTCGAATCGTCTACCCCCCTAGACGTTCCTCTCACGGGGGTAGCCCGGCGTAGCTCTCTCTTGTTTTGTGTTTGTTTAGGTCATAGGGTGATGTAAAACCATGTTGGTTCACAAGTTGGGGCACTATCCTGCCGGTTTCACCTCAGCAGGAGATTCCCCCTTATACGGGTCCGGAACCTTCGCTTCTAGGCTAGAGCGCATGCATGCGAGGGGGGACACATGCAAGTACCTATACCAACCTCTCACCACACTCACACACATATGCTAGGGACACATGCAAGTTTTCATCTGATTCCGATGTTCTCGTGGTCTTCCTACGTGAAACCACGATGCATGCACACTCGGATCGTCTACCCCCCTAGGCGTTCCTCTCACAGGGGTAGCCCGGCGTAGCTCTCTCTTGTTTTGTGTTTGTTTAGGTCATAGGGTGATGTAAAACCATGTTGGTTCTGAAGTTGGGGCACTATCCTGCCGGTTTCACCTCAGCGGGAGATTCCCCCTTATCTGGTCCGAACCTTCGCTTCTAGGTTAGGCGCATGCATGCTAAGAGGGACACATGCAAGCACCTATACCAACCTCTCACCACACTCACACACATATGCTAGGGACACATGCAAGTTTTCATCTGATTCCGATGTTCTCGTGGTCTTCCTCCGTGAAACCACGATGCATGCACACTCGGATCGTCTACCCCCTAGGCGTTCCTCTCACGAGGGTAGCCAGCGTAGCTCTCTCTTGTTTTGTGTTTGTTTAGGTCATAGGGTGATGTAAAACCATGTTGGTTCACAAGTTGGGTCAGTATCCTGCCGGTTTCACCTCAGCAGGAGATTCCCCCTTATCTGGTCAGGAACCTTCGCTTCTAGGTTAGGCGCATGCATGCGAGGGGACACATGCAAGCACCTATACCAACCTCTCACCACACTCACACACATATGCTAGGGACACATGCAAGTTTTCATCTGATTAGATGTTCTCGTGGTCTTCCTCCGTGAAACCACGATGCATGCACACTTGGATCGTCTACCCCCTAGACGTTCCTCTCATAGGGTAGCCCGGCATAGCTCTCTCTTGTTTTGTGTTTGTTTAGGTCATAGGATGATGTAAAACCATGTTGGTTCACAAGTTGGGGCACTATCCTTCCCGGTTTCACCTCAGCAGGGGAATTCCCCCTTATCTGGTCAGGAACCTTCGCTTCTAGGTTAGAGCGCATGCATGCGAGGGGGACACATGCAAGCACCTATACCAACCTCTCACCACACTCACACACATATGCTAGGGACACATGCAAGTTTTCATCTGATTCCGATGTTCTCGTGGTCTTCCTCCGTGAAACCACGATGCATGCACACTCGGATCGTCTACCCCCTAGGCGTTCCTCTCACGAGGGGTAGCCAGCGTAGCTCTCTCTTGTTTTGTGTTTGTTTAGGTCATAGGGTGATGTAAAACCATGTTGGTTCACAAGTTGGGGCACTATCCTACCGGTTTCACCTCAGCGGGAGATTCACCCTTATACGGGTCCGGAACCTTCGCTTCTAGGTTTGAGCGCATGCATGCGAGGGGGACACATGCAAGCACCTATACCAACCTCTCACCACACTCACACACATATGCTAGGGACACATGCAAGTTTTCATCTGATTACGATGTTCTCGTGGTCTTCCTCCGGCGAAACCCTGATCTGTGCACACTCGGATCGTCTACCCCCCTAGACGTTCCTCTCACAGGGGTAGCCCAGCGTAGCTCTCTCTTGTTTTGTGTTTGTTTAGGTCATAGGGTGATGTAAAACCATGTTGGTTCACAAGTTGGGGCACTATCCTACCTGGTTTCACCTCAGCAGGAGATTCCCCCTTATCTGGTCCGGAACCTTCGCTTCTAGGTTAGGCGCATGCATGCGAGGGGACACATGCAAGCACCTATACCAACCTCTCACCACACTCACACACATATGCTAGGGACACATGCAAGTTTTCATCTGATTAGATGTTCTCGTGGTCTTCCTCCGTGAAACCACGATACATGCACACTCGGATCGTCTACCCCCTAGACGTTCCTCTCACAGGGGTAGCCCGGCGTAGCTCTCTCTTGTTTTGTGTTTGTTTAGGTCATAGGGTGATGTAAAACCATGTTGGTTCACAAGTTGGGGCACTATCCTACCTGGTTTCACCTCAACGGGGAGATTCCCCCTTATACGGGTCCGGAACCTTCGCTTCTAGGTTAGAGCGCATGCATGCGAGGGGGACACATGCAAGCACCTATACCAACCTCTCACCACACTCACACACATATGCTAGGGACACATGCAAGTTTTCATCTGATTCCGATGTTCTCGTGGTCTTCCTCCGTGAAACCACGATGCATGCACACTCGGATCGTCTACCCCCTAGGCGTTCCTCTCACGAGGGTAGCCGGCGTAGCTCTCTCTTGTTTTGTGTTTGTTTAGGTCATAGGGTGATGTAAAACCATGTTGGTTCACAAGTTGGGGCACTATCCTACCCGGTTTCACCTCAACAGGGAGATTCCCCCTTATACGGGTCCGGAACCTTCTCTTCTAGGTTAGAGCGCATGCATGCGAGGGACACATGCAAGCACCTATACCAACCTCTCACAATACACACACATATGCTAGGGACACATGCAAGTTTTCATCTGATTAGGATGTTCTCGTGGTCTTCCTCCGTGAAACCACGATGCATGCACACTCGGATCGTCTACCCCCTAGGCGTTCCTCTCACAGGGGTAGCCAGCGTAGCTCTCTCTTGTTTTGTGTTTGTTTAGGTCATAGGGTGATGTAAAACCATGTTGGTTCACAAGTTGGGGCACTATCCTGCCGGTTTCACCTCAGCAGGAGATTCCCCCTTATACGGGTCCGGAACCTTAGCTTCTAGGTTAGAGCGCATGCATGCGAGGAGGGACACATGTAAGCACCTATACCAACCTCTCACCACACTCACACACATATGCTAGGGACACATGCAAGTTTTCATCTGATTCCGATGTTCTCGTGGTCTTCCTCCGTGAAACCACGATCTGTGCACACTCGGATCGTCTACCCCCTAGGCGTTCCTCTCACAGGGGTAGCCAGCGTAGCTCTCTCTTGTTTTGTGTTTGTTTAGGTCATAGGGTGATGTAAAACCATGTTGGTTCTGAAGTTGGGGCACTATCCTGCCGGTTTCACCTCAGCAGGGAGATTCCCCCTTATCTGGTCAGGAACCTTCGCTTCTAGGTTAGGCGCATGCATGGGAGGGGGACACATGCAAGCACCTATACCAACCTGTCACCACACTCACACACATATGCTAGGGACACATGCAAGTTTTCATCTGATTAGATGTTCTCGTGGTCTTCCTCCGTGAAACCACGATGCATGCACACTCGGATCGTCTACCCCCTAGACGTTCCTCTCACAGGGGTAGCCCGGCGTAGCTCTCTCTTGTTTTGTGTTTGTTTAGGTCATAGGGTGATGTAAAACCATGTTGGTTCACAAGTTGGGGCACTATCCTACCCGGTTTCACCTCAGCAGGAGATTCCCCCTTATCTGGTCAGGAACCTTCGCTTCTAGGTTAGGCGCATGCATGCGAGGGACACATGCAAGCACCTATACCAACCTCTCACCACACTCACACACATATGCTAGGGACACATGCAAGTTTTCTTCTGAATCCGATGTTCTCATGGTCTTCCTCCGTGAAACCACGATGCATGCACACTCGGATCGTCTACCCCCTAGGCGTTCCTCTCACAGGGTAGCCAGCGTAGCTCTCTCTTGTTTTGTGTTTGTTTAGGTCATAGGGTGATGTAAAAACATGTTGGTTCTGAAGTTGGGGCACTATCCTGCCGGTTTCACCTAAACGGGGAGATTCCGCCTTATATGGGTCCGGAACCTTCGCTTCTAGGTTAGAGCGCATGCATGCGAGGGGGGACACATGCAAGCACCTATACCAACCTCTCACCACACTCACACACATATGCTAGGGACACATGCAAGTTTTCATCTGATTCTGATGTTCTCGTGGTCTTCCTCCGGCGAAACCCTGATCTGTGCACACTCGGATCGTCTACCCCCCTAGACGTTCCTCTCACAAGGGTAGCCCGACGTATCTCTCTCTTGTTTTGTGTTTGTTTAGGTCATAGGGTGATGTAAAACCATGTTGGTTCCCAAGTTGGGGCACTATCCTACCCGGTTTCACCTAAACGGGGAGATTCCCCCTTATACGGGTCCGGAACCTTCGCTTCTAGGTTAGAGCGCATGCATGCGAGGGGGGACACATGCAAGCACCTATACCAACCTCTCACCACACTCACACACATATGCTAGGGACACATGCAAGTTTTCATCTGATTCCGATGTTCTCATGGTCTTCCTCCGGCGAAACCCTGATCTGTGCACACTCGGATCGTCTACCCCCCTAGACGTTCCTCTCACGGGGGTAGCCCGGCGTAGCTCTCTCTTGTTTTGTGTTTGTTTAGGTCATAGGGTGATGTAAAACCATGTTGGTTCACAAGTTGGGGCACTATCCTACCCGGTTTCACCTCAACAGGGAGATTCCCCCTTATAGGGGTCCGGAACCTTCGCTTCTAGGTTAGAGCGCATGCATGCGAGGGGGACACATGCAAGCACCTATACCAACCTCTCACCACACTCACACACATATGCTAGGGACACATGCAAGTTTTCATCTGATTCCGATGTTCTCGTGGTCTTCCTCCGTGAAACCACGATGCATGCACACTCGGATCGTCTACCCCCTAGGCGTTCCTCGGCGAGGGTAGCCAGCGTAGCTCTCTCTTGTTTTGTGTTTGTTTTGGTCAGGGGGTGATGTAAAACCATGTTGGTTCACAAGTTGGGGCACTATCCTACCGGTTTCACCTCAGCAGGAGATTCCCCCTTATACGGGTCCGGAACCTTCGCTTCTAGGTTAGAGACACATGCAAGCACCTATACCAACCTCTCACCACACTCACACACATATGCTAGGGACACATGCAAGTTTTCATCTGATTCCGATGTTCTCGTGGTCTTCCTCCGGCGAAACCCTGATCTGTGCACACTCGGATCGTCTACCCCCTAGACGTTCCTCTCACAGGGGTAGCCCGGCGTAGCTCTCTCTTGTTTTGTGTTTGTTTAGGTCATAGGATGATGTAAAACCATGTTGGTTCACAAGTTGGGGCACTATCCTACCCGGTTTCACCTAAACGGGGAGATTCCCCCTTATCTGGTCAGGAACCTTGGCTTCTAGGTTAGGCGCATGCATGCGAGGGGACACATGCAAGCACCTATACCAACCTCTCACCACACTCACACACATATGCTAGGGACACATGCAAGTTTTCATCTGATTCCGATGTTCTCGTGGTCTTCCTCCGTGAAACCACGATGCATGCACACTCGGATCGTCTACCCCCTAGGCGTTCCTCTCACGGGGTAGCCAGCGTAGCTCTCTCTTGTTTTGTGTTTGTTTAGGTCATAGGGTGATGTAAAACCATGTTGGTTCACAAGTTGGGGCACTATCCTGCCGGTTTCACCTCAGCAGGAGATTCCCCCTTATCTGGTCCGGAACCTTCGCTTCTAGGTTAGAGCGCATGCATGCAAGGGGGACACATGCAAGCACCTATACCAACCTCTCACCACACTCACACACATATGCTAGGGACACATGCAAGTTTTCATCTGATTAGATGTTCTCGTGGTCTTCCTCCGTGAAACCACGATGCACACTCGGATCGTCTACCCCCTAGGCGTTCCTCTCACAGGGTAGCCAGCGTAGCTCCTTCTTGTTTTGTGTTTGTTTAGGTCATGGGGTGATGTAAAACCATGTTGGTTCACAAGTTGGGACACTATCCTACCGGTTTCACCTCAGCAGGAGATTCCCCCTTATCTGGTCCGGAACCTTCGCTTCTAGGTTAGGCGCATGCATGCGAGGGGGACACATGCAAGCACCTATACCAACCTCTCACCACACTCACACACATATGCTAGGGACACATGCAAGTTTTCATCTGATTCCGATGTTCTCGTGGTCTTCCTCCGTGAAACCACGATGCATGCACACTCGGATCGTCTACCCCCCTAGAAGTTCCTCTCACAGGGCTAGCCCGGCGTAGCTCTCTCTTTTTTTGTGTTTGTTCAGGTCATAGGGCGATGTAAAACCATGTTGGTTCACAAGTTGGGGCACTATCCTACCGGTTTCACCTCAGCGGAGATTCCCCCTTATCTGGTCAGGAACCTTCGCTTCTAGGTTAGGCGCATGCATGCGAGGGACACATGCAAGCACATATACCAACCTCTCACCACACTCACACACATATGCTAGGGACACATGCAAGTTTTCATCTGATTCCGATGTTCTCGTGGTCTTCCTCCGTGAAACCACGATGCATGCACACTCGGATCGTCTACCCCCTAGGCGTTCCTCTCACGAGGTAGCCAGCGTAGCTCTCTCTTGTTTTGTGTTTGTTTAGGTCATGGGGTGATGTAAAACCATGTTGGTTCACAAGTTGGGGCACTATCCTACCGGTTTCACCTCAGCAGGAGATTCCCCCTTATCTGGTCCGGAACCTTGGCTTCTAGGTTAGGCGCATGCATGCGAGGGACACATGCAAGCACCTATACCAACCTCTCACCACACTCACACACATATTCTAGGGACACATGCAAGTTTTCATCTGATTCCGATGTTCTCGTGGTCTTCCTCCGTGAAACCACGATGCATGCACACTCGGATCGTCTACCCCCTAGGCGTTCCTCTCACAGGGGTAGCCAGCGTAGCTCTCTCTTGTTTTGTGTTTGTTTAGGTCATAGGGTGATGTAAAACCATGTTGGTTCACAAGTTGGGGCACTATCCTACCGGTTTCACCTCAGCAGGAGATTCCCCCTTATCTGGTCAGGAACCTTCGCTTCTAGGTTAGGCGCATGCATGCGAGGGACACATGCAAGCACCTATACCAACCTCTCACCACACTCACACACATATGCTAGGGACACATGCAAGTTTTCATCTGATTCCGATGTTCTCGTGGTCTTCCTCCGTGAAACCACGATCTATGCACACTCGGATCGTCTACCCCCTAGACGTTCCTCTGACAGGGGTAGCCCCGCGTAGCTCTCTCTTGTTTTGTTTTTGTTTAGGTCATAGGGTGATGTAAAACCATGTTGGTTCACAAGTTGGGGCACTATCCTGCCCGGTTTCACCTCAACGGGGAGATTCCCCCTTATATGGGTCCGGAACCTTCGCTTCTAGGTTAGAGCGCATGCATGCGAGGGGACACATGCAAGCACCTATACCAACCTCTCACCACACTCACACACATATGCTAGGGACACATGCAAGTTTTCATCTGATTAGATGTTCTCGTGGTCTTCCTCCGTGAAACCACGATGCATGCACACTCGGATCGTCTACCCCCTAGGCGTTCCTCTCACAGAGGTAGCCCGGCGTAGCTCTCTCTTGTTTTGTGTTTGTTTAGGTCATAGGGTGATGTAAAACCATGTTGGTTCACAAGTTGGGGCACTATCCTACCGGTTTCACCTCAGCAGGAGATTCCCCCTTATCTGGTCCGGAACCTTCGCTTCTAGGTTAGGCGCATGCATGCGAGGGGGACACATGCAAGCACCTATACCAACCTCTCACCACACTCACACACATATGCTAGGGACACATGCAAGTTTTCATCTGATTCCGATGTTCTCGTGGTCTTCCTCCGTGAAACCACGATGCATGCACACTCGGATCGTCTACCCCCTAGGCGTTCCTCTCACAGGGTAGCCAGCGTAGCTCTCTCTTGTTTTGTGTTTGTTTAGGTCATAGGGTGATGTAAAACCATGTTGGTTCACAAGTTGGGGCACTATCCTACCGGTTTCACCTCAGCAGGAGATTCCCCCTTATCTGGTCCGGAACCTTCGCTTCTAGGTTAGGCGCATGCATGCGAGGGGGACACATGCAAGCACCTATACCAACCTCTCACCACACTCACACACATATGCTAGGGACACATGCAAGTTTTCATCTGATTCCGATGTTCTCGTGGTCTTCCTCCGTGAAACCACGATGCATGCACACTCGGATCGTCTACCCCCTAGGCGTTCCTCTCACAGGGTAGCCAGCGTAGCTCTCTCTTGTTTTGTGTTTGTTTAGGTCATAGGGTGATGTAAAACCATGTTGGTTCACAAGTTGGGGCACTATCCTACCGGTTTCACCTCAGCAGGGAGATTCCCCCTTATCTGGTCAGGAACCTTCGCTTCTAGGTTAGGCGCATGCATGCGAGGGACACATGCAAGCACCTATACCAACCTCTCACCACACTCACACACATATGCTAGGGACACATGCAAGTTTTCATCTGATTCCGATGTTCTCGTGGTCTTCCTCCGTGAAACCACGATGCATGCACACTCGGATCGTCTACCCCCTAGGCGTTCCTCTCACGGGGTAGCCAGGCGTAGCTCTCTCTTGTTTTGTGTTTGTTTAGGTCATAGGGTGATGTAAAACCATGTTGGTTCACAAGTTGGGGCACTATCCTACCGGTTTCACCTCAGCGGGAGATTCCCCCTTATCTGGTCCGGAACCTTCGCTTCTAGGTTAGGCGCATGCATGCGAGGGGACACATGCAAGCACCTATACCAACCTCTCACCACACTCACACACATATGCTAGGGACACATGCAAGTTTTCATCTGATTCCGATGTTCTCGTGGTCTTCCTCCGTGAAACCACGATGCATGCACACTCGGATCGTCTACCCCCTAGGCGTTCCTCTCACGAGGTAGCCCGGCGTAGCTCTCTCTTGTTTTGTGTTTGTTTAGGTCATAGGGTGATGTAAAACCATGTTGGTTCACAAGTTGGGGCACTATCCTACCGGTTTCACCTCAGCAGGAGATTCCCCCTATCTGGTCAGGAACCTTCGCTTCTAGGTTAGGCGCATGCATGCGAGGGACACATGCAAGCACCTATACCAACCTCTCACCACACTCACACACATATGCTAGGGACACATGCAAGTTTTCATCTGATTAAGATGTTCTCGTGGTCTTCCTCCGTGAAACCACGATGCATGCACACTCGGATCGTCTACCCCCTAGGCGTTCCTCTCACAGGGGTAGCCAGCGTAGCTCTCTCTTGTTTTGTGTTTGTTTAGGTCATAGGGTGATGTAAAACCATGTTGGTTCTGAAGTTGGGGCACTATCCTACCGGTTTCACCTCAGCAGGAGATTCCCCCTTATCTGGTCAGGAACCTTCGCTTCTAGGTTAGGCGCATGCATGCGAGGGGACACATGCAAGCACCTATACCAACCTCTCACCTCACTCACACACATATGCTAGGGACACATGCAAGTTTTCATCTGATTCCGATGTTCTCGTGGTCTTCCTCCGTGAAACCACGATGCATGCACACTCGGATCGTCTACCCCCCTAGACGTTCCTCTCACAGGGGTAGCCGGCGTAGCGCTCTCTTGTTTTGAGTTTGTTTAGGTCATAGGGTGATGTAAAACCATGTTGGTTCACAAGTTGGGGCACTATCCTACCCGGTTTCACCTCAGCAGGGAGATTCCCCATTATACGGGTCCGGAACCTTCGCTTCTAGGTTAGAGCGCATGCATGCTAGGAGGGACACATGCAAGCACCTATACCAACCTCTCACCACACTCACACACATATGCTAGGGACACATGCAAGTTTTCATCTGATTATGATGTTCTCGTGGTCTTCCTCCGGCGAAACCCTGATCTGTGCACACTCGGATCGTCTACCCCCTAGACGTTCCTCTGACAGGGGTAGCCCGGCGTAGCTCTCTCTTGTTTTGTGTTTGTTTAGGTCATAGGGTGATGTAAAACCATGTTGGTTCACAAGTTGGGGCACTATCCTACCCGGTTTCACCTCAACAGGGAGATTCCCCCTTATACGGGTCCGGAACCTTCGCTTCTAGGTTAGAGCGCATGCATGCGAGGGGGACACATGCAAGCACCTATACCAACCTCTCACCACACTCACACACATATGCTAGGGACACATGCAAGTTTTCATCTGATTCCGATGTTCTCGTGGTCTTCCTCCGGCGAAACCGAGATAGGTGCACACTCGGATCGTCTACCCCCTAGACGTTCCTCTGACAGGGGTAGCCCGGCGTAGCTCTCTCTTGTTTTGTGTTTGTTTAGGTCATAGGGTGATGTAAAACCATGTTGGTTCAGTAGTTGGGGCACTATCCTACCCGGTTTCACCTCAACAGGGAGATTCCCCCTTATACGGGTCCGGAACCTTCGCTTCTAGGTTAGAGCGCATGCATGCGAGAAGGGACACATGCAAGCACCTATACCAACCTCTCACCACACTCACACACATATGCTAGGGACACATGCAAGTTTTCATCTGATTCCGATGTTCTCGTGGTCTTCCTCCGGCGAAACCCTGATCTGTGCACACTCGGATCGTCTACCCCCCTAGACGTTCCTCTAACAGGGGTAGCCCGGCGTAGCTCTCTCTTGTTTTGTGTTTGTTTAGGTCATAGGGTGATGTAAAACCATGTTGGTTCACAAGTTGGGGCACTATCCTACCCGGTTTCACCTCAGCAGGAGATTCCCCCTTATCTGGTCCGGAACCTTCGCTTCTAGGTTAGAGCGCATGCATGCGAGTTGGGACACATGCAAGCACCTATACCAACCTCTCACCACACTCACACACATATGCTAGGGACACATGCAAGTTTTCATCTGATTCCGATGTTCTCGTGGTCTTCCTCCGTGAAACCACGATGCATGCACACTCGTATCTTCTACCCCCTAGACGTTCCTCTCACATGGGTAGCCCGTCGTAGCTCTCTCTTGTTTTGTGTTTGTTTAGGTCATAGGGTGATGTTAAACCATGTTGGTTCACAAGTTGGGGCACTATCCTACCCGGTTTCACCTAAACAGGGAGATTCCCCCTTATCTGGTCAGGAACCTTCGCTTCTAGGTTAGGCGCATTCATGCGAGGCGGGACACTTGCAAGCACCTATACCAACCTCTCACCACACTCACACACATATGCTAGGGACACATGCAAGTTTTCATCTGATTAGATGTTCTCGTGGTCTTCCTCCGTGAAACCACGATGCATGCACACTCGGATCGTCTACCCCCTAGGCGTTCCTCTCACGAGGTAGCCAGGCGTAGCTCTCTCTTGTTTTGTGTTTGTTTAGGTCATAGGGTGATGTGAAACCATGTTGGTTCACAAGTTGGGGCACTATCCTACCCGGTTTCACCTAAACGGGGAGATTCCCCCTTATACAGGTCCGGAACCTTCGCTTCTAGGTTAGAGCGCATGCATGCGAGGGGGACACATGCAAGCACCTATACCAACCTCTCACCACACTCACACACATATGCTAGGGACACATGCAAGTTTTCATCTGATTCCGACGTTCTCGTGGTCTTCCTCCGTGAAACCACGATGCATGCACACTCGGATCGTCTACCCCCCTAGGCGTTCCTCTCACGAGGGGTAGCCAGCGTAGCTCTCTCTTGTTTTGTGTTTGTTTAGGTCATAGGGTGATGTAAAACCATGTTGGTTCACAAGTTGGGGCACTATCCTACCGGTTTCACCTAAGCAGGAGATTCCCCCTTATCTGGTCCGGAACCTTCGCTTCTAGGTTAGGCGCATGCATGCGAGGGGGACACATGCAAGCACCTATACCAACCTCTCACCACACTCACACACATATGCTAGGGACACATGCAAGTTTTCATCTGATTAGATGTTCTCGTGGTCTTCCTCCGTGAAACCACGATGCATGCACACTCGGATCGTCTACCCCCTAGGCGTTCCTCTCACAGGGTAGCCGGCGTAGCTCTCTCTTGTTTTGTGTTTGTTTAGGTCATAGGGTGATGTTAAACCATGTTTGTTCACAAGTTGGGGCACTATCCTACCGGTTTCACCTAAGCAGGGGAATTCCCCCTTATCTGGTCCGGAACCTTGGCTTCTAGGTTAGGCGCATGCATGCGAGGGACACATGCAAGCACCTATACCAACCTCTCACCACACTCACACACATATGCTAGGGACACATGCAAGTTTTCATCTGATTAGATGTTCTCGTGGTCTTCCTCCGTGAAACCACGATGCATGCACACTCGGATCGTCTACCCCCTAGACGTTCCTCTCACAGGGGTAGCCCAGCGTAGCTCTCTCTTGTTTTGTGTTTGTTTAGGTCATAGGATGATGTAAAACCATGTTGGTTCACAAGTTGGGGCCCTATCCTAGCCGGTTTCACCTAAACAGGGAGATTCCCCCTTATACGGGTCCGGAACCTTCGCTTCTAGGTTAGAGCGCATGCATGCGAGGGGGACACATGCAAGCACCTATACCAACCTCTCACCACACTCACACACATATGCTAGGGACACATGCAAGTTTTCATCTGATTACGATGTTCTCGTGGTCTTCCTCCGTGAAACCACGATGCATGCACACTCGGATCGTCTACCCCCCTAGACGTTCCTCTCACAGGGGTAGCCCAGCGTAGCTCTCTCTTGTTTTGTGTTTGTTTAGGTCATAGGGTGATGTAAAACCATGTTGGTTCACAAGTTGGGGCACTATCCTACCCGGTTTCACCTAAACAGGGAGATTCCCCCTTATACGGGTCCGGAACCTTCGCTTCTAGGTTAGAGCGCATGCATGCGAGGGGGACACATGCAAGCACCTATACCAACCTCTCACCACACTCACACACATATGCTAGGGACACATGCAAGTTTTCATCTGATTCCGATGTTCTCGTGGTCTTCCTCCGGCGAAACCCTGATCTGTGCACACTCGGATCGTCTACCCCCCTAGACGTTCCTCTCACAGGGGTAGCCCGGCGTAGCTCTCTCTTGTTTTGTGTTTGTTTAGGTCATAGGGTGATGTAAAACCATGTTGGTTCACAAGTTGGGGCACTATCCTACCCGGTTTCACCTAAACGGGGAGATTCCCCCTTATATGGGTCCGGAACCTTCGCTTCTAGGTTAGAGCGCATGCATGCGAGGGGGGACACATGCAAGCACCTATACCAACCTCTCACCACACTCACACACATATGCTAGGGACACATGCAAGTTTTCATCTGATTCCGATGTTCTCGTGGTCTTCCTCCGGCGAAACCCTGATCTATGCACACTCGGATCGTCTACCCCCCTAGACGTTCCTGTCACAGGGGTAGCCCGGCATAGCTCTCTCTTGTTTTGTGTTTGTTTAGGTCATAGGGTGATGTAAAACCATGTTGGTTCACAATTTGGGGCACTATCCTACCCGGTTTCACCTAAACGGGGAGATTCCCCCTTATAGGGTTCCGGAACCTTCGCTTCTAGGTTAGAGCGCATGCATGCGAGGGGGGACACATGCAAGCACCTATACCAACCTCTCACCACACTCACACACATATGCTAGGGACACATGCAAGTTTTCATCTGATTTCGATGTTCTCGTGGTCTTCCTCCTGCGAAACCAAGATCTATGCACACTCGGATCGTCTACCCCCTAGGCGTTCCTCTCACAGGGTAGCCAGCGTAGCTCTCTCTTGTTTTGTGTTTTTTAGGTCATAGGGGTGATGTAAAACCATTTTGGTTCACAAGTTGGGGCACTATCCTACCGGTTTCACCTAAGCAGGGAGATTCCCCCTTATCTGGTCAGGAACGTTGGCTTCTAGGTTATTGGGCATGCATGCGAGGGGGACACATGCAAGCACCTATACCAACCTCTCACCACACTCACACACATATGCTAGGGACACATGCAAGTTTTCATCTGATTCCGATGTTCTCGTGGTCTTCCTCCGGCGAAACCCTGATCTGTGCACACTCGGATCGTCTACCCCCCTAGACGTTCCTCTCACAAGGGTAGCCCGGCGTAGCTCTCTCTTGTTTTGTGTTTGTTTAGGTCATAGGGTGATGTAAAACCATGTTGGTTCACAAGTTGGGGCACTATCCTACCCGGTTTCACATAAACGGGGAGATTCCCCCTTATACGGGTCCGGAACCTTCGCTTCTAGGTTAGAGCGCATGCATGCGAGGGGGAAACATGCAAGCACCTATACCAACCTCTCACCACACTCACACACATATGCTAGGGACACATGCAAGTTTTCATCTGATTCCGATGTTCTCGTGGTCTTCCTCCGTGAAACCACGATGCATGCACACTCGGATCGTCTCCCCCCCTCGCCGTTCCTCTCCTAGGGTAGCCCAGCGTAGCTCTCTCTTGTTTTGTGTTTGTTTAGGTCATAGGGTGATGTAAAACCATGTTGGTTCACAAGTTGGGGCACTATCCTACCCGGTTTCACCTAAACAGGGAGATTCCCCCTTATACGGGTCCGGAACCTTCGCTTCTAGGTTAGAGCGCATGCATGCGAGGGGGGACACATGCAAGCACCTATACCAACCTCTCACCACACTCACACACATATGCTAGGGACACATGCAAGTTTTCATCTGATTAGATGTTCTCGTGGTCTTCCTCCGTGAAACCACGATGCATGCACACTCGGATCGTCTACCCCCCTAGACGATCCTCTCAAGGGGTAGCCCGGCCGAGCTCGGGCTTGGTTTGGGTTTGTTTAGGTCATAGGGGGGAGTTAAAACCTGTTGGTTCACAAGTTGGGGCACTATCATACCGGTTTCACCTAAGCAGGAGATTCCCCCTTATCTGGTCCGGAACCTTCGCTTCTAGGTTAGGCGCATGCATGCGAGGGACACATGCATGCACCTATACCAACCTCTCACCACACTCACACACATATGCTAGGGACACATGCAAGTTTTCATCTGATTCCGATGTTCTCGTGGTCTTCCTCCGTGAAACCACGATGCATGCACACTCGGATCGTCTACCCCCTAGGCGTTCCTCTCTGAGGGTAGCCAGCGTAGCTCTCTCTTGTTTTGTGTTTGTTTAGGTCATAGGGTGATGTAAAACCATGTTGGTTCACAAGTTGGGGCACTATCCTGCAGTTTCACCTAAGCGGGAGATTCCCCCTTATCTGGTCCGGAACCTTGGCTTCTAGGTTAGGCGCATGCATGCGAGGGGACACATGCAAGCACCTATACCAACCTCTCACCACACTCACACACATATGCTAGGGACACATGCAAGTTTTCATCTGATTCCGATGTTCTCGTGGTCTTCCTCCGTGAAACCACGATGCATGCACACTCGGATCGTCTACCCCCTAGGCGTTCCTCTCACGAGGGTAGCCAGCGTAGCTCTCTCTTGTTTTGTGTTTGTTTAGGTCATAGGGTGATGTAAAACCATGTTGGTTCACAAGTTGGGGCACTATCCTACCGGTTTCACCTAAGCAGGGAGATTCCCCCTTATCTGGTCAGGAACCTTCGCTTCTAGGTTAGGCGCATGCATGCGAGGGGGACACATGCAAGCACCTATACCAACCTCTCACCACACTCACACACATATGCTAGGGACACATGCAAGTTTTCATCTGATTCCGATGTTCTCGTGGTCTTCCTCCGGCGAAACCCTGATCTGTGCACACTCGGATCGTCTACCCCCTAGACGTTCCTCTCACGAGGGGTAGCCAGGCGTAGCTCTCTCTTGTTTTGTGTTTGTTTAGGTCATAGGGTGATGTAAAACCATGTTGGTTCTGAAGTTGGGGCACTATCCTACCGGTTTCACCTAAGCAGGGAGATTCCCCCTTATCTGGTCCGGAACCTTGGCTTCTAGGTTAGGCGCATGCATGCGAGGGACACATGCAAGCACCTATACCAACCTCTCACCACACTCACACACATATGCTAGGGACACATGCAAGTTTTCATCTGATTCCGATGTTCTCGTGGTCTTCCTCCGGCGAAACCCTGATCTGTGCACACTCGGATCGTCTACCCCCTAGACGTTCCTCTCACAGGGTAGCCAGCGTAGCTCTCTCTTGTTTTGTGTTTGTTTAGGTCATAGGGTGATGTAAAACCATGTTGGTTCACAAGTTGGGGCACTATCCTACCGGTTTCACCTAAGCAGGAGATTCCCCCTTATACGGGTCCAGAACCTTCGCTTCTAGGTTAGCACGCATGCATGCGAAGGGGGACACATGCAAGCACCTATACCAACCTCTCACCACACTCACACACATATGCTACGGACACATGCAAGTTTTCATCTGATTCCGATGTTCTCGTGGTCTTCCTCCGGCGAAACCATGATGCATGCACACTCGGATCGTCTACCCCCTAGGCGTTCCTCTCACGAGGTAGCCAGCGTAGCTCTCTCTTGTTTTGTGTTTGTTTAGGTCATAGGGTGATGTAAAACCATGTTGGTTCACAAGTTGGGGCACTATCCTACCGGTTTCACCTAAGCAGGAGATTCCCCCTTATCTGGTCAGGAACCTTCGCTTCTAGGTTAGAGCGCATGCATGCGAGGGGGGACACATGCAAGCACCTATACCAACCTCTCACCACACTCACACACATATGCTAGGGACACATGCAAGTTTTCATCTGATTCCGATGTTCTCGTGGTCTTCCTCCGGCGAAACCTAGATCTGTGCACACTCGGATCGTCTACCCACTAGACGTTCCTCTCACGGGGTAGCCAGCGTAGCTCTCTCTTGTTTTGTGTTTGTTTAGGTCATAGGGTGATGTAAAACCATGTTGGTTCTGAAGTTGGGGCACTATCCTACCGGTTTCACCTAAGCAGGGAGATTCCCCCTTATCTGGTCAGGAACCTTCGCTTCTAGGTTAGGCGCATGCATGCGAGGGGGACACATGCAAGCACCTATACCAACCTCTCACCACACTCACACACATATGCTAGGGACACATGCAAGTTTTCATCTGATTCCGATGTTCTCGTGGTCTTCCTCCGTGAAACCACGATGCATGCACACTCGGATCGTCTACCCCCTAGGCGTTCCTCTCACAGGGTAGCCAGCGTAGCTCTCTCTTGTTTTGTGTTTGTTTAGGTCATAGGGTGATGTAAAACCATGTTGGTTCACAAGTTGGGGCACTATCCTACCGGTTTCACCTAAGCAGGGAGATTCCCCCTTATCTGGTCAGGAACCTTGGCTTCTAGGTTAGGCGCATGCATGCGAGGGGACACATGCAAGCACCTATACCAACCTCTCACCACACTCACACACATATGCTAGGGACACATGCAAGTTTTCATCTGATTAGATGTTCTCGTGGTCTTCCTCCGTGAAACCACGATGCATGCACACTCGGATCGTCTACCCCCTAGGCGTTCCTCTCACAGGGTAGCCGGCGTAGCTCTCTCTTGTTTTGTGTTTGTTTAGGTCATAGGGTGATGTAAAACCATGTTGGTTCACAAGTTGGGGCACTATCCTACCGGTTTCACCTAAGCAGGAGATTCCCCCTTATCTGGTCCGGAACCTTCGCTTCTAGGTTAGGCGCATGCATGCGAGGGACACATGCAAGCACCTATACCAACCTCTCACCACACTCACACACATATGCTAGGGACACATGCAAGTTTTCATCTGATTCCGATGTTCTCGTGGTCTTCCTCCGTGAAACCACGATGCATGCACACTCGGATCGTCTACCCCCTAGACGTTCCTCTTGCAGGGGTATCCGGCGTAGCTCTCTCTTGTTTTGTGTTTGTTTAGGTCATAGGGTGATGTAAAACCATGTTGGTTCACAAGTTGGGGCACTATCCTACCGGTTTCACCTAAGCAGGAGATTCCCCCTTATCTGGTCCGGAACCTTCGCTTCTAGGTTAGAGCGCATGCATGCAAGGGGGACACATGCAAGCACCTATACCAACCTCTCACCACACTCACACACATATGCTAGGGACACATGCAAGTTTTCATCTGATTCCGATGTTCTCGTGGTCTTCCTCCGGCGAAACCCTGATCTGTGCACACTCGGATCGTCTACCCCCTAGACGTTCCTCTCATAGGGTAGCCCGGCGTAGCTCTCTCTTGTTTTGTGTTTTTTAGGTCATAGGATGATGTAAAACCATGTTGGTTCACAAGTTGGGGCACTATCCTACCCGGTTTCACCTAAACAGGGAGATTCCCCCTTATACGGGTCCGGAACCTTCGCTTCTAGGTTAGAGCGCATGCATGCGAGGGGGGACACATGCAAGCACCTATACCAACCTCTCACCACACTCACACACATATGCTAGGGACACATGCAAGTTTTCATCTGATTCCGATGTTCTCGTGGTCTTCCTCCGTGAAACCACGATGCATGCACACTCGGATCGTCTACCCCCTAGACGTTCCTCTCACAGGGGTACCCCGGCGTAGCTCTCTCTTGTTTTGTGTTTGTTTAGGTCATAGGGTGATGTAAAACCATGTTGGTTCACAAGTTGGGGCACTATCCTACCGGTTTCACCTAAGCAGGAGATTCCCCCTTATCTGGTCAGGAACCTTCGCTTCTAGGTTAGGCGCATGCATGCGAGGGACACATGCAAGCACCTATACCAACCTCTCACCACACTCACACACATATGCTAGGGACACATGCAAGTTTTCATCTGATTAGATGTTCTCGTGGTCTTCCTCCGTGAAACCACGATGCATGCACACTCGGATCGTCTACCCCCCTATACGTTCCTCTCACAGGGGTTGCCCGGCGTAGCTTTTTCTTGTTTTGTGTTTGTTTAGGTCATAGGGTGATGTAAAACCATGTTGGTTCACAAGTTGGGGAACTATCCTACCCGGTTTCACCTAAACAGGGAGATTCCCCCTTATACGGGTCCGGAACCTTCGCTTCTAGGTTAGAGCGCATGCATGCGAGGGACACATGCAAGCACCTATACCAACCTCTCACCACACTCACACACATATGCTAGGGACACATGCAAGTTTTCATCTGATTAGATGTTCTCGTGGTCTTCCTCCGTGAAACCACGATGCATGCACACTCGGATCGTCTACCCCCTAGGCGTTCCTCTCACGAGGGTAGCCCGCGTAGCTCTCTCTTGTTTTGTGTTTTTTTAGGTCATAGGGTGATGTAAAACTATGTTGGTTCACAAGTTGGGGCACTATCCTGCCGGTTTCACCTAAGCAGGGAGATTCCCCCTTATCTGGTCCGGAACCTTCGCTTCTAGGTTAGGCGCATGCATGCGAGGGGACACATGCAAGCACCTATACCAACCTCTCACCACACTCACACACATATGCTAGGGACACATGCAAGTTTTCATCTGATTAGATGTTCTCGTGGTCTTCCTCCGTGAAACCACGATCTGTGCACACTAGGATCGTCTACCCCCTAGGCGTTCCTCTCACGAGGTAGCCAGCGTAGCTCTCTCTTGTTTTGTGTTTGTTTAGGTCATAGGGTGATGTAAAACCATGTTGGTTCACAAGTTGGGGCACTATCCTACCGGTTTCACCTAAGCAGGGAGATTCCCCCTTATCTGGTCCGGAACCTTCGCTTCTAGGTTAGGCGCATGCATGCGAGGGGGACACATGCAAGCACCTATACCAACCTCTCACCACACTCACACACATATGCTAGGGACACATGCAAGTTTTCATCTGATTAGATGTTCTCGTGGTCTTCCTCCGTGAAACCACGATGCATGCACACTCGGATCGTCTACCCCCTAGGCGTTCCTCTCACGAGGGTAGCCAGGCGTAGCTCTCTCTTGTTTTGTGTTTGTTTAGGTCATAGGGTGATGTAAAACCATGTTGGTTCTGAAGTTGGGGCACTATCCTGCCGGTTTCACCTAAGCAGGAGATTCCCCCTTATCTGGTCCGGAACCTTGGCTTCTAGGTTAGGCGCATGCATGCGAGGGACACATGCAAGCACCTATACCAACCTCTCACCACACTCACACACATATGCTAGGGACACATGCAAGTTTTCATCTGATTCCGATGTTCTCGTGGTCTTCCTCCGTGAAACCACGATGCATGCACACTCGGATCGTCTACCCCCTAGGCGTTCCTCTCACGAGGTAGCCAGCGTAGCTCTCTCTTGTTTTGTGTTTGTTTAGGTCATGGGGTGATGTAAAACCATGTTGGTTCTGAAGTTGGGGCACTATCCTACCGGTTTCACCTAAGCAGGGAGATTCCCCCTTATCTGGTCCGGAACCTTCGCTTCTAGGTTAGGCGCATGCATGCGAGGGGACACATGCAAGCACCTATACCAACCTCTCACCACACTCACACACATATGCTAGGGACACATGCAAGTTTTCATCTGATTCCGATGTTCTCGTGGTCTTCCTCCGTGAAACCACGATGCATGCACACTCGGATCGTCTACCCCCTAGGCGTTCCTCTCACGGGGTAGCCAGGCGTAGCTCTCTCTTGTTTTGTGTTTGTTTAGGTCATAGGGTGATGTAAAACCATGTTGGTTCACAAGTTGGGGCACTATCCTGCCGGTTTCACCTAAGCGGGAGATTCCCCCTTATCTGGTCAGGAACCTTCGCTTCTAGGTTAGGCGCATGCATGCGAGGGGGTACACATTCAAGCACCTATACCAACCTCTCACCACACTCACACACATATGCTAGGGACACATGCAAGTTTTCATCTGATTAGATGTTCTCGTGGTCTTCCTCCGTGAAACCACGATCTGTGCACACTCGGATCGTCTACCCCCTAGGCGTTCCTCTCACGAGGTAGCCAGCGTAGCTCTCTCTTGTTTTGTGTTTGTTTAGGTCATAGGGTGATGTAAAACCATGTTGGTTCACAAGTTGGGGCACTATCCTACCCGGTTTCACCTAAACAGGGAGATTCCCCCTTATGCGGGTCCGGAACCTTAGCTTCTAGGTTAGAGCGCATGCATGCGAGGGGGGACACATGCAAGCACCTATACCAGCCTCTCACCACACTCACACACATTTGCTAGGGACACATGCAAGTTTTCATCTGATTCCGATGTTCTCGTGGTCTTCCTCCGTGAAACCACGATCTGTGCACACTCGGATCGTCTACCCCCTAGGCGTTCCTCTCACAGGGTAGCCAGCGTAGCTCTCTCTTGTTTTGTGTTTGTTTAGGTCATAGGGTGATGTAAAACCATGTTGGTTCACAAGTTGGGGCACTATCCTGCCGGTTTCACCTAAGCAGGAGATTCCCCCTTATCTGGTCCGGAACCTTCGCTTCTAGGTTAGAGCGCATGCATGTGAGGAGGGACACATGCAAGCACCTATACCAGCCTCTCACCACACTCACACACATTTGCTAGGGACACATGCAAGTTTTCATCTGATTCCGATGTTCTCGTGGTCTTCCTCCGTGAAACCACGATGCACACTCGGATCGTCTACCCCCTAGACGTTCCACTCACAAGGGTAGCCCAGCGTAGCTCTCTCTTGTTTTGTGTTTGTTTAGGTCATAGGATGATGTAAAACCATGTTGGTTCACAAGTTGGGGCACTATCCTACCCGGTTTCACCTAAACAGGGAGATTCCCCCTTATACGGGTCCGGAACCTTCGCTTCTAGGTTAGAGCGCATGCATGCGAGGGGGACACGTGCAAGTTCCTATACCAACCTCTCACCACACTCACACACATATGCTAGGGACACATGCAAGTTTTCATCTGATTCCGACATTCTCGTGGTCTTCCTCCGTGAAACCACGATGCATGCACACTCGGATCGTCTACCCCCTAGGCGTTCCTCTCACGAGGTAGCCAGCGTAGCTCTCTCTTGTTTTGTGTTTGTTTAGGTCATAGGGTGATGTAAAACCATGTTGGTTCTGAAGTTGGGGCACTATCCTACCGGTTTCACCTAAACGGGGAGATTCCCCCTTATACGGGTCCGGAACCTTCGCTTCTAAGTTAGAGCGCATGCATGCGAGGGGGGACACATGCAAGCACCTATACCAACCTCTCACCACACTCACACACATATGCTAGGGACACATGCAAGTTTTCATCTGATTCCGATGTTCTCGTGGTCTTCCTCCGTGAAACCACGATGCATGCACACTCAGATCGTCTACCCCCCTAGGCGTTCCTCTGACAGGGGTAGCCCGGCGTAGCTCTCTCTTGTTTTGTGTTTGTTTAGGTCATAGGGTGATGTAAAACCATGTTGGTTCACATGTTGGGGCACTATCCTACCCGGTTTCACCTCAACACGGAGATTCCCCCTTATACGGGTCCGGAACCTTCGCTTCTAGGTTAGCTCGCATGCATGCGAGGTGGGAGACATGCAAGCACCTATACCAACCTCTCACCACACTCACACACATATGCTAGGGACACATGCAAGTTTTTTCATCTGATTCCGATGTTCTCGTGGTCTTCCTCCGGCGAAACCCTCATCTATGCACACTCGGATCGTCTACCCCCCTAGACGTTCCTCTGACAGGGGTAGCCCGGCGTAGCTCTCTCTTGTTTTGTGTTTGTTTAGGTCATAGGGTGATGTAAAACCATGTTGGTTCACAAGTTGGGGCACTATCCTACCCGGTTTCACCTCAACGGGGAGATTCCCCCTTATCTGGTCAGGAACCTTCGCTTCTAGGTTAGAGCGCATGCATGCAAGGAGGGACACATGCAAGCACCTATACCAACCTCTCACCACACTCACACACATATGCTAGGGACACATGCAAGTTTTCATCTGATTCCGATGTTCTCGTGGTCTTCCTCTGGCGAAACCCTGATCTATGCACACTCGGATCGTCTACCCCCCTAGACGTTCCTCTCACAGGGGTAGACCGGCGTAGCTCTCTCTTGTTTTGTGTTTGTTTAGGTCATAGGGTGATGTAAAACCATGTTGGTTCACAAGTTGGGGCACTATCCTACCCGGTTTCACCTAAACTAGGAGATTCCCCCTTATCTCTGGTCAGGAACCTTCGCTTCTAGGTTAGAGCGCATGCATGCGAGGGGGACACATGCAAGCACCTATACCAACCTCTCACCACACTCACACACATATGCTAGGGACACATGCAAGTTTTCATCTGATTCCGATGTTCTCGTGGTCTTCCTCCGGCGAAACCCTGATCTGTGCACACTCGGATCGTCTACCCCCCTAGACGTTCCTCTCACAGGGGTAGCCGGCGTAGCTCTCTCTTGTTTTGAGTTTGTTTAGGTCATAGGGTGATGTAAAACCATGTTGGTTCACAAGTTGGGGCACTATCCTACCCGGTTTCACCTAAACGGGGAGATTCCCCCTTATACGGGTCCGGAACCTTCGCTTCTAGGTTAGAGCGCATGCATGCGAGGGGGGACACATGCAAGAACCTATACCAACCTCTCACCACACTCACACACATATGCTAGGGACACATGCAAGTTTTCATCTGATTCCGATGTTCTCGTGGTCTTCCTCCGGACCGTGATGTGTGCACACTCGGATCGTCTACCCCCCTAGACGTTCCTCTCACAGGGGTAGCCCGGCGTAGCTCTCTCTTGTTTTGTGTTTGTTTAGGTCATAGGGTGATGTAAAACCATGTTGGTTCACAAGTTGGGGCACTATCCTACCCGGTTTCACCTAAACGGGGAGATTCCCCCTTATACGGGTCCGGAACCTTCGCTTCTAGGTTAGAGCGCATGCATGCGAGGGGGACACATGCAAGCACCTATACCAACCTCTCACCACACTCACACACACATGCTAGGGACACATGCAAGTTTTCATATGATTAGATGTTCTCGTGGTCTTCCTCCGTGAAACCACGATGCACACTCGGATCGTCTACCCCCTAGGCGTTCCTCTCACGAGGGTAGCCAGCGTAGCTCTCTCTTGTTTTGTGTTTGTTTAGGGTCATAGGGTGATGTAAAACCATGTTGGTTCACAAGTTGGGGCACTATCCTACCGGTTTCACCTAAGCAGGGAGATTCCCCCTTATCTGGTCCGGAACCTTCGCTTCTAGGTTAGGCGCATGCATGCGAGGGGACACATGCAAGCACCTATACCAACCTCTCACCACACTCACACACATATGCTAGGGACACATGCAAGTTTTCATCTGATTCCGATGTTCTCGTGGTCTTCCTCCGTGAAACCACGATGCATGCACACTCGGATCGTCTACCCCCTAGGCGTTCCTCTCACAGGGTAGCCAGCGTAGCTCTCTCTTGTTTTGTGTTTGTTTAGGTCATAGGGTGATGTAAAACCATGTTGGTTCACAAGTTGGGGCACTATCCTGCCGGTTTCACCTAAGCAGGAGATTCCCCCTTATCTGGTCAGGAACCTTCGCTTCTAGGTTAGGCGCATGCATGCGAGGGGACACATGCAAGCACCTATACCAACCTCTCACCACACTCACACACATATGCTAGGGACACATGCAAGTTTTCATCTGATTCCGATGTTCTCGTGGTCTTCCTCCGTGAAACCACGATGCATGCACACTCGGATCGTCTACCCCCTAGGCGTTCCTCTCACGGGGTAGCCAGGCGTAGCTCTCTCTTGTTTTGTGTTTGTTTAGGTCATAGGGTGATGTAAAACCATGTTGGTTCTGAAGTTGGGGCACTATCCTACCGGTTTCACCTAAGCGGGAGATTCCCCCTTATCTGGTCCGGAACCTTCGCTTCTAGGTTAGGCGCATGCATGCGAGGGGACACATGCAAGCACCTATACCAACCTCTCACCACACTCACACACATATGCTAGGGACACATGCAAGTTTTCATCTGATTAGATGTTCTCGTGGTCTTCCTCCGTGAAACCACGATGCATGCACACTCGGATCGTCTACCCCCTAGGCGTTCCTCTCACGAGGGTAGCCGGCGTAGCTCTCTCTTGTTTTGTGTTTGTTTAGGGTCATAGGGTGATGTAAAACCATGTTGGTTCACAAGTTGGGGCACTATCCTGCCGGTTTCACCTAAGCAGGGAGATTCCCCCTTATCTGGTCAGGAACCTTCGCTTCTAGGTTAGGCGCATGCATGCGAGGGGACACATGCAAGCACCTATACCAACCTCTCACCACACTCACACACATATGCTAGGGACACATGCAAGTTTTCATCTGATTCCGATGTTCTCGTGGTCTTCCTCCGTGAAACCACGATGCATGCACACTCGGATCGTCTACCCCCTAGGCGTTCCTCTCACGAGGTAGCCAGCGTAGCTCTCTCTTGTTTTGTGTTTGTTTAGGTCATAGGGTGATGTAAAACCATGTTGGTTCACAAGTTGGGGCACTATCCTGCCGGTTTCACCTAAGCAGGGAGATTCCCCCTTATCTGGTCAGGAACCTTCGCTTCTAGGTTAGGCGCATGCATGCGAGGGGGACACATGCAAGCACCTATACCAACCTCTCACCACACTCACACACATATGCTAGGGACACATGCAAGTTTTCATCTGATTCCGATGTTCTCGTGGTCTTCCTCCGTGAAACCACGATGCATGCACACTCGGATCGTCTACCCCCTAGGCGTTCCTCTCAGGGGTAGCCAGCGTAGCTCTCTCTTGTTTTGTGTTTGTTTAGGTCATAGGGTGATGTAAAACCATGTTGGTTCTGAAGTTGGGGCACTATCCTGCCGGTTTCACCTAAGCAGGAGATTCCCCCTTATCCGGTCCGGAACCTTCGCTTCTAGGTTAGAGCGCATGCATGCGAGGGGGGACACATGCAAGCACCTATACCAACCTCTCACCACACTCACACACATATGCTAGGGACACATGCAAGTTTTCATCTGATTAGATGTTCTCGTGGTCTTCCTCCGTGAAACCGTGATCTGTGCACACTTGGATCGTCTACCCCCCTAGACGTTCCTCTCAGAGGGGTAGCCCGGCGTAGCTCTCTCTTGTTTTGTGTTTGTTTAGGTCATAGGGTGATGTAAAACCATGTTGGTTCACAAGTTGGGGCACTATCCTACCCGGTTTCACCTAAACGGGGAGATTCCCCCTTATACGGGTCCGGAACCTTCGCTTCTAGGTTAGAGCTCATGCATGCTAGGAGGGACACATGCAAGCACCTATACAAACCTCTCACCACACTCACACACATATGCTAGGGACACATGCAAGTTTTCATCTGATTCCGATGTTCTCGTGGTCTTCCTCCGGCGAAACCACGATGCATGCACACTCGGATCGTCTACCCCCTAGGCGTTCCTCTCACGGGGTAGCCTGGCGTAGCTCTCTCTTGTTTTGTGTTTGTTTATGTCATAGGGTGATGTAAAACCATGTTGGTTCACAAGTTGGGGCACTATCCTACCGGTTTCACCTAAGCGGGAGATTCCCCCTTAGACGGGTCCGGAACCTTCGCTTCTAGGTTAGAGCGCATGCATGCGAGGAGGGACACATGCAAGCACCTATACCAACCTCTCACCACACTCACACACATATGCTAGGGACACATGCAAGTTTCATCTGATTCCAATGTTCTCGTGGTCTTCCTCCGTGAAACCACGATGCATGCACACTCGGATCGTCTACCCCCTAGATGTTCCTCTCACAGGGGTAGCCAGGCGTAGCTCTCTCTTGTTTTGTGTTTGTTCAGGTCATAGGGTGATGTAAAACCATGTTGGTTCATAAGTTGGGGCACTATCCTACCTGGTTTCACCTAAGCAGGAGATTCCCCCTTATCTGGTCCGGAACCTTCGCTTCTAGGTTAGGCGCATGCATGCGAGGGGACACATGCAAGCACCTATACCAACCTCTCACCACACTCACACACATATGCTAGGGACACATGCAAGTTTTCATCTGATTCCGATGTTCTCGTGGTCTTCCTCCGTGAAACCACGATGCATGCACACTCGGATCGTCTACCCCCTAGGCGTTCCTCTCACAGGGTAGCCAGCGTAGCTCTCTCTTGTTTTGTGTTTGTTTAGGTCATAGGGTGATGGAAAACCATGTTGGTTCTGAAGTTGGGGCACTATCCTACCGGTTTCACCTAAGCAGGAGATTCCCCCTTATCTGGTCCGGAACCTTGGCTTCTAGGTTAGGCGCATGCATGCGAGGGGGACACATGCAAGCACCTATACCAACCTCTCACCACACTCACACACATATGCTAGGGACACATGCAAGTTTTCATCTGATTCCGATGTTCTCGTGGTCTTCCTCCGTGAAACCACGATGCATGCACACTCGGATCGTCTACCCCCTAGACGTTCCTCTCACAGGGGTAGCCAGGCGTAGCTCTCTCTTGTTTTGTGTTTGTTTAGGTCATAGGGTGATGTAAAACCATGTTGGTTCACAAGTTGGGGCACTATCCTGCAGTTTCACCTAAGCAGGGGAATTCCCCCTTATCTGGTCAGGAACCTTCGCTTCTAGGTTAGAGCGCATGCATGCAAGGGGGACACATGCAAGCACCTATACCAACCTCTCACCACACTCACACACATATGCTAGGGACACATGCAAGTTTTCATCTGATTCCGATGTTCTCGTGGTCTTCCTCCGGCAAAACCCTCATGTATGCACACTCGGATCGTCTACCCCCCTAGACGTTCCTCTCACAGGGGTAGCCCGGCGTAGCTCTCTCTTGTTTTGTGTTTGTTTAGGTCATAGGATGATGTAAAACCATGTTGGTTCACAAGTTGGGGCACCATCCTACCCGGTTTCACCTAAACGGGGAGATTCCCCCTTATACGGGTCCGGAACATTCGCTTCTAGGTTAGAGCGCATGCATGCGAGGACGGACACATGCAAGCACCTATACCAACCTCTCACCACACTCACACACATATGCTAGGGACACATGCAAGTTTTCATCTGATTCCGATGTTCTCGTGGTCTTCCTCCGGTGAAACCACGATGCATGCACACTCGGATCGTCTACCCCCTAGACGTTCCTCTCACAGGGGTAGCCCGGCGTAGCTCTCTCTTGTTTTGTGTTTGTTTAGGTCATAGGGTGATGTAAAACCATGTTGGTTCACAAGTTGGGGCACTATCCTACCCGGTTTCACCTAAACAGGGAGATTCCCCCTTATCTGGTCAGGAACCTTCGCTTCTTGGTTAGTGCGCTTGCATGCGTGGGGGACACATGCAAGCACCTATACCAACCTCTCACCACACTCACACACATATGCTAGGGACACATGCAAGTTTTCATCTGATTCCGATGTTCTCGTGGTCTTCCTCCGTGAAACCACGATGCACACTCGGATCGTCTACCCCCTAGGCGTTCCTCTCACAGGGGTAGCCAGCGTAGCTCTCTCTTGTTTTGTGTTTGTTTAGGTCATAGGGTGATGTAAAACCATGTTGGTTCTGAAGTTGGGGCACTATCCTGCCGGTTTCACCTAAGCAGGAGATTCCCCCTTATCTGGTCCGGAACCTTCGCTTACATGTTAGCGCGCATGCATGCGAGGAGGGACACATGCAAGCACCTATACCAACCTCTCACCACACTCACACACATATGCTAGGGACACATGCAAGTTTTCATCTGATTCCGATGTTCTCGTGGTCTTCCTCCGTGAAACCACGATGCATGCACACTCGGATCGTCTACCCCCTAGGCGTTCCTCTCACGAGGGGTAGCCAGCGTAGCTCTCTCTTGTTTTGTGTTTGTTTAGGTCATAGGGTGATGTAAAACCATGTTGGTTCTGAAGTTGGGGCACTATCCTACCGGTTTCACCTAAGCAGGGAGATTCCCCCTTATCTGGTCCGGAACCTTCGCTTCTAGGTTAGGCGCATGCATGCGAGGGGACACATGCAAGCACCTATACCAACCTCTCACCACACTCACACACATATGCTAGGGACACATGCAAGTTTTCATCTGATTAGATGTTCTCGTGGTCTTCCTCCGTGAAACCACGATGCATGCACACTCGGATCGTCTACCCCCTAGGCGTTCCTCTCACAGGGTAGCCAGGCGTAGCTCTCTCTTGTTTTGTGTTTGTTTAGGTCATGGGGTGATGTAAAACCATGTTGGTTCACAAGTTGGGGCACTATCCTGCCGGTTTCACCTAAGCGGGAGATTCCCCCTTATCTGGTCCGGAACCTTCGCTTCTAGGTTAGGCGCATGCATGCGAAGGGGGACACATGCAAGCACC
Organism: Avena insularis; assembly: GCA_023614405.1. NCBI lineage: Eukaryota > Viridiplantae > Streptophyta > Magnoliopsida > Poales > Poaceae > Avena > Avena insularis. Next base: position 98,447,979 of record CM042695.1, read on the forward strand.
TATACCAACCTCTCACCACACTCACACACATATGCTAGGGACACATCCAAGTTTTCATCTGATTCCTATGTTCTCGTGGTCTTCCTCCGTGAAACCACGATGCATGCACACTCGGATCGTCTACCCCCTAGGCGTTCCTCTCACGAGGGTAGCCAGGCGTAGCTCTCTCTTGTTTTGTGTTTGTTTAGGTCATAGGGTGATGTAAAACCATGTTGGTTCACAAGTTGGGGCACTATCCTACCGGTTTCACCTAAGCGGGAGATTCCCCCTTATCTGGTCAGGAACCTTCGCTTCTAGGTTAGGCGCATGCATGCGAGGGACACATGCAAGCACCTATACCAACCTCTCACCACTCACACACACATATGCTAGGGTCACATGAAAGTTTTCATCTGTTTCCCATGTTGTCGTGGTCTTCCTCCGTGAAACCACGATGCATGCACACTCGGATCGTCTACCCCCTAGGCGTTCCTCTCACGGGGTAGCCAGGCGTAGCTCTCTCTTGTTTTGTGTTTGTTTAGGTCATGGGGTGATGTAAAACCATGTTGGTTCTGAAGTTGGGGCACTATCCTGCCGGTTTCACCTAAGCAGGGAGATTCCCCCTTATCTGGTCAGGAACCTTCGCTTCTAGGTTAGGCGCATGCATGAGAGGGAGGACACATGCAAGCACCTATACCAACCTCTCACCCCACTCACACACATGTGCTAGGGACACATGCAAGTTTTCATCTGATTAGATGTTCTCGTGGTCTTCCTCCGTGAAACCACGATGCATGCACACTCGGATCGTCTACCCCCTAGACTTTCCTCTCAGGGGTAGCCCGGCGTAGCTCTCTCTTGTTTTGTGTTTGTTTAGGTCATAGGGTGATGTAAAACCATGTTTGTTCACAAGTTGGGGCACTATCCTACCCGGTTTCACCTAAACGGGGAGATTCCCCCTTATACGGGTCCGGAACCTTCGCTTCTAGGTTAGAGCGCATGCATGCAAGGAGGGACACATGCAAGCACCTATACCAACCTCTCACCACACTCACACACATATGCTAGGGACACATGCAAGTTTTCATCTGATTCCGATGTTCTCGTGGTCTTCCTCCGGCGAAACCACGATGCATGCACACTCGGATCGTCTACCCCCTAGGCGTTCCTCTCACGAGGGTAGCCAGGCGTAGCTCTCTCTTGTTTTGTGTTTGTTTAGGTCATAGGGTGATGTAAAACCATGTTGGTTCACAAGTTGGGGCACTATCCTGCCGGTTTCACCTAAGCAGGAGATTCCCCCTTATACGGGTCCGGAACCTTCGCTTCTAGGTTAGAGCGCATGCATGCGAGGGGGACACATGCAAGCACCTATACCAACCTCTCACCACACTCACACACATATGCTAGGGACACATGCAAGTTTTCATCTGATTCCGATGTTCTCGTGGTCTTCCTCCGGCGAAACCCTGATCTATGCACACTCGGATCGTCTACCCCCCTAGACGTTCCTCTCACAGGGGTAGCCCGGCGTAGCTCTCTCTTGTTTTGTGTTTGTTTAGGTCATAGGGTGATGTAAAACCATGTTGGTTCACAAGTTGGGGCACTATCCTACCCGGTTTCACCTAAGCATGGAGATTCCCCCTTATACGGGTCCGGAACCTTCGCTTCTAGGTTAGAGCGCATGCATGCGAGGACGGACACATGCAAGCACCTATACCAACCTCTCACCACACTCACACACATATGCTAGGGACACATGCAAGTTTTCATCTGATTCCGATGTTCTCGTGGTCTTCCTCCGGCGAAACCCTGATCTATGCACACTCGGATCGTCTACCCCCTAGACGTTCCTCTCACAGGGGTAGCCCGGCGTAGCTCTCTCTTGTTTTGTGTTTGTTTAGGTCATAGGGTGATGTAAAACCATGTTGGTTCACAAGTTGGGGCACTATCCTACCGGTTTCACCTAAGCAGGAGATTCCCCCTTATCTGGTCAGGAACCTTCGCTTCTAGGTTAGGCGCATGCATGCGAGGGACACATACAAGCACCTATACCAACCTCTCACCACACTCACACACATATTCTAGGGACACATGCAAGTTTTCATCTGATTAGATGTTCTCGTGGTCTTCCTCCGTGAAACCACGATGCATGCACACTCGGATCGTCTACCCCCTAGGCGTTCCTCTCACAGGGTAGCCAGCGTAGCTCTCTCTTGTTTTGTGTTTGTTTAGGTCATAGGGTGATGTAAAACCATGTTGGTTCACAAGTTGGGGCACTATCCTGCCGGTTTCACCTAAGCAGGAGATTCCCCCTTATACGGGTCCGGAACCTTCGCTTCTAGGTTAGAGCGCATGCATGCGAGGAGGGACACATGCAAGCACCTATACCAACCTCTCACCACACTCATACACATATTCTAGGGACACATGCAAGTTTTCATCTGATTCCGATGTTCTCGTGGTCTTCCTCCGGTGAAACCACGATGCATGCACACTCGGATCGTCTACCCCCTAGGCGTTCCTCTCACAGGGTAGCCAGGAGTAGCTATCTATGGTTTTGTGTTTGTTTAGGTCATAGGGTGATGTAAAACCATGTTGGTTCTGAAGTTGGGGCACTATCCTACCCGGTTTCACCTAAACAGGGAGATTCCCCCTTATACGGGTCCGGAACCTTCGCTTCTAGGTTAGAGCGCATGCATGCGAGGAGGGACACATGTAAGCACCTATACCAACCTCTCACCACACTCACACACATATGCTAGGGACACATGCAAGTTTTCATCTGATTCCGATGTTCTCGTGGTCTTCCTCCAGCGAAACCCTGATCTGTGCACACTCGGATCGTCTACCCCCTAGACGTTCCTCTCACAGGGGTAGCCCGGCGTAGCTCTCTCTTGTTTTGTGTTTGTTTAGGTCATAGGGTGATGTAAAACCATGTTGGTTCACAAGTTGGAGCACTATCCTACCCGGTTTCACCTAAACGGGGAGATTCCCCCTTATACGGGTCCGGAAGCTTCGCTTCTAGGTTAGAGCGCATGCATGCGAGGGGGGACACATGCAAGCACCTATACCAACCTCTCACCACACTCACACACATATGCTAGGGACACATGCAAGTTTTCATCTGATTCCGATGTTCTCGTGGTCTTCCTCCGGCGAAACCCTGATCTATGCACACTCGGATCGTCTACCCCCCTAGACGTTCCTCTCACAGGGGTAGCCCGGCGTAGCTCTCTCTTGTTTTGTGTTTGTTTAGGTCATAGGGTGATGTAAAACCATGTTGGTTCACAAGTTGGGGCACTATCCTACCCGGTTTCACCTAAACAGGGAGATTCCCCCTTATACGGGTCCGGAACCTTCGCTTCTAGGTTAGAGCGCATGCATGCGAGGGGGACACATGCAAGCACCTATACCAACCTCTCACCACACTCACACACATATGCTAGGGACACATGCAAGTTTTCATCTGATTCCGATGTTCTCGTGGTCTTCCTCCGGTGAAACCCTCATCTATGCACACTCGGATCGTCTACCCCCTAGACGTTCCTCTGACAGGGGTAGCCCGGCGTAGCACTATCTTGTTTTGTGTTTGTTTAGGTCATAGGATGATGTAAAACCATGTTGGTTCACAAGTTGGGGCACTATCCTACCCGGTTTCACCTAAACGAGGAGATTCCCCCTTATACGGGTCCGGAACCTTCGCTTCTAGTTTAGAGCGCATGCATGCGAGGGGGGACACATGCAAGCACCTATACCAACCTCTCACCACACTCACACACATATGCTAGGGACACATGCAAGTTTTCATCTGATTCCGATGTTCTCGTGGTCTTCCTCCGTGAAACCACGATGCATGCACTCGGATCGTCTACCCCCTAGGCGTTCCTCTCACGAGGGGTAGCCCGGCGTAGCTCTCTCTTGTTTTGTGTTTGTTTAGGTCATAGGGTGATGTAAAACCATATTGGTTCACAAGTTGGGGCACTATCCTACCCGGTTTCACCTCAACGGGGAGATTCCTCCTTATACGGGTCCGGAACCTTCGCTTCTAGGTTAGAGCGCATGCATGCGAGGGGGGACACATTCAAGCACCTATACCAACCTCTCACCACACTCACCACACTCACACACATATGCTAGGGACACATGCAAGTTTTCATCTGATTCCGATGTTCTCGTGGTCTTCCTCCGGCGAAACCCTGATCTATGAACACTCGGATCGTCTACCCCCCTAGACGTTCCTCTGACAGGGGTAACCCGGCGTAGCTCTCTCTTGAATTGTGTTTGTTTACGTCATAGGTTGCTTGAAAACCATGTTGGTTCACAAGTTGGGGCACTATCCTACCGGTTTCACCTAAGCAGGAGATTCCCCCTTATATGGGTCCGGAACCTTCGCTTCTAGGTTAGAGCGCATGCATGCGTGGGGGGACACATGCAAGCACCTATACCAACCTCTCACCACACTCACACACATATGCTAGGGACACATGCAAGTTTTCATCTGATTCCGATGTTCTCGTGGTCTTCCTCCGGCGAAACCCTGATCCGTGCACACTCGGATCGTCTACCCCCCTAGACGTTCCTCTCACAGGGGTAGCCCGGCGTAGCTCTCTCTTGTTTTGTGTTTGTTTAGGTCATAGGGTGATGTAAAACCATGTTGGTTCACAAGTTGGGGCACTATCCTACCTGGTTTCACCTAAGCAGGAGATTCCCCCTTATCTGGTCAGGAACCTTCGCTTCTAGGTTAGAGCGCATGCATGCGAGGGGGGACACATGCAAGCACCTATACCAACCTCTCACCACACTCACACACATATGCTAGGGACACATGCAAGTTTTCATCTGATTCCGATGTTCTCGTGGTCTTACTCCGTGAAACCACGATGCATGCACACTCGGATCGTCTACCCCCTAGACGTTCCTCTCACAGGGGTAGCCCGGCGTAGCTCTCTCTTGTTTTGTGTTTGTTTAGGTCATAGGGTGATGTAAAACCATGTTGGTTCACAAGTTGGAGCACTATCCTTCCCGGTTTCACCTAAACAGGGAGATTCCCCCTTATACGGGTCCGGAACCTTCGCTTCTAGGTTAGAGCGCATGCATGCGAGGGGGAAACATGCAAGCACCTATACCAACCTCTCACCACACTCACACACATATGCTAGGGACACATGCAAGTTTTCATCTGATTCCGATGTTCTCGTGGTCTTTCTCCGGCTGAAACCATTATGTAGGAACACTGGGATCTTCTACCCCCTAGACGTTCCTCTCACAGGGTAGCCAGCGTAGCTCTCTCTTGTTTTGTGTTTGTTTAGGTCATAGGGTGATGTAAAACCATGTTGGTTCTGAAGTTGGGGCACTATCCTACCGGTTTCACCTAAGCGGAGATTCCCCCTTATCTGGTCAGGAACCTTCGCTTCTAGGTTAGAGCGCATGCATGCGAGGAGGGACACATGCAAGCACCTATACCAACCTCTCACCACACTCACACACATATGCTAGGGACACATGCAAGTTTTCATCTGATTCCGATGTTCTCGTGGTCTTCCTCCGCGAAACCACGATGCATGCACACTCGGATCGTCTACCCCCTAGGCGTTCCTCTCACGAGGGGTAGCCCAGCGTAGCTCTCTCTTTTTTTGTGTTTGTTTAGGTCATAGGGTGATGTAAAACCATGTTGGTTCACAAGTTGGGGCACTATCCTACCCGGTTTCACCTAAACGGGGAGATTCCCCCTTATACGGGTCCGGAACCTTCGCTTCTAGGTTAGAGCGCATGCATGGGAGGGGGGACACATGCAAGCACCTATACCAACCTCTCACCACACTCACACACATATGCTAGGGACACATGCAAGTTTTCATCTGATTCCGATGTTCTCGTGGTCTTCCTCAGGCGAAACCCTGATCTGTGCACACTCGGATCGTCTACCCCCTAGACGTTCCTCTCACAGGGGTAGCCTGGCGTAGCTCTCTCTTGTTTTGTGTTTGTTTAGGTCATAGGGTGATGTAAAACCATGTTGGTTCACAAGTTGGGGCACTATCCTACCCGGTTTCACCTAAACAGGGAGATTCCCCCTTATCTGGTCAGGAACCTTCGCTTCTAGGTTAGAGCGCATGCATGCGAGGGGGACACATGCAAGCACCTATACCAACCTCTCACCACACTCACACACATATGCTAGGGACACATGCAAGTTTTCATCTGATTCCGATGTTCTCGTGGTCTTCCTCCGGCGAAACCCTGATCTGTGCACACTCGGATCGTCTACCCCCCTAGACGTTCCTCTCATAGGGTAGCCCGGCGTAGCTCTCTCTTGTTTTGTGTTTGTTTAGGTCATAGGATGATGTAAAACCATGTTGGTTCACAAGTTGGGGCACTATCCTACCCGGTTTCACCTAAATAGGTAGATTCCCCCTTATCTGGTCAGGAACCTTCGCTTCTAGGTTAGGCGCATGCATGCGAGGGACACATGAAAGTACCTATACCAACCTCTCACCACACTCACACACATATGCTAGGGACACATGCAAGTTTTCATCTGATTAGATGTTCTCGTGGTCTTCCTCCGTGAAACCACGATGCATGCACACTCGGATCGTCTACACCCTAGACGTTCCTCTGACAGGGGTAGGCCAGCTTAGATCTCTCTTGTTTTGTGTTTGTTTACGTCATAGGGTGATGTAAAACCATGTTGGTTCACAAGTTGGGGCACTATCCTACCGGGTTTCACCTCAACAGGGAGATTCCCCCTTATACGGGTCCGGAACCTTCGCTTCTAGGTTAGAGCGCATGCATGCGAGGGGGACACATGCAAGCACCTATACCAACCTCTCACCACACTCACACACATATGCTAGGGACACATGCAAGTTTTCATCTGATTCCGATGTTCTCGTGGTCTTCCTCCGTGAAACCACGATCATGCACACTCGGATCGTCTACCCCCTAGACGTTCCTCTGACAGGGGTAGCCCGGTGTAGCTCTCTCTTGTTTTGTGTTTGTTTAGGTCATATGGTGATGTAAAACCATGTTGGTTCACAAGTTGGGGCACTATCCTACCCGGTTTCACCTAAGCAGGAGATTCCCCTTATCTGGTCCGGAACCTTCGCTTCTAGGTTAGGCGCATGCATGCGAGGGGACACATGCAAGCACCTATACCAACCTCTCACCACACTCACACACATATGCTAGGGACACATGCAAGTTTTCATCTGATTCCGATGTTCTCGTGGTCTTCCTCCGTGAAACCACGATGCATGCACACTCGGATCGTCTACCCCCTAGGCGTTCCTCTCACGAGGGGTAGCCTGGCGTAGCTCTCTCTTGTTTTGTGTTTGTTTAGGTCATAGGGTGATGTAAAACCATGTTGGTTCACAAGTTGGGGCACTATCCTGCAGTTTCACCTAAGCAGGGGAGATTCCCCCTTATCTGGTCAGAACCTTCGCTTCTAGGTTAGGCGCATGCATGCGAGGGGGACACATGCAAGCACCTATACCAACCTCTCACCACACTCACACACATATGCTAGGGACACATGCAAGTTTTCATCTGATTCCGATGTTCTCGTGGTCTTCCTCCGTGAAACCACGATCATGCACACTCGGATCGTCTACCCCCCTAGGCGTTCCTCTCACGAGGGTAGCCAGCGTAGCTCTCTCTTGTTTTGTGTTTGTTTAGGTCATAGGGTGATGTAAAACCATGTTGGTTCTGAAGTTGGGGCACTATCCTACCGGTTTCACCTAAGCAGGGAGATTCCCCCTTATCTGGTCAGGAACCTTCGCTTCTAGGTTAGAGCGCATGCATGCGAGGAGGGACACATGCAAGCACCTATACCAACCTCTCACCACACTCACACACATATGCTAGGGACACATGCAAGTTTTCATCTGATTCCGATGTTCTCGTGGTCTTCCTCCGGCGAAACCCTGATCTGTGCACACTCGGATCGTCTACCCCCCTAGACGTTCCTCTCACAGGGGTAGCCCGGCGTAGCTCTCTCTTGTTTTGTGTTTGTTTAGGTCATAGGGTGATGTAAAACCATGTTGGTTCACAAGTTGGGGCACTATCCTAGCCGGTTTCACCTAAACTGGGAGATTCCCCCTTATCTGGTCCGGAACCTTCGCTTCTAGGTTAGGCGCATGCATGCGAGGGACACATGCAAGCACCTATACCAACCTCTCACCACACTCACACACATATGCTAGGGACACATGCAAGTTTTCATCTGATTAGATGTTCTCGTGGTCTTCCTCCGTGAAACCACGATGCACACTCGGATCGTCTACCCCCCTAGACGTTCCTCTCACAGGGGTAGCCCAGCGTAGCTCTCTCTTGTTTTGTGTTTGTTTAGGTCATAGGATGATGTAAAACCATGTTGGTTCACAAGTTGGGGCCCTATCCTAGCCGGTTTCACCTAAACGGGGAGATTCCCCCTTATACGGGTCCGGAACCTTCGCTTCTAGGTTAGAGCGCATGCATGCGAGGGGGACACATGCAAGCACCTATACCAACCTCTCACCACACTCACACACATATGCTAGGGACACATGCAAGTTTTCATCTGATTAGATGTTCTCGTGGTCTTCCTCCGTGAAACCACGATCATGCACACTCGGATCGTCTACCCCCTAGACGTTCCTCTCACAGGGGTAGCCCGGCGTAGCTCTCTCTTGTTTTGTGTTTGTTTAGGTCATAGGGTGATGTAAAACCATGTTGGTTCACAAGTTGGGGCACTATCCTACCCGGTTTCACCTAAATGGGGAGATTCCCCCTTATACGGGTCCGGAACCTTCGCTTCTAGGTTAGAGCGCATGCATGCGAGGGGGACACATGCAAGCACCTATACCAACCTCTCACCACACTCACACACATATGCTAGGGACACATGCAAGTTTTCATCTGATTCCGATGTTCTCGTGGTCTTCCTCCGGCGAAACCCTGATCTGTGCACACTCGGATCGTCTACCCCCTAGACGTTCCTCTCACAAGGGTAGCCCAGCGTAGCTCTCTCTTGTTTTGTGTTTGTTTAGGTCATAGGGTGATGTAAAACCATGTTGGTTCACAAGTTGGGGCACTATCCTACCCGGTTTCACCTAAACGGGGAGATTCCCCCTTATCTCTGGTCCGGAACCTTGGCTTCTAGGTTAGCGCGCATGCATGCGTTGAGGGACACATGCAAGCACCTATACCAACCTCTCACCACACTCACACACATATGCTAGGGACACATGCAAGTTTTCATCTGATTCCGATGTTCTCGTGGTCTTCCTCCGGCGAAACCCTGATCTGTGCACACTCGGATCGTCTACCCCCCAAGACGTTCCTCTCTAGCCCGCCGTAGCTCTCTCTTGTTTTGTGTTTGTTTAGGTCATAGGGTGATGTAAAACCATGTTGGTTCACAAGTTGGGGCACTATCTTACCCGGTTTCACCTAAACGGGGAGATTCCCCCTTATACGGGTCCGGAACATGCTATATCTACAAGAGGAAACTATCGTGCAGCTCCTCATTAGGGTTGACAGAACCACTTGCGATAAAAGCATTCAATCTCTAAACAGCTTCTCCAAAATGTGTGATACATAAAATTCACACACACTTCATGTGGGCGTGGTGAGTGCTATTCAGAACCACATGCGATAATAACACTTACAAACATATAGAAATTTCTCGGGGTGTGAGAAGATTCAGCAGCTGACATTTCATGTGGGCGTGGAGACTGCTATTTAGAAGTGTACAGAAATCATCCAATTAATAAAAAGAACATAAATGTGTCGATTGATACAAATATAAAATAAGTAGAGGAAAAATCTGACGGTACAGGGCAGTGGCCACGTCGGCGTCACGTGCGTGTCTGGGAGTTCACCGTCGGCGTAAGGCTGTCTGGCGGTCGCTTAAGCCGTCATTCCTAACGGATGTGCACCGTTTAGCGCGTCGTCCGTGCTGGTGGTCGGTTATGTGCCCATAGCGTCCCCCATCGCTCGAGGGCTATTGCCTCCACTACGCCCGAGGTGGCCGTCCCGTGGCGTCGTGTACCTCTTAAGCCCGTGACGCTTAGCAGCTACGCCAGTAGGCACAGCCATAGGGGCTAACACTGGTCTGATCCCTGGCAAGCTTGACCCAGCGTTGTGCCGGGTCGATGTAACAACCTGGCGGTTAAATGCATCTGACATTCACTGTAGTGTTTGTGGCAGAGCTGAATCGCTGGAGCTTACGGATGTCATTCAGCTGAACGGTCTGGGTGAGCTGAATCCCAGCGAGTGTCTTGAAAACTACAGCCCTTGAGGAGTGCTCTCCATGGTGAAGAAATTTGAAGCTTGTATTATTACAGGCAATGGAGGCCACGGCTGAAGGTGAGAATACCGCAAGTCGATTTGGTCCGATTGTTCCCTACCCTGGTTGCTTTCATTATGGACAGGCGCCCAGAGGACCTGCAACTTATGCATGTATGGAGTTCTCATGCCTAAAGTCATTGAGCTAAAACCGCAGTCGTCCGGAGAGGAAGGACTTGCATCTTGCATTTTGTTGCATAGGTTTGCAAGTTCTCCTCGGAGATTGGCCGATTACAAGCTTGTGGGCTTGTTACTCTTGGGTTCTTGGAACCCTAGGCGGTTAATATTAGTTGGATTATTTGACCTTTTGTGGTCTTTTTGATCTTTTGTGGTCTTGCCAGCCCTTTTTTGTGGCTTTTGATGGCCCTTTAATGTGGCGTTATGTAAGCCGCGGATTGGTGACCTTTGTGAATCTTGTTGATCTTTGTGGTCTTGTAGCCTTTTTGCATGGCTTCTGTTGGCCTTTTGTATGGGCGTTGCTGTAGCCTTTTGCCCAGCTTTGTTGTTGGGAGCCTCCAATTGAGTTTATGGAAGAATATGGCCCCAATCTTGTATGCAGGTTCGGTGACCGCATGCAGGTGTCCAGTAGTGGAGTGAAAATTACCCGAGCTTTTGTAGTCTTGCGCCTTTCGGGAGAATAGGGTGAGCCTTTGTGTGGGCGTCGAAATTGAGTTGTGTGCTTCCGCATCCAGGGGTGTGGAGCCTTGTGTGGCGTTGGGTGAGCGTCGAGCCACCACACACCTTGAGGTGAAGCAATTTGTGG